>CM022299.1:556473833-557673833 GCA_011799875.1 Thinopyrum elongatum | reverse complement strand
AGGAGTCGGTCTACTAATCTTGGACGTGATGCCTATGTATTGATCAATGCCTTAGATATCATCATAATTATTCAATTTTCTATCAATTGCCCAACAGTAATTTGTTTATCGACCTTATGCTATTTTCTCGAGAGAAGCCACTAGTGAAATCTACGGCCCCCTGGTCTATCTTTTATCATATTGCTTTCCGATCTATTTTTCATCGCATTTGTTTTCAGATCTATTATTCCAAAAACCCAAAAATACTTTGCCGCACTTTTTATTGGGATAATTAGATTTACTAGTCGTCAACCCGTGCACCTGCACGGGCTTGCAGTTTGAAGACCACAAAGTTGTATTTGATGTTTGTGAAATGCGATAAGACAATTTTTGAAATGTTGGTAGTAAAAAAGTTTTATTGGTCCATGGAAGGATAATATACAATCGTACGCATTCACAAAATTGTTTCAAGGTGATACGTTCTAGTGGAAATTGTTTTATCTGTTAGATCCCTCACTCCGATTTGAATATTGTTATCCGTTGTAACTGGATACATTCTCAATACTATGTATAGTGATGCATTTCTCTTTTTTTGGTGATGTATTTATTTTGTATTTTTATTGGACATGTACAGATGCATGAATACCTAGAGCATATTTCAGTCATCTCTAACTTTGAAATTGCTAAGTTTAGGCCAACTGATCCTTGTCTAGAAATGTGTCAAGGCTGATAAAATCCAAGACATAATTATGGAGAAAAATAGCAAAGTATAGATTATAAGCTAGATGTAAATGTATAAACATGAAAGTGTAGAAAATCACAACTGCTTGTGGTGTAAATCAAATACATACCTCACAGTTCGTGCCCTTCATTAAATTGAATCTATGTACTTCATTTACTTCCAACATTAATATGTTTATGAAGTCTAAGACATGCGTAATGTTGTATGCATATGCATACGATTGGACCATTAGATAATCTACATAGATAGGTGTCTTGTATATTTTGTCCAATGTGATACTTTATTTGCGAACTTGAGATTTGAAGGTATTTTCATACAATAACATGATATACTGAGAAGGGATTCTATCATTAGTAACAAATCATTGCTAAGCGATCAATTGGAATATGGTGAATATGATAGGCCATACATAAGAGCAGAAACTGCTACGTGCATGAATATGATGAATAAGTACATACATTCATATATGTCAGTCATCAATGGGAATCATGTGGTGAATTATGTGATTGAGATGACTCATGTGAGATATCATGTAAACAAAACGACCATGTACACGACCATTAGTCCATCACCAACTTGCGTTTCTATCTGTTCCTACCACCAAACATCTTCCAGTAGAAACACTAGTTCTGAAACTAGTGTTGTAGACGCCCAACGCCGACAACGATCATTGATATATCTTGATCATGGGCATCGAGGACCTCTTAACATCCAACATGTAAAATTCATGGGACCATGGGACATGGTCAGCTGGTCCCCGTTTGAGCCTTTTAGACTTGTGTTTTATTTCGTAAGATGAGTCTTCGGTCTAAACCAACAATTCTACATCAGAAGCATCTACAATGGAATCTATACACAAACAAATACTGGGTGCGATAAGCTAATAGTAGCATTAAATTCGCACCAAAAATACATGTGAATACGCCATAAACCAAGCAGTGTGTGACAAATATTAAAAGAGATTCAAATTGGTAGAATAATTTATATAATATGAGTGGGCAGGCGGTTGCAATATGATGTGCAGTCTAGCATGATAAATTACTTGTTTATAAGTTTTTGTTGCAAAAAATATTTTTCATATAATGTGACATATCAAACGGCACAACATGAGGGAAAAAAAGAACAATCTTTGTTTGGCAAAATAGTTAAGTAAAGATATTTTTCGATAAAGTTAAGTAAAGATATGCTGGTGTAAAATACTTAGTTGTGTTTTTCATTGGTCACACTTCATATTACAATTCCTAATAGGGTTCATTTGTATGTTTTTCCTTGGTGAACAAATCAAATACGTTGCATGTGCACATGGCGTTAAAAACAAACAGACCAATCTCCTGATGGAAGCGCACGTACGTATGTCGGCGTTCTGGGAACGGGGGTACCCAGACTTGCTTGCCTGCGGCCCACAGCGTGGCTCCATCGACGGCCTGGTACGGCCCAGCTTCAGCAACAACAACTCAAGACCCTCGCGAGGGGCCAAGCCTCGTGAGGCGGACGACACCAAGACCTCCACGAGGAGCGGCCTCCTCAGGCTGGCTCCCGAGGAGCGGAGATCTCTATGCAAACCCTCACCTCGTGAGGTTCGGGTGACATGAGCCATGACGACCAAGGCCAGGCGGGCGCCAGCGGGCGCAGTGTACCAGTTTCCTCTTTGGTGCTAAAGAGGCAAGCGCAGGCGCGGAGTCCCGAGGAATCAGCCAAAGGTTTCCATTCCCGTGCAACAAGACCAAGACCGCCAGGACAGCAGGACGGAGGTCATCACCGAGCCCACCACGGCGTCACAACCAGAGGCTTTCGCAGGCGAAGACTACTTTTGTCCGGATAGCATGTACTAGTTGTCCCCCTTTGAATTTGGCCGTTGTGGGATCCCTTCCTGCCTTTCATTTGGGAAGAGGACCAAGGCCACTATAAATAGGACTTAGCCACCACCGCAGAGAGGGATCGGATCGGATCGGACCCCCGGACGGATCATTCAAATCACCCTCACTCCACGAGCTCACTCGAGCTCAAGAACACCTCTCCTCCTGAGGCTGTTCGCCACTGTACTAGTGTATCCTCAGCCCCTCGAGGCCAATCCACCACAAAGCAGGAGTAGGGTTTTACACCGCAAGGTCACCCGAACCTGGGTAAACTACTGCGTCTCTTTTCCTTACAGTTCGTCAAGCTAGGCTGTGAGATTAGCGAGTAGGCAGACTGGGGAGGACGAGTTCTTCGCACGCACCCCAGAGTTCGAACCTCTCAAGGGTTTGCGGAACCCAAAATCCAACATTTGGCGCGCCAGGTAGGGGTGCGTCGGAGCCTCTCTTCCGCCGGTCGATCCACCATCGCTCCACCACTTCCATGGCTGACGCTCATCGAGCTCGTGCTGAGCACCGGGCCGCCCTCGCCGCCCGCGTCGCTCAGACAGCGCCCGCGGGTGACGGCTGCCCTCGCCGTCCCCCATCTCCAGTGGCGAACGCCGCCATCGGCCCCGCGGGGCACGAGCAGCAAGCTTCGTCGCTGCACCCTTCTGTGCGGCGGGATGGGCGCACCGCCACCCCGTTGCTGACTCCGGCTGGTTCATCGTCTCATGCTCGTCGCGGGCCGGTGAACGCGCAGGCTGCGTTGCTCATGGCGCGCGAGCTCCTGCGCTACCGCCCCGTCGACGACCTCTACGAAGACTGGCTGGACCGCATCGCCGAGCTTGTCAGCGCCGTCAGGGACTCTCCTGCACGGTCTCGCTCGCTGCCTCACCCGCCGCCTGCTGTCGGTGATGTGGCTCACGGAGCACCTCCTCTACCTCCCCGTCAAGACGTCGCCCTCGGGCCAAGGCGCGAGGCCCCGCGGCACGACCCGCCGCGCAGGGCGCCGACGCGTGAAGATGAAAGCTGCCAGGTGGTGCAGTGGCCGCAAGAAGATGCTCGTGCACTCCCAGCACCGCCACGTCAAGACCGCGCGCCGCCTGCAGCGGTGGCGCGCGAACGCCAAGACCAGGCCCCACCTCCACGACGGGCTCCCGTGACCACAGCGGGTTCCCGCGCATTCACTCCGGAGCTACGCAGCGTCGTCTGGCCGGGGAAGTTCAAGCCCGACCTGCCTCCGCGCTACGATGGCACCCCCGACCCTGCCGAGTTCCTGCAGCTCTACGAGCTGAGCATCGAGGCAACCAACGGCGATGAGAAGGTTATGGCGAACTGGTTTCCCATGGCCCTCAAGGATGGTGCGCACTCGTGGCTCCTGAACCTGCCCGCGGGATCGATCTCCTCCTGGGACGAAATGCGAGAGCGTTTCGTCGCCAACTTCCAGGGCACTCGCGATCGTCCACCGGCTATGGGTGACCTGCGGCGCATCAAGCAGCAGCCAGGAGAGACCTTGCAGAAGTACATCCAGTGCTTCAACAGCGTCCGCCTCAAGATCCCCAAGGTGTCGGATGAGGCCATCATCTCGGTGTTCACTGATGGCGTCCGCGACGTCAAGATGAAGGAGGAGCTCGCCATACATGAGGACCTATGCATGGCTCTGGAGATGTTCAACATGGCAACCAAGTGTGCGAAAGCTGAGGAAGGTCGCTCTCTCCTGGAGCTCCCAGGGGCTGACCCAGAGGACAAGAAGGCCAAAGCCAAGGACGTGAAGTGCAAGGGACCGGCCATGCTTGCGGCCAAACCAGAGATGAAGCACGGCTGCGACCACCCAGAGTCATCCAAGGGCAGCCGCCCATTCTGCGTCTTCCACAACGTGCACAGCCACAACACCAATGACTGCCAGGAGCTCAGAGCCATCCATGATGGGCGCCTCGGTCGTCGCCCCGAGCACAGCGACCGAGGCTACGACCGCGGAGGAGGCTGAGGTGGAGGACGCTGGGACGGCCGCGACCGCCGCCAAGAATGGCGCGATCAACCTCATGAGGACCGCTGGCAGGGCCAGCCTCGTGAGGGCCCTTGAAGGGACCAGCTTCGTGAGGACTGTCCTCAGGGCAACGCTGGCCTTCCTCCGCTGCCGCCACCACCAAGAAGGAATGACGACCACCACCAGGACGAGGGGGCTGGGGGCTTCTAGTAGCCTCGTGCCATCGCCTGCATCCTGGGCGGCGCTCAGGCCCCTGCCTCTCATCGCATCTTCAAGCAGTTTGCCCGTGAGGTGAACGCGGCCCTCCCCAAGCTCGAGGCAACGCATCCGCTCAGGTGGTCCAAGTGCACCATCACCTTCAGCCCATCCGATCAGCTCAAGTGCGCGGCAACTGCCAGCGCTCTCCTGATGCTCTGCTCGCCTACTATCAGCAACGTGCTCGTCACCAAGACTCTCATCGATGGCGGTGCGGGGCTCAATGTTCTCTCCATCAAGACATTCGACCGACTCCAGGTGCCCTATGACCAGGTGCAGCCTACCAAGCCTTTCTCAGGAGTGACCGATGGCTCCACCACCCTGATAGGGCAGATCCGCCTCCCTGTCACCTTCGGCAAGCGTGACAACTACCGCACTGAGCTCATCGACTTCGACGTCGCCCACATTCGCCTTCCATACAACGCCATCCTTGGGTATCCGGCCCTGGCCAAGTTCATGGCGGTGACTCATCATGGTTACAATGTCCTCAAGATGCCAGGGAGCTGCGGCGTCATCACGGTCGCCTGCGAGGAGAAGGACGCGGTGTGCTCTCTCGAGCGCGCCTACCAGGCTGCGGCGGTCGAGAACCCGGAGGATGAAGGCACCATCTACCCTCCTAAGGCTGTCCCAAAGAAGAAGAAGCAGCTGCTCCGCCAAGGACATCAGGAGAGCGGGGTGTCCGGCGGCACCACCTCAGGCCCTGCGCCCACTGACGGGGCGCCTCCCTCTCTCGCATAGGAAGGCACGCCCGGCGCCCCTCTCAGCCTGGGCTCGGGGGCTCTCCTCTAGAGGGCCTCTGACCTGGCCAACGTCACGAGGGAGTCGCTCGGGCACCATGTGGAGGCGTGCTTCAGCTCGCGCTTCTGCCAGGAGGGTACAAGGCGCGAGGTGCCAGGTGCTCAGGAGTTCATCACCAAGGCAATCGAGGAGCTTCAGGAGGCAAGAGCTATGCGGGGCGACCATCGCCCACCACCCGGCCCGGCTCCTTGTCCCGGCGAGGACAGCGAGCTACGCGTCTGCGTCAACATCCCAGGGCTCAACAGGGCCGCATCTCAGGAGCGCTTCTGGCCGTCCCGCGCTGGCCGGTGTGAGGGTCCCCCTCACAGCTATGTTCGCATGCCTTGGGGCTTGTCGAGCGCAGCTGTTGCACTCCAGCGCCACATGCGGGGCGTCCTGGCGGCTCATGAGGCCAGAAGCCAGGCGATCCTGTCAGAGGAGGAGATGGATCCTCGCGAGCCCCCCGGGCCCCCAGAGCCTCCCGAGGTTCAGGGCCTGGGCGGCTCATGAGGAGCGACTTCTGCGGCATGCGTCTTCAGCTACTCCAACATCTCTTCAGCAACGGTGCCAGGTGACATTTTCTGGTTTGTTCAGTTGGGGGCGCCCCTCGAGCTGCATTATCCCCAAGCCGCGTGGGTCCGTCCCTGCGGCATGTATCATTTTGCATCTATCAGAACTAGCTCTACCCTATCCATGAGTTTATTTATGATTATCACTTGATTGTCTGGTGCTTCGTCACCACGAACGTCGTACGCCCTTGCAAGCCCACCCACGACCACCTCATGATTAATGACTGGCACGGCGTCTGTGCTCGGGTCCGTCCCTGCAGCGTTGCTGAACCCAAGTGGCTGAGCTCTGGCTCGTGGGCCAGCTCCCGTGCACGTCACCTCCCATGGTCTTTGGTGCCTTGTTCTCGCATGAGCTAATCAGGGGCGGGTAAGTTAGGGCGCGCGACCCGGTGCCTCGCCACCGCGGGAGCAGCGCGCGCGGTTGTCTTTCTTCAGGACATTCGCATGAGAAGACTGGGCACGGCGTCTATGCTCGGGTCCGTCCCTGCAGCATCGACAAATCCAACGGCTGAGCTCTGTCTAGCGGGCCGGACCCGTTCACGTCACCTCCTAGGGTCGTTGGTGTTTGGCCTTCTCATGCGATAACCTCAGGAGATTCACTCGGCGCAGGTTGCCTAACCATCTCGCAAGACTATCACAAGTGCTACGGATCAAATTCAGGCGCAACCTGCCTTGAGGTAGGGCCTCGTGAGTCCTGCGCTGGCTCACGAGTGCCCATACACACCTCCTCTAGCCCTGCCGTGCAAGCCACGTGTCAAGGCGGGGCTGTAAACGCCCCGGGGTCTCCCCTCAGAGGGAGCCCCCACCCACATACCAGTGGAAGCACCATGCTCCGCGCTGGCAGTCGACACGGTCAAGGAGTGGCTTTGCCCGTGCAAGAGCGGAAGCGCCATGCTCTGCGCTGGTGATAAACAACTGGGGGGTAGCCTAACGGCTGCACTAACCTCAGGAGAGCCACCAGGCTCAGTTTTCAGCCTCACCACGCTGCTTTCCCCTCGCGCTAGGGAGAGTAGCGCGAGGGGGCTGGGCATGGGGGCTACGCTCAGGTCATGCCTGGCGTACGCCACCATGCCAGGTCCCTCGGACCTGGTCTTCGCGCATCCCTCCCGAGCGAAAGCCCGGCGAGGACAGGTATGGGGTTTTTTTGTTCGTATGTCAAGGGGGACTCTTGAGCATCGCGACTGAGGAGCCTAACTGGCCACGTAGCCCCTCACCCCTTGGTCTCGTCCTGGCGATCCGGACGCCCCAACGGCGGCTGAGGTACGCGCGGGGCCGGGCCCTGCCGATGCAGAACGCCAAGACCCACTCTTGCGTCTCCTTCCCGAGGGCTGTTCGTACGTCAAGGGGGACTCCTGAGCATCGCGACTCAGGAGCCTAACTGGCCACGTAGCCCCTCACCCCTTGGTCTCGTACTGGTGATCCGGACGACCCAACGGCTGCTGAGGTATGCGCGGGGCCGGGCCCTGCCGACGCAGAACATCAAAGCAAATGGAAAGGAAACCGCAGAACCTTAGCAAATTATTACAAAACATACTGTCTCTTAAAGTTCCAAAGCATAAGTTCTTACGCCTCCATGAGGCACGATACATGTTGTAGGAATAGAACAAGGGGAAAGTGCCGCCATCTCCTTCAGCCTTGGACGCCACTGTTGCCCGCTTGGGGGGTCCCGTCACCGACGACGTCGCCGCCGTCCTTGCCGTCAGCCGTAGGCACGGGGTCGACGGCGAGGAACTTCCGCAGCAGGGCCTCCACTTGACCCTTCACGGCCTCGGCAATAGCGTCTTGGAGCTCAGGGTCCACGGGCTCAAGCAGGGCACCAAAGTCGAAGCTGGAGTCCCGAAGATGTTGGTGGCTGAAGACGCGCGTTGCGGCCGAGGCTGAAAGCGCGCGGGCTTCTCCCTCCACAATGGGGCCCACTCCGATGATGATGCCCTCGAGCGCCACGACGAGCTTGGGGAGCAGCCCGGCGGGGCCTTCCTCCGGAGTCACCAGCGGCTCCTTGTACCCGCTCCCGTAGAGATCCTACAGTGCCTTGCGGGACCTCTGCTCGAGGGAGTCAAAGGCGGCACGCCCCACGGTGGCCGCCTCCTCAGTCTTGGCAAGGAGTTTCTCCCTGGCCTCCAGCCGAGCCTTCTCATCGGAGACAAGTTGGGCGTGGGACGCCTGGGCCGCCTCCACCTCCTCCTTCAGCTTCTCCAGGTAGCCGCGCTCCATGGCTTGCTCCCGAGATGCCTGATCCAGCTCTGCGTCACGATCGGCGACTGCAGACTCCCGCTCCTTCAGCTTTTCCTCTTGCTCCTCGAGCTGGCAAGCGTGGGTGGCCTGCTCATCGCGGAGGGCTTTCAGCTCGTCCTTCGTCGCGCGGCAGCGCTCCTCAGCGTCCTTCACGTCCTTCAATGCCACATCACAGGCGGCGGCGGCCATGCCGGCCACCTTCTGGCCCTCCTCTTCAGCAACGTCGGCCTGGTCCCAGGCCACCCTGACGGACGAGTCATCCTGGAGCCACCCCGAGACCAGCTCCAGGCGCCTCGACGCCCGGCGCCGGTCGGGGCCCCGAAGATCGTTCCAGAGTTGATCCAACACGGAGAAGGCCTGCTCCAGAGCACCGGGCGCGGTAGAAGAGCCGTGGCCCGCCGGCGTGGCGGCTGGAAGAGGAGACGGTGACGGCATCAAGTCTGGCGAAGCAGCAGCAGCAAGGGTGGCCGGGGGCTCCGGAGCCCTTGGGTCGTCAGCAGGCGCGCTGAAGGCAAAAGTCTCTGAAGCCGGCGCGGCCGCAGGGGCATCCTTCTCCTGAGGCTGGGCCCCTGAGCCTCGCGAGGGCAACCCTGTGGCAGGAGGACGCGAGCTAGCCTCGTCCGTCTGCGCCAGAACCTCCGGGCCGAGGTGGGCTGCTTGGCCTCAGGAGCCCTCGCCTCCTCCTTCTTTCTTTTCGCCGCCGGCATTGGCCTGGCCGCAGAGAGGAAAATGTCAGAGCACTACGTCAAGAGCAGGAAGCAAAGACAAGATGGTGCACTTACTGATCCGTGGCGACGCACTCCCTCGCCCTCTTCAGGAGCGCGATGCCCACAGGCTTCATGGGCGCGAGCCCCGCCGTGCTCTCGGGAGCGGATGAGCATGCGGCGGCCAGATCTGCGGCCGCGGCGGCTGACGGCGGGGCGGAGGCACCACCTCGGGGAAGCAACAACGACCTGTCCTTCTTCGGGACACCCTGCTTCAGCTTCTTCGGAGGGATGCCCCTGGGCCTCGTGGTGACCCCGGCGGAGCGTGGTGACTCCCTGACTGGGTGCTCGTCGGCGTCATCGTCAGAGAAGGCACGGAGTAGCTCGTTCCGTCATGGGGGAGAAGTCTCCCCCACCTCCTCCAAGGTCGCCTCCGAGCTCTCGTTCCCCTCCTCCCCGGAGGGATCGTCGGAGGACACCGGCACCGGGGAGCCCAGGGGCAGGGAAGGCTCCAGCGGCACGAGCCCCCGCTCGTTGAAGACAGGCATGGCGGCGGCTATCTTCTCCCCGTCGGCGCGATGGTACAACAGGAGATGGGCGTCCGAGGGGCCACCCTGGTCCTTCCCGAGCAAGGTGCGCATGACCTTGCTCAGCTCCTCGTCAGACAAGTTGTCTGGGCGCAACCGGAGGTTGTCTTCCGCGCCCTTGAAGCTCCATAGGGGGCGCGAGTGCGCCTGGAGCGGAGCCAGGTGCTGTGTCAGGAACTCCTTGACGATCATGGCCCCTGTCAGCTTCTCCACCTTCGGGTCCTCCGCCTTCAGGTCGGCCGTCATCCTCTCCAGCAACTACTCGGCCCTAGGGTCGGTGAGCTTCTCGTGAGCCCATCGATCCAGGGGCTTCGGCAGCGCGGTCGGCAGCTCCAGCCGAGCATGGGAGCGCCTGGCGTCCATGAAGATCCACTTGTTCCGGAAGTCCTCCACCTTCTTCCCGGCCCACGAGATCGCGTTGCTGCCATTGGTCGCGATGAAGCTGGCGCACCCAGAGCACTGGCCGCTGCTTATCCGGAGGTAGAAGAAGTGGCGGAACAGCCCGACGGAGGGCGTCACCCCCACGGACGCCTCGCAGTAGAAGGCAAAGATCGACAGGAGGAGGATGGAGTTGGGATGAAGATGGAGGGCGTCGAGACCATAGTGGTTGAGGACGGCGTAGATGAAAAGGGGGAAAGGGGGAACCAGCCCAGCGAAGACGCTGTGCAGGAAGAAGGGGTAGAAGGTGTCACCCAAGGCTTCCGGCTGGGCGGAGTCGACCCGGAGCGTCGTCTCCCCTCCCTCATTGTCGCCGCCCGCCGTCAGCGGGAGCACGGCGGCAAGGTGCTTCTCCTCGGCGATGGAGGACGCGCTCAAGGCTGGCTCAAACCAGGGAGCCGAGAGTGCGGCAGAGGCCAATGACTTTGCGTTGTCGGCGGCCATCGGTGGTGAGTCCGGGGAAAGGATTCAGCAGATCTGGAGGCGCGCTAAGCAGAAGGAGAAGGGGATCTGAAGCAAGATGGAAGAAAGGCAATGAAGGCTCAGCGGCAAGCGCCAGCCTTTTTGTCAGCCAGGGACAGTTGCCGAGGCGGCGTGGGGAACAGAAGACGCCCACATCCCATCAATCGCCACACGTCGACCAAGGCCACAGGTGGTTAGGGCCCGCGGCGCTCCGCACTTGCCCCTTGGCTTCGCCTCGAAGCCAAGTTCGAGCGCGCCTTGGTCCCGGGGCTACTGTCAGCGTTCTGGGAACGGGGATACCCAGACTTGCTTGCCTGCGGCCCATGGCGTGGCTCCATCGACGGCCTGGTATGGCCCAGCTTCAGCAACAACAACTCAAGACCCTCGCGAGGGGCCAAGCCTCGCGAGGCGGACAACACCAAGACCTCCACAAGGAGCGGCCTCCTCAGCCTGGCTCCCGAGGAGTGGAGATCTCTATGCAAACCCTCACCTCATGAGGTTTGGGTGACGTGAGCCATGACGACCAAGGCCAGGCGGGCGCCATCGGGCACAGTGTACCAGTTTCCTATTTGGTGCTAAAGAGGCAAGCGCAGGCGCGGAGTCCTGAGGAATCAGGCAAAGGTTTCCATTCCCGTGCAACAAGACCAAGACCGCCAGGACGGCAGGACAGAGGTCATCACCGAGCCCACCATGGCGTCACAACCAGAGGCTTTCGCAGGCGAAGACTACTTTTGTCAGGATAGCATGTACTAGCTGTCCCCCTTTGAATTTGGCCGTTGTGGGATCCCTTCCCGCCTTTCATTTGGGAAGAGGACCAAGGCCACTATAAATAGGACTTATCCACCACCGTAGAGAGGGATCGGATCGGATCGGACCCCCGGATGGATCATTCAGATCACCCTCACTCCACCAGCTCACTCGAGCTCAAGAACACCTCTCCTCCTGAGGCTGTTCGCCACTGTACCAGTTCATCCTCAGCCCCTCGAGGCCAATCCACCGCAAAGCAGGAGTAGGGTTTTACACCGCAAGGTGGCCCGAACCTGGGTAAACTGCTGTGTCTCTTTTCCTTACAGCTCATCGAGCTAGGCTGTGAGATTAGCGAGTAGGCAGACTGGGGAGGACAAGTTCTTCGCACGCACCCCAGAGTTCGAACCTCTCAAGGGTTTGCGGAACCCGAAATCAGACAACGTACATAGACAGGCAGCATTTGCATGACGGATACATGGTGGCTTATACCATTATTACTAATTCACTTTCATATATATGCTGCTAAATTAATGATACACATGATTTAGGGATACCTGTAGGCCAAGATGATGCAGCCAGCTTGCCATATTACAGGAGCGTGAGCGCGTGCTGCCTCTGCCGTTGCTGCCGAGGAAGCTTCCGTCTGATGTGAGATCGGAAGAGGAGGTGGAGGATGAGCGCAAATACATCGTTAGATGAACCACAGCCTAGCAATAACTACAAATACGACATCCTTGCAAATCTGGTGACACCCACGCTGACCGTGGTAGCCGCTGGAAGGATCATAAAACTAATATTAAATTTTCCGATTTATTAGCTCTCTCGGTCAGTTGCTACTTACCGTTCTTTGATTTTGTGTGTTTTCTTGATCCTTCCCGAATCCAGCAGCACGTGCACTGCTGCCTCCACATCCATGTTTCCCGTCGCCTGGCCGGGTACAACGTGATCAACGCATGCACAGGCTCCCGTTCACCTCAAGGGACGTTGCTTCGGCAAGAATTTCAGCAGATGAGAAAAAAGAACAGTATCAGCTCCAGAGCCATGATGCCACCGGAGAAAAATCACTGCCACGGGCAACAGGTAAGACAGTAAGGTTTAAGGGGAGGAGAAGGCAGCAATGGCTTTTTCTAATCCACAGATTTTTGCTGGACGCAATCTGGTAGGAGAGGGTGTACCTGCCATCAACATGGTCGTGGAATTTTTGTTTTGTTTTGCGAAAATGTGGAATTTTTTCTCCACCTCGATTGTGGATTCTTTTTTCCTTGTTTATCTATATATCGTGGAGTTTCTTGCATGGAGGTTTCTAATTTTTGACTACTGGTGGACATCGTTGAGTTTATATCGGTGGAGGCTCATATTTTTTTCCACCACCGGTGGACATGACAGATCCTTTTTTACTAGACCATATAGTTTTCATGGGTGGAGGCTTCTATTTTTTTTCCACTACCGGTGGACGTGACAGATCCTTTTATACTGGACCATCTTTGTTACATAACTTTCCTTTTATCCTGGTCGTGAATTTTCTAATCCAACACTAGAATTAATATTGATGATGTGAGTTAATTAAACGACTTAAGGTGCCTCCAATTGAGAGATACTTGAGAGATTCTTGGAGTTGGGTTCTGGGAGAGAGGTGCATACGTGAGAGTTTTACACATGAGATTTTAGTCGTGAGGGAGATATCCATGATTTTTTTTCTACAGATTCAAGAGAGATGTAGATTGTGAGGGAGATATCTATGAGTTTTTTTTTGCAGAGATTCAAGAGAGATCTGGATCGTGATGGAGATATCCATGAGAATTTTTTTCTTTTTGGAGAAATTGAAGAGAGATCTAGACCGTAATAATTTGGTCCCACCAGATTAACGGCTCCTAATTACTGATTAACATGAGAATTTTTAGGGAGTGCCAAAACAGAGATCTAGACCGTAATAATTTGGTCCCACCAGATTAACGGCTCCTAATTACTGATTAACGTGGGAATTTTTAGGGAGTGCCAAATTAGTATAGGTATAGATGCCTCTAGTTGTGTCCCACTCGGCTGTTTTACCCCTAATTTCCAAAAGTCACCGGTTCTGTCCAAGTCACTCCGCTCCTCTTATGCTTTTGCCCTTTGACCGTTTGACCGTCAGTTTGAAAAATTCATAACTAATTCAAACTAAATCAGAAAAATGCAAATAAGATACCAAAATGTTCAGAAAAACATCACCTATATGTCAGTGTCATTTGCATTCATGAAAAAAGTGTTGGAAAGTGCCCGTCCAAGTTTTAGCTCTTATGATCCAACCATGAATAGTAAAATCTAAAAAAAATCAAAAAAATCATAAAAAAATTGGTGGCAAAGAATGACAAATGTTTTAAGTGCTTGCCAAGTTTCATTAGGGAACGACATTCGTGGAAGTTGTGGCAAAAAAATAATCTATTTTGGAGTGTTGATTGTTTTCTTTGCCACAACATCCATGAATGGCATTCCCTGATGAAACTTGGCAAGCACTTAAAACATTTGTCATTCTTTAACACCAATTTTTTCTTGAATTTTTTAGATTTTACTATTCATGGTGGTATCATAAGAGTTAAAACTTGGATGGGCACTTTCCAACACTTTTTTCATGAATGCAAATGACACTGACATATAGGTGATGTTTTTTCGAACATTTTGGTATCTTATTTGCATTTTTATGATTTAGTATGAATTAGTTATGAATTTTTTAAACTGACGGTCAAACGATCAAATGGCAAAAGCATAAGAGGAGCGAAGTGACTTGGACAGAACCGGTGACTTTTGGAAATTAGGGGTAAAACAGCCGAGTGGGACACAACTAGGGGCATAAATCTAATTATCCCCTTTTTATTTGCATCTTTTATTTCGCTTTTTATTCAGATCTATTTATCCAAACATATACAAAATAATCTATCTTTTTACCGAGGAGGGATTGACAACCCTTCTTACGCATTTTGTTGCGAGGATTTGTTCTTAGTGTGCAGGTACCGTTTACATAGTGTTGCTTGGTTCTCTTACTGGATTGATACCTTGGTTTCATAACTGAGGGGAATACCTACCGTAGCTGTACTGCATCATCCCTTCCTCTTTGGGGAAATACCGACGCAGTTTCAAGCCGCTTCATCGATCACTCCGGAGAATGTCTTGGTGTGCATGAGCTGGTCATAGGGCACTTGAAGCATCTCGAAGGTCTCGACAGAGAGAACGTTGAGGCCAGCGCCACCGTCGATGAGGGTCTTGGTGACTGAAACATTGCTTATGTTGGGCGTGCACATCATGGGGAGCGCGCCAGCAGTTGCCGCGCACCTGAGGTGGTCCTTGGAGTCGAAGGTGATGGCGTACTGCGACCACCTGAGGGGACGCACAACCTCGAGCTTCGGGAGGGCCGCATTCACCTCGCGAGAGAACTGCTTGAAGATGCGGTTCGAGGCGGGCGCCTGAGCTCTGCCAAGGATGCAGGCAATCACGTGAGGCACCTGGTAGCCCCCAACCCCATCGTCCTGATGGTTGTCGTCGTTCCTTCTTGGCGGTGGCGGCAGAGGAGGGAAGCCGGCGTTGCCCTGAGGACGGGCCGTCGCGAGGCTGATCGCGCCAAGGGCTGTCGCGAGGCTGATCGCGCCAACCACCCTCGCGACGCTGGTCACGCCAGCCCTAACGGGGGTTGCGGTTGTCCCAGCGGCCTCCGCCGCGACCTCCTCAACGGCCGAAGCCACGGTCTCCACGCTCGGGGCGGCGACCCAGGCGCTCGTCCCAGAGAGCCCTGAGCTCCTGACAGTCGTCCGTGTTGTGGGTGTGCATGTTGTGGAAGACGTAGAACGGGCGAGTGTCCTTGGGGGGCTCGTCGCGATCACGGCCGTGCTTCATCTCGGGCTCTGCTGCCAGCACGGCGCGGCCCTTGCGCTTTGCTTCCTTGGAATGGCCTTCTTGTCTTCAGGGTCGATGTCTGGGTGCTTGAGGAGGGAGAGGCGGCCTTCTTCCGCCCTGGCGCACTTGTGCGCCAAGTTGAACATCTCCAACGCCGTGCACATGTCATCGTGGATGGCGAGCTCGTCGCTCATCTTGACGTTTGTCACGCCCTCGGTGAACACCGAGATGATGGCTTCGTCCGAGGCCTTCGGGATCTTGAGGCGGACCTGGGTGAAGCGCTGAATGTACTTGCAGAGAGTCTCGCCCGGCTGCTGCTTCACGCGTCGTAGGTCATTGTCGGTGAGGGCGTGGTCACGGGTTCCTTGGAAGTGGGCGATGAACCGCTCGCGGAGCTCATCCCAAGAGGAGATCGACCCCTCTAGAAGGTGCATGAGCCAAGAGCGCGCGTTGTCCTTGAGAGCCATGGGGAACCAGTTCGCCATGAGCTTGTCATCACCGTTGGCCGCCTCGATGCTCAGTGAGTAGAGCTAGAGGAACTTATAGGGTCGGGGACGCCATCATAGCGTGGGGTCAGATTTGGCCTGAACTTGACCAACCAGACAACACGACGCAGCTCGCAGTGAAGGCGCGGTAGCTCGCCGCGTTCATGGGCGTGGCTCACGCGAGGGGGGCACGGTCCTGACGCCCAGCACAGCGACCTCTAGGGTGGCTTGGTCTTGATGCTGACGCGGCGGTGTGGGGAGCGCACGCGCGTCGTACTGTGGCTGCTGCACCATCTGGCAGCTGGCCTCGTCTCGGGCCGGCACCGACGCTCCACGCGGCGGGTCGCGCGGACACGCGTCACGCCTTGGCTCAGCATCAGTGCTGCGCAGAGGAGGAGGCGGAGGCGCTCCATGGGCCACATCGCCCGCACGAGATGACGGGTGACGGAGCGAGTGGGAAGGCGCCGGGGCCTCGACAACGGCATGGACGAGCTCGGTGATGCGGCCGAGCCAGGCGTCATAGCCCTCGTTGGCGGGACGGTAGCGTAACAGCTCGCGCGCCATGAGCAGCGCAGCCTGCATGTTCGCCGGCCCGCGACGTGCGTGGAAGGATGATACCATGGCGGGGGTGAGGGAAGGTGTGGCGGTGCGGCCATCACATTGCACGGAGGGTGGCAGCGAAGAGTCCTACTGCTCATGTGCAGCAGGATCGGTGGCGGTGTTGGCCACGGGAGAAGCGGAGCGGTGTGGGGCGCCGCGGCCCACCGACGCGGTCTGAGCAATGCGGGCAGCTCGGAGCTTGGCGCGAACTTGGCGAGCACCGGCCATGGGAGTGGCGAAGCAAGGACGGAGCAAAGCGGAAGGGAGAACTCCGACACACCCCTACCTGGCGCTCCAAATGTCGGGATCGGGGCTCCGCGGACCCAAGCAAGGTTCGAACTCTGAGGCGTGTGCGAAGGATCTTGCCTAGATACGGCTCGCTGCTCACCACCTCATGGCTTGACCCCGACGAGTTCGTGCGAGCGGGAAGAAGAAGTGGACACGGTGGTTTACCCAGGTTCGGGCCACCTTGCGGTGTAAAACCCTACTCTTGCTTTGCGATGGATTGCCTCGCGAGGAGGATGAGGATGAACTAGTACAAGTGTGAGCTGCCTTGGGCGAGCTCAATGGCCGAAGGATTGGACCGGCCCCTCTCTACGGTGGAGACTAGCCTATATTTATAGTGGCATTGGTCCTCTTCCCTCATAGCTTAGGCGGGAAGGGATACCACAATGGCCAATTCGAAGGGGGACATGAGTACACCCTATCCTGACTAAAGGTGGTCTTCATCTACAAAGCCTCTGGTCATGACGCTGTGGTGGGCTCGGCGATGACCTCCGTCTTGCTGAGCCAGCGGCCTTGGTTTTGTTGCACCGGAATGGGAACCATTGAGGGATTCCTTGGGAACCCGCGTACGTCCGTGACTCCTTAGCACCAAAGAGGAAACTGTCCTCTCCTGTGCCCGCTGGTGCCCTCCTGGCCTTGGTCATCATGGCTCACGTCATCGTGCACCTCGCGAGGTGGGACGCTTGCCTAGAGATACCCGCTCCTCGCGAGGCAGCCTAGGGGGGGGAGGGTGACGGTGTCCTGGACTAGGGGGTACTCACCATGTCGTCTCCCGACCAGTGGGTTGGGCTGAGGACCCCCGTGGCGGTTCACTAATGGGCCAGTTCGGACAGCCGATGACATATACAAGGAAGATTCCACAAGACTTGGTGATCAAGACAAGGACTCCTCTCCACCAACGTTGCCGACTAGGACTCTTGTCATCCTGGGCCTCCGGTACATTATATAAGCTGAGACCAGGCTTGTTGATAGATAGATTATGACATTACTCATCATACCCCTTGGGTTTAGACCACAACATATGATCTCGAGGTAGATCAACTCTGTACCTTGATACTTCATCAATATAAACAAGAGCAGGACGTAGGGTTTTACCTCCATAGAGAGGGCCCGAACCTGGGTAAAACATCGTGTCCCCTGTCTCCTGTTACCCATTGATCCATGACACACAGCTTGGGACCCCCTACCCAAGATCTGCCGGTTTTGACACCGACAATGGTGCTTTCATTGAGAGTTCCGCTGTGTGATCGGCAAAGGATCAATGGCTCGCCCGCAGATTAACTGCGACGTCGGCATCTTCGTCGCCGGCTCGACTGGTCACCTTGGCTCGACCGAGGACTGCGCTCCATCTCCGATCGTCATGTTCGGACGAGGGCCTTCATCAACCATCAACTCCGATCTCTATCATGATCACGGAGGAATCATCCTTGGAGCTCGGGGGCTCAACGTCAACATTGCCCTCGGGTGACCATGCTGTTTTTCTAGACAGCAAACTTTTATCCGCCTCCACCGCCTCCTCGAGTGTTGTTTTAACGATTGCTTCAGTGGAATTGTGCGGAATTAAGTCTACAACAACCATGCAAAATTTCTCCGAGTTCCGATGGAGGAATCTCCGGCGATCTCCGATATACCGGAGCCCTGTCGAATCTGGACGGGAATCTGGACGAGTTTGGAGCGTGGTGTCCAGCATCTAGCTCGGACATCCTTTGGAAGATCCAACCATTGATCGGCTGCGGAATTCCTATATCTACCACCCCTCAAAATTTCAGCTCGATCCGACGGTTCAAACTCCGGGAACCTTCCGATGAGTGGACCAATTTTCAGATCTGTTTTCCGCGTGAATATGGATCCGACCCGAATTCATGTTTCTTTATGAACGTGATATTGGACAACCTTTTTAAAGGAATTTTCTTCTAGGATATTGTGCGTTGTTTTTAAACACGTGCCCATAAAATTTTAAGCCTCCTCTGAGGTAATCTTCACCATCACGCTGGTGTCAAACCAGTCCGGCAATATTGCTCCACGGCTGCCGACCTGCGCTAGACGCGTCGTCGCTTTTTGAGCCGAGCTCAACTTCTTCGGATCATCATCTCGGCGAGCTGAACAAGAGTTCGGAATCGCCAAGGATAAATTATCACCAACATCGCCGCCCCACGATTACATAGAGCGGGCACACCGGCATCGCCGCATGGCCACTTCATCAAGCCTGCATTGACCGCGTCACAAGTTACGACCTGCGTCGGCATGGCTGCACTGTTGCTTCTTCAAGCCGATGTCCATCACGCCGAACTGCTTCAACACCTTGGCTGACATGGCAACTGCAACGTCTCCTTACCGACCTGCTTCGTCACCTCGGCTAGACCGGGGGCTTCGCCATCTCTTCATCAACCTACCCCGGAGACTTCGGCGTCACCAGCCGACCAGCTTCGTTACGTTAGCTGGACCGGGGGCTTTGCCTCGGCGAGACAATCTTTGCCAGCATCGCCATGCCGTCGCTTCATCACCCATCAGGCAATGGGTGTGCGGATCGAGTCCCAATTTTGGAAGTAACCTTTCTTCGGACTGCTACAACAAATAAACCAGGTGCTATTAATCCTAGCAATTTTTGCTTGTTTGGGTTTATTTTTCCCAAGGAATTATTACTCTGGTTTGTTCCATCATCTGTACACAGGTCTATCAAATGGTGGCTGCATTAATGACGGTCGCGTGGTGGTTCGGTCAGTTTCCGTACATAGTTCGGCGAACGCCGCATCCGGAACTCGGACCGACCTGTGAATTCGGGCTTTGCCACACCTTTACCGCATCACGCCGACGCCCTGCATCGACATTGACTTCGGCGCCAGGCCACATCTCTTTAAATAAATTATTTTTGCGAAAAGCAATTATGCAAGGATTTTATATATATTTATATTATTCTTTTTGGACCGCACTATTTTATGTGTGCAAGTGATTGACTTCGACTGCGTCACGCGGTCACTTCGACAAGCCAATGTCGTCGTCCCAATTGGCATAAATCGGCTCGCATGATCATCTTGTTGATTGAATTGCCATACCGACATGTTCGGTTGCCTCGGGGACTTCGGCATCATCAAGAGGGTCCTACCTCGTCGGGTGTTTGGCGCACGGGCCATATTTCTTTTATTACTCACTTTGCATGAATTATTAATCATGCAACCTTTTTTTATTACTGTTATCTCCGGCTTGCACTATCTTCCGTGCACAGGTAAATGATCCGGATTGGGCAGCGCTATCACCTCGACTGGACCGGGGGCTTCATCATCACTTCATTAACCCACACCGGGAACTTCGGCGTCATACTGTCGGCCTACTCCGTCGCCTCGGACGGACGGGGGGTTCCACCTCGCCACATTGGCCGTGCTGTGTCGCCACTTTGGAGTGCCGAGCTCTTCGCTCCTCCATCTCGGGACCAGCTTAGGGGCTGGGACCTCGTCCCGCCGTAAACTCGGACCGCGTCATCGATGCCGAGCACATTAACCAGCTAAGTCGCTTTCATGCCCAAAGTTTTAAATTTTTAATTTGTGTTCGGTTCGACCGTGCTCACGTGAGTTGTTTGTTAAAAGAAACTCCCTTTACCCATGTTAGCTGGGGGCTCTTAAATTTACATGAGCTGTTTTATAATAACTGTGTTTTCTTCTTGTTCGTTGCAAAGTCTTTTTCTATCACTCCTTCCTCGACTCGAGTGTGTGGTCAATAGCCGGATAGCCTGGGTCCGATCTTGACCCACTTGCAGTCTTGAGATCGGATGTGTCATGTTAAAACACGACAGAAGCACAATTTTTTTTAGACCAATTTTCGGATTGGCACCAATTGACTTGATTTAGTTCGGACATGGAGTTTTCGCATAAGTCTTTTGGTTTTTAAGCCTATGGCACTTTTAAACTATTTGTGTGTTTCCAGCATAAGTCTCGCAGTGCAATGCCAGACACCTTTAGAGATTCGGCAAAACATTCTCAAGTATTGCTTTATATGCATCGGTTTCGAATTGTGTCTTTGGTCAATAGTTGGGTTGCCCGGCTCCTCTGCTTGCCTCCTACGTTTCGCTTTGTTCGGCTAGGTGTGCAAAGGGAGAACCACTGCGATTGTGCTTCCAGCTAGCATGGTTAAGCGCCTCAGTGGAGAAAGCCGAAAACTGACTGTCACAATAAGTGTAAACTGGTCAGCGATCCGATGACTGTGTTAAATTATAAGATCGATAGAGGTCACCCCATGTTAAATGACGGTCCGTTCATAACATTGGCCGAAGTGTTTACGGCTTGACCTCGACTGTCGCCGAACACTAACTGGGGGCTAGTAACTGGCCTCCCAACTTTAAGCTCCTATGACTAAGTGAAAGTTATAAAGCCCGCATATCTGATTGCCTCATTTCCGCTAACACAACCGCCTTCGGGCACCGAGACGTCGGCTAAGGGTTGTTTTGTTATTGCGAAAACACCCTGCGTAGCATCTACAAGGGGGTGGAAGCCGACGATGGGCCACTTTCAAATGATAAACGGTCGCAACGGAGTCAAAATAAACATATCATCAGCGTTTGTATTTAATATACGAGGGCCTTCTTCCGCAATCATCGTTATAAAGCCATAAATATGCATCAATTTGACTTAAGATTTTGGCCAAGCTGGGTTGGCTGGCTCCTGTGCTTACCCCTACGTTCCCGATTGTTCGGCTAGGTGGTAAAGGGAGCACCTCTGTGATTGTTACTACCGGGTCATCCGAGTAAGTACCTCAGACTGGGTGAAGCCGAAATCTAGCAATCTTAAAGGATCACATTGGTCGGCAACGACGGAAGTGAAAATTTTGGTTCATTAATACCATAGAGTTCGGGAACTTTCCCCGAACTAAATCCTCAATATTTTCCTCCCACATTGATCGGAGGTGAGGTTTCATGATCATGATAAGCATGACGACCCAAAGAAAGGAACCGATAGTGGGACCATTTCCTTTGGAAGATGTTTCTTACGTTAAAACATAATATAACATATCTCTCCGTGTACCTTTGTTTATAAAACCGTATGACCGGATTGCCTTGTTTTCCATAAATCTTTGCCCTTATAACGGCTTTATAAAGTAGGAAAACACTCCTCTGCTACTGGCCGAAGAGGTTGAAGCCGATGGTTGGTCAACAAAGTTTTGTACAATGCGGATCTGCGGATCCGAGCATTAGTGATGTAAAGTACTTGGATACATAGAATCATTACACATAAATTGTGATATACTCCGAACATTGATCCTTAATTCGGCCACCTGTGCCCACATTAAGGCTCGGGGGCTACTGGGCTTCGCGCTTCTCATTTACAAATATTAAAGGGGTACATCGATCCCCTGATCTGGTGTTGCCACCTGACCATTGGCTCGGGGGCTACTGCATTGACGATGCAATGCAGACAGTTTACAAAGTGCAAAATAGTTCCTGAGGAGATTATGATCCTCAGGTTGGTCGGCCGCACCCAACCTGAGTCTTGAGGAATATGCACACCACATTTCTATTCCTAAGTATGCTACAGAGCTAGGAGTTGATCCTCAGGCCGATTTTGTGAATCAACCTGAGTCTCAGGGGCTACTGGGATCACCGGTTTTATGCCATCCTTCAGGTGCATCTCGGGTTTTAGACCGACGCACACCTTGAGGGCTACTGGCTATATATCTCGGCAGAGAATAAATTGCACCAATTGAAAATATTCACAAAAAATCAGCCCGCAGTCAGGGTGGTGCACCACCTCGGAAGCAGTCTGGCATAAAGCTCGGGCGCCAGTGGCTGGCTCCATAGAGGTCATTTCCGGCATTAAGCTCGGCTAAATTCGTTCAAATCTTTTAAAGACCGAGGTAGTTATGACACCTCGAATGCTGACCATCGTTAGAACTCGGATGTAGTCCGGCGTTGGAGCTCGGAAGTGGTCCGGCGTAAAGCTCGGATTCGAATGGCTCATTCCATAGAAGGCTACTCCGGCATTTAAGCTCGGATGAACTCATTCAAATTTTTAGAGGCCAAGGTAATCTATGATACCTCGGATTCAGTTCGGCGTTGGAGCTCGGACGCAAGAGGATACCTTGAATGCCGAATAGTGTTGGAGCTCGGCTGTGAAGAGACGCCTCGGATTTAGTTCGGCCTTGGAGCTCGGACGCAAGAGGGCGCCGTCGCACGGGAAACACTTCAAACCCCAGGCGTGGCGTAAAAAACTTACAAGGCATTGATAAAGGCCGATAACTTAAAAAGACTCCTCGGATACCTGACGTATGAACTCTTCGGATACACCTCGGTGATCCTCAAGATCGGAGATGGGAAGATTTGTTGAACCAGTTTTCAAGACCGACGACCGAAGATGAAGAACAATTCGGAAGAATCGAGGAGCGTCCCCAACTTGAAGACCGGTTCAGGGGGCTACTGACGGTGTCCTGGACTAGTGGGTACTCACCATGTCGTCTCCCGATCAGTGGGTTGGGCCGAGGACCCCCGTGGCGGTTCACTAATGGGCCAGTTCGGACAGCCAATGACATATACAAGGAAGATTCCACAAGACTTGGTGATCAAGACAAGGATTCCTCTCCACTAACGTAGCCGACTAGGACTCTTGTCATCCTGGGCCTCCGGTACATTATATAAGCCGAGGCCAGGCTCGTTGATAGATAGATTATGACATTACTCATCATACCCCTTGGGTTTAGACCACAACATATGATCTCGAGGTAGATCAACTCTGTACTTTGATACTTCATCAATATAAACAAGAGCAGGACGTAGGGTTTTACCTCCATAGAGAGGGCCCGAACCTGGGTAAAACACCGTGTTCATCGTCTCTGTTACCATCGATCCTAGATCCACATCTCGGGACCCCCTACCCTGAGGTCTGCCGGTTTTGACATCGACACTCACCACATCGTCTCCCGATTAGTTGGATTGGGCCGAGGACCCCCAGGGCCGTTTACTCATGGGCCAGTTCGGACAGCCGAAGTATACACGAGGAGGATTCCACAAGACTTGGTGATCAAGACAAGGACTCCTCTCCACCGTCGTATTCGACTAGGACTCTTGTTATCCTAGGCCTCTGGTACATTATATAAGCCGAGGCCGGGCTAGTCGATAGAGAGGCTAGATCATTATGACATCAATCATCATACCTCTAGGGTTTAGACCACAACATATGATCTCAAGGTAGATCAACTCTGTACTTGATATTCCATCAATATAAACAAGAGCAGGACGTAGGGTTTTACCTCCATCAAGAGGGCCCGAACCTGGGTAAAACATCGTGTCCCCTGTCTCCTGTTACCCATCGATCCATGACACACAGATTGGGACCCCCTACCCGAGATCTGCCGGTTTTGACACCGACAATGGTCGCTTCCATCGTCCGTGCGGCGCAATGGCCGCACCACAACTCCATCACCCACTCCAGCCACGGCGTCGTCTTCTCATGTTCGTCGTGGGCCGGCGAACGCGTAGGCTGCACTGCTATTGGCACAAGAGCTTCTGCGCTACTTCCCGGCTAACGACCTCTACGACGACTGGCTCGGCCGCATCGCCGAGCTCGTCAACGCCGCCGGTGAAGCCCCTGCACCGTCCCGTTCGCCCCGTCCCTCGCCGTCCCTGGCGAGCGACGTGGCTCACGGCGCACCTCCTCCTCGTCCTCTACACGGCGCGGACCCCGAGCCCAGGCGAGAGGCACCCCAACGCGACCCACCGCGCAGGGGGCCGGTGCGTGATGAAGAAAGCTGCCAGGTGGCACAGCGGCCCCAAGGAGAAGTGCGTGCGCTTCCAGCGCCGCCGCGTCAAGACCGCGTGCCGCCGGAGGCGGTGGCGTGTGGGCGACAAGATCAAGCTCCCCCATGTGACCGGTACCTGTGAGTGCAGCAGGCTGCCGTGCTTTCACCTCGGAGCTACGCCGCGTCGTCTGGCCCGACAAGTTCATGCCGGATCTGCCTCCACGCTACGACGGCACTCCTGACCCCACTGAGTTCCTCCAGCTCTATGAGCTGAGCATCGAGGTGGTGAACGGCAACGACAAGGTCATGGCGAACTAGTTCCCCATGGCCCTCAAGGATGGCACGCGTTCTTGGCTCCTGAACCTTCCGGTGGGGTCGATCTCCTCCTGGGATGAACTGTGCTAGTGCTTCATCACCAACTTCCAGGGCACTCGCGACCACGCTCCTGCAGCAGGCGACCTGCGGTGCATAAAGCAGCAGCCGAGCGAGACCTTGCACAAGTACATACAGCGCTTCATGAACGTTCGCCTCAAGATCCCGAAGGTGTCGGACAAGGCCATCATCACGGCGTTCTCTGATGGCGTCCGGGATGTAAAGATGAAGGAGGAGCTCGCCATCCACGAGGACTTGTGTTCGGCTCTGGAGATGTTCAACATGGCAACCAGACGCACGAGGGCGGAGGAAGGTCGCCTCTTCCTCCTGGAGCTTCCGAAGGTCGATCCTGAAGACAAGAAGGCCAAGGCTAAGGAAGTGAAGCGCTAGGGTCCCGTCGTGCTGGCCGCGGAGCCCGAGATGAAGCGTGGCCGTGACCATGATGAGCCTCCCAGGGGCAACCGCCCATTCTGTGTCTTCCACAATGTCCACAACCACAACACCAATGACTGCCAGGAGCTCAGGGCCATCCGCAATGGGCTCTTTGGCCACCGCCCCGAGCGCAACGACTGCGGCTACGGCCACGGAGGAGGCCGCGGTGGAGGCCGCTGGGACAACCGCGACCCCCACCAAGACTGACACGACCAACCTCGTGATTGCCCTTGGAGATACCTGCCTCGTGAGGATCGCCCCCAGGGCAATGCTGGCCTCCCTCTGCTGCCGCCACCGCCAAGGAGAAACGACGACAACCACCAAGATGATGCGGCTGGGGGCTTCCAAGAGCCTCGCGTGATCGCCTGTATCCTGGGTGGCGCTTAGGCCCCCGCTTCTCATCGTGTCTTCAAGCAGTTCGCTCGTGAGGTGAACGCAGCCCTCCCCAAGCTCGAGGCGTCGCACCCCCTCAGGTGGTCCAAGCACGCCATCACCTTTGACTCCATGGACCAGGTCAAGTGCTCAGCCGCCGCCGGCGCGCTCCCAATGCTCTACACACCAACCATCAGCAACATCCTTATCACCAAGACCCTCATCGACGGTGGCGCGGGGCTCAATGTTCTCCCTGTCAAGACGTTTGAGACGCTCCAAGTACCATATGACCAGCTTCTGCCCACCAAGCCTTTCTCAGGGGTCACCGATGGCTCCATCGTCCCCATAGGGCAGATCCGCCTCCCTGTCACCTTCGGCAAGCGCAACAACTACCACACCAAGCTCGTCGACTTCGACGTCGCCCACATCCACCTCCCATACAATGCCATCCTCGGGTATCCGGCCCTCGCCAAGTTCATGGCAGCAACTCACCACGGCTACAATGTCCTCAAGATGCCAGGAAGTGGCGGCATCATCACGGTCGCCTGCGACGAAAAGGATGCGGTGTGCTCCCTCGAGGGCGCCTACCAGGCTGCGGCGGTCGAGAACTCTGATGACGAGGGTGCCGTCCTGCCTCCTGAGGCCGTCCCCAAGAAGAAGAAGCAGCTCCTCCCAAAGGGACGTCAGGAGGCTGGGGCATCCGACGGTCGTGCCTCAGGCCCCGTGCACTCTGCTGGGGCGTCTTTCCCTCTCGCATAGGGAGGCGCGCCCGACGCCCCTCTCAGGATGGGCTCGGGGGCTCTCCTCTGGAGGGCCTCTGACCTGACTAGCGTGACGAGGGAGGCATTCGAGCACCACGTGGAGGCGTGCTTCGACGCACGCCTCCGTGAGCAAGGCGCAAGGCGTGAGGCGCTGGGCGCTCAGGAGTTCATCACCAAGGCAATCTAGGAGCTTCAGGAGGCGCGAGCCATGCGTGGCGAGCGTCGCCCCACACCACCCAGTGCAGCTGCCGCCCATGACATGTGTGGTGAGCTATGCGTCTGCGTCAACATCCCAGGCCTCAACAGGGCTGCTTCGCAGGACCTCTTCTGGCCGTCCCGCGTTAGCCGGAGCGGGGGCTACCCCTGCAGCTACGTCTGCATGCCATTTGGCCTGCTGAACGTGGCCGCTTCGTACCAGCACCTCATGCAGGGGGCCTTGGAGGCTCACGAGGCAAGGCTCCAGGCGGTCCTGACCGAGGAGGTGACAGGCCCTCGCGAGCCCCCCGGACCACCGGAGCCTCCCAGGACTCAGGAGCCGGTCGGCTCGTGAGGAGCGATCTCTACAGTACGCATTTTTAGCTACTTCAACACTTCTACAACAATGGTGCCAGGTGACTTTTTTGGTTTGTTCAATTGAGGGCGCCCCTCGGGCTGCATCATCCTCAAGCTGCTAGGGCCCACACCCATAGCTGCATCATTTTGATTCATGTACTCTGGACCAGTTATGCATGCTTAAATTGCTATGATGATTAACGTTATACCCATCGACCCGTCATCTATGGAGTCGCCCTTCGCGGTGTCCGCGCGTTGCTAGCTCGCCTTTTGCTCATCCCACGACGGGGGCTGTTGGCACGGTGCCTATGCTCAAGTCCGTCCCTGCAGCGCTGACAAACCTGAGAGACCGAGCTCTGGCTCGCGGCCGACCCAGCGCACGTCACCTCACCAGGTCCTTAGTGCCTTCGTCTTCTCGCGGAAAGATCACAGGCATGATACAAAGCTCGACTGCCCTTTGTGTCTTGTGGCTAACTCGCAGGGACCTCCGGAGGCAGGATCATGAGCAGCTTCGCCAACACCTCGCCACCGTGGAAGGATACCGCGCTACGTTCCATGGGGCGCAAGCCCTCCTAGGTACCCCCTCGGAGCCAGCCACTCTTTTCTCGCGCAAGTCGCTTGCACATTAAAGGGGGGCCCTTGAGCATCGCGCCTCAGGGGCTCCTACCGGCTCTCGAGCCCTCACCCCCTTGCCTTGACCACGGCATCGCGACCTGGCATACCGGTGGCGGCCGAGCCTCGCTCGAGAGCCGGGTCCTGAAGACGTAGAGCACCCTGACGAGCGGGAGAGATAGAGTCGGTAGGAGCACTGCGGGGGGGGGGGCACCGTCGGGAGAAAGGCGCAGCCTAACGTCACACGAGAAGTTCGCCCTCGCGGCAAGAAAATCACCGCAGGCTCGCCAAGATAAGTTGCATCGCACGCCAAGGCATGAGCCCCATAATCAGTGCTTTTGTCTCTTGCAATTTCACTCGGGCAAGGGAACTTCCCTTTCAGTCCTTCGGGAGCCGCTTGCATGCTAAAGGGGACCTCCCGAGCATCACGCCTCGGGGGCACTTACCGGACCTCGGGCCTCTCACCTCCTGGCCTTGACCACGGCATCGCGACCTGGCATACTAGCGACGGCCGAAGCTTGCCTGGGGACTGGGTCCTGCCGGCGTAGAGCACTAAGCTACCGCGAGAGTAAAAGGGGGGAACCGTGCCCAAGCGAGAGACACAAACACAACATAAGTTGGAGACACTAACATTAAGGCAAAAGTGTCACAATCCTTACACACCCTCGCGGGGCCCTTCATGATTTTTGCGCAGGAATTAAACAAAAGGAAAGGACCTCCTGAGGATCGCGACCCAGGCGGTGTCGCCCATGACACCTGGCCGGCGCCATTCCTCCCTCAAGCCAGAGCGCGGTGGCGCGGTGGCTCATAGATGTCGTCGTCGCTTAAGCTTGGTTCAGAGGAGGCGTCGCTGCTGCTGGAGGAATCGCAGATAAGGCCGAGGGCAAGTTCACCGCGAGGGGCCTCGCCGATTTGTCGGCTTGTGAGGGGGCTGCCGTCTCGATCGCCTCCCCTGGGGCAGCACTCCATACGTCGGCCGTCCTCTCCAATGACCTTGAAGAAGAGCGTCGACGCCCCATCGTACTCGAAGTGGATGGCGTGCCTCCCCTCCGAGTTGCAGGCGCGGGCGATCGTGCCCCATCCCCGGGTCATGAAGACGTCATCGGAGTCGACGACCTCGACCTCCGCCTCTGAAGCTTGGCTGCTGCAGCCATCGTGCTGCAGCCATAGCTCGACGGGTCCTTTCGACGGTATCTCCCCCGCCAGGGGCCGCGGGAGCCGGTCCATGTGCGCGGCGGTGTCACTGCCCACACCACGAACTCGCGGGCCATGCCGATGGCATGGGCCTGCGAGGAAGGTGGTCACACGGTCTCCGCTTGCCCTCCTTCTTGGCTTCGTCCTCCGTGACTCCCGCGGCCGCTATCACGAGCGGGACCTTGCGCACGGACGTCCTCACTAATGGGGAAACCCGGCGGGGCGCGTTCGTGCCAAGGTTGCATGGCCACGGGCACTGCGGCAGTCTCGCGAGGACAACCATGCCTTTTCTTCAGCGGGAGCAACTTCAGTTCTACCAGAGGGGCCTTTCCCTTCTCGGCGGCTGAGAACTTCCTCACTGGTGCCATGGATGCTCTGGCGAAATGGCGACGCAGCGAAGAAGAAGAAGGAGCAAGCAGCAAGAAGATGAAGATGGGCTGGGAGCTCTGCCCCCCTTCCCCCATTTTTAGCCGGAGGAACACTACTAGGAAAAAGGCTACTAGTAGCACGGGTAAAATGGCTACTAGCAGTGCGGGTACCCGCGCTACTAGTATCGCGCTACAGCTAATAGTTAATAGTAGCGTGGGTTAAACCCGCGCTACTACTAACTTTGTTAGTAGTAGCGTGTGCCACCCACGCTACTGCTATTTCTTACCCGCGCTACTACTAATGAAATAGTAGTAGCGTGTCTATAATACCAACGCTACTAGTATCCTAAATACTAGTAGCGAGCAGTTTCTTCCCACGCTACTACTAACTTATTAGAAATTAAAAAAAATAAAATCAATCAATTCCATTCTATCACACAATTGCCGTATCTACTATCATAGTTCCTCATTGTAGAGGCAACTCGTCTATAATTCATATCTTTTACATAAGTAAGAGTGTAAACACAGTGTTGTGCATGTCAGCTACCTACGTAAGTGGTTCTTGCCATGCAAATTCAAAACTTTACCACTACTTCTAGACGTCAGAGACTGAGACACGTTGTTATGGTCCAATCCAAAAATTGGCTCACTCGTCAATGCGTGGCGCCTTCCCGGCCTGATCTCGTGGCCTGCAGCTGCGACAAAACACAGCAGGCAGCCTCGACGAGCCACAGTTGACCGATGGCAGCCGCCGCCTTGAGTTGTGATGCCGTCACTTCCCTCGCCCTAGCCCTCAGCTCAAGCAGGCCCCGGTCGATGTCGTCCTCGTGCCACGCCACGAGCGGATGGAGGAAGCCATCGTACGCGTGCCCCGCACCCTGAAATCCGAACACCATTAAGATTCAGATTCAGAATTGGCCACATACCGAATCAAGTCTATCTGAAATGTTGATCATCTCTCGGGATCGGGGTGTCTGATCGACTGCTTACCCGTGTGCTGGGGTGCCAGAGGTAGATGACGAGCAGCAGCTTCGCCTCTCCGTACATCGGCAGCCACGACACCGTCCAGTCCACGAACCTCTCGACGACCGTCGGCATCGCCACCAGAACCCTGTAGCATTACCAACAGAGGTTCAGAAACTTCAGATTCTTCAGAAGAATGACACGAAAAAATAATGCGGTGCATGTCGATGAAAAAGACAATCAGTGAAAAAGTCAAGGAGCATACTAACCCCTTCAAGCAGTGAAAATATAATGTAGAGCAGTAAAAGTGGAACATGGCTCAACATTTGCATTGATAGGGACAGATATACAATTGGGGATCCACTAGGTAAATAAATAATTCTCATAAATCAACAACATTGTCTGCATTTAACATACTGTAAATAGTGTCCGACATCCTTGAGGAAAACCCAAACATTATTCTGATTACCTAGCAGGAACTAGCAATCCCCATTCCCCAACACATCTAAATCTCAGAGCATGGTTAGAAAAGATCCAAATACTCAGAGGTGGAACTCTGAATCCCCTTGGAACTGTAGAAACCCAAAACTACTGTGCTTAACCCCTTGATGCAGTGAATAAATTCTAGCATATGTCCCAACCATTCTAGCAATACTATGAGAGGGGATGTAATGCCTGAATTCACAATACTAACCTGATTGACCACCTATTGCCGCACAAATCTATGGTGTTCAGGAGTTCGGTAAAATTGATCAGACAATGCCCGAAACTGCTTAAAAGGAAGATCCAGAAAGAGATAAGTACTTGTAGAGCAGGTCTGTACTAATGATAACAGGTGTTGAGTCTTTGTTGGTAACTGAAATTAGTAGTACCTGAGGGCAGATGGCTCACGACCTTGGGGCGGAACCACTGCTGCGCGAGGACGGTGGCGCGCCGCTCAGCCTCGCCGCCGTTGGCCCCGGACGCCTCGGCCATGGCGACCTGTGTGAGCTCCTCCTGCAGCACGTACGCTATGACATCGTCATTCTCCACCACGTCGACCCTGACCTCGGAGGCAGCGGGGGCGGCTGCGGCCATGTCGTAGCCGTCGAGAAGGGTGCGGGTGCGCCTGGGCTGTGGCGGCAGCTGCCATGGCGACCTACAGCAAAGGGACGGATCGGAAGAGAAGGCAAGGTGAGGAGGAGAGGGTGGAACCGAGCAAGGAAGGAGAGGAAGGGCCTACCTGGGCAACGCCGGTGACGGATTCCGCAAGCTCCGGCCTCGCCATCGCCGATTGTGGTGGCTTCCGGCAAGAACACGGGAGGCACGCGAAACCCTAGCCGCGGGCAAGGGGGCAGGCCTTGAGGCACGGATCTGGACGGAGGGGAGGGAGGGGCGGAGCTTGGGGGATTGTTGCGCGTGGCCGGTGCTCGCTGGAACAGGCCAGCGTGGGTGGTGGCGGCGGCGGCGGCGGCGACGAGGAGATCATGGGGAGAGGAGCCGGGGTGGGGTGGGCCGAGGAACAGGTGAGTTCGTGAGAGAGTTTTTTTAGGGATGAGAGAGAGAGAGAGAGTGTTGGGGTGGGAGTGGATCAGGCAGTAGTGGACATGCTTAGTAATAGCGTGGGAGTCTTACCTGCGCTATAGCTACTTACTTAGTAGTAGCGCGGGTTTTATACCTCTCGCTACTACTATGGCCTTTCCCGGGGGCATGGTGGAGACCACTTAGTAGTAGCGTGGGTTTATACCCCTCGCTACTACTATCAACTTAGTAGTAGCGTGGGTTTTATACCCCTCGCTACTACTAATTAGCAGTAGCACTTCCTTTTAGACCACGCTACTGATAAGCTTCTGTGTATAAGGTTTTCCCTAGTAGTGGAAGGCTAACCGACGGCCTCTCACGTTCCAAGCCATGATGGCTTGGGTGCATGCACCGGGCAGTTGTCAAGTCCAAGCAGTTGCCAAGGCAGCGTGGGAAGCGGAGGTGCCCGCATCCTGTCAAGCTCCACGCGTCAGCCTGGCCCGCAGGCGATTGGGGCCCACGGCGCTTCGCCCTTGCCCCTTGGCTTCGCCTCGAAGCCAAGTCTGAGCGCGCCTTGGGCCCGGGGGCTACTGTCGATGTTCTGGAAACCAGGGTACCCAGACTTGCCTGCCTGCGGGCCACGGTGTGGCTCCATCGATGGCCTGGTATGGCCCACCTCCAAGGCCACCAAGATAAGACCCTCGCGAGGGGCCAAGCCTCGCATGGCGGACGACACCAAAACCTCCCGAGGGAGCGGCCTTCCCAGGCTGCCTCCTGAGGAGCGGAGATTTCTATACAGGTACCCAACCTCATGAGGTTGCGATGATGCAAGCCATGACGACCAAGGCCAGGCGGGCGCCAGTGGGCGCAGAGGAGGCAGTTTCCTCTTTGATGTTAAGGAGGCAAGCGTAGGCGTGGGTTTCCAAGGAGCCCGGCAAAGGTTTCTATTCCAGTGCTACAAGACCAAGACCGCTAGGATGGATGTCATCATTGAGCCTACTGCTGCATCACAACCAGAGGCTTTGCAGGCGAAGACCACCTTTCATCAGGATAAGATGTACTACTTGTCCCCTTTCAAATTGGCCACTGTGAGATCCCTTCCCGCCTACGATTTGGGGGAAGAGGACCGAGGCCACTATAAGTATAGGATAGCCACCACCATAGGGGAGAGGGGATCCATTCAACCCTCACCCATAGACCTCATGAGGTTGTTCATCCTTTGTACCAGGTCATCCTTAGCCCCTCGTGAGCCCAATCCACCACAAAGCAGGAGTAGGGTCTTACACCGCAAGGTGGCCCGAACCTGGGTAAACTGCCGTGTTCATCTTCTTCCTTGTTCGTGTGCATCGAGCTAGGCCATAGGGCAACAAGCAGGTTGGCTGAATAGGTTGAGTCCTTCGCACACGCCCCAGAGTTCGAACCTTTCTTGGGTCTGCGGAGCCCTAAATCCGACAAGATTAGCCTGATCTGCTGATGCGGTCGGTGCCCAATCCTCTGGTGGATCAGACTGAGCTACTGCCGCTGTCAGTGCTGGAGCCAGTGCTATCGGAGAAGGTGCCGGTGCTCGATCCGATGCTGAAGGTGGTACCGATGTGCGAGACAGCAGCGATCGTCTCTGGTCTGCTATGATTTCACACTTCAGCTTTCTAACTTCACTAGTCTCCGTGACCTTGATCCAGTCTTTTTTCTTCACTTATTTTAAACGCGAGAAGGACTAATTGTGGTGTGTTTGTTAAACCAAACTGCAGTTCATCATAGGACTTCAGATTTTACTCAGACAACAGACTGATCCAATTGTGTCCAGTAATATAAGTGATGGACAGTGCCTTCATTACTGACACAACATAAGAAGTGAAACCTGCAAAAATAACCATCATAGAGCAAACCAAACGGTTTATTCTGTAATGAATATCACATGGCAAAACCTGCATCATAAAATTGCAGCAAAAGTAAGAAAACATGACAGTAAATCAATAAGATTTAGACAGTAAATCAATAAGATTTACTTGATGTGACATGAGTGAATCCTTACCAGGAAATCACTATGTTCAAGTTCTAAATTGAAGGTTGATCATCGAATTACGGGTGGCATGCAGGGCCCCCGCTTACTCCCACAAGCAGGACAGTCCAAAGGTCGTGACAAATCATATGGACCAAACATCCATGGGACTGGAAATCCTGGTGGGTGCGATAAACCCTGCAATGCATACAGATATTGGAGTGTAACCAGAATTGATAAATCGTCCTCACAAAAAAGATGATCTGGATACTTCAAAATATACAGAATGAATTGAGTGGACAGACAATAACATAGATTGTTCTCAGGACTCACCACACAACAAAAGCGGCAGTACTAAACAATACAGGGTTCATACACACAAATCAAGTACTGAATAATAGTACTTACTACAGACAAGCAAAGTTGCACTAATTAAACTCTGCAGACTATTTCTTGCCACCGACCTACGGGATGTACCCCACATAACTGACTAGGCCATGGAATTCGTGAGAGATGTCTACCGGCACCATCAACATCTCGTCAACCTTGGAGAACCTAACAGAGTGCTCTTTCCACTCATAAACATGACGATGAAGACAGTCCGCATCAGATTTGTCGGGAAGCTTTACAAGAACCACACCCTTCGTAATCGAAGGCACAGCTAGGAAATTGTTGTGGTGAAGTACACCCTCGAGAACACGCCTAACAACAATGCTACCGGAAAACACATGTTCACAACACGTGGCGATAAGGACATAGCAGCTGGATAGTTTAGTAGTAGCTAGAACTCATCCTCAGGTCTTCCAGTTCACACGACATGACTTTGAGAACTTCATCTCCACCGCGGACTTGGTTCTAATTAAAACAGAAACCAAATATTTTATTACTACCTCCGTTCAGAAATATAAGATGATTTTCAATATTTTACTCCATATAAGACTACATATACGCACATAAATGAGTGATCAAAGACACTAGAACATGTCTTCAAAGGCATGAGAGCAGAGGGATTACTTGCAATATCCGTAACACAAGTTACTGAGGCTACTATACTCTCTTCAAAGGCATGATAGCTAAAATCTTGCATTTCCTACAGCTAGCATTGATGTTCATAAAGTAGTTGAAAGTGATCTATAAGAAATCAGTGTTATGTGCAATAATCATATGTATGTCAACCTCTCGCATGTTTTGGTCAAAAGAGCAATTTAGAACCGTCATTTGCCACACAAAAATCACATGCAAGGTCACCCAGAAAGTTGTACTACTAGTACTAGTACTGCGTGTTAGATGAAAAAACACGATCAAGATCGCCAAAAAGATCGTCAAGAAGAGATATTACCTGGACTTGCTTAATGAGGGATCCCGGAGAGGGAGGCTTGGACAGGGCGATGGCCTTGAGCTTGTCTGCAGTAGTCTCGGCGGGGTGCTTGCGCTTCTTCGTACCCTGAGCCTCAACGGTTTTGGCCAGAGCCATAGACATCACTTCGGCCGGTGCTCCAGGGTCCATCAAGAAACTGTCAAATAGAAATAAAAGAAAAGAAACCATAATCACAAACCCAAAAGAAGAACAGAGGGGGAGTTATAGGATCAGTCTCGGGGTTGCAAGACCGGGCCTTGGCCAGAAGCAACGCCATTGATGTGCTCAGCTTTCCTTCTTTGGGAGAGAAGAACAATGGCAGAAGCGCGTCGGGGTTTTCTTGAAGAAATGAGGAAAAAGATGAGGGAGAAGCGAGTTGGGGTTTTCTTCAAGAGAGGAAGATGAGGGAGAAGAGTGAAATGATGGTTGCTTCGTCCGTCCAACTTACTGCTGGAACGGTGGGGGTTTTGTGATTTGATGGCTCATTGGGCATTACTGCGGCGCTTCGACCGGTGTAGTCTACCGTGCAGTTGTGCACTCTAGTACGGAGTAATTTAGTGCATGGCAAGTGGACCCCGATGCTGGTTGTCCCACACGTCGGCAAAAATGAGTAGCAAGGTTCTCGACGACCGTCGAGGAGGATCCGCACGGTAGAGCGTGTCCACTGTTTCTGAAGAAAAAAAATGATTACAGCAAGCATTTCCACTCTTACAACGGAGGAGGGCGAAACACGGCAGCCACTTGAACTTACACAGTACTCCTACTACTAGACATGTGTAGTGGTTCATACGTCAGTACTATATAATCTTGTTGCTAGTGTAGTAAGATATGACGATAACAAATGATGTTGTGCGCATGTCAACTATATGAACAGTAATGTAACATACCCCTTTTTTGACTGTTCGGTCGAGAATGAACGGTGAGATCAATGTTAACAGAACTGGGTCTATAGCGCACGGAGAGTACGGTGCTGCAGTACTTCACGGAACATGAACCATATGAAGCACAAATCAGTGTTAGGCAGGGTGTATGAAGGGTGCATGGGAGCAAAAGTTCCCTTCTCGACCCACTTTTGGGTGTTTGGCAGAGTGCATGAGTCCACAGTAGTAGGTTAACACAAATACTCCCTCCGTCTCGGTTTATAGGGCATGCACGTAGTTCTAGGTCATCCATTTGACTAACAAAATATGAGTTATATGTCACAAAAAGTATATCATTGGATTCTTAAGCGGATGTAGTTTCTAAACATATATTTTTCATCACATATAATACATATATAGCTAGTTAAATTCTTAACCTAGAACAACGTGCATGCCCTGTAAACCGAGACGGAGGAAGTACACTAGGAGCATGCATGAAGAGGGGTGCTGAGATGAGCATGCACGAAGATGGAACAACTATATTGAGATGAGAATGCAAACAAACACACCCACACGCTTTGTGCTACAGTGACTGATCTGCACCATCTGAGTTTGATCCAACGGTCATGTTGCACCGAGACATGGACATGCCCATGCAGAGGATGCCTAAACACCACCGAAGTCCCTCTTCTTCTCGAGGCACATAACGTTGGTGATGCAGGGTGCCACCGCCCGCAGAGCCCGCTCCCGGTCGATGGGAGCCAGCTCGTCAAAGACGGCGTCCAATGGCACGAATGGATTCCGGTGACGAAGCCCTGAGAGGATTCGCCCAGTAACGGCGACGGCCGCCTGCAACCCCTCCTTGTCCGGCTCCGCCCCCACCATCGCACGGAGATGGCTCAGCTCCTCGGAGATATAGCTGAAGAAGGAGACCAGGTCAGGAAGCCGCAGCGCATTGAAGTCGATGGGGTGGTCGAACGGGTTTAGCCCGCCGGCCGGCAAGGTCGCACTGGCACGACGGTAGGCATCGCATAGCCGCAACACGTGCGTGGCAACATGGTCCACCAAGTGGTTGAGGCGATCCTAGACCTTGTCACCATCAGCCTGCTCGCGCTCCAGCCGGCTCGCCTGACCGCCTATCATATCTCCCGCTTTCTGCAGCAACGCCGCCGACGCCTCGAGCATCTTTGTGGTGGACGCCTGCTGCTTTTGAAGCTCCGTGAACTCCCGCACATAAAGGAGGAGCATGGAACTCCTCTCCTCCTTGAGCTCACGGAGCTCCACGTCCAATGGCCCTGAGCTCATGTGTCAGGTGCCTCACCTCAGAGTCCGTCATCTGGTGTGCCACCATGGAACCAGGTAGAAGCAATGGGGAGAGGAAGCAAAGGGGGCGAACCGGCTGAAAGGCAATGCAATCTACGGGAAGGCGGAGGGAGCCAGCCGAGGAGCGAGGTGAATCTTTTGGTTTTCACCATGGGAAAATACCAGTCGACAACTTTTCACTTCATGGAGTAGTGGGTTTTACAGGTGGATTCATCATGACTAATTGCTGCCGCGCCTGCTCGCATCAATCAAAAAAATAAAAATCCTGCCGAACCCAAAGACCAGTGCAACGCAGCGGTGGATATTTAAATATACCTACCAGCAAGGAGAGACAAAAAGGGGTGAAAAACCAAATGTGGCGGCGGCCTAGCTACTCGGTCACACTAGCCCAACTAGCTAGCCACCGTGCTTCACTGATGTACTCGGCGGGAAAGGTGGGCTTTTGTGATTTGACGACTCATTTACTTGCTTCGGCGCTATAACCGAGGAGGACCCAGAAAATGCGCGGTGGGGCGTCCCACGTCTCGGCAAGGAAGAAAATATGCGTACACCACCCGGGAGGACCCAAAAACCATGCGGTAGGGTGTGCCACATCTAGGCACGGAGGGAAAATGTGCGTGTAAAAATAAATGGTATCAAACTACCTATGGTTCCACCTCGGGACCCAGCTAGTCGGTCGAAAACACCCCACTAGCCACACAGCTTCATCATGCTAACAGCTTCATCATGCTAACATGGCACGGAGGATAGGTGTGGTTAGCTCTGTCTCGACCAGCCACAACGTCTCTTGTTCTAGGCGATTCATCTATTTTCCTAGCATTTTTTTAGTTATAATAACACCACGGCAAGCTCACGCCGCTTTTCGTGTGTGCCCGTGCGTCTAAAGGTTGTACTACTAGATGGAGAGGAGAGAGAGAGATGGCAGACATGGGACCCACCAGTAAGTTAGTCAATGTTAATGCACCTATTGACGAGCCACTCCCTCTACTCTACTCAATGTAATACTGTATAAAATCAAGTTATGCGACAAAGCCAACAACCGTTGCAGTTTCAGGCTATCGACGTACGCTTTGTACTCCAGGTTGCCGGTTCGAATCTCGTCCTTCATATTTGTTAGTTTTAGGTCCAAATTTGATTAATGACAAGTGGGCCTCCCGTGTGTTGTTCCGATAATTCAGTGTAGGTTTGTTTTTTTTGCACAAACACTTTGCGCGGTTAGACAAATTATGGCACCAGTTACACGTATTTTGCAAGTTTAGGAACAAAAATGACAGCGGCATAGAATATCACATGCTCCCCGCAGCTTAGATGCTATGGTGATACGAGATTTTACGTCGTTGGATCTGAGATCCAATGGCTTGGGAGTAGTCTTTGTAATTATGCGCAATTTCCAAACTCTCCAAGGTTTTTTTTTGCAAAAAATCCATCCAGGCCTCGTGTGAGCCGCTGGATCTTGGATCCAACGGCTCCCAGTAGCTCATATTAGGTGCTCCCCGCAGCTTAATTAGCTGCTACGGTGATATGAGCATCTAGGTCGTTGGATCTGAGATCCAATGCCATGTCCGTAGTATTTGTACTTTCTGCGCAATTCCCAAACTCTTTGAGGCCTATATTGCAAAAACATTCAAATCTCCTACTGCGAGCCGTTAGATCTCTCGGGAACTCGTATCACCATAGAATCTACGGTGTCGGAGCACCTCATATTCCACCGTGCGAGAAAACATCAGGTGCTCTCGCAGCTTGGATGCTACGGTGATACGAGCTTCGAGGTCGTTCGATCTGAGGTCCAATGGCATCTGAGTAGTCTTTGTGCTTGTGGGCTGCGCCCAAACTCTTTGGGGGCTTTTCTGCAAAAACATTTGAACCACCAAGGAGTCGTTGGATCTCAGATCCAACGGCTCTGAGGAGCTTGTATCACCACAACATCTAAGGTGTGGTAGCACATGATATTCTTAAACACAAGAGAATATGAGGTCTTCCCTCATCTTAGATGCTACGATGATACGAGCTTCGAGGCCATTGGATATGGGATCCAAGGGCATCTGAGTAGTTTTGGTACTAATTGTGTGCAATTCCCAAACTCATTAAGGTTTCTTGTAAAAATATTAAGACATCTATGAGCCGCTATATCTCAGATCTACACGCTCCAAGAACTCGTATCACCATATAGCATCTAAGGTGTGGGGGCACATGATATTCTCTCGCGCCGGGGGGGGGGGGGGGTGCACAACCCATCGGTGTTTGGGAGGGTGGGGACAAATATAATGTTCAAAAAATATAATCCAAACAATCCTAAACAGAGCTTCACAATTTTATCTAAGGTCGAGGGGTTACCCCCCGACAATCTACATAGCTCCGCCTATGCAAGAGGTGTAGTGGGAGCGTCTAGGTGTGAGAGAGACGACGCGAGAAAGCGAGATCAATCGAGTCATTTATAGAGGGAGAGATCGACTGAGTGTGGCATAGCGTACACTCGAATGTTAAAGACGATACACCGAGATATCGTGCGGCGAAGCTGCAGTGAGGGCTGGAGGGATATAGTTACCGAGAGTGGCCTAGATAGACTTTGTGTGTGCGTGCACGGTGAAGGTGTTTTACAAAGGCAACGTACGTGTCTTGAGAGAGAGAGAGGGAGGGTTTGTCATGGAGGGCACGGCGAGGTTGTGTGTGAGAAATACATTTGTTGAGAGTGTGTGGGCGGGTGTGACATTACTGGAGATCGAAACATGAAGAGAAATAATGAGCGGGTTGTAGGATACCAATAGCTCTATTAACAAAGAAATGAAGATCGATCGATACATAAAGTATGTGTGGTGGTTGGGGGGGGGGGTGTTGATGCTCAAAAGTGGCACAATCGTAAAAGTTGCTTTAAGCTATGTCAAGATTAATTCAAACTTATGATTGAAAGTCACCATGGGATGGCTTTCTTCGAGAAGATCAAGATGGATATGAAAGTGGTCTAAAACGGAGATCGGATGCAAAAGTTATGACAAGTTTAGAGATGCTCATGGTGACACCAAATTAAATAATGGATTGAAACCCAATTAAGATGGCTTCAAATAGAAAAAGTTTCAACATGAAAGTTGTGCGTCTCGTCAAAACGGATGATTCTGATATAAAAAACGTCTCAATCGGAGTTCGTATGCAAAAGTTAGAGCCAAAAAGGCGTGGTTGCATCAGGATGGCCGGACACTCCGGGAATGATCATCCGGGTTTTGGATTTCTCCGAGGATGGCCGGACACTCCGGGGATGTTTGTCCGGGTTTTGGATTTTTCTACCGCAAGTTGCAAACTGAACCGTTTTGGAAAGTTGGATTCCGAGTTGGACCCAAACTAGGGTTTTTAACGTGAATTCTAACCTTTCCTTGCCCGGGAAGTCCATCCGCCTCTTATATACCTAAAGGGTGACGGCCGATTGAACAACAACACACAATCGAACAAATCTATCCACATCTTTTACCTTTACTTTTATCTCTCTCCCTTGTTCTTCTTCTTCCTTGTTCTTCGTTCGTTCTTCTTGTTGCAGGGTGGCGAACCTCGAGGCCCTAGGGGCGGTCAGGTCGACCTAGGGCAGCCCATAGCCACCGCGCAACAAGAAGAACGAACAAAGAACGAGGAAGAGGAAGAACAAGGGAGAGAGATAAAAGTAAAGGTAAAAGAAGTGGATAGATTTGTTCGATTGTGTGTTGTTGTTCAATCGGCTGTCACCCTTTAGGTATATAAGAGGCGGATGGACTTCCCTGGCAAGGAAAGGTTAGAATTCACGTTCAAAACCCTAGTTTGGGTCCAACTTTCCAAAACGGTTCGGTTTGCAACTTGCGGTAGAAAAATCCAAAACCCGGACAAACATCCCCGGAGTGTCCGGCCATCCTCGGAGAAATCCAAAACCCGGATGATCATTCCCGGAGTGTCCGGCCATCCTGATGAAACCACGCCTTTTTGGCTCTAACTTTTGCATACGAACTCCGATTGAGACGTTTTTTATATCAAAATCATCCGTTTTGATGAGACGCACAACTTTCATGTTGAAACTTTTTCTATTTGAAGCCATCTTAATTGGGTATCAAGCCATTATTTAATTTGGTGTCACCATGAGCATCTCTAAACTTGTCATAACTTTTGCATCCGAGCTCCGTTTTAGACCACTTTCATATCCATCTTGATCTTCTCGAAGAAAGCCATCCCATGGTGACTTTCAATCATAAGTTTGAATTAATCTTGACATAGCTTAAAGCAACTTTTACGATTGTGCCACTTTTGAGCGTCAACACCCCCCCCCCCCCAACCACCACACATACTTTATGTATCGATCGATCTTCATTTCTTTGTTAATAGAGCTATTGGTATCCGACACACGCCCGCTCATTATTTCTCTTCATGTTTCGATCTCCAGTAATGTCACACCCGCCCACACACTCTCAACAAATGTATTTCTCACACACAACCTCGCCGTGCCCTCCATGACAAACCCTCCCTCTCTCTCTCTCAAGACACGTACGTTGCCTTTGTAAAACACCTTCACCATGCACGCACACACAAAGTCTATCTAGGCCACTCTCGGTAACTATATCCCTCCAGCCCTCACTGCAGCTTTGCCGCATGATATCTCGGTGTATCGTCTTTAACATTCGAGTGTACGCTATGCCACACTCAGTCGATCTCTCCCTCTATAAATGACTCGATTGACCTCGCTTTCTCGCGTCGTCTCTCTCACACCTAGACGCTCCCACTACACCTCTTGCATAGGCGGAGCTATGTAGATTGTCGGGGGGTAACCCCTCGACCTTAGATAAAATTGTGAAGCTCTGTTTAGGATTGTTTGGATTATATTTTTTGAACATTATATTTGTCCCCACCCTCCCAAATTTAAAATATTCAGAATTTTTTCACATTCCAGTAAAAGACAGGAATTTCTGCACTCGACACAAAATTTTCTGTTTTTGCATAGAATCAAGTCAACTATCATGCACACTATCCCGAAGGCTTTACTTGGCACTTTATTGAAACAAAAGCTATAAAACAAGATTACTACAGTAGCCTAACCATGTGAACACACAAAAACTGTAGGTAAAAGTGTTGGGTTGTCTCCCAACAAGCGCTTTTCTTTAATGCCTTTTAGCTAGGCACGATGATTTCAATGATGCTCGCATAAAAGATGAGAATTGGAACACAAAGAGAGCATCATGAAGCATATGAATAGCACATTTAAGTCTAACCCACTTCCTATGCATAGGTATTTTGTGAGCAAACAACTTATGGGAGCAAGAATCAACTAGCATAGGAAGGCAAAACAAGTAAAACTTCAAGATTTTCAACACATAGAGAGGGAACTTGATATTATTGCAATATGTAAAAGCATATGTTCCTCTCTCATAATAATTTTCAGTAGCATCATGAATGAATTCAACAATATAACCATCACATAAAGCATTATTTTCATGATCCACAAGCATAGAAAATTTATTACTCTCCACATAAGCAAATTTATTCTCATGAATAGTAGTGGGAGCAAACTCAACAAAATAACTATCATGGGATTCTTGATTGGCATAATCAAATTGAACATTAAAATTATGATGACAAATTTCATGGTTATCATTATTCTTATAGCACACATGTCATCACCATAATCATGATAGATAGCAACTTTGTTGTCATAATCAATTGAAACCTCTTCCAAAATAGTGGATTCATCACTAAATAAAGTCATGACCTCTCCAAATCCACTTTCATAATTATCACAATAAGATTCAACACCCTCCAAAATAGTGGGATCATTAATACCTAGAGTTGACACTCTTCCAAACCCACTTTCATCAATATAATCGTCATAAATAGGAGGCATGCTACCATTATAACAAATTTGCACATCAAAATTTGGGGGACTAAAAATATCATCTTCATCAAACATAGCATCCCCAAGCTTGTAGCTTTGCATATCATTAGCATCATGGATATTCAAAGAATTCATACTAGCAACATTGCTATCATGCTTATTCAAGGATTTTTTGTCAAACATTGTAGCGACCCGACCCGAATGGATCGAAGTCTCTGTGCATAAGTGTCATCCCTGGATCCGTAATGCTGACACGCACAGTACTTGAAGGATTTTTAACAGAGTGCAATCACACACTTATTACATCGAATGTCTCAAAAGAGAACTTAATACAATAATATGGCTTAAGGCCATCTAAATAAGATAACTGCGGAAGCATCGAAGGTAAGTGAGTCCATCAACTCCAACGGCATAGCTGAGTGCACGACAATGACCTAGCGCACCTTACTCTTCGTCTGAAAAGTCTGCAACATGATATGTTGCAACCCAAAACGGGTCAGCACATGGAATATGCTGGCAAGGTAACACTATAGAGCAATGAACAAAGTAAATGCTATCACTACATGCATATATGGCTAGTGGAGGCTCTATGGTTAACATGATTTTGCGAAAAGCTAATTTTTCCCTACAACAAAGGAATATATTTTATTTACTACTGAGTTTGTTGAAAACATTGAGAAGGTAACCCCAACTCAATCCCAATTAAAAGTTAACAACCCAATCAAATTAATTAAGAGTGATGAGATCAACATGATAATCCAAGAACCAGATACTCAAGATGTCCATAACCGGGGACACGGCTAATCATGATTAGTTTGTACACTCTGCAGAGGTTTGCGCACTTTTCCCCACAAGACTCGATCTCCTCCGTTGGATTTCTCGCACTACATGGTGTTTGAGAAACGGATGACCGAGACACAGTCTTTCAGAAGCATTAACTCTAACCCTGGGTAGACAGTTCCAACCTACATCCCCTACATCTGCTAGCCTACCACTGGAAGAGGTCATGCAACATACTCAACTATGCTAGAGCCCATAATAGCTTGTGGCTGCACACGGAAGTTTCTAGCATGAATAATCATATGATCCCTTTGAGCCTGGGTGGCGGACCAAATGGACAGCACTGGTATATCCCCAGGTGCCCGCAACCAATCCACCCAGATGTGTGTTTAAGTAGCCACCTTAAATTAACCATTAATTAACAATCTCACATCTGTCATGGATACACTCAAACCCAATCCACATCTATGAGCATAGCATGGCAATATAAGCATAGCGTAGAAGTAACTCCCAAGGTTCGATAATAAAGGGCAATAGGTTCTACCTCATCATCTACTTCCCAATACCCACAAGTTAATCACATCCTAATCAAGCAGTGTTTGAGGAGTGTAACTAATGCATAAAAACTGGGTAATGAAGGGATATGATCAAAGTATTACTTGCCTTGCTGACGATCTGCAAACCCTAGAGACTCGTAGTAGCACGATTCGCACTCCGGGAATTCTATCGCAAACAAACAATAGCATACATAAGCACTCAAGCATAGATGCAAGGGTAAAACTCAAATGAGAAAGATCAAATCTAAAAGTACAACTGAAAAGTTTCGATTTGCAAAAAGAATCAAACGAATCGGAGCTACGGAACTGAAACTACGGTCAAAAAAACTTCGAATTCAAAACTGCTTGAAACCAAATTTTAAATTGTCAAAATCATGGTTAAGTCGATTAAATAGAAAGAGGGGTTTGAGACGAAGATTTTGGTGTTGGTTTCACTGGATTTGGACAAACGGTTTAGAAACGGCGAGGGTTTGAAGATCAGGGGCTAAACTGTGATAAAAATAATCGCGGATAGATCCCTAGCCGAAAAAAGAAAATAAAAAGAACAAAACTATCGGACGAACGTCCGCTAACAGAGACGAACGGGCGAACGCGTTCGTTTAAGACGAACTAACGAGCGGGCGCTTGCTAAATAACGAAACCGAAGAAGAACCAAACCGATCTAATAAAAAAACCGAACTAGGTTTTTTTTTAAAAAAAACCAACGATTTTTACCTAAAACCGAAAAAAAACCGGGACGGCGAGATCCGACGGCGGCGGCTCGGATTCCGGCCAGGCGGGGCGTGCGGCGGCGAGGCGGCGCGCTGCGCGGGCCGGTGGGGCAGGCGGCGCGCGGCGCGGGGCGGCGAGCGGCGAGGCGGCGGCGGCGGCTGCGCCTGCTGCTGCTGCTGGTGGCGGCGTCGGCGGGGCTGGGTGGAGGAGAGGGGGGGCGGCTCCGGCTTTAAAGGCCCGGGGGGCGGCGTGGCTTGGGGAGGGGGCCGGCCCGGGGCAGAGTCCGGCTCGGACTCTCCTCGGCGTCCGTGCCGAGCACGGCGGCGCGCGGAAGGAAGGCGGCGCGGGGCGCTGGGCCGCGGCCTGCTCGGCTGGGCTTTCGGCCTAGTCGGGCGAAAAGTTTTTTTTTAAATAAAAATTCCGTCGAAAGATAAACATAATAAAATAATTTAAGAAATTCTAAAAATGCCAAAAACAATTTTCACCGTCTAAATAAAATATTTAGAACAAAGTGAACATTTACTTGGCCTAAAATGCACTTTTCAAAAATGCATATTTTTCCTAATTCAAATAAAATAGCAATAAAAATCCAAATAAAATATTTATTTGATTTTAACATTTTTCCTCCAATATTTCTTTTATTTTGGAGAAGTCATTTTATCTCCTCTCTTTTATTTTTGATATTGGAAATATTTTGGAGAGAAAAATTATTAAAACCGAAATGATCCTCTTTTCAAATTTGAGAAAAATTCAAATATGAAAATAAATGAAATCCCCAACTCTCTCAGTGGGTCCTTGAGTTGCTTAAGATTTCTAGGATCACAAACGAAATGCAAATAAAATATGATATGCATATGATGACCTATGTATAACATTCCAAATTGAAAATTTGGGATGTTACAAACCTACCCCCCTTAAGATGAATCTCGTCCTCGAGATTCGGGTTGGCTACAAAATAGGTGTGGGTGGTCTTTTCGTAGGTCTTCCTCTCGCTCCCAAGTGGCTTCATCCTCGGTATGGTGGCTCCACTGAACTTTGCAAAACTTGATAACCTTGCTGCGCGTAACTCGGCTGGCAAACTCGAGAATCTTGACAGGTTTCTCCTCGTAAGTCAAATCACTATTGAACTGAATTGCTTCCAGTGGCACTGTATCTCTCAGAGGGATATCGGCCATCTCAGCATGACACTTCTTCAACTGGGAAATGTGGAACACATCATGAACTCCAGACAGTCCTTCGGGTAACTCCAACTTGTAGGCCACCTCTCCCATATGTTCCAAAACTTGGTATGGTCCTACAAATCTCGGGGCTAACTTTCCCTTAACTCCAAAACGTTTAACTCCTCGCAGAGGTGACACACGAAGATATGCTCTGTCTCCGATTTCGTAGACTACCTCCTTGCGTTTTGTGTCGGCATAACTCTTCTGCCTGGACTGAGCTACCTTCAGTCTATCTCGAATCAACTTAACCTTCTCTTCAGACTCTTTGATCAAATCCGGTCCAAACAACTGGCGGTCTCCAACTTCATCCCACATCAACGGTGTTCTGCACCTCCTTCCATACAAAGCTTCGAAAGGTGCCATCTTCAAACTGGCCTGGTAGCTATTATTGTATGAGAATTCCGCGTAGGGCAAATTGTCATCCCAACTAGATCCATAATCTAGCGCACACGCTCTCAACATGTCCTCCAGAACCTGGTTAACTCTCTCGGTCTGTCCATCGGTCTGCGGATGAAAGGTTGTACTGAACTCTAGCCTGGTTCCCAAAGTCTGGTGCAGCTGGTGCCAAAACTTTGAAGTGAACTGTGTTCCTCTATCTGATACGATGGTCCTCGGAACTCCATGCAGACATACGATCCTGGTCATGTATATCTTGGCCAACTTCGCACTCGTATAGGTGGTTTTCACAGGGATAAAGTGAGCCACTTTGGTCAAACGATCCACTACTACCCAGATAGAATCATATCCCGATCGGGTCCTGGGCAATCCGGTGATAAAATCCATGCCAAGCATGTCCCACTTCCATTCGGGTATCGGCATAGGCTGCAGTAATCCTGCTGGCTTCTGATGTTCTACCTTCACTCTCTGACATACATCACATACTGCTACATACTCGGCAATATCCTTCTTCATTCCTGTCCACCAGAAATGCTCCTTTAAATCCAAATACATCTTGGTGTTTCTGGGGTGTATCGAGTATGGCGAGTCATGGGCCTCCTGAAGTATTAACTTCCTGATCTCTACATTATTGGGTACATAAACACGGTCCTCAAACCACAAGGTGCCGTGCTCATCCTCACGAAAACCTTTGGCTTTTCCTGTGCTCATCCTCTCCTTTATCTCGGCAATTTCTTTGTCATCCTTCTGAGCTTCTCGAATCTTCCCCAATAATGTTGAATGAACTTCTAATGCTGCAGCAAAACCTCTTGGAACTATCTCCAAACGAAGCTCCCTGAGATCTTCGGCTAACTCCTTTGGCAATCCTCCGCTTACGAGGGTATTGACATAACTCTTACGGCTCAAAGCGTCTTCTACGACATTGGCCTTTCCTGGATGATAATGCAGCTTCATGTCATAATCTTTTATGAGCTCCAACCATCTCCTCTGCCTGAGGTTTAACTCCTTTCGCGTGAAGATGTACTTCAAGCTCTTGTGGTCCGTGTACACATCACAACGGTTTCCAATAAGAAAGTGTCTCCAAGTCTTGAGCGCATGCACTACTGCTGCTAACTCCAAATCATGCGTGGCATAATTCAACTCATGCGGTCAAAGCTGACGTGAGGCATACAAAACAACTCTTCCGTCCTGCATAAGTACTCCTCCAAGTCCTAAGCGAGAAGCGTCGCAATACACTTGGAAATCCTTGCGTACATCCGGTAGAATTAGCACTGGGGCTGTAACCAAACGTTTCTTCAGCTCCTGAAAACTTGCCTCACATTCCTCTGTCCATTTGAACTTGGTGTCCTTCTTCAACAACTCCATCATAGGCTTCGCAATCTTGGAGAAATTCTCAATGAATCTTCGGTAATATCCCGCGAGTCCAAGAAAACTGCGGATCTCTCCAACTGAGGTGGGTGTCAACCACTCAGTGACAGACTGAACCTTAGTAGGGTCTACTGCTATACCTTCTCTTGATATAACATGTCCAAGGAGTCCAACTTCCTTCAACCAAAACTCGCATTTGCTGAACTTGGCATATAGTTGATGTTCCCTGAGCTTCTCGAGGACTAGACGCAAATGCTCCTTGTGTTCTTCTTCATTCTTCGAGTAGACCAATATGTCATCAATGAACACAACGACAAACTTATCCAAGAACTCCATGAACACCTTATTCATCATACTCATGAAATAGGCAAGAGCTTTAGTCAATCCAAATGGCATAACCGTGTACTCATATAGCCCATACCTTGTGGTCAAGGCTGTCTTAGGTATATCCTGTTCTTGGATCTTCAGCTGGTGGTATCCTGATCACAGATCGATCTTGGAGAATACTTTAGCTCCTTGCAGCTGGTCAAACAAATCGTTGATCATTGGTAGTGGGTACTTGTTCTTGATCGTCACTTCATTCAATGCACGATAATCAACAACCATTCTCAAAGATCCATCCTTCTTCTCAACCAAGAGCACTGGGGCTCCCCATGGTGACGAACTTCGTCGAATGTAACCTTTCTCCAATAACTCATTAATCTACTTCTTAATTTCCTCCGGATCATTTGCGGGCATCCGGTATGGTCTTTTCGATATCGGCCCGGTGCCTGGCAACAGCTCTATCAAAAATTCAATGTCTCGATCCGGCGGCATACCTGGTAGTTCCTCTGGAAATACATCCGGGTAATCCTTCACTACAGGCACTTCCTCCTGAACAACTCCTGAGAGGGAATTTACTTGTGTCTTCTTTGGCGCATGCTTGGATACATACTTGATCCTTTTTCCCTCCGGGGTGGTGAGCAGAATTGACCTACTCGCACAGTCAATGTTTCCTCCATACTTCGATAGCCAATCCATGCCTAGTATCACATCCAATCCTTGTGACTACAAAATTATTAGGTTTGAGGGGAAAACATGGCTACCAATGGTTAAGGGTATCCGGTCGCGGTCGCACCATCGGCTGGCCATATACTCTGCTCCTGGTGAGCTTACTAGCATGGGTGACCTAAGGGCTAAGGTGGGTAACTTGAACTTGTCCACAAATCCCTTTGAAATGTATGAATGCGATGCACCAGTATCAAAAAGAACGAGAGCGGTAAATGACTTAACCAAAAACTTACCGATAACTGCATCTGGCTGCTCTTCAACCTCCTCCACGTTCACGTGGTTCACTTGTCCCCTGTTGAAAGGGTTGGGCTTCTTCCCAGAGCTTCCATTGCCATTACCATTCTTTGGCTCGGGGCACTCATTGGCGTAGTGTCCAGTCTTCCCGCACTTGAAACAAGTAATGTGACTTTGGTCCTTCTTGGCGGGTGTGGCTGGGTTAGAGCGGTTCTGATTGCTGCCTGCTCCATTCCCGTTTCCATTCTTGGGGCCACTATGGTTATGCGAGCTTCCTCCATTGTGGGTATGGCCTCCATGGTTATGGGTATAACCTCCCGAGTTCGGGGTAAAACGGGGCTTCTGCTGAGCTCCTGAATTGTACTTCCCTTGTCCATACTTCCTTTTGCGGCTCTCAATTTGCTGCTGCTTCCCTTCAATCATAAGGGCCCTATCTACCAACTCCTGGTAGTTAGCAAATGTTGCCACCATCAATTGCATACTCAGCTCATCATTCAGCCCTTCCATAAACTTCTCCTGCTTTGTGGCATCTGTGGCCACATCATCCGGGGCATAGCGAGCTAACTTACTGAACTCATCCACGTACTACCCCACAGTACGATTTCCCTGGCGTAAGTTGCAAAACTCACGCTTCTTCATGCTCATCGCTCCTGCCGAGACATGTGCAGTGCGGAATGCTTGCTGAAACTGCTCCCAAGTGACATTGGCTATGGGGAAAGTGGCTGTGTAATTCTCCCACCATGAGGCTGCGGGTCCATCCAGTTGATGTGCGGCAAAGCGCACATTCTCAGTGTCTGTGCAACCTGCGGTGGTCAACTCCCTTCCAATCCTGCGTAGCCAGTCATCAGCAACAATCGGCTCGGCGCTGCTGGAAAACACCGACAGTTGCAACTTTAGAAAACGAGCTAGGTTGTCGACTGGAGGGGGTGGCGGTGGGTTGTTGTTGTTGTTGTTGCCTTGGTTCTGGACTAGTAGCTAGTAGCTGCATCAGGGCATTCTGCTGTTGGATCAACTGAGTGAGCTCCGGTGGTAAGACAAAACCGGGGTCACGTCTCGGAGGCATCTGATGGGTTTAGAGGGAAGAGATTAGAATAGAGTGAGTTCTAGCGGGAAAACACTACCCATATGCACATGAGACAAACACATTCATAACACACCACTCAATTCAAACAAGGCATACAAACGATCTAACTACCGTTACAAAAGTGCTTGGACTATTGCTTTATACATGGGGAAAATACTACTGATAATATGGTGGTCATCTAGAAGTTTTGATTGGTGGAAGACTCCATGATATCTGCTCCAGCTTCGTCTTCATAATCATCATCACTACTGTCGGGGTCGGAGTCGGTGTCGTCGATGGTGATGTAGTCTTCAGAACGAATGTCGTCGGCATGGTCGTCATCTCCTCCTGGCGCGGGGTCTCCCATGAATACTCCTAGCTTCCTCTTCAGGTCGTCATTCTTCTCCACTAGTGTTGAGATTTACTCCTTGTATCCATCGCGTGTAGACTTGAGTTCCTCTTCTAGCTCCATGTTCCGGGTCATCACCTTCTTCAAATCTATCATGCTTGCGCACATTTGGTTCTCCTGGCGACGGATGTGCTGGTTTAACTCCTGGATGAAAGCTGCAATGGACCTGTCCCTCCTAGTGCTGATCATCTCCCATTGCTCATCTCGGCGCCCACATATCTGGTAGATGGTGCCCTTAAGATCCTCATGATAAACTTCGCCGATGCGTCCCATGGCGATGTGGGCTGCCATGCTCTTTCCTAGACTCCAGGTTGGTGCATCAAAGGAAAACTCTATGGACTCAGTAATTGGCGTGAATGTCCTTCCTGGAACTTGAACTCGAATCATCCAACGCTCCTCTTCTGGTAAGGTGGTGGTGTAGGTCCCGGTGAAGCTTGGTATTCCGATGTTCAGGTACCTAGTAACTTCCTTTAAGTGTCGTCCAAAAGGTGTGTCTTCATCCGGTTGTGCAAACTTGTTCCTTGAGTCTGTCATCTATAGAGTAGAAGATGGAGAGAGTCAGAAATGAGTAGAGAAGAGTGACCTATGGCTTTTCTTAGTGGTCGTGTCTTACAGTCAGTGTGTGCTCTGATACCATCTTTGTAGCGACCCGACCCAAATGGATCGAAGTCTCTGTGCATAAGTGTCATCCCTAGATCGGTAATGCTGACACGCACAGTACTTGAAAGATTTTTAACAGAGTGCAATCACACACTTATTACATCGAATGTCTCAAAAGAGAACTTAACATAATAATATGGCTTAAGGCCATCTAAATAAGATAACTGTGGAAGCATCGAAGGTAAGTGAGTCCATCAACTCCAACGGCATAGCTGAGTGCACGACAACGACCTAGCGCACCTTACTCTTCGTCTGAAAAGTCTGCAACATGATATGTTGCAGCCCGAAACGGGTCAGCACATGGAATATGCTGGCAAGGTAACACTATAGAGCAATGAACAAAGTAAATGCTATCACTACATGCATATATGGCTGGTGGAGGCTCTATGGTTAACATGATTTTGCGAAAAGCTAATTTTTCCCTACAACAAAGGAATATATTTTATTTACTACTGAGTTTGTTGAAAACATTGAGAAGTTAACCCCAACTCAATCCCAATTAAAAGTTAACAACCCAATCAAATTAATTAAGAGTGATGAGATCAACATGATAATCCAAGAACCAGATACTCAAGATGTCCATAACCGGGGACACGGCTAATCATGATTAGTTTGTACACTCTGCAGAGATTTGCGCACTTTTCCCCACAAGACTCGATCTCCTCCATTGGATTTCTCACACTACATGGTGTTTGAGAAACGGATGACCGAGACACAGTCTTTCAGAAGCATTAACTCTAACCCTGGGTAGACAGTACCAACCTACATCCCCTACATCTGCTAGCCTACCACTGGAAGAGGTCATGCAACATACTCAACTATGCTAGAGCCCATAATAGCTTGTGGCTGCACACGGAAGTTTCTAGCATGAATAATCTTATGATCCCTTTGAGCCTGGGTGGCGAACCAAATGGACAGCACTGGTATATCCCCAGGTGCCCGCAACCAATCCACCCAGATGTGTGTTTAAGTAGCCACCTTAAGTTAACCATTAATTAACAATCTCACATCTGTCATGGATACACTCAAACCCAATCCACGTCTATGAGCATAGCAAGGCAATATAAGCATAGCGTAGAAGTAACTCCCAAGGTTTGATAATAAAGGGCAATAGGTTCTACCTCATCATCTACTTCCCAATACCCACAAGTTAATCGCATCCTAATCATGCAGTGTTTGAGGAGTGTAACTAATGCATAAAAACTGGGTAATGAAGGGATATGATCAAAGTGTTACTTGCCTTGCTGACGATCTGCAAACCCTAGAGACTCGTAGTAGCACGATTCGCACTCCGGGAATTCTATCGCAAACAAACAATAGCATACATAAGCACTCAAGCATAGATGCAAGGGTAAAACTCGAATGAGAAAGATCAAATCTGAAAGTACAACTGAAAAGTTTCGATTTGCAAAAAGAATCAAACGAATCGGAGCTACGGAACTAAAACTACGGTCAAAAGAACTTCGAATTCAAAACTGCTTGAAACCAAATTTTAAATTATCAAAATCATGTTTAAGTTGATTAAATAGAAAGAGGGGTTCGAGACGAAGATTTTGGCGTTGGTTTCACTGGATTTGGACAAACGGTTTAGAAACGGCGAGGGTTTGAAGATCAGGGGGTAATCTGCGATAAAAATAATCGCGGATAGATCCCTGGCCGAAAAAGAAAATAAAAAGAACAAAACTATCGGACGAACGTCCGCTAACAGAGACGAACGGGCGAACGCGTTCGTTTAAGATGAACTAACGAGCGGGCGCTTGCTAAATAACGAAACCGAAGAAAAACCAAACCGATCTAATAAAAAAACCGAACTAGGGTTTTTTTTTTAAAAACCGACGGTTTTTACCTAAAACCGAAAAAAAATGGAACGGCGAGATCCGACGGCGGCGGCTCGGATTCCGGCGAGGCGGGGCGTGCGGCGGCGAGGCGGCGGGCTGCGCGGGTGGCGGCTCGGCTGCGCGGGGCGGCGGGGCAGGCGGCGCGCGGCGCGAGGCGGCGGCGGCGGAGCAGCGGCGGCGGTGCTGGGTGGAGGAGAGGGGGGGCGGCTCCGGCTTTAAAGGCCCGGGGGGGCGGCGTGGCTTTGGGAGGGGGCCGGCCCGGGGCAGAGTCCTGCTCGGACTCTCCTCGGCGTCCGTGCCGAGCACGGCGGCGCGCGGGAGGAAGGCGGCGCGGGGCGCTGGGCCGCGGCCTGCTCGGCTGGGCTTTCGGCCCAGTCGGGCGAAAAGTTTTTTTTTAAATAAAAATTCCGTCGAAAGAAAAACCTAATAAAATAACAAAAAAAATTCTAAAAATGCCAAAAACAATTTTCACCGTCTAAATAAAATATTTAGAACAAAGTCAACATTTACTTGGCCTAAAATGCACTTTTCAAAAATGCATATTTTTCCTAATTCAAATAAAATATTTATTTGATTTTAACATTTTTCCTCCAATATTTCTTTTATTTTGGAGAAGTCATTTTATCTCCTCTCTTTTATTTTTGATATTGGAAATATTTTGGAGAGAAAAATTATTAAAACCAAAATGATCCTCTTTTCAAATTTGAGAAAAATTCAAATATGAAAATAAATGAAATCCCCAACTCTCTCAGTGGGTCCTTGAGTTGCTTAAGATTTCAAGGATCACAAACGAAATGCAAATAAAATATGATATGCATATGATGACCTATGTATAACATTCCAAATTGAAAATTTGGGATGTTACAAACATTTTATAGAATTCTTCTTCTATCAATTGAGCACAATTTTCTTTTACATCATTTTCACGAAAGACATTATAAAGATGAATAATATGATGCAACCTCAATTCCATTTTTTTTTGTAGTTTTCTCTTTATAAACCAAACTAGTGATAAAACAAGAAACTAAAAGATTCAATTGCAAGATCTAAAGATATACCTTCAAGCACTCACCTCCCCGGCAACGGCGCCAGAAAAGAGCTTGATGTGTACTACACAACTTGTTCTTGTAGACTCGTGTTGGGCCTCCAAGCACAGAGTTTTGTAGGATAGTAGCAAATTTCCCTCAAGTGGGTGACCTAAAGTTTATCAATCCGTGGGAGGTGTAGGATGAAGATGGACTCTCTCAAACAACCCTGCAACCAAATAATAAAAAGTCTCTTGTGTCCCCAACACACCCAATACAATGGCAAATTGTATAGGTGCACTAGTTCGGCGAAGAGATGGTGATAAAAGTGTAATATGGATGATAGAAATATATTTTTGTAATCTGAAAATAAAAAACAGCAAGGTAACAATTGGTAAAACGGAGCACAAACGGTATTGCAATGCTTGAAAATGAGGCCTAGGGTCCGTAATTTCACAAGTGCAATCTCTCAACAATGCTAATATAATTGGATCATATAACCATCCCTCAAAGTGCGATGAAGAATCACTCCAAAGTTCTTATCTAGCGGAGAACATAAGAAGAAATTGTTTGTAGGGTACGAAACCACCTTAAAGTTATTCTTTCCGTTCAATCTATTCAAGAGTTCGTACTAAAATAACGCAAAGTTATTCTTTCCGTTCAATCTATCCAAGAGTTCGTACTAAAATAACACCATATGATACGCATCAACCAACCCTAATGTCACCTAGATACTCCAATGTCACCACAAGTATCCATGAGTTAATTATACGATACGCATCAAACAATATCAGATTCATAATACTCGATCCAACACAAAGTACCTCAAAGAGTGCCCCAAGATTTCTACCGGAGAAACAAGGACGAAAACGTGCATCAACTCCTATGCATAGATTACCCCAATGTCACCTCGGGAATCCGCGAGTTAAGTGCCAAGACATAGATCAAGTGCTCTCAAATCCATAAAAGTATTCAATCCGATAAAACGAAATCTCAAAGGGAAAACTCAATTCACAACAAGATAGAGAGGGTAAAACACCATATGATCCAACTATATTAACAAAGCCCGCGATATATCAAGATCGTGACATCTCAAGAACACTAGAGAGAGAGATTAAACACATAGCTACTGGTACAAACCCTCAGCCCCGAGGGTGGACTACTCCCCCCTCATCGTGGTGACCGCCGAATGATGAAGATGGCCACCGGTGATGATTTCCCCCTCCGGCAGGGTGCCAGAACAAGGTCTAGATTGGATCTCATGGATACAGAGGCCTTGCGGTGGCGGAACTTCTGATCTAGGTTACCCCGAGGGTTTTTGGAATATTTGATGATTTATAGGGCGAAGAGGCGGTGCGGGAGGCCACCGAGCTGGGCACAACCCACCGGGGCACGCCTGGGGGCCCAGGCGTGCCCTGGTGGGTTGTGCCCCCCTCGAGGCAAGCCCCAGGTGCTGCTCTGGCCCATTGGATGTCTTCTGGTCCATAAAAAATCCACAAAAAGTTTTGTTGCATTTGGACTTCGTTTGATATTTATTTTCTGTGATGTAAAAAACAAGCAAAAACAGCAACTGGCACTGGGCACTATGTCAATAGGTTAGTCCCAAAAAAAATGTTATAAAGTTGCTATAAAATGATTGTAAAACATCCAAGAATGATAATATAGCAGCATGAATACTTCATAAATTATAGATACGTTGGAGACGTATTACTCACCGTCGACCCAACTCGCCCCATTGGGGAATCCGCGGTATTGAGGGTTTTTTCTCATGGACAACAAGGTAACTAATTTACTGATATATTCTCTCATCTCTTATCCCAGTTCATCCGCCTCCTTTAATCACTGGGCCGAAATCGCCATGAATTCATTTTTATTCGAGCTGATTTGAGGGTTTTCTTTCATTCATAGAATGTACAGTGCGCGGACACATCAGGACTTTGTGGCCTCGGCCAGACATCCGTGGAGTTCCATCTCACCGTACCAAATGAGTTCAAGATGCGCACGGTATGTTCAACCTCACCTTACATAAGTTGGCATGGCCTACTTTCCTGAACATATACTATATATTGCTACATTTGGATAAAAGGTGCCACATGCAACATATACGTCAAAGGGGATTTTTTTCCTCTTCTTTCTATATTAGGCAAATTAATGATGTATTGTTCTCTCGATTACTCTCATATTTCCATGACATCATGGTTACACTATCTGTTTAATTATAGATTTTTGTCCTTTGATTTCAACTGATGTACTGTTCTTTCAATTTCGCCCATATTTGCTTGTTACCATATTCTTTAACAATCCTACCATTTTCTGCAGCACATCCCTTGTTATGCAACATCATCTGTAGTACACAATCTTGCCCTTTACATAACTCAAGACTGCAGGGATTTCATACTGAACACAAACCATAGATTTACAATCGTTGCTTCTGTAAGACTTGATGAACGTGGTCACTCCTATTTTGGCACGGGCCTGTAGGATCGAAAGTAGGTCTAGAGGGGGGGTGATTAGACTACTTGACCAAATAAAAATCTAGCCTTTTCCCAATTTTAATTGTTGGCAGATTTTAGCAACTAGTACAGGTCAAGCAATCAACCTACACATGCAATTCTAAGAGTGTAGCAGCGGAAAGTAAACATTGCATATGAAGGTACAGGGAAGGGTTTGGAGAAGGCAAACGCAATGTAGACACGGAGATTTTTGGCATGGTTCCGATAGGTGGTGCTATCGTACATCCACGTTGATGGAGACTTCAACCCACGAAGGATAACGGCTGCGTGAGTCCATGGAGGGCTCCACCCACGAAGGGTCCACGAAGAAGCAACCTTGTCTATCCCACCATGGCCATCGCCCACGAAGGACTTGCCTCACTTGGGTAGATCTTCACGAAGTAGGCGGTCTCCTTGCCCTTACAAACTTCTTGGTTCAACTCCACAATATTGTCGGAGGCTCCCAAGCGACACCTAACCAATCTAGGAGACACCACTCTCCAAAAGGTAATAAATGGTGTGTTGATGATGAACTCCTTGCTCTTGTGCTTCAAATGATAGTCTCCCCAACACTCAACTCTCTCTCACAGATTTGGCTATGGTGGAAAGATGATTTGAGTGGAAAGCAACTTGGGGAAGGCTAAAGATCAAGATTCTTATGGTAGGATTGGAATATCTTGGTCTCAACACATGAGTAGGTGGTTCTCTCTCAGAAAATGAGTAGTGGAAGTGTAGGCATGTTCTGATGGCTCTCTCTCAAATGGAGATGGGGGTCGAGGGGTATATATAGACTCCACACAAAATCCAACCGTTACACACATTTGACCCAACTCGGTCAGACTGAATAGAAGAACTCGGTGAGACCGATTCAGTTCAAAATGTGAATGTTAGAAATCTCGGTGGGACCGACTGGAACAACTCGGTGGGACCGATGTGCTAGGACTAGGGCAAAACCTCATCTCGATGAGACCGATTGCTTGAACTCAGTGAGACCGATTTTAGCAAAGAGCAAACAGAGAGTTGGTCAAGCAAACTCGGTGGGACCGATTGCACATTTCGGTGAGACCGAAATAATTACAACAGGCAACAGAGAGTTTGCAGGGCCATCTCGGTGAGACCGAGATCCGTATCAGTGTGACCGAATTGCTAGGGTTTCTGGCAGTGGCTATGTCAACTGAACTCGGTGGCACCAGATAGGTCATTTCGGTGGGGCCGAGTTTGACTTTGAGTTTTGGACATATGTGGAAATGGGAAAGTGGTTGAGGGTTTTGGAGCAATATCACTAAGCACTTTGAGCAAGTAGACCATTAAGCAGCACCTCATCCCCGTTTAATAGTATTGGCTTTCCTATGGACTCAATGTGATCTTGGATCACTAAAATAGAAATGAAGAGTCTTGAGCTTTTGCCAATCTTTGTCCTTAGCATTTTGAGGGGTCCACATCTCTAGTCCATGCCATGCCAATCATTGAACTTTCTGATATATTAAACTTGAATGGATATTAGTTCAATGAGCTATATGTTGTTATGAATTACCAAAACCACCCGGGGATTAGTTGCACTTTCATTGCCTTTGGACAGAAATTTCTAAGTTTTATGTACAACTTGCGAAGATGTTCAATGTTTCACGAGTTTTGCACTCTGATGCTATCTTCGGTCTCCAGACCGACCGCGCCAGGTCTGGTGACTTGTACTACCAGATAAGGACCCTCCCACTTTGGCGTCAACTTGTTTGATCCTTTGGCGGACTGATGTCTACTACGCAACTTTATTCTTGTAGACTCGTGTTGGGCCTCCAAGTGCAGAGTTTTGTAGGACAATAGCAATTTTCCCTCAAGTGGATGACCTAAGGTTTATCAATCCGTGGGAGGCGTAGGATGAAGATGGTCTCTCTCAAACAACCCTGCAACCAAATAATAAAGAGTCTCTTGTGTCCCCAACACACCAAATACAATGGTAAATTGTATAGGTGCACTAGTTCCGCGAAGAGATGGTGATACAAGTGTAGTAATGATAGTAGATATTGATTTTTGTAATAGAAACAATAAAAAACAGCAAGGTAGCAAGCAACAAAAGTGAGCACAAACGGTATTGCAATGCTTGAAAATGAGGCCTAGGGTTCATACTTTCGCTAGTGCAATCTCTCAACAATGCTAACATAATTGGATCATATGGGAATCCCTCAACGTGCGATAAAGAATCACTCCAAAGTTCTTATCTAGCGGAGAACATAAGACGAAATTGTTTGTAGGGTAAGAAACCACCTCAAAGTTATCCTTTCCGATCGATCTATCGAGCTATTCCTATAAGTGTCACAAACATCCCAAGAGTTCGTACTAAAATAACACCATATGATACACACCAACCAACTCTAATGTCACCTAGATACTCCAATGTCACCACGAGTATCCGTGAGTTGATTATACGATATGTATCAAACAACTTCAGATTCATAATACTCAATCCAACACAAAGAACTTCAAAGAGTGCCCCAAGATTTCTACCGAAGAAACAAAGACGAAAACATGCATCAACCCCTATGCATAGATTACCCCAATGTCACCTCGGGAATCCGCGAGTTGAGTGCCAAAACATACATCAAGTGAATCAATATGATACCCCATTGTCACCACGGGTATTCACAGCAAGACATTCATCAAGTGTTCTCAAATCCAACAAAGTATTCAATCCGATAAAAGTGAAATCTCAAAGATAGAACTCAATTCATCACAACAAGATAGAGAGGGGAAAACACAATATGATCCAACTATATTAACAAAGCTCACGATACATCAAGATCGTGCCAAATCAAGAACACGAGAGAGAGAGAGAGATCAAACACATAGCTACTAGTACAAACCCTCAGCACCGAGGGTGGACTACTCTCTCCTCATCGCCGGGATGATGAAGATGGCCTCCAGTGATGATTTCCCCCTTCGACAGTTGCCGGAACAGGGTCCAGATTTCTTTTTCGTGGCTACAGAGGCTTGTGGCAGCAGAACTTCCGATCTAGGGTTATTTCTGGGGGTTTATGTATTTATAGGATTTTTTGGCGTCGGTCTCACACTGAGAATGGCTTCAAGGGGCCCACTACCCACCAGCACACGCCGGAGGGGGCTGGCACGCCCAGGTGGGTAGTGGCCACCTCGTGGCTCTTCTGGCTCTCCCATGAAGCTTCTAGTGCCTCTTTTCTTCCAAAAAAATCGTTAAAAAGTTTCGCTGCATTTGGAGAACTTTGATTTCTGCACAAAAACAACACCATGGTAGTTCTACTGAAAACAACGTCAGTCCAGGTTAGTTTCATTTAAATCATATAAAATTGCACCCAAACCATATAAAATTGTTGTAAACATGGCATGAATACTTCATAAATTATAGATACATTAGAGACGTATCAGCATCCCCATGCTTAATTCCTGCTCGTCCTCGAGTAGGTAAATGATAAAAGAAATAATTTATGAAGTGTGAATGCTAGCATAGTGCATAAGTTTGGTCAATGATAATTTCAATCACTTTTCCTAGCATTATAACATCAACTCTTTCTCATAAAACTCGTCATGATAAAGTAGCAATCTATTCACATGTTATGGTTCAAACAATGCCTTCTCTTGAAACTTAACAACCTATGTTCTTAGTCACCAAACAATTTCAATTCAACTTATTCTCAACAAAGTCTAAGTAAGACCTCCACACACTCAATCATCATATATTCTTCTATGATTGCTAGTACTCAAAGCATATTTTTAGAACAAATGGCATCCATCAAACACAGAGAAAGATAGGGGCTTAATGTTTCACCTCCCAACTCATTTATCATAGAAATAATTGTCAACAATAATAAATCATGATCAAATATATTTGACTAGCCATATGTGCCTAGATCTTTCCCCACCACATGATGCTTGGCAACTAGAGAATAATTGAGGTTGAAATGAGAATGCATACTATTGACTCTTGCATAAAATTAAATACTTAAAAGTAAAAGATAGGCCCTTCACAGAGGGAAGCAGAGGTTGTCATGCGCTTTTTATTTTTGGATGCACAATCTCTTAATGCAAAGGAACGTCATGTTATATTGCCCCTTATGATAGCAACCTTTATTATGAAGTCCATTGCTTTTATTACTTTGCCATCACTAGTTTGTCAACGCTTGTTTTCCTTTACAATAAAAGATCAAACATATTTAGGAGCAATTTTTATTGCTTTATGCACCGATGACAACTTACTTGAAGGATCTTATTCAATCCATAGGTAGGTATGGTGGACACTCATGGCAAGAAACTGGGTTTAAGGGTTTTTGGATGCACAAGTAGTATCTCTACTTAGTATGAATTTTTGGCTAGCAAAAGATCCTAAGCAAACACCACATGTTGGAGGATCCATAACAATATAATTTATACGCAAATATACACAACCATAACTCATTACGTTGTCTTCCTTGTCCAACTTCAACTAATTTTCTCAAGTTTGAAAATAATTAATGGGTATTCACAATCATAGAAGATGTCCAAGATAATATATTTGTATGTGAAAGTTCTCTTCCTTATACTAATCATTCATGAATTGCTTGTATGACCAATATTGTGATTGTCAAGCTTCAAAAGATCTCACTTTCTAAACCCGAAGTGAAGCTACTAATAGGTATGATACAAGCATATGAAGCACATATAATTTCAACTTTATGATATTCAATTCATTCAACAATTTACTCTTAGGATATAAGTGAAGCACGAGAGTAAATGACAAACTACTCCAAAAAGATATAAGTGAAGATCAAACGAATAGTTAAGTAAATGGATAGCCATTTGAGGACTCTCTCTCATTTAAAAACTTTCAGATCTAAGTATTTTATTAAAACAGCAAGCAAAACAAAACAAAATGACATTCCAAGAATAGCACACATCATGTGAAGAAGCAAAAACTTAGGCTCAACCGAGGCTAACCGATAATTGTTGATGAAGAAAGGTGGGATGCCTACCGGGGCATCCCCAAGCTTAGATGCTTGAGACTTCTTGAAATATTATCTTGGGATGCCTTGGGCATCCCCAAGCTTGAGCCTTTGTGTCTCCTTAGTTCCTTTTATATCACGGTTTCCCTAATTCTCAAAAACTTCATCCACACAAAACTCAACATGAACTCGTGAGATAAGTTAGTATAAATCAATGCAACACCTTATCATTCTCTACTGTAACAAATCACTAAAATTATAATTTAACATTGCATACTAAATGCATGTACATATTTAATACTCCTATCCTCAAATAGAATCATTAAACAAGCAAACATATGTAAACAATGCAACCATAACAGCAATCTGTCTTAACAAGACAATCTGTAAAGAGTGCAATAATATTCATACTTCCCTAACTCCAAACATTATGAAAAATTACCACACTATAGAAAATTTATCATATCTCACAGTGTAAAATTTTCAAGATTGTATCATGTTCGGACTATTCATGAATATTCAAAACATAACAACAGACTTTCTGTTTTCAAACAACAACATATAGACTTGCAAAATAAGCATGGTAAAGGCTATCCTTGACACTTTTATTGAAATAAAAGATATAAAACATTGTTATAAATAACAGAAAGCAAAACCTAGTAAAAGGAAATGACTCTCCAAGCAAAACACATATCATGTGACGAATAAAAATATAGCCCCAAGTAAGGTTACCGATAATGTTGGAGAAGAAAGAGGGGATGCCTTCCGGGGCATCCCCAAGCTTAGTTTCTTTGATATTCCTTGAATATTACCTTGGGGTGCCTTGTTCATCCCCAATCTTAGGTTCTTGTCACTCCTTATTCTCCTCATATCGATATCTCACCCAAAACTTGAAAACTTCAATCACACAAAACTTAACGGAACTTCGTGAGATGGGTTAGCATAGTAAAACAAATCATCCACTTGGGTACTGTCAAAGACAAGATTCATAATTGCTTCCACATAATGCCTACTGTACTCTATAATTTCCACAATTTATATTAAGCAATATAAGCCATAGAAACCATAAAACAAGCAAATTATGTATTGCAAACAGAATCTGTCAAAAACAGAACAGTATGTAAAGATCTGAATAATTACTACACTTATGTCACTCCAAAATTTCTAAAACATTAGGAAAACTTATAATATTTGTATATAAATCATCTGTAAAAAATTCAGAATTTTTTTACGCTCCTATGATTTTTAAGAATTCCGTTACTGGGCGCAAAAGTTTCTGTTTTTGCACAGAATCAAGTCAACTATCATCCACACTATCCCAAAGGCTTTACTTGGCACTTTATTGAGACAAAAGCTATAAAACATGATTACAGTAGCTTAATCATGTGAAAACACAAAAACAATAGGGGTAGATATTGGGTTGTCTCCCAACAAGCGCTTTTCTTTAATTCCTTTTTAGCTAGGCATGATGATTTCAATGATGCTCACATAAAAGTAAAAAGTCGAAACATAATGGGAGCATCATGAAGCATATGACTAGCACATTTAAGCCTAACCCACTTCCTATGCATAGGGATTTTGTGAACAAACAATTTATGGGAACAAGAATCAACTAGCATAGGAAGGCAAAACAAGCAAAACATCAAGATTTTCAACACATAGAGAGGAAACTTGATATTACTGCAATATGTAAAAGCATATGTTCCCCTCTCATAATAATTTTAAGTAGCATAATGAATGAATTCAACAATATAACTATCACATAAAGCATTCTTTTCATGATCTACAGGCATAGAAAATTTTATTACTCTCCACATAAGCAAATTTTTTCTCATTCATAATGGTGGGAGCAAAGTCAACAAAATAACTATCATGTGATACTTGATTGGCATAATCAAATTGAACATTAAAATCATGATGACAAGTTTCCTGGTTATCATTACTCTTTATAGCATACATGTCATCACCATAATCATCATAGATAGGAACTTTGTTTTCATAATCTGTTGAAACCTCTTCCAAAATAGTGGATTCATCATTAAATATAATCATCATAAATAGGAGGCATGCTTTCATCATAGTAAATATTCTCATCAAAACTTGGGGGGACTAAAAATATCATCTTCATCAAATATAGCATCCCCAAGCTTATGGCTTTGCATATCATTAGCATCATGGATATTCAAAGAATTCATACTAGCAACATTGCAATCACGCTCATCATTCAAATATTTTATTGAATTCTTCTATCAATTGAGCATAATTTTCTGATCCATCATTTTCAAGAAAGACATGATAAAGACGAATAATATGAGGCAACCTCAGTTCCATTTTTTAGTTTTCTTCTTATAAACCAAACTAGTGATAAAACAAGAAACTAAAAGATTCAATTGAAAGATCTAAAGATATACCTTCAAGCACTCACCTCCCCAGCAACGGCACCAGAAAAGAGGTTGATGTCTACTATGCAACTTTATTCTTGTAGACACATGTTGGGCCTCCAAGCGCAGAGTTTTGTAGGACAGTAGCAATTTTCCCTCTAGTGGATGACCTAAGGTTTATCAACCTGTGGGAGGCGTAGGATGAAGATGGTCTCTCTCAAACAACCCTGCAACCAAATAACAAAGAGTCTCTTGTGTCCCCAACACACCAAATACAATGGTAAATTGTATAGATGCACTAGCTCCGTGAAGAGATGGTGATACAAGTGTAGTAATGATAGTAGATATTGATTTTTGTAATAGGAACAATAAAAAACAGCAAGTTAGCAAGTAACAAAAGTGAGCACAAACGGTATTCCAATGCTTGAAAATAAGGCCTAGGGTTCATAGTTTCACTAGTGCAATCTATCAACAATGCTAACATAATTCGATCATATGGCAATCCCTCAACATGCGATAAAGAATCACTCCAATGTTCTTATCTAGCAGAGAACAAAAGACGAAATTGTTTGTAGGGTACGAAACCACCTCAAAGTTATCCTTTCCAATCGATCTATCGAGCTATTCTTATAAGTGTCACAAACAGCCCAAGAGTTCGTACTAAAATAACACCCCATATGATACACATCAACCAACTCTAATGTCACCTAGATACTCCAATGTCACCACGAGTATCCGTGAGTTGATTATACGATATGCATCAAACAACTTCAGATTCATAATACTCAATCCAACACAAAGAACTTCAAAGAGTGCCCCAAGATTTCTACCGGAGAAACAAAGACGAAAACATGCATCAACCCCTATGCATAGATTACCCCAATGTCACCTCGGGAATCCGTGAGTTGAGTGCCAAAATATACATCAAGTGAATCAATATGATACCCCATTGTCACCACGGGTATTCATAGCAAGACATACATCAAGTGTTCTCAAATCCAACAAAGTATTCAATCCGATAAAAGTGAAATCTCAAAGGTAGAACTCAATTCATCACAACAAGATAGAGAGGGGAAAACATCATATGATCCAACTATATTAACAAAGCTCGCGATACATCAAGGTTGTGATGGAAATATGCCCTAGAGGCAATAATAAAATGGTTATTATTATATTTCCTTAATCATGATAAAGGTTTATTATTCATGCTAGAATTGTATTTATCGGAAACTTAAATACATGTGTGAATACATAAACAAATACCGTGTCCCTAGTAAGCCTCTACTAGACTAGCTCGTTAATCAAAGATGGTTAAGGTTTCCTAACCACAGACATGTGTTGTCATTTGATAATGGGATCACATCATTAGGAGAATGATGTGATGGACAAGACCCATCCGTTAGCTTAGCATATGATCGTTCAGTTTATTGCTACTGCTTTCTTTAATGTCAAATACATGTTCCTTCGACCATGAGATCATGCAACTCCCGGATACCGGAGGAATACCTTGTGTGCTATCAAATGTCACAACGTAACTGGGTGATCATAAAGATGCTCTATAGGTATCTCCGAAGGTGTGTCTTGAGTTGGCATGGATCGAGATTGGAATTTGTCACTCCGAGTATCTGAGAGGTATCTCTGGGCCCTCTCGGTAATACACATCATAATAAGCTTGCAAGCAAAATGACTAAGGAGTTAGTTACGAGATGATGTATTACAAAACAAGTAAAGAGACTTGCCGGTAACGAGATAGAACTAGGTATGGAGATACCGATGATCGAATCTCGGGCAAGTAACATACCGACAGACAAAGGGAATTGCGTATGTTGTCATTACGGTTCGACCAATAAAGATCTTCGTAGAATATGTAGGAACCAATATGGGCATCCAGGTTCCGCTATTGGTTATTGACCGGAGAGGTGTCTCGGTCATGTCTACATAGTTCTCGAACCCGTAGGGTCCGCACGCTTAACGTTCGTTGATGATATAGTATTGTATGAGTTATGTGAGTTGATGACCGAATGTTGTTCGGAGTCCCGGATGAATCACGGACATGACAAGGGGCTCCGGAATGGTTTGGAGGTAAAGAGTGATATATAGGACGATAGTATTTGGTCACCGAAAAGGTTTCAGAAGTACCGGGTATTTTATCGGGGTGCCGGAAGGGGTTCCGGGAGGCCACCAGCAAGCGGTCGGCCTTATGGGCCAAAGAGGGGGAAGCACACCAGCCCACAAGGGGCTGGTGCACCCCTCCACCCCTTGCCCATGCACCAAAGAGGGAGGGAAGGAAAGGGGAGGCGCCCCAAAGGCAGCCAGCCCCCTTTCCTTCCACCCATGCACAATATTGAAGGGGGGGGGGGGGGTTCTGTAACGACCCGAGACCGACGCTCCAGACGCCTTCCATGTTTTTCGTTGTTGCCGTGTGTTTTATTTATTTGCTGCATTCATCTGGCATTCATCATCATGCGCATTGCATCCTCATGTTTTCTTAAAACTCGTAGTCATTCGTAGTTGCCGCTTCTCGCTTGCCTCCGTTGACCTTTTGTGAGGCCCCTTTGTCTTTGTCGACCTCTCTCAGACCCCCTCGCGTGCGCGTCCGAAACTCCCCCGAACCCGACCCGGGCAGTCATCACCGTTGGGTCTGGATCATCCCCAAACGTCCCTAAAATATCTTCAATTTCTTCATTGGATTCCCTAGCCTATTTATCTCGAGTCGTCCGATTATGATCGGAGGGACCAAATAACCACCACCCAAAAATCACCTGCTATATAAACAGTCCAACCCTAGTTTCTAGGCCTCTTGTCCCATCCATCCATTTCATCCGCCACCACCCTCTGTCCAAATCCTCCTCAGAGTCCACATCGAGCCAACCATGGCCATCCTTCCTCCTCGTTCAGCTACCACCCAACCTCCAGATCCATCCATCTGGACCCTCGAATGGAGATCCGATGCCCAGGAGTTGCCCCCTGCAGCTCCCGCAAGCCCCCTCCTTCCGTGGCGCCACTCCATGCCCGATCCCGACCAAGCCGCCTCGACGGACCTCGCCGGAGCTCCACTGGCTACCACCACCAGCAGCAAGCAGAGCCACCGGAGCTCCTTCCTCCGCCCTCTTCTTCCACGTGCCCCGCTCCCTCTCTCTCTCTTTCGTTCCTCTCCCTCATCTCACCTCTCGGCCTCTCTGTTCAAGCAGAACGCGCATGACGGCCTCCCTGCACCTCGCCTGCAACCGCCGCCGGTGCCGGCATCGTCTTCCTCACGCCTGCGTCTGGCCTTCTGCCTGCGCCAGGCTTCGCCAACGCCTGCATCAAGCCATGGCCGCCGTACCTTGCAGGAGCACCGCCGCCCCATGTCGGACCAGATGCTCCACCTGGAGTTGCAATGCCGTTGTCCAGGAACTCCGATGTCTGCGTCGCGTCCACGTCGCACGTCCGGTGAGGTCACCGGCGAGCGCCGCGCCGTGCCCCTGCTGCCTCCCTTTTCCTCTTCCTCCTGTTGTGTCGTCTCTCTCAACTCTCTCGCTCTCTGTATTTCTTCACAGGAGCACATCCATGCCGCTGGTCCTCGTCCGCAGCACCCTGATGCTGCCACGCCTCATTTTTGACCCGATCTGGTTGAGATCAGTCAGGCCGCGTCGGATCCTGGTGTCCCCAGCTCGCCTGCTGCGCCGCCGCGCCAAGGCCGCCTCTGCGGCATGGCTGCGACCCCTGTATCGCTCCCCTGCCTCGCGTGCGAGACAGGCAACATGCGCGTGGGCGCTGTTGACCGCGCACGTCGCCCGCTTGGGCCAGATCCGCGCCAAGGCCCAGCATCGCCAGCTCCCACCTCCACCGACCTGGGCCGAGCCCTGCTAGGTGAGCAGCCCCCTGGCCTTTTTCCTCTGTTGGGCTTCCTATTCAAATTCGGCCCAACTCATGTTTTTTTCCCTGGCCGGTTTTAGCTAATTATCCAGGAGCTGCAGTTTTACAGAAAAACCCCCAATGTTCATGCATGTCATATCTCACTAACCGTGCATCGGATTAAAATATTTTATATATGTAAAATGCTTAGAATTTCATCTAGTTTTATAATATGCTGCTTTCATCCATGTTAAAAATGTTTAAACTTGCTGTTTGCATTATTTTGCTTAAATAACATGTTAAAATGGTTTATTTCATAGCTAAATAACCGTAGCTCCGAATTTAATAAAATTTATATGTAAATGGTGTAGAAAAATGCATAGATTAACTTGATGCACTTACTTTGCATGTTTAACAACAATAAAATATGGTTTAGGGCAGAACAGTACCAAATTCGAAATATGCATATGGGGATTTTCCGGAATTGTTGTTTGTTATTTCCGGCCTCATTTAAACTTGCCTAAATAGTTAGTTTACTTATGCTTCACCTCTTGCCATGTTAACCAAACATTTAATATGGTTGGGTAGCATTAACGAGAGCGAACGAAATAAATGAATGTGGTGTTTCATCAATGTGCAACTCGTTGCATATTGAGCTCCACTTAATTTGTAGTATTGTTTGTTGCACTTTGTCATGCCATGCCTATTTAAAACGGACATGCATCATACTTGGTTGTGCATCATGCCATGTTTATGTGATGTATGTTTACCATGTTGTTTGCTTCTTTTCGGTTGTGCTTCTTCTCGATAGTTCTAGTGTCGTTGCAATTGTGAGGATTCGTTCGACTACGTTGGTTCGTCTACTTCACGGATTCGGTCTTCTTCCTAGCGGGATTTCAGGCAAGATGATCATTATCCTGGATATCACTACTATCTTTGCTTTGCTAGTTGTCTCTTTGCTATCGCTATGTCGCGCTACCTACCACTTGTTTATCAAGCCTCCCAATTGCCATGAAACAGCCTCTAACCTTTTCACCCTCCCAGCAAACTGTTGTTTGGCTATGTTACCGCTTTGCTCAGCCCAACTTATAGCATTGCTAGTTGCAGGTGCAGTTGCAGGTTGTTCCATGTTGGAACATGGATATCTTGAAATGTCACAATATCTCTTATTTAATTAATGCATCTATATACTTGGTAAAGGGTGGAAGGCTTGGCCTTTTGCCTGGTGTTTTGTTCCACTCTTGCCGCCCTAGTTTCTGTCATACCGGTGTTATGATCCTTGATTTTACGTTCCTAACACGGTCGGGGTTTACGGGCCCCCCTTGACAGTTTGCTTTGAATAAAACTCTTCCAGCAAGGCCCAACATTGGTTTTACCATTTGCCTAATAACGACTAAAACTTGCATAGGGACCGGCTAGCACCCGAGGATAATTAATCAACAACCCGGGCCAGTGCTCCTCATGAGTGTTGGTCCAAATAGGGCAACCTGCGGGGCCACCACGGGGAAACTCGAGGACTGGTTTTACTCGTAGCTTGACCCATCCGATCGTGGCCTGAGACGAGATACGCGCGGCTCCTATCAGGGTGTCGGCACGTCGGGAGGTCTTGCTGGTTTTGTTTTACCATTGTCTTAATGTCTTGTGCGCCAGGATTTCGAGTTTGATCGAGTTGTCCCCAAGATGGAGATTTGCCTCCGCTGATCGTGAGAGTTTGTCATGGACTAAGTTGGGACACCCCTGCTGGGTTTGATCTTTCAAAAGCCGTGGCTGCGGTTATGTGGCAGATGGGAATTTTTAATATCCGGTTGTAGAGAACTTGACACCAGATCCGAAATAAAATACACCAACCGCGTGTGTAACCATGACCGTCTCTTTTCGAGCGAGTTCGAGAAGAGAACACGGTGGGGTTATGTTTGAACATAAGTAGTTCGGGATCACTTGTTGATCATTACTAGTTTGCGACTGTTTGCGTAGTTTCTCATCTTATTCTTGTACTCATAAGGTAGCCACCATACAATGCTTAGTGCTGCTGCAACCTCACCACTTATTCATTCCATACCCATTAAGCTTTGCTAGTCTTGATACCCATGGTAATGGGATTGCTGAGTCCTCGTGGCTCACAGATTACTACAACAACAGTTGCAGGTGCAGGTAAAGCGATGCTTTGACGAGAGAGCGATGCTTGCTTGTTTGGAGTTCTTCTGCTTGTTCTTCTTCGATCAAGGGATAGGTTCCGGGTCGGGAGCCTGGGATTAGCAGGGTGGATGTCGTTCTTCTTTTTCGTTTGGTTTCATCCGTAGTCGGATCCTGCTCTTCTGTATGATGATTGCTATGTATTGATGAACTGTTGTATTCATGTTGTAGCTTGTGGCGAGTGTAAGCCTTTATCTTGTATTCTCATCTATTCAGTACATGGTATGTTGTAATGATATCCACCTTGCTATGCGCTCGAAATGCGGTTGTGCCCCAATCATGAGTTCATCGCGTGATTGGGATAGAATTGCATCTTGGGCGCTACAAGTTGGTATCAGAGCCTTACCGACCACAGGAGCCCCCTTGATTGATCGAACCGCTGTCGTTGTTGAGTCTAGAAAAAAAACTATTTTGAGTCTAGTTATATCGGAGAGTAGGAATTCTTTTTACTCCTTATCCCCTTCGTCGCTCTGGTGAGGAATCGTGACGTAGGTGTTTCCCCACTCTTCTCTCCTTTTTCACTCAAATTTTTTTTAGGATCACACGGGTATTGTTGGAATCTCTGCGATATCAGTGTGACGGGAATTCTGTCTTGGTGCCTCCTGTCTGACTTGACTTCTTCCGGGGAGTTGAGCTCCAAGGTGTTTTTGTCACATTCGCGATCGTTTCAGTTCCGGAATACCAAAGGACACCGACATAAAAAATGCTTCTATACTTTTTGTGGTGAGAGTAGTTTGGCGCCACCCAGTACTGGGGAGAGTGATCAGATGTATTGCCACAGCTAGTATATCGGATGTTTTCAAAGGTCTGAGGTACATGATTTCCGAGGTTTTCTTGGTTATGTGTTGACGGATGGATGCAGTTGGAGTGTAGGATTTGTTAGTTGTGTGAGATATTTGTGCTTCCCTGTATCCCCAACACCAGATTGCATAACCAGAAAGTTTTGGGAGTTCATAGGTGGGAATTCAAGTAGTTACCTAGGATATCTTTCCGACGGATGCATGATATGAGATTGGGGTTCGACGTCTAGTGGTCCGCCTGTCCACGATTGGTTTTACAGTGGTCTCGTTGTGTCTTAATGAGCCCTGTGTAGCTTTGCTATGGCTCGGGGACGCTTTGTATGTCATGTGCACTGCCTTGTAGATGATGGTGCTGTACGATCGAGCCCGTGTGGGCCCCACCACGAAAACTTCGGACGAAATCTCTATCATATGTTTGTTCCGGCTTATTTTCCAAGCCAAATCCTTTGTTTTGTTCTGAGTTGTGGTATTTGAGTTGCTTCAATGTAAAGTGTTGATTCCATACCTTTCCTAAGCGGTGTTCTCATGTTTCTATGGGAGTGCTAATTCTTCTTGATCATCGAGATTGTCATGGCAATCCTTTTCAACCGGTGCACTTCTCTTCAAGTTATTCCATACGGGCGCCGTTGAGAAGCCTGAGGATTTGTCCATTTCATCCGTCCCAAGTTGCCTTTGTTTTACCACCCTTCCACCCTTTTCTTCCAGGACTCTGATTTCTTAATCAAGTATCCATTTTATTGATGTGAGGTATCTTCATCCTTTTCTTTCAAGTTTCAATCCGGTGGATTCTCGTGAAGATTCTCAGGAGTTTCAAGTTCATCATTCTTTCGTCTTCATATTCTTACGGTGGATTCAATGCAAGCTTTTGGTGTTGATCATATCCCTTTTCTTTTGTTAAATGCTTTCTCATGTTGGAAGTTCTTATCCAAGCATCTCTTGATCATTAACCTCGCGATACTTGTATCCGAAGTGCTGAAGATATCTCAGAAGATTCGTGTTTCCATTCTTAATCCGTTCAAGCTATTTGGAGATTGTTATCTCATGCAAGCCATTTAATTCAATCAGTGCATAATCTCTTTATAAGCATTTCTTCCAACGGTGTTTCTCTTGAGTGGGCCCATAACCCACAGGTCTTTTCCCAGGATCTTACCTGACTCTTCTAATTTTTTCGGAGTGATTCTCTAATGCTTTTCAAAGTTTGACATAAGAATGAATTCTCATCAGTCAATTGCCTTCTCCAAGATCGCTTTCAGATTCTTTTCTTCTTTGGCTCAACATTAATATTCGTCATTGTTCCGGAGTGTCTCAACAATTTTTGGTGGTGTTCCTTGTCGTCATTCTCAATGTTGAAGACCTAAGAAGAGTTTTCCTCCAAATCTTGTCCGTTTTCTCGAAGATTCGTGGTTCTAGCTTCATGCCATCCTCACAATTGTATTGATTGTGAGAATTATTTTCACACCCATCCGGAGCATTTTGTGAGTTCTTCCCATTTTATTCCTCTGAAGGCCATCATTTTAGAAGATTTATTCATTCTCAATGTTCAGCTCTCATTCCCCAATTCTTCCAGTGCATCATTCAAGTATTCTCTAGTCAGCTTGTCATATCTTCGTTCTCTTGCATCTAAATTCCCCTCAAGTATCTTCATTCGTTTTCTAATTCTTACCGGTGATTCAACCTCTTTTCTTCAATCGTTTTCAATTCTTACGGTGGTCCATTCAAGATTCCTCTTCTCTTGTAATCATCTCAATTCATTTGTTCTTCCCAAAATGCTATCGGTGGTCCATTGAGTTTGCGCTATACCTCTCCTCAATCCTTTTCAAGAGGAATAAGTTGCATGCCAAATCAGTTGCTTGTCATCTAGTGTTTCATCTTTTCCTTTTCTGGAGTTCCAAGTTTTCTCGGTTATATCGTCGCAAAGCTACATCTAAATCATTGCAAGGCTTCACCTTGTGTTTTCAACTTCTCTTTCTTTCTATCATCCTTTTATTACGAGAGTTCTTCATAGAGGCTCTACATGGTGGTTCATCAAGGATTAAATTCATTCTTCAAGTGTTCATCAAGATTCGTGTTTGAGGAGCTCAAGTATTCTTCTTCTTGCATTCCAAAGTGCAATTCTTTCTACCTTATCTTTTGAGGTGGTGTTATGTCATTCTTGACAATTTCCCTTCATGTTTCAAGGTTCACAAGTTGTTAAGAATGAGATATTTAAACCCATCATTTTCTCTTCGTTCAAAAGATCCTTTGCAACCCGTCAATCTCTTCATTGGAGTTATCTTGGGTTATATTTCACCTAAAGCCCTCCCTAAGGAATGTTGCTAATTGTGGTACTTATCAATGATCCAAGTTTTCTCCTATCCTCTCGGCGAAAGAAGTTTTCATCTCTTCATTGATCTCAAGCAAGCAATTGTTTCCGTTAGTGGCAGAATTTCACCTCTAGTTTTGAGATGTTTCCATAAGCCCACGGGGAGCATATCTTTTCGTTGTTGATTATTCAAGAACTCCGTTCTAGCATTCCTCGTAAGGATGTTGTTTCAAGTTCTTTCACGGGAGAAGTTGTTGTTTTCTCTTCTTCGTTCTTTTCATTCGATTCTTTCATTTCTTCTAGAGGCATTGTGTTGTTGCTCACGTCAAGTATCATTCCATCTTGTTAAGTTCCTGTTCAATTCCTTCACTTTTCAGTTGGAGTGCTGTCCGAATTCATTCATTCTAATGCCTTCTCTATCTCATTTTAACTGGAGTGCTTTCAAAGTCTATATTATTCCTTGAGCTCTTGGTTCTTGTCCTATCACTTGTTCCTCTTGTCTAACGGAGTGTTTCAATTTATTTCATCTCCGTCGTACCATTTCTGCAAGTTTTCTACCTCTCAAGGTTTGTTGGTTTCACTCGTTTGTCAAAGAAGCAACTTTGTTTTACCTCGTCCTCTTCCGCTTCTCTCCAGTGCCATCCTTAGATCTCGGGGCGAGATCTCTTGTAAGTGGAGGAGAGTTGTAACGACCCGAGACCGATGCTCCAGACGCCTTCCATGTTTTTCGTTGTCGCCGTGTGTTTTATTTATTTGCTGCATTGATCTGGCATTCATCATCATGCGCATTGCATCCGCATGTTTTCTTAAAACTCGTAGTCGTTCGTAGTTGCCACTTCTCGCTTGCCTCCGTTAACCTTTTGTGAGGCCCCTTTGTCTTTGTCGACCTCTCTCAGACCCCCTCGCGTGCGCGTCCGAAACTCCCCCGAACCCGACCTGGGCAGTCGTCACCGTTGGGTCCGGATCATCCCCAAACATCCCTAAAATATCTTCGATTTCTTCATTGGATTCCCTAGCCTAGTTATCCTGAGTCGTCCGATTATGATCGGAGGGACCAAATAACCGCCACCCAAAAATCACCTGCTATATAAACAGTCCAACCCTAGTTTCTAGGCCTCATGTCCCATCCATCCATTTCATCTGCCACCACCCTCTGCCCAAATCCTCCTCGGAGTCCACATCGAGCCAACCATGGCCACCCTTCCTCCTCATTCAGCTACCACCCAACCTCCAGATCCATCCATCTGGACCCTCAGATGGAGATCCGACGCCCAGGAGTTGCCCCCTGCAGCTCCCGCAAGCCCCCTCCTTCTGTAGCGCCGCTCCATGCCCTATCCCGACCAAGCCGCCTCGTAGACCTTGCCGGAGCTCTACTGGCTACCACCACCAGCAGCAAGCAGAGCCACCGGAGCTCCTTCCTCCGCCCTCTTCATCCCCGTGCCCCGCTCCCTCTCTCTATCTTTCGTTCCTCTCCCTCATCTCACCTCTCGGCCTCTCTGTTCAAGCAGAATGCGCATGACGGCCTCCCCACGCCTCACCTGCAACCGCCGCCGGTGCCGGCATCGTCTTCCTCACGCCCGCGTCTGGCCTTCTGCCTGCGCCAGGCTTCGCCTACGCCTGCATCGAGCCATGGATGTCGTACCTTGCAGGAGCACTGCCGCCCCATGTCGGACCAGGGGTTCCACCCGGAGTTGCAGCGCCGCTGTCCAGGAACTCCCCTGTCTGCGTCGCGTCCCCGTCGCACGTCTGGTGAGGTCACCGGCGAGCGCCGCGCCGTGCCCCTGCTGCCTCCCTTTTCCTCTTCCTCCTATTGTGTTGTCTCTCTCAACTCTCTTGCTCTCTGTTGTTATTCACAGGAGCACATCCATGCCGCCAGTCCTCGTCCGCAGCACCCCGGCGCCGCCACGCCTCGTTTTTGACCCGATCTGGTTGAGATCGGCCAGGCCGCGTCGGATCCCGGTGTCCCCAGCTCGCCTGCTGCGCCGCCGCGCCAAGGCCGCCTCTGCGGCATGGCTGCGACCCCTGTCTCGCTCCCCTGCCTCGCGTGCGAGACAGGCAACACGCGCGTGGGCGCTGTTGACCGCGCATGTCGCCCGCTTGGGCCAGATCCGTGCCAAGGCCCAGCATCGCCAGCTCCCACCTCCACCGACCTGGGCCGAGCCCAGCTAGGTGAGCAGCCCCCTGGCCTTTTTCCTCTGTTGGGCTTCCTATTCAAATTCGGCCCAACTCATGTTTTTTCCCTGTACGGTTTTACCTAATTATCCAGGAGCTGCAGTTTTATAGAAAACCCCCCAATGTTCATGCATATCATATCTCACTAACCGTGCATCGGATTAAAATGTTTTATAAATGTAAAATGCTTAGAATTTCATCTAGTTTCATAATATGCTGCTTTGATCCATGTTAAAAATGTTTAACCTTGTTGTTTGCATTGTTTTGCTTAAATAACATGTTAAAATGGTTTATTTCATAGCTAAATAACCGTAGCTCCGAATTTAATAAACTTTATATGTAAATGGTGTAGAAAATGCATAGATTAACTTGATGCACTTACTTTGCATGTTTAACAACAATAAAATATGGTTTAGGGCAGAACAGTACCAAATTCGAAATATGCATATGGGGATTTTCCGGAATTGTTGTTTGTTATTTCTGGCCTCATTTAAACTTGCCTAAATAGTTAGTTTACTTATGCTTCACCTCTTTCCATGTTAACCAACATTTAATATGGTTGGGTAGCATTAACGAGAGCAAAAGAAATAAATGAATGTGGTGTTTCGTCAATGTGCAACTCGTTGCATATTGAGCTCCACTTAATTTGTAGTATTGTTTGTTTCACTTTTCCATGCCATGCCTATTTAAACGAGACATGCATCATACTTGGTTGTGCATCATGCCATGTTTATGTGATGTATGTTTACCATGTTGTTTGCTTCTTTCCGGTTGTGCTTCTTCTCGATAGTTCCAGTGTTGTTGCGATTGTGAGGATTCGTTCGACTACGTTGGTTCGTCTACTTCACAGATTCGGTCTTCTTCCTAGCGGGATTTCAGGCAAGATGATCATTATCCTGGATACCACTACTATCTTCGCTTTGCTAGTTGTCTCGATGCTATCGCTATGTCGTGCTACCTACCACTTGTTTATCAAGCCTCCCAATTGCCATGAAATAGCCTCTAACCTTTTCACCCTCCCAGCAAACTGTTGTTTGGCTATGTTACCGCTTTGCTCAGCCCATCTTATAGCGTTGCTAGTTGCAGGTGCAGTTGCAGGTTGTTCCATGTTGGAACATGGATATCTTGGAATATCACAATATATCTTATATAATTAATTCATCTATATACTTGGTAAAGGGTGGAAGGCTTGGCCTTTTGCCTGGTGTTTTGTTCCACTCTTGCCGCCCTAGTTTTCGTCATACCGGTGTTATGTTCATTGATTTTGCGTTCCTAACATGGTCGGGGTTTATGGGCCCCTCTTGACAGTTCGCTTTGAATAAAACTCTTCCAGCAAGGCCCAACATTGGTTTTACCATTTGCCTAATAACAACTAAAACTTGCATAGGGACCGGCTAGCACCCGAGGATAATTAATCAACAACCCGGGCCAGTGCTCCTCATGAGTGTTGGACCAAACCGGGCAACCTGCGGGGCCACCACGGGTAAACTCGAGGACTGCTTTTACTCGTAGCTTGACCCATCCGATCATGGCCTGAGACGAGATACGCGTGGCTCCTATCAGGGTGTCGGCACTTGGGAGGTCTTGCTGGTTTTGTTTTACCATTGTCGAAATGTCTTGTGCACCGGGATTCCAAGTTTGATCGGGTTGTCCCCAAGATGGAGATTTGCCTCCGCTGATCATGAGAGTTTGTCATGGACTAAGTTGGGACACCCCTGCAGGGTTTGATCTTTCGATAGCCATGCCCACGGTTATGTGGCAGATGGGAATTTTTAATATCCTGTTGTAGAGAACTTGACACCAGATCCGAAATAAAATACACCAACTGCGTGTGTAACCATGACCGTCTCTTTTCGAGCGAGTTCGAGAAGAGAACACGGTGGGGTTATGTTTGAACGTAAGTAGTTCAGGATCACTTCTTGATCATTACTAGTTTGCGACCATTTGCGTAGTTTCTCATCTTATTCTTGTACTCGTAAGGTAGCCACCATACAATGCTTAGTGCTGCTGCAACCTCACCACTTATCCATTCCATACCCATTAAGCTTTGCTAGTCTTCATACCCATGGTAATGGGATTGCTGAGTCCTCGTGGCTCACAGATTACTACAACAACAGTTGCAGGTACAGGTAAAGCGATGCTTTAACGAGAGAGCGATGCTTGCTTGTTTGGAGTTCTTCTGCTTGTTCTTCTCCGATCAAGGGATAGGTTCCGGGTCGGGAGCCTAGGATTGGTAGGGTGGATCTCATTCTTCTTTTTGTTTGGTTTCATCCGTAGTCGGATCCTGCTCTTCTGTATGATGATTGCTATGTATTGATGAACTGTTGTATTCATGTTGTAGCTTGTGGCGAGTGTAAGCCTTTATCTTGTATTCTCATCTATTCAGTACATGGTATGTTGTAATGATATCCACCTTGCTATACGCTAGAAATGCGGTTGTGCCCCAATCATGAGTTCATCACGTGATTGGGATAGAATCGCATCTTGGGCGCTACAGGTTCGGCAGGGGCAGGCACCCTAGGGCAGCCGCCGGCCTCTTGGGGCGCCCTAGGGGTGCCTTCCCTCCCCCCTCCACCTATATATATGAGATGAGGGAGAGGGGTAACATACACCATGATTCCCTAGCCGTGTGCGGCGCCCCTCTCCCTCTAGTTCGTCCTCGGTCATATTTTCATAGTGCTCAGCGAAGCCCTGCGGAGATAGTCGCATCACCACCGTCACCACGCCGTCGTGCTGCTGGAACTCATCTACTACTTCGCCCATCTTGCTGGATCAAGAAGGCGAGGACGTCACTGAGCTGAACGTGTGCTGAATGCGGAGGTGCCGTACGTTCGGTACTTGATCGGTTGGATCGCGAAGAAGTTCGACTACATCAACTGCGTTACTAAACGCTTTCTCTTACGGTCTATGAGGGTACGTAGACACACTCCCCCCTCTCATTGCTATGCATCTCCATGGATAGATCTTGCGTGTGCGTAGAATTTTTTTTGTTTTCCATGCAACGTTCCCCAACAGTGGTATTAGAGCCAGGTCTATGCGTCGATGATATGCATGAGTAGAACACAAAGGAGTTGTGGGCGGTGATGGTCATACTGCTTACCATCAACTTCTTATTTTGATTCGGTGGCATTGTGGGATGAAGCGGCCTGGACCAACCTTACATGTCCACGCACATGAGACCGGTTCCACCGACTGACATGCAACTTGTTTTGCATAAAGGTGGCTAGCGGGTGTCTGTTTCTCCTACTTTAGTTGAATCGAATTTGACTATGGTTGGTCCTTGAAGAAGGTTAAAACAACAAACTTGATAATCACCGTTGTGATGTGATATGGTCAAGACGTGATGTGATATACGTTGTTGTATGAGATGATCATGTTTTGTAATATCGACAACCAGGAGGAGCCTTAGGGTTGTCTCTTAATTATTGTATGACATGCAATGTAATTTCTTTACTTTATCGCTATGCATTAGCAATAGTTGTAGAAGCAATAGTTGGCGAGACGACCCCGATGCTACGATGGAGATCAAGGTGTCGAGCCGGTGACGATGGAGATCATGACGATGCTTTGGAGATGGAGATCAAAAGCACAAGATGATGATGTCCATATCATGTCACATATTTTGATTGCATGTGATGTTTATCCTTTCTGCATCTTATTTTTCTTAGAACGACGGTAGCATTATAAGATGATCCCTTCACTGAATTTCAAGATAAAAGTTTTCTCCCTGAGTATGCACCATTGCTAAAGTTCGTTGTTTTGAAGCACCTCGTGATGATCGAGTGTGATAGACTCTACGTTCACATACAATGGGTGTAAGCCAGATTTACACATGTGGAATACTTGGGTTAAACTTGACGAGCCTAGCATGTACAGACATCGTCTCGGAACACTGGAGATTGAAAGGTCGAACGTGAGTCATATAGTAAATATGATCAACATAGAGATGTTCACCATTGATGACTACCCCATCTCACGTGATGATCGGACATGGGTTAGTTGATTTGGATCATGTATCACTTAGACAACTTGAGGGATGTTAATTTAAGTGGGAGTTCATTAGTAATTTGATTAATTGAAGTAAGATTTATCATGAACATAGTCAAAATGTCTTTGCAAATTATGTTGTAGTTCAATAGCTCGCGATGTAGCTTCCCCATTTTTTTGATACGTTCCTAGAGAAAACTAAGTTGAAAGTTGATGGTAGCAATAATGCGGACTAGGTCCGTGATCTGAGGATTATCCTCATTGCTGCACAGAAGAATTATGTCCTTAATGCACCGCTAGGTGACAGACCTGCTGCAGGAGCTGATGCAGACTTTATGAACGTTTGGGAAGCTCGATCGGATGACTACTTGATAGTTTTGTGCGCCATGCTTTACGGCTTAGAATCGGGGCTCCAAAGATGTTTTGAACGCCATGGAACATATAAGATGTTCCAAGAGCTGAAATTGGTATTTCAGGCTCATGCCCGTGTTGAGAGGTATGAGACCTCTGACAAGTACTTTGCCTACAAGATGGAGGAGAATAGCTCAGCCAGTGAGCATGTACTCAGAATGTTTGGGTACTACAATCGCTTGAATCTAGTGGGAGTTAATCTTCCAGATAAGATAGTGGTTGACAGATTTCTCCAGTCACTATCACCAAGCTACTAGAGCTTCGTGATGAACTATAAATATGCAAGGGATGACAGAAATGATTCCTAAATCTCTTCGCGATGCTGAAATCGGCGAAGGTAGAAATCAAGAAGGAGCATCAAGTGTTGATGGTTAACAAGATCACTAGTGTCAAGAAAAAGGGCAAGGGAAAGAAAGGGAACTTCAAGAAGAATGGCAAGCAAGTTGTCGCTCCCATGAAGAAGCCCAAAGCTGGACCCAAGCCTAAAACTGAGTGCTTCTGTTGCAAAGGGAATGATCACTGGAAGCGGAACTGCCCCAAATACTTGGCGGATAAGAAGGATGGAAAAGTAAACAAAGGTATATTTGATATACATGTTATTGATGTGTACCTTACTGGTGCTCGTAGTAGCCCCTGGGTATTTGATACCGGTTTAGTTACTAAGGTTAGTAACTCGAAACAGGAGTTGCAGAATAAACGTAGACTAGTTAAGGGCGAGGTGACGATGTGTGTTGGAAGTGTGTTTCCAAGATTGATATGATCACCATCGCACACTCCCTCTACCTTCGGGATTAGTGTTGAGCTTGAATAAATGTTATTTGGTGTTTGCGTTGAGCACGAACAAGATTAGATCGTATTTATTGCAATACGGTTATTCATTTAAGTCAGAGAATAATTGTTGTTCTGTTTACATGAATAAAACCTTCTATGGTCATACACCCAATGTGAATGGTTTATTGAATCTCTATCGTAGTGATACATATATTCATAATATTGATGCCAAAAGATGCAAAGTTGATAATGATAGTGCAACATACTTGTGACACCGCCGTTTAGGTTATATTGGTGTAAAGCGCATGAAGAAACTCCATGCAGATGGACTTTTGGAATCACTTGATTATGAATCATTTGATACTTGCAAACCATACCTCATGGGCAACATGACTAAAACTCCGTTCTCCAGAACAATGGAGCGAGCTAATGACTTATTGGAAATAATACATACTGATGTGTGCGGTCCAATGAGTGTTGAGGCACGCGGCGGGTATCATTATTTTCTAACCTTTACAGATGATTTGAGTAGATATGGTTATATCTACTTGATGAAACACAAATCTGAAACATTTGAAAAGTTCAAAGAATTTCAGAGTGAAGTAGAGAATCATCATAACCAGAAAATAAAGTTTCTACGATCTGATCGTGGAGGTGAATATTTGAGTTACGAGTTTGGCCTTCGTTTAAAACAATGTGGAATTGTTTCACAACTCACGCCACCTGGAACACCACAGCGTAATGGTGTGTCCGAACATCGTAACCGTACTTTATTAGATATGGTGCGTTCTATGATGTCTCTTACCGATTTGCCTTTATTATTTTGGGGTTATGCATTAGAGACAGCCGCATTCACGTTAAATATGGCACCGTCTAAATCCGTTGAGACGACACCGTATGAACTTTGGTTTGGCAAGAAACCTAAGCTGTCGTTTCTTAAAGTTTGGGGATGCGATGCTTATGTCAAACAGCTTCAGCCTAATAAGCTGGAACCCAAAGCGGAGAAGTGCGTCTTCATAGGATACCCTAAAGAGACCATTGGGTAGAACTTCTACCACAGATCCAAAGGCAAGATTTTTGTTGCCAAGAATGGGTCCTTTCTAGAGAAGGTGTTTCTCTCGAAAGAAGTGAGTGGGAGGAAAGTAGAACTTGATGAGGTATGTGTACCTTCTCTCGAATTGGAAAGTAGCACATCAGAGAAAACCAGTCCCGTGATGACTACACCAACTAGAGAGGAAGCTAATGATGATGATCATGAAACTTCGGATCAAGTTACTACTGAACCTCGTAGGTTGACCAGAACACGTTCCACACCAGAGTGGTATGGTAATCCTGTCCTGGAAGTTATGTTGTTAGACAACGGCGAACCTACGAACTATGAAGAAGCTATGATGAGCCCAGATTCCGAAAAATGGCTTGAGGCCATGAAATCTGAGATATGATCCATGTATGAGAACAAAGTGTAGACTTTAGTGGACTTTCCCAATGATCGGCAGGCCATTGAAAATAAATGGATCTTCAAGAGGAAGACGGACGCTGATGGTAATATCACTGTCTACAAACCTCGACTTGTCGCGAAAGGTTTTCGACAAGTTCAAGAGGTTGACTACGATGAGACTTTCTCACCCGTAGCGATGCTTAAGTCTGTCCGAATCATGCTAGCAATTGCCGCATTTTATGATTATGAAATTTGGCAAATGGACGTCAAAACTGCATTCCTTAATGGATTTCTTAAGGAAGAGTTGTATATGATGCAACCAGAAGGTTTTGTCGATCCTAAGGGTGCTAACAAAGTGTGCAAGCTCCAGCGATCCATCTACGGACTGGTGCAAGCATCTCAGAGTTGGAATATACGCTTTGATGAGGTGATCAAAGCATATGGTTTTATACAAACTTACAGTGAAACCTGTATTTACAAGAAAGTGAGTGGGAGCTCTGTAGCATTTCTGATATTATATGTGGATGACATATTGTTGATTGGAAATGATATAGAATTTCTGGATAGCATAAAAGGATACTTGAATAAGAATTTTTCAATGAAAGACCTCGGTGAAGCTGCTTATATATTGGGCATCAAGATCTATAGGGATAGATCGAGACGCTTAATAGGACTTTCACAAAGCACATACCTTGGCAAAGTTTTGAAGAAGTTCAAAATGGACCGGTCAAAGAAAGGGTTCTTGCATGTGTTGCAAGCTGTGAAGTTGAGTAATATTCAAAGCCCAACCACGACAGAATATAGAGATAGAATGAAAGTCATTCCCTATGCCTCAGCCATAGGTTCTATAAAGTATGACATGTTGTGTACCAGACTTGTTGTGTGCCTTGCCATGAGTTTGGCAAGGGGGTACAATAGTGATCCAGGAGTGGATCATTGGACAGCGGTCAAAATTATCCTTAGGTACCTAAAGAGGACTAAGGAAATGTTTCTCGGTTATGGAGGTGATAAAGGGTTCGTCATAAAAGGTTACGTCGATGCAAGATTTAACACTGATCCAGATGACTCTGAGTCTGAATCTGGATACATATTGAACATGGGAACAGTTAGCAAGAGTAGCTCTATGCAGAGCATTGTTGACATAGACATTTGCAAAGTACACACGGATCTGAATGTTGCATACCCGTTGACTAAAACCTCTCTCACATGCAAAACATGATCACACTCTAGTAAACTGTCGTGGTAATCTCACGTTAGATGCCAGGGGGTGGCTTATCATGGGTCGAGCCAAGAGGACGTCGTCGGGCCCTGGAAGCGGGAGTGAGCACGAGCTCGATCACACATGAGACGTACCCAGGTTCGGGGCTCTCCGGAGAGATAACACCCCTAGTCCTGCTCTGCGGGGTCTCCGCATGATGACTATGATCAAAGAGTGTACGAGGTTGCTCCTTGAGCTGTGTTGCTAGAGGAAGAAGAAGGGTAGAGCTACCTCTCCTCTCCTAGCTATGGTGTGTGTGGGATGAAGGCTCAACCGTTTGCATGGGTGAACCCAGGGGGGTTTTATAGGCCAACTCCCCAGGGGTACAATGGTAATACGGCCGGGTGTAGGACATGGACGTCAGTGTCTAAGGTCGCCGGGTTCCCCGCCGGCTGCTAGGGCCCACCTCTGGAGGGCCCCGCCGGCTGCCGAGAATCCGGCCGTCAGGTAGGGCCCACCGCCTGCGGCCCACGCTGATTGCCTTCCGCTGTAGCCCTGTCCTTGATGACGGAGGCCGCGTCACGAGTCATATGGCTACAGTCCCGTGTCAGGCGGGTAGGTGGCCGCTTGGTCAGTGCACACTGTAGCCATGCTCTGTCTTGTCGCAGTGGGTGAGCGCAGACTCCGAGGGGAAAGAGGGACCAGCTGTTGGAAGCCGGCTCGCCCCCGAGGCCGCCTTCGAGGGATGCGCCGTCTTCTGGAAGGCTGTGGACTACGCCGATTGCCTTCTGCCTCAGCACGATCCTTGCTGACGAGGGCCGTGTCATAAGTCGCATGGCTACAGTCCCGTGCCAGGCGGGTAGGTAGCCGTTGGGTCAACTTGTACTGTAGCCATGCTCTTCTGGGATTCGGGGGAGCAAGTGGCGCTGTTTCCACGCCCCGTCCCGTCGTAGTAGGTGAGTGCAGACTCTGAGGGGGAAGGAGGGGCCGGCTGATGGAAGCCGGCCCACCCACAAAGCCGCCTTCTATGGGTGCGCCGTCTTCTAGAAGTCGGCCCGCGTGGCCAGCCGGCATGAGGGGCTTCGCCAGCCCCGATGTCTTGAAAAGTTATTGAGTCCGGATGAGGCTTCCCGGGGTCCATCCCCCCGATAGTAGTCCCTGAAGCTGGTGAGGCACCACGGCTCAATCATCGGAGTGCCTCAGCAGTTTCCTCCTTCGAGAGACCCTACGTCTTAGCTTCGGCCGCATGCCAGAAGCCGGCAGAGGTGAAGCCAGCCGCTTGGTGAATTTTGAATCGTCGTGGCGGGCGCCGGGTGGTAAGCCACCGGGTGGCGTGCTTGCCGCCCGTTGCACGCTCGCCATGGGCCGCCAGCAGGCCTGGCCGGCCTGCCAGCCCACGCGCGCGATGGGATGCCACCACAGGCCTAGGCCCACCACTAGGCAGCCTCGGCGCGCGCGCGGATCCGCTGCGGCCGAGGCAGACGGTTGCCCTTCCGGGGCGAAATAATTGCGCACCATTAAGGCGCGGGATTTGCGGGGGCGTGCAGGACATGGGCGCAGTTAATCCCATGCCCCCCCCCCCCACGAAGCATCGGCTCGGCCTCGCCGTTTCGGCCATATAAGTAGGAGGGAGGGGGGCGGCCAGACGCACGCGCGCCCCCTCCACTCTCTTCTTCTCCCTCGCCCCTTTGCCTTCTCGCTGCCGCTGCGCCGCCGCTTCGAACGCTGCCGACGCGCCGCCGCAGCTTCGCCACCGTCCATCCTCGCCGCGCCGCCGCCTGGCCACCGCAAGCCATGGCGCGAGGCGAGTGGGACGGCTCCAATGTCCATGAGGGCCACCTCGAGTTCCTCCGCGCGACGCGGAGGCTTCCTATCGAGGTGGTCGTGGGGATGTGGATCCCCGACGAGAGGGAGATCTCGTCGGCGCCGAGGGCCGGCGAGTTCATCGTCTTTTGGAGCCATTTCCTCAGTGGATTTGGTTTGCCCGCGAGCGGCTTCCTCCGCTCCTTCCTCAACTTCTACCGTCTTCAACCTCACCCCCAACATGGTGGTGCTTCTCTCCGCCTTCGTGACCTTCTGCGAAGGCTACCTCGACGTCTTGCCCACGCTCGAGCTGTGGGGTAGGTTCTTCTACCTGAAGTTGGGTACCCAGGCCAAGGGCGAGCCGGCCCAGTGCGGATCCTGTGTCGCCGTGCGGCGCACCGGCTTCGGGACCCGCTTTCCTCCCAGCGCTTTGCTGGAGTCGGCGAAGCTGTGGCAGAAGTCATACTTCTACGTCCGCAACCTCCACCCGACTCGCGACTACATCAACCTGCCGGCCTTCGCGATCGGCCCGGCTATCGAGCTGCGGAACAACTGGGGGCAACAACCCAAACCGGTGCCGGCTTCCATCACCAATGTCCTTGTCCGGCTTTAGGAGATGACGGACTCGGAGGGCCTCAAGCCGGCGGACTTGCTGGCCGCCTTCGTCTACCCCAGGTTTCGCCCCTCCAAGCCTGGCCGCACCTGATCTGCAACATGAGCGGCCGCCGGGACCCCTGCCGCATGTCCACGAAGGAGCTGCCGATGGTGGAGGTGGTCCGCCATGTCAACCACTTCTCCGACAGCAAGCTCAGTGAGGCCGACTGGCAATTCGGCAAGCAGCCGTATAGTCGCGCCAACCCGCCACCGCCGGTTAGTATCTGGTCCCCATTCTTTGCTTATGCAGTGCTCTTCATCCGACCTGACAACCCAGACGCGGGGCAGCACTTTCCTAGTCAGGTAGCAACCGGCGCGCCGGCTCCGGGCCATCAATGGATGCCGAACCACGAGGAGAGCGACGTGGGCGACCCCGAGCTAGGGGAGGCCGCGTTGGAAGACGGAGGCGAGGACGACGCCACCGGGGGAGGCGGCGACGGAAGAGGCGGAGCCGCAGGAGGCGGCGCAGGCAGAGCCGCAGGAGGAGACGGAGACGTCCGGTCCTGGGCGGATGACGATGAGGATGAAGAGGGGCAACACCGCCCCGAAGGCATCGAGGGGGCAGGCGGCAGCCCTTCGATGGTGCGGCCGCCAAGTGCAGCACCGACTGGTGCACCCGGCGCGGCTAAACGTTGCGGCGAGGGGCTATTTGGCAACCGGCCGCCCAAGAAGGCCAAGCAAGTGGCCACGACGAAGCGGCACGAGGCCACGAAGGTGGCCGCCATCCGAAGGGCCCCAAAGGATCGCCCAATGGTGTTTGGGTAAGTGCATTAAGCGCACCGCCTTGGTTGCTTCTCTTTCTCGCAGACTTCTCATCTCTACTTGTTTTGCTGAGTAGGGCCGCCATCTCCATATCACGGGCTCCATCCGCCTCGCTGATCGGGTCGGCAGGCGGCTGTGCGGAGGCCCGGCGCGTGGACCGGGCTGCTGCCCTTCGGGAGGCGACGGAAAGGAACACGCGGGAGGCCCAGGAGGAGCGGGAAGCCGCTGCGGCGCGGGCGGATGCCGATGCCCAGGCTGCCGTGTCTGCGCAGGCGGAGGCCCAAGTCGCAGCACAGGCGGAGGCCAACGCCAAGGCGCAGGCGGAGGCCAATGCCAAGGCGGAGGCCAATGCCAAGGCCCAAATCATGACAAAGGTTTTTTATTCATGCTAGAATTGTATTGATTGGAAACTTAAATACATGTGTGAATACATAAACAAATACCGTGTCCCTAGTAAGCCTCTACTAGACTAGCTCGTTGATCAAAGATGGTTAAGGTTTCCTAACCATAGACATGTGTTGTCATTTGATAAAGGGATCACATCATTAGGAGAATGATGTGATGGACAAGACCCATCCGTTAGCTTAGCATATGATCGTTCGGTTTATTGCTACTGCTTTCTTGAATGTCAAATACATGTTCCTTCGACCATGAGATCATGCAACTCCCCGATACCGGAGGAATACTTTTTGTGCTATCAAACGTCACAACGTAACTGGGTGATCATAAAGATGCTCTACAGGTATCTCTGAAGGTGTGTGTTGAGTTGGCATGGATCGAGATTGGAGTTTGTCACTCTGAGTATCCGAGAGGTATCCCTGGGCCCTCTCGGTAATACACATCATAATAAGCTTGCAAGCAAAATGACTAAGGAGTTAGTTACGAGATGATGTATTACGGAACGAGTAAAGAGACTTGCCCGTAACGAGATTGAACTAGGTATGGATATACCGACGATCGAATCTCGGGCAAGTAACATACCGACAGACAAAGGGAATTACGTATGTTGTCATTACGGTTCGACCGATAATGATCTTCGTAGAATATATAGGAACCAATATGGGCATCCAGGTTCCGCTATTGGTTATTGACCGGAGAGGTGTCTCGGTCATGTCTACATAGTTCTCGAACCCGTAGGGTCCGCACGCTTAACGTTCGTTGACGATATAGTATTGTATGAGTTATGTGAGTTGATGACTGAATGTTGTTCGGAGTCCCAGATGAGATCACAGACATGACAAGGGGCTTCGGAATTGTCCGGAGGTAAAGATTGATATATAGGACGATAGTATTTGGTCACCGGAAAGGTTTCAGAAGTACCGGGTATTTTATCGGAGTGCCGGAAGGGGTTCCGGGAGGCCACCGGCAAGCGGTGGGCCTTATGGGCCAAAGAGGGGGAAGCACACCAGCCCACAAGGGGCTGGTCCGTCCCTCCACCCCTTGCCCATGCACCAAAGAGGAAGGGAAGGAAAGAGGAGGCGCCCCAAAGGCAGCCAGCCCCCTTTCCTTCCCCCGTGCACAAATATGGAAGGGGGGGTTCGGCTAGGGTAGGCGCCCTAGGGCAGCCGCCGGCCACTTGGGGTTCCCTAGGGGCTGCCTCCCCTCCCCCTCCACCTATATATATGAGAGGAGGGAGAGGGGCAACATACACCATGATTCCCTAGCCGTGTGCGGCGCCCCTCTCCCTCTAATTTGTCCTCGGTCATATTTTTGTAGTGCTCAGCGAAGCCCTGCGAAGATAGTCGCATCACCACCGTCACCACGCGGTCGTGCTGCTGGAACTCATCTACTACTTCACCCGTCTTGCTAGATCAAGAAGGCGAGGACGTCACTGAGCTGAACGTGTGCTAAACGCGGAGGTGTCGTACATTCGGTACTTGATCGGTTGGATCGCGAAGAAGTTTGACTACATCAACCGCGTTACTAAACGCTTCCGCTTACGGTCTACGAGCGTACGTAGACACACTCTACCCTCTCGTTGCTATGCATCTCCATGGATAGATCTTGCGTGTGCGTAGAATTTTTTTTGTTTTCCATGCAACATTCCCTAACAGGTCGTGCCAAATCAAGAACACGAGAGAGAGAGAGAGAGAGATCAAACACATAGCTACTAGTACAAACCCTCAGCCCCGAGGGTGGACTACTCCCTCCTCATCATGGTGCGCCAGGATTATGAAGATGGCCTCCAGTGATGATTTCCCCCCTTCGGCAGGGTGCCGGAATAGGGTCCAGATTGGTTTTTCATGGCTAAAGAGTCTTGTGGTGGCGGAACTTCCGACCTAGGGTTATTTTTGGGGGTTTCAGTATTTATAGGATTTTTTCGAGTCGGTCTCACACTGAGATGGGCTTCGAGGGGCCCACTACCGACCAGCACACGCCGGAGAGGGCTGGCGCGCCCAGGTGGGTAATGGCCACCTCGTGGCTCTTCTTGCCCTCCCACGAAGCTTCTAGTGCCTCTTTTCTTCCAAAAAAATGTCAAAAAGTTTCGCTGCATCCCAAGAACTTTGATTTACGCACAAAAAACAACACCATGGTAGTTCTGCTGAAAACAGCGTCAGTCCAGGTTAGTTTCATTTAAATCATATAAAATTGCACCCAAACCATATAAAATTGTTGTAAACATGGCATGAATACTTCATAAATTATAGATACATTGGAGACGTATCACGGACTGGATGCGCCGAAGAACAAGGTCGCATTCCTCAAAGCTTCGGGCATGAACTTTGCGGCTATGGTAGCGGCACAAAGCTTGCTGGTAGCGTGTTGCTTGCAGAGCTGCCCGAAGACGATCTTCCTCAAGGAGCGTTGCATCATCTTTCCGCAACTGCTCTTGCTCTACCTCATCATAGGCAAGCACTCGAGGTGACCCGTATGTGACTTCTGTGGGGAGCACCGCTTCTGCACCATAGACTACGGAGAAGGGTGTTTGGCTAGTAGCTCGATTTGGTGTCGTTCTGAGTGAACAAAGAACCGTCGGCAACTCATCAATCCAGTGCCTTCCACACTTGTGCAGCTTGTCGAAGGTTCTTGTCATGAGACCATGCAGCACTTCAGCATTCATCCGTTCTGCCTATCCGTTGCTTCCCGGGTGAGCGACAGAGGCATAACAAATCTTGCTTCCAAGGTCTTCGATGTAGTGCATGAAGGTGCGGCTGAACTGGGTGTCGTTATCGGTGATGATTTTGTTAGGAACCTCAAAACAACAAACTAGTCCTTTGAAGAACTTGACGGCTGACTGTGTTGTCACCTTCCTCATTGGCTCCACTTCAGGCCACTTTGTGAACTGGTCGATGGCAACGTACAAGAACTCAAAGCCCCCGGTAGCACGGGGGAAGGGGCCCAAGATATCGAGCCCCAGACCGAAAAGGCCAGGAGAGAGGGATTGTCTGGAGAGCTTGAGCTGGCTGATGTATATTCTTTGAATGGAACTGGCATGCTTCACACTTGGTTACCAGCTGAGTTGCATCCCGGAGAGCAGTGGGCCAATAGAAACCTTGCCGGAAAGCCTTGCCAACAAGTGCTCGTGATCCTATGTGAGAGCCACATATGCCTCCATGTATCTCTGCCAATAACCTCAGTCCATTAATGACCCACAAGTATAGGGGATCAATTGTAGCTCTTTTCGATAAGTAAGAGTGTCGAACCCAACGAGGAGCAGAAGGAAATGACAAGTGGTTTTCAGCAAGGTAATGTCTGCAAGTGCTGAAATTGTAAGTAACAGAGTAGTTTGATAGCAAGATAATTTGTAACAAGCAAGTAATGATAGTAGTAACAAAAGTGCAGCAAGGTAGCCCAATCCTTTTGAGGCAAAGGACAGGCCAAAACGGTCTCTTATAATAAGCAAAGCGTTCTTGAGGGTACACGGGAATTTCATCTAGTCACTTTCACCATGTTGATTCGATTTGTGTTCGCTACTTTGATAATTTGATATGTGGGTGGACCGGTGCTTAGGTGCTGCTCTTACTTGAACAAGCCTCCTACTTATGATTAACCCTCTCGCAAGCATCCGCAACTATGAGAAAAGTATTAAGAATAAATTCTAACCATAGCATTAAACTTTTGGATCCAATCGGTCCCTTACGGAATAGCGCATAAACTGGGGTTTAAGCTTCTGTCACTCTCACAACCCATCATCTACTTACTACTCCATAATGCATTCCCTTAGGCCCAAATATGGTGAAGTGTCATGTAGTCGACGTTCACATGACACCACTAAGGGAATCACAACATACATACTATCAAAATATCGAACACATATCAAGTTCACATGATTTCTCCCGTGACCTCAAGAACAAAAGTAACTACTCACAAATGATAATCATGCTCAAGATCAGAGGGGTATTAAATAGCATATTGGATCTGAACATATAATCTTCCACCAAATAAACCATATAGTAATCAACTACAAGATGTAATCAACACTACTAGTCACCCACAAGCACCAATCTATAGTTCCGGCAACAAGATTGAACACAAGAGATGAACTAGGGTTTGAGATGAGATGGTGCTGTTGAAGATGTTGATGGAGATTGCCCTCCCCAAGATGGGAGAGTTGTTGGTGATGATGATGACGATGATTTCCCCCCTCCCCCCCCCCCCCGTAGAAGTTCCCCAGGCGGAATCGCTCTGCCGGAGGGTAAAAGTGCTCCTGCCCAAGTTCCGCCTCGAGACGGCGGCGCTCCATCCCGAAAGTCCTCTCCTTATTTTTTCTAGGTCAAAATGGCTTATACACCAGAAGATGGGCACCGGAGGTGGGCCTGGGTGAGCACAACCCACCAGGGCGCGCCTGGGCTCCCTGGCGCACCCAGGTGGGTTGTGCCCACCTGGTTGGCCCCCTCTGGTACTTATTTGCTCCAATATTCTTCAAATATTTCATAAAAAATCTCCGTAAAGTTTCAGCTTGTTTGGAGTTGTGTAGAATAGGTGGCCTGACGTAGCTTTTCCAGGTCCAGATTTCCAGCTGCCGGAATTCTCCCTCTTTGTGTGTACCTTGCATATTATGAGAGAAAAGGCATTAGAATTACTCCAAAAAGCCTTATTATGCATAAAAACATCATAAATAACAGTAGGAAAACATGATGCAAAATGGACGTATCATCCATCTTCCCGGCAAATGCACTTCAATTTCACACCGTTTGGTCTCCTTCTGTGCAGAATGTTAGCCACAAAAAGGTACATACTCGATTGACGGGCTACTTTCTCGGCTTCTTCTTGCTCGTCGGGAAGTTCTCCTATTTGAAGGAAATGAACTATGTGTTGTGCCCATGCTGGAGCTTGTGGCTCGACGACAAGAACTAAAGGAATCTCTTCGGCCGTGGGAGCGCTTGTTTCTGCGGCAAGAACCCGTGGTTCCACACGAAGCCGCTGCTCACCAACAGTCGTGTCGTTGTTCCCGGTAACATTCTTGCTGGCGGCTTTTGGGAGCTCTACCGGAAAATACTTGCCAGTGTTCAACTTTCTTCTCTTATTAGCCTGCATTGATGGAGTGAGTGATGGTTGATTCAATTGGAGCACAAAAGTTCCTGGTTCCACAGGGAGCTTTTGAGTGGCACACTTTGACAGATAGTCAGCAATGCTGTTTTCCGCATGGGGGACATGCTCTGTTTGTAATCCGTCAAAGTGTTCCTCCAATTTTCTCACTTCTTCCACATATGCTTCAATCATTGGGCTCTGGTAATCTTTATTTACTTGCTTCACTACAAGCTGCGAATCTCCACAGATGATCAACTTTCTGATTCCCAACTCCACTGCGATCCTAAGACTGACAAGGAGCCCTTTATACTCTATAGTGTTGTTGGTCGCTTTCTCCCTGGGAAAGTGCATTTGGATCACATACTTGAGGTGCTCTCCAGTGGGTGTGACAAGCAGCACTCTGGCACCGGCGCCTTGCAGCGAGAAGGCACCGTCAAAGTACATGATCCATTCTTTTGCTGTTTCTTTGCCGGGGAGAGTTGATTATTGAATTTATTCATCTTGCGTTGGTGTCCATTCTGAGATGAACTCCGCCAAGGCTCTGCTTTGGATAGTTGAGGTGCTTTCAAACTTAAGTGCAAAGCTTGACAATTCCAATGCCCACTCCACTATCATGCCAGTTGCTTCTGGATTTCTCAAAATGCGTTGCAATGGAAAGCGAGTGACAGTGATCTCGTGTGCTTGAAAGTAGTGGTGCAGCTTTCTTGAGGCCATGAGAAGGCCAAAAAGCAACTTCTGAACCCAAGAGTATCTCGACCGAGCCCCCTGCAGAAGGGAACTAACAAAGTACACTGGTCGCTGCACCATCTTCTTCCTCGGCACCATCTGTTGATTGATTTCATTTGCTTGCGTTGTTTTTTATCCGCCAGCATCAGATCTTGCCGGAGAAGATTCTGTCTTGCCATGGGATGGGCTTACCCTTGTTGCTCCCTCATCATTAGCTTCCCTTTGCGCCACTAGTGCGACACTGACCACTTGGTTTGATGTCGCTAGGTATAGCAGCAACGGTTCCTGTGGTTTAGGCGCAACTAGTGTTGGCACAGAGGATAGGTATCTTTTAAAATCCTGCAACGCAGCCTCCGCTTCCAGAGTCCATTTCACTGGACCTGCTGTCGGTTTTATATCCGACATATCTCGTAGTAGGGGTCCTAAGCTAGGCGTCTTGGAGCGATGGTAACACGGACACAGGATTTTACCCAGGTTCGGGCCCTCTTGATGGAGGTAAAACCCTACGTCCTGCTTTTGATTGTATTCATATGGGGATAGTATAGTACATGTGTCTACCACGAGATTGTTCTAATGAATATTAGATTATCTATTGACTAGCCTGGCCTCGGTTTATATAACACACCGGAGGCCTAGGGTTTTAGGAGAATCCTCGGTTTGTGCGCCAAGTCTTGTGGAAACCTCCTTGTATGCGACATGGGCTGCCCGAACTGGCCCATGAGTGAACTGCCATGGGGGTCCTCAGCCCGATCCAGCTGGTCGGGAGACAACGTGGTGAGTACCCCCTAGTCCAGGACACCGTTAGTAGCCCCCTGAACCGGTCTTCAAGTTGGGGACGCTCCTTGGTTCTTCCGAACTGTTCTTCGTCTTCGGTCGTCGGTCTTGAAAACTGGTTCAACAAATCTTACCATCTTTGATCTTGAGGATTGCTGAGCTAAATCCGAAGAGTTCACACATCGGGCATCCGAGGAGCCCTTTAAGTTATCGGCCTTTATCAATGCCTTGTTATTTTTACGCCACACCTCGGGTTTGAAGTGTTTCCCGTGCGGCGGTATCCTCGCGTCCGAGCTCCAACGCCGGACTATATCCGAAGCTCCAACATCGGACTGCATCCGTGGTGTCTTTTTGGAGCCGAGCTCCAACGCCGGACTGCATCCATGCTCCAATGCCGGACTGTATCCAAGCTCCAACGCCGGACTGTATCCATGCTCCAACGCCGGACTGTATCCGAGGTGGTGCACCACCTCGGTCTTGGGCCGATTTTTTGCAGATATATTTTCGATGGGTGCAATTTATTTGCTGGCGAGATGTATAGCCAGTAGCCCTCAAGGTGTGTGTCGGCCTAAAATCTGAGATGCACTTGAAGGAAAACATGAAACCGCTAATCCCAGTAGCCCCTGAGACTCAGGTCGATTTGCGAAATTGGCCTGAGGATCAACTCCTAGCTCGGCAGCATACGTAGGAACATAAACGCAGTGTAATATATTAGAGGAGATAGTGATCGGCGGACGGACCCTTGAGAGAGGGTTTTGAGAAGTCACCGTAATATATTAGCTTGATGTCGGATAAGCCCCAGACAGTACCTATTGTTGTCCGAAGATGCGTTTGCACATAGCTCGGTCACGCCGAACACTGAGCACTTTGATTTTTCTGCATTGAATAGGCAATGCAGTAGCCCCCGAGCCACTGGTCGGGTGGCAACACCAGGTCAGGGGATCGATGTGCCCCTTTAATATTTGTAAATGATAAGCGCGAAGCCCAGTAGCCCCCGAGCCTTAATGTGGGCACGAGTGGCCGAATTAAGGATCGACATCCGTTTGACAGAAAATTTTGTTGTGTTTAAGACAAACTTCTCAGAAAGAGAATAAAGATTTCTTAAAGGAGCTTAGAGCTGGTGAAATCCGAGCTCGCCATGGTCGGCCCCAAGGGGTTTAAAAGATGGGTTGCAGTAAATGGATTTTGCTTGCAATTTTTATGCGTAATGATTCTATGTATCCAAGTACTTTACATCATTAATGCTCAGATCCGCATTGTACAAAACTTTGTTGACCGACCATCGGCTTCAACCTCCTCGGCCAGTTGCCGGGGAGTGTTTGTCCTACTTTATAAAGCATTTATGAGGGCAAAGATTTACGGCAAACAAGGCAATTCGGCCATATGGTTTTATAAACAAAGGTACACGAAGAGGTATGTTATATTACTATTAACTTAAGAAACATCTTCCAAAGAAAATAGTCCCGCTATCGGTTCCTTTCTTTGGGTTGTCATGCTGACCATGATCACGAAAACTCACCTCCGATCAATGTGGGAGGAAAATAGTGAGGATTTAGTTCGGCGAAAGTTCCCGAACTCTATGGTCTGAATGGACCGAAATTTTCACTTCCGTCGTTGCCGACCAATTATATTCTCTAAGATAGCCAGCTTTCGGCTTCACCCAGTCTGAGGTACTAACCCGGATGACCTGGAAGTAACAATCACAGAGGTGCTCCCTTTACCCCCTAGCCAAACAACCGGGGACGTAGGGGGTAAGCACAGGAACCAGGCAACCCAGCTTGGCCAAAATCTTAAGTCAAATTGATGCATATTTATGGCTTTATAACGATAATTACGGAAGGCAGCGCTCGTATATTGAATACAAACGCTAAAGATATATGTTTATTTTGACTCCGTTGCGACCGTTTATAATCTGAAAGTGGCCCATCGTCGGCTTCTACCCCTTTGTACATGCTACGCAGGGTGTTTCTGTACTAACAAGACAACCCTTAGCCGACATCTCGGTGCCCGAAGGCGGTTGTGTTAGCGGAAATGAGGCAATCAGATATGCGGGCTTTATAACTTTCACTTAGTCATAGGAGCTTAGATTGGGGAGGGCTCGTTACGAGCCCCCGGTTAGTATTCGGCGCCGACCGAGGTCTTGCCATTAACACTTCGGCCAATTTTATTGAAGTCTCATTGTTTAACACGGGGTAAACTCTATCGATCTATAACTTGACACAGTCATCGGATCGCTGACCAGTTTACGCTCATTGTGCCAGTCAGTTTTCGGCTTTCTCCATTGAGGCGCTTAACCATTCGACCTGGAAGCACAATCACAGTGGTTCTCCCTTTGCGCACCTAGCCGAACAAAGCGGAACGTAGGGGGCAATCATAGGAGCCGGGCAACCCAACTATTGGCTGAAGACACAATTCGAAACCGATGCATAAAAGCAATATCCGAGAACTTTTTGCTTTTGGTGGGTTCGGCTCTAGTCGTAGCCCCGCATTGGTATTGCCGAAGCTTTAAAGGTGTCCGGCGTTGTACTGTGAGACTTATGCTAGAAACACACAAATAGGTTAAAAGTGCCATAAGCGTGGAAAACCGAAAAACTTCAGTAAAAACTTTATGTCCAAACTAAATCAAGTTATTTGGGCCAATCCGAAATTGGTCTTAAAAAAATTTTGTGCTTATGTCGTGCTTTAACATGACACATCCGATCTCTAAACTTCGAGTAGGTCAGCCTTCGGCTTCAACCTCCTTATCCCGAAGGCGGAGTGCTTCTCCGAGGCCAGTTTAGCGAACTAAAATCAAGCAGCTTTAGAGAGAAGCTAGGCTATCCGGCTATTGACCGTACACTCGAGTCGAAAAAGGAGTGGTAGAAAAAGACTTTGCAACGACTGAGAAGAAAAACATTCATTATAAAATGGCTCGTATAAATTTAAGAGCCCCCAGTTAACCTAGGACAAGAAGTGTTTTTAACAAACAATGCTTTTAACAAACAACTCTTTTTTTAAACACAACTATAGTGCTTGGTCGAACCGAACAAAAATTAAGGATTGAAAAGTTGAGCACGAAAGCGACTTAGCTGGTTAATGTGGTCGGTGTTGATGACGTGGTCCGGACTTGTGACGGGACGAAGACGTAGTCCTCGGCTTGGCCGAGGTCCCAGCCCCCAAGTCTGAGGTGTTCGGACGAGGAGCTTGGCTTGACGAAGTGACGGCACAACCGAAGTGTCAAGACGAGGCCCCCGGTCCAGCCGAGGTGACGGAGCAGGTCGGCAGGGCGACGCCGGAGTAGGTCGATAAAGCGATGGCGAAGCCCCCGGTCCAGGATAGGTGTCGAAGCAGGTCGGCAAAGGGGGCGCCGGAGGCCCCATGTCAGCTGACGTGATGGAGCAGGTCAGCGTATTGGACGTTAGCTCGACTAAGTAATGATGCGGCGATACCGACGTGCCAGACCCGTAGTCCATGGGGCGTTGGTTGGCCTCGATTATTCGAACCCTTGGTTAACTGGCCGAGATGGTGGCATAGCTCGGTCGTTTTTTATTTATCTGCACACATAAGACAATGCAAAACCGAAATAAAAGATATCTTTTACACAATTAACTTGCGTGAAGTAAATGATTCAAGGAATATAGCCTGTGCGTTGAGGTCGGATCAGCAACATGGAGGCATCGACATAGGTCGGAGCTCGAGGTACGACGGAATTGAGGTGTTACGCCGATGTCGTGATGAAGGCTCAATACATGGCGTAGACCGTGTCATGCCGACGGTGTCCACTGATCTGCTGATAAGAATGCAGGCTCCAAATTGTGAAATAGTTAGTACACTTTTGATCATACACGTGCTCCATGTATAATTAAATAATGGATGAAGAAAAGGGAAAGGATAGCATCTCCCTGTACTGCAACAAAGTCGAATCTTTGTCGGTTCTGTGCGCTACCTTGTGTGAACAGTATGCATCTATACTTGTTCTCCTCGACCGGATTGCTGCAGGCCAGTTTGTGTTTTAAGTTGACCTATGTTGCGGCCATCTGCATGCACGCGTCTCTCCAGGACTTTTCGTGGCACACGAGGTTGCACATCTTCACGCGTTCTGCGCACGTAAAATAGTGCAGTCCCAAAATAATAAAAAATAATACATATGTATTAGAAAATACTCTTGGCATAATTAATTTACGCAAAACAACTTATTAAAGGGATATGGCCTGAGCGGAGGTCGATTTGACGACACGACGGAGCGGTGGCGTGCAGACGCCGACGCATGTCGGGACTCCGTCCGAATTATCAACAGCATGGTTGACAATGCTTGTTGCTTTAACGTAGCACTTGAGCAGACCAATTAATAAGCATAGTACTGTAACTAGTACCAAAGTTAAATTACTCTAAGCTTTAGTACGTAGGAAGGGAAGCAGTACTAGCAAGTCACAGAAAACTAGAGACAATTTAATACTAGTAATTTAATACTTAGCTTGGGCAGCTTTATGAGTCAGGATCAGTTTTGACCACCATGGGATCTGTCCACACATGGGTTTCTTTTCCATCTGGCTGGGTGATGCCCTGGCACTTGTTCCCGTGGACGTCTTTTTGGAGCGGTACGCTCGCTGCCGCCGCAGATCGGCTGCGGCCCGCCATGCATCCTTGCCGCTTTTGCCGTTAACTGCTCGAGGAGCCAGCCGTGATGTCAAATCAGATCCAGCGGACCGCATAATGTTGGCTCCATTGTGGTCGTCAAATTTTCTGCTGATTACAATTTCATCAGCAGACAAGACAAGAGAGACGACAGCAAAAATCCTTTGCAAACACACCAGTTTATACAATACTGATCTAACCGAAAAAACATCACCTGATCATTGATTTTGATTCCCATCAAACCACGACAAACACCTAGCAGGCTCTCAATGAAAGCACCAATGTCGGTTCTATACCCGGCATATCTCGTAGTAGGGGTCCTAAGCTAGGCGTCTTGGACTGATGGTAACACGGACACAAGATTTTACCCAGGTTCGGGCCCTCTTGATGGAGGTAAAACCCTACGTCCTGCTTTTGATTGTATTCATATGGGGGATAGTACAGTACATGTGTCTACCACGAGATTGTTCTAATGAATATTAGATTATCTATTGACTAGCCTGGCCTCGGTTTATATAACACACCGGGGGCCTAGGGTTTTAGGAGAGTCCTCGGCTTGTGCGCCAAGTCTTGTGGAAACCTCCTTGTATGCGGCATGGGCTGTCCGTAGTGGCCCATGAGTGAACCGCCATGGGGGTCCTCGGCCCGATCCAGCTGGTCGGGAGATGACGTGGTGAGTACCCCCTAGTCCAGGACACCGTCACCTGCCTTTTTCAATATCTTGAAAAACGCCAGGGCGCGCTCAGTGGACCTTGAAATGAACCTACTCAAAGCAGCAACACAGCGGGCAAGACATCGCACATCCTTGACAGTTTTAGGTGTTTGAATCTGCTCAATTGCTTTGATCTTGTCAGGATTTGCTTCAATTCCATGTTGAGATACAAGGAGCCCGAGAAGTTTGCCGGATGGGACGCCAAACACGCACTTCTCAGGATTGAGCTTCATATGGATTTTGCACAAGTTCATAAATGTTTCTTCTAAGTCTTGAATGAGGGTTGATTTGTCCTTGGTCTTGACAACTATGTCATCCATATATGCTTCCACATTTCTGTGCAGCTACGGTTCGAAACCAATCTGGAATGCTCTTGCGAATGTTGAACCAGCACTCTTTAATACGAAAGGCATACGCACAAAAGCAGTATGTGCCACATGGAGTAATGAACGCGGTTTTCTCCTCATCTTCCTTAGCCATGAATATTGGGTGGTATCCAGAGTATGCATCAAGGAAAGAGAGTAAATCACAGCCGGCAATAGAGTCTACAATTTGGTCAATGTGTGGCAAAGGGAAAGGATCCTTCGAACATGCTTTGTTAAGATTAGTGTATTCGATACAAAGTCTCCACTTTCCATTTGCCTTTCACACTACAACTGGATTTGCTAACCAAGTTGGATGTTGTACACCTCACCAGACCTGCTGCTTCAAGCTTCTTGATTTCTTCAGCAGTGAATTGTTGTCATTACAAGCTTGCTTCTTGACCTTCTGATTGACTGGCCGAGCATGGGGACAGACAACAAGGTGGTGCTCAGTTACCTCCCTGGGAACGCCGGGGATGTCAGATGGTTGCCATGCAAACACATCAACATTCACCCGTAGGAAGGCAATGAGCGCACTTTCCTATTTACTGTCAAGAGTGGCACTGACGATGAAAGTACCGCCAGTGTCGTCCTCCTTCGCCAGCACCTTCTTCATTGCTGGTGAAGTGGATTTGGACTTCTTGCTGGTGGAGCTCTCTGGCAAGTCTTCAATAGGTGCGTAGCACTCCGAGGAGTTGCACTTCCTGGAATTCTTGTCTGATGTCTTACCGGGCTTCTTGCTTTTCTTTTCCTTAGCGGGAGCTGCTGCCTTGGTGGCCTCTGCTGCAACCGCATCTCTATAAAGCTTGTCGACACATATAACTGCATCCTTCTTATCCGAGTTGATGGATGATAGAGGCGAGGGTGTCCCGATCTTTCGATGAGATGATAGCTATCGTTTTTGGTGGAGTAGACTTTGATGATCTGACTACGAACGTGCGAGGACGTCGCGCCTTAGCAATCGCTAAACCAACTCCGAGAGGTTATTGACCACGCCGGAGCACAATCAACCTGACCACGAGGGTCTATCTCCTGCAAGCAAACGAAGAACAAGCAAGAAACTAAGATTTGCAATCTGAATATTGCGAATATAAGATGAAAGCTTTATTGATCAAGGTGGGGTTCTGTGACATCTTGGTCTGGTCGTTGAACACAAACGAAGTACGCGAAGTTGCAGCTATGGCGAACTTTTAATCTAAACAAAACCCAAGTCTAAACGACGCCCTAAGGGCTGTATATATGGAGGAAGAAGGGGGGAATTTCGTGGCCCTTGGAGGAGGGATCCGAAACCAACCCTAACTCTTGTTTTCCCACATATACGGACTTTAAAAACAGCCTATACTTAAGTATTTCGAAATTACATGGGCCTGGCCCAATAATAAGGTGACGCAGGACCTATAATAGCCTCTGGACGAAATTTATGAAGTGGCATCTTGTATATTTCGTCCAAGGCTTCATGCACGCATTAAGGTGGCTTCAATGTCCTGAAATCATCACTTGTAACTCCGTTCTTGTTCCCCTTGCGCATGCCATCATCTCCATGCCTGGTCTTGCTCCAGTGTTCATCCCTCTTATCCATGCCAGGCCCTTCATTTGTAAGTAAGACAAATGTATCCAATTTAGGCAGCATCATATTCTCATGAACATTAGAATCATTACCAAGAAACGAAAGTACCTGATAATTTAATTGGCGTGCGCGAGCTCTAGTAATTGGTCCAGTGTATGTAGCAGTAGGTGCTGTGGGTGTAACAATGGTATTGATGTCCTCATCATCCTCCCCTTCTTGAAATGAAGTCGTCCTCGACGGAAGCTCATCTTCCTCACCCAAATAAGGCTTCAAATCTGCAATATTAAAAGTGGGACTAACCCCAAAATCTGCAGGCAGCTCAAGTTTATATGCATTATCATTTATTTTCTCTAACACCTTAAATGGACCATCAGCACGTGGCATTAGCTTTGATTTGCGCAAATCAGGAAATCTATCCTTACGCAAATGTAACCAAACAAGATCTCCAGGTGCAAAGACAACATGTTTTCTACCCTTATCTCCAGCAAGTTTATATTTAGCATTCATACACTCAATGTTCTCCTTAGTTAACTCATGCATTTTTAAGATCAATTCAGCATGTTGTTTAGCATCAAAATTAACCTTCTCCGAAGATGGAAGAGGCAACAAATCAATAGGTGCACGAGGAAGGAAACCGTACACAATTTCAAAAGGACACATCTTAGTAGTAGAATGCAATGAACGATTATAAGCAAATTCAATATGAGGCAAGCATTCTTCCCACATTTTCTTGTTATTCTTCAAAACAGCCCTAAGCATAGTAGAAAATGTTCTATTGACTACTTCAGTTTGTCCGTCAGTTTGGGGGTGACATGTAGTACTAAAAAGCAGTTTAGTCCCCAACTTAGCCCATAAACATCTCCAAAAGTGGCTAAGAAATTTAGTATCACGATCTGAAAGAATAGTATTTGGCACACCATGCAAGCGTATAATTTCACGAAAGAACAAATCAGCAACATTAACAGCATCATCGCTTTTATGACATGGTATAAAGTGTGCCATTTTCGAGAGCCTATCCACGACAACAAATATGCTATCCCTCCCCTTCTTTGTTCGAGGTAAACCTAAAACAAAGTCCATAGATATATCCTCCCAAGGAACACTAGGTACAGGCAAAGGCATATATAAACCATGAGGATTGAGTCGTGACTTAGCTTTTTGACATGTAGTGCAGCGAGCAACAAAACGCTCAACATCCCATCTCATCTTTGGCCAAAAAAAAATGTGTAGCAAGTATATCCTCCGTCTTCTTCACGCCAAAGTGTCCCATTAATCCTCCTCCATGCGCCTCCTGCAACAACAAAAGACGAACAGAGCTAGCTGGAATGCATAGCTTGTTAGCACGAAACACAAATCCATCGTTAACGACGAACTTGTTCCATGTTCTCCCTTCCTTACAATTCTGCAATACATCTTTAAATTCAGCATCATGCACATATTGATCTTTGATGGTCTCCAAACCAAATATTTTAAAGTCAAGTTGTGAAAGCATAGTATAACAACGAGACAATGCATCAGCAATAACATTTTCTTTACCCTTCTTGTGTTTAATGACATAAGGGAAAGTCTCAATAAATTCAACCCATTTAGCATGTCTACGGTTCAGTTTTGCTTGACTTTTAATGTGTTTCAAAGATTCATGATCAGAATGTATAACAAATTCTTTGGGCCATAAATAATGTTGCCATGTTTCTAAGGTCCGAACAAGAGCATATAATTCTTTATCATAAGTAGAATAGTTCAGACTAGGCCCACTCAATTTTTCAGAAAATTATGCAACAGGTTTGCCATCTTGTAATAAAACACCTCCTAATCCAATTCCACTAGCATCACATTCAAGCTCAAAAGTCTTATTAAAATCAGGAAGTTGGAGTAAAGGAGCATGTGTCAACTTATCTTTCAATACCGTGAAGGCTTCTTCCTGTGAGGTACCCCAAACAAAAGGCACATCCTTCTTTGTAAGCTCATTGAGAGGTGCAGCAATGGTGCTGAAATCTCTCACAAAACGCCTATAGAAACCAGCGAGTCCAAGAAAACTCCTCACTTGAGTGACCGTTTTGGGCTATGGCCAACTCTCAATAGCTTCAATCTTGGCTTTATCAACTTCAATTCCCTGTGGAGTAACAACATAGCCAAGAAAAGATACTCGGTCGGTGCAAAAGGTGCACTTCCCAAGGTTACCAAACAAACGTGCATCACGTAAAGCAATAAAAACAGCACGTAAATGTTCCAAATGTTCCTCCAAAGATCTGCTATAAATCAGTATATCATCAAAATAGACTACCACAAATCGTCCAATGAAAGCACGTAAAACTTCGTTCATTAATCTCATGAAAGTACTAGGTGCATTAGTTAACCCAAAAGGCATGACTAACCACTCATATAATCCAAACTTTGTTTTAAATGCTGTTTTCCATTCATCCTGATGAGGACATCAATACCATTGTTACACCCACAGCCCCTGCTTCTATACATACTGGACCAATTACTAGAGCTCGCGCACGTCAATTAAAATATCAGGTACTTTCGTTTCTTGGTAATGATTCTAAAGTTCATGAGAATATGATGCTGCCTAAATTGGATACATTTGTTTTGCTTACAAATGAAGGGCCTAGCTTGGACAAGAAAGAGGAACCTTGGAGCAAGTTCAAGCATGGAGATGATGGCATGCACAAGGGGAACAAGAACGGAGTTACAAGTGATGATTTCAGGACTTTGAAGCCACCATAATGAGTGCAGGAAGCCTTGGACGAAATATACAAGATGTCACTTCATAAATTTCGTCCAGAGGCTATTATAGGTGCTGCGTCACCTTATTATTGGGCCAGGCCCATGTAATTTCGAAATACTTGAGTATAGGCTGTTTTTAGAGTCCGTATGTGTGGGGAAACAAGAGATAGGGTTGGTTTCGGACCCCTCCTTCAAGGGCCACGGAATCCCCTCCTCTTCCTCCATATATACAGCCCTTAGGGCACCGTTTAGACTTTGGGTTTTGTTTAGATTAAAAGTTCGCCATAGCTGCAACTTCGCGTACTTCGTTTGTGTTCAACGACCAGACCAAGACGTCACAGAACCCCACCTTGATCAATAAAGCTTTCATCTTATATTCGCAATATCCAGATTGCAAATCTTAGTTTCTTGCTTGTTCTTCGTTTGCTTGCAGGAGATAGACCCTCGTGGTCAGGTTGATTGTGCTCCGGCATGGTCAATAACCTCTCGGAGTTGGTTTAGCGATTGCTAAGGCGCGACGTCCTCGCACGTTCGTAGTCGGATCGTCAAAGTCTACTCCACCAAAAACGATAGCTATCATCTCATCGAAAGATCGGGACACCCTCGCCTCTATCATTTAATGTGTTTCAAAGATTCATGATCAGAATGTATAACAAATTCTTTGGGCCATAAATAATGTTGCCATGTTTCTAAGGTCCGAACAAGAGCATATAATTCTTTATCATAAGTAGAATAGTTCAGACTAGGCCCACTCAATTTTTCAGAAAAGTATGCAACAGGTTTGCCATCTTGTAATAAAACACCTCCTAATCCAATTCCACTAGCATCACATTCAAGCTCAAAAGTCTTATTAAAATCAGGAAGTTGGAGTAAAGGAGCACGTGTCAACTTATCTTTCAATACCGTGAAGGCTTCTTCCTGTGAGGTACCCCAAACAAAAGGCACATCCTTCTTTGTAAGCTCATTGAGAGGTGCAGCAATGGTGCTGAAATCTCTCACAAAACGCCTATAGAAACCAGCGAGTCCAAGAAAACTCCTCACTTGTGTGACCGTTTTGGGCTGTGGCCAACTCTCAATAGCTTCAATCTTCGCTTTATCAACTTCAATTCCCTGTGGAGTAACAACGTAGCCAAGAAAAGATACTCGGTCGGTGCAAAAGGTGCACTTCCCAAGGTTACCAAACAAACCTGCATCACGTAAAGCAATAAAAACAGCGCGTAAATGTTCCAAATGTTCCTCCAAAGATCTGCTATAAATCAGTATATCATCAAAATATACTACCACAAATCGTCCAATGAAAGCACGTAAAACTTCGTTCATTAATCTCATGAAAGTACTAGGTGCATTAGTTAACCCAAAAGGCATGACTAACCACTCATATAATCCAAACTTTGTTTTAAATTCTGTTTTCCATTCATCCCCCAATTTCATACGAATTTGATGGTATCCACTACGCAAATCAACTTTGGAGAATATTGTAGAGCCACTCAATTCATCAAGCATATCATCTAGTCTAGGAATAGGATGACGATAACGAATAGTAATATTATTAATGCCTCTACAATCAACACACATACGCGATGTACCATCCTTTTTCGGCACTAGAATAATAGGAACAGCACAAGGACTAAGGGATTCGCGTATATAACCTTTGTCGAGCAACTCCTGGACTTGACGCATAATCTCCTTCATCTCCTCTGGATTAGTACGGTATGGTGCATGGTTGGGTAGCGATGCACCGGGAATTAAGTCAATCTGATGCTCAATCCTTCGAATAGGTGGTAATCCCGGAGGCACATCTTGTGGAAAGACGTCGGCGAACTCCTGCAAAATATTAGTAACAGCAGGAGGCAAAGAGGAAGGCATGTCCTCGAATGAAAATAATGCCTCTTTGCACACAAAAGCATATCAAACAGATTTGCTGAAATCTAGATCATCAATATCAGATTTGGTGGCAAGTAAACATGCACTTTTCAATTTAATTTCAGAAGCAACACTAGATGGTTTATTATTGGGATTCATTTGTTGCTCAAATTCTTTTGCCACAATCTGATTTTCACTCTTATTTTGCTCCTGTTTTGCCTTACTAGCTCTATTAATATCATCTTTCAAAATAGAATCAGGAGACATAGGAAGCAAAGTAATATGTTTATCCTTATGAACAAGAGTATACTGATTGTTTCTACCATGGTGTACAGAACTTTTATCAAATTGCCATGGTCTACCAAGTAATAAGGAACATGCTTGCATGGGTACCACATCACAATCAACAAAATCAGCATACGTAGAGATACTAAAATGCACACGAACAGTACGTGTTACCTTAACCTTGCCGCTGTTGTTGAACCATTGGATATAGTAAGGATGTCGATGTGGTCTTGTGGTGAGAGAGAGTTTCTCCACCATCTCCATGCTAGCCAAGTTGTTGCAGCTCCCTCCATCTATGATGACGCGAACAGAACGTTCCTTCACAACTCCCTTTGTATGGAACAAATTATGCCTCTGATTTTGCTCAGCTTGTGTGACCTGCACACTCAAAACACGTTGAGCAACTAAACATTCATACCTGTCAGCGTCTTCAGGAGCCATGTATTGCGTCTCTTGTTCAGAATCATCTCCACCGTGTTCTTCACGTGTAATGAGAGCCAAAGTCTCCTCATCATAGTCACTAGCGGACTCATACCCACCATCCTCGGTAGCAATCATCACACGCTGAGATTTGCATTCTCTCGCATAATGACCTCTTCCCTTACAACGACGACAAATAATATCACTTGTGTGCCCTGTTGATGCCATGGAAGAAGAAGAACTCTGTGCAGGCCCGGTAGGTGTGCTCTTGGCAGATAGTGGTGGTTGTGCCTGCTTCCTTGTATCACGGCTGGAGGTGGCAGCTGATGGAGGTGTCGGTGCAGTAGAATGTGTGAAAATAGAGGATGCACGCGGTGTCCACGATGAAGGCCGACCTGCAGAAAAGTTAGTCCGCGCCAATGCCTGTCGATCCTGCACTTCACGTTCAGCTTTACAAGCAAGATGGAATAAACGAGTGATATTATTATACTCCTTATACTCTAGAATGGTCTGAATCTCTCTATTTAATCCACCCATAAAACGTGCAAGCATAGCTTCATTCTCCTCAACAATACCACATCTAATCATGCCAGTTTGTAATTCCTGATAATATTCTTCTACAGAATTTTTTCCTTGTCTTAAGCGCTGCAATTTTTGAAGTAATTCACGTTGATAATATGGTGGAACCCAACGAGTATGCATAGCAGTTTTCAAAGCAGCCCAAGTAGTTGGAATAAGATATAATCTACAATGTTCAGACCACCATACACATGCAAAACTAGTAAAAGCACAAACAGCAGTAGCAACACGTCTCTCCTCGGGATATTGTAAACATGTAAAACGTTGTTCAGTTTCTAACTCCCAAGTAAGATATATATCAGGAACATATCTACCCTCAAATGGTGGAATATTCAATTTCAGTTTAGGAAGATGGTCATGATCTCATACCTGAGCTGGTAATGCAGCCCTACCATTGCGATTATTTGCATGTGGACGACCTGGTGGTGGTGGTTGCACGTAGTTTTGATTTTGATCAACCTCATCCTCGTAATCGCCCACATAATCGTCCTCCTCAGCGGCAGCAGGAGCCATAGAAGCATCAACAGTAGGTGCAGCGGCACCAGAAGTTTGACCAGGCTCAAGGGGAATGCGTTGTGCTCGTCCCACTTGATTTGGAAGGCGACGTTGTTGTTGTTGTAGAGGTGCGACAGGTGCAGCCGGCGGTGGTTGTGGAAGACGCGCGAGCAATTCATTAAACTTGTTATTGAGCTTTGTTTCGAACGTCTTCTCAATTCCATCTATCTTCTCCATGGCCTCTTCAAATCTTTTTAGCACATCTTGCACCTGTCCACTCATCATTTGCTGAAATTTATCATGTAGCTGTTTGTTCGTCATGTTCTCCCAATCAGTCTCATCAGCTTGTGATCCTGCCATGGTTAGCAGCAATAGAAACACACAAGAATATGATCCTACAGACTACTAGGAAGTGGTGGTGGTGGTGTATCACAAATCCGTCAAGCGAATCTCAAATGCTTACCAGTTCTTACCCAGCAGCAGGTGGTGATCGGCCACCGTTGTAGTCAAAACTCTCAAAGATTGGACAGAGCGATTGCCAGGTGGTGTCAAACGCACGGCGTAGATGTATGTGGAGCTGGGAAGGCTTATGATATGGTAGCAAAAATGTCAGCAATAATCAATTCAGAGATGCAAAGTTGAATAAACGCTCAACGACGGTACTGTGCTGGTCCTAGGCTAGACCGTGCTAGAGACGCGAGCCTAGAACACTATTAAAATCACGGCGCTGCACGTAAACAAGGGAGGAGCACACTCTGAAAATTTTTTCTCTTTTTTTTTCTTTTCTTTTTTTTTTGCACTTTTTTTTCTCTCTTTTTTTTTGCTCCGCAACAATTTTTTTTCGAAAAAGTCTACAAATGGTCTAAAAACTGCCTAGCCAGAATTTTCCAGACTTAGTTTTTTTTTTTGAAACTGGAACTATTTTTCTTCTGCGGGTAGTACGAAAGTTCGGGAGTCCCACTCTGTCACGACTCGGAGTATGGCGTGATCTGGAAATCCAAAACAGAGTAACAAAATACTGGACTCGGACTAGGACTGGTGGCGGAGATGAATCTGGTGGAACTCGGACTGGTGGCGGCGATGAATCTGGTGGAACTCGGACTGGTGGCGGATATATGTTGCAGGTGGACTCGGATTGGCGTGATGGCGGCGGATAGGTGGTGGCGTATAGGGACTCGAATTGGCGGTGAATATGTGGTGGTGGTATATGGCAGCGGCGATGAAGTTGGTGCGGTGGTGGTATATGGTAGCGGCGACGTGACAACCTGTGAACAGAACTCAAAACTATAAAGGACTAGACGCTAAGACCAGCAACTTGACACGACGATGCAACCGCAAATTCAATAAAGCAAATACAGAAAAGATTATGCAAAGGCTCAGATTGGTTCGGATATGATGAACTAACCCTAATTTTTTATTTGTCTTTTTCGTGGACTCTAGGTATGAAGAACAGACTCGATCTAAACTACGAAAAACTGTAAAATCTCACCGAGCAACCTGGAAATCTGATACCACTTGATAGAGGCGAGGGTGTCCCGATCTTTCGATGAGATGATAGCTATCATTTTTGGTGGAGTAGACTTTGATGATCCGACTATGAACGTGCGAGGACGTCGCGCCTTAGCAATCGCTAAACCAACTCCGAGAGGTTATTGACCACGCCGGAGCACAATCAACCTGACCACGAGGGTCTATCTCCTGCAAGCAAACGAAGAACAAGCAAGAAACTAAGATTTGCAATCTGGATATTGCGAATATAAGATGAAAGCTTTATTGATCAAGGTGGGGTTCTGTGACGTCTTGGTCTGGTCGTTGAACACAAACGAAGTACGCGAAGTTGCAGCTATGGCGAACTTTTAATCTAAACAAAACCCAAGTCTAAACGATGCCCTAAGGGCTGTATATATGGAGGAAGAAGGGGGAATTCCGTGGCCCTTGGAGGAGGGATCCGAAACCAACCCTAACTCTTGTTTTCCCACACATACGGACTCTAAAAACAGCCTACACTTAAGTATTTCGAAATTACATGGGCCTGGCCCAATAATAAGGTGACGCAGGACCTATAATAGCCTCTGGACGAAATTTATGAAGTGGCATATTGTATATTTCGTCCAAGGCTTCATGCACGCATTAAGGTGGCTTCAATGTCCTGAAATCATCACTTGTAACTCCGTTCTTGTTCCCCTTGCGCATGCCATCATCTCCATGCCTGGTCTTGCTCCAGTGTTCATCCCTCTTATCCATGCCAGGCCCTTCATTTGTAAGTAAGACAAATGTATCCAATTTAGGCAGCATCATATTCTCATGAACATTAGAATCATTACCAAGAAACGAAAGTACCTGATAATTTAATTGGCGTGCGCGAGCTCTAGTAATTGGTCCAGTGTATGTAGCAGTAGGTGTTGTGGGTGTAACAATTGTATTGATGTCCTCATCAATGGAGATGACACCCATTGGCCCTGGCATCTTTAACGTGTTATAGGCATAATGGGATGCTGCCATAAACTTAGCCAAAGCTGGGTGGCCAAGAATTCCATTAAAAGGCAAAGGGATCTTGACAACATCCAACACAATCTTTTCTGTTCTGTAGTTCAACTCCCCGCCAAACATCACCGACAACGTGATCTTCCCCTTGGGTTGGCTCCTACCTTGGTTGATTCCCTGGAATGTCCTAGTTTTCCCGAGCTCTTTGTCAGAAATTTGTAATCTCTTGATTGCTTCTGGAGAAATCAAGTTCAAGCCAGCCCCACCGTCAACTAACATTTTCGTGACCTGGAGGTTGAGAATCATTGGTGAAACCAACAACGGCAAGCACCCGACTGCAGTTGTGCGATTAGGGTGGTCCTCGGCATTAAAAATGATAGGCGTGTGTGTCCACTTGAGTGGTTTCTGGGCATCTATTGCTGATTCTGCTGTGTTGACCTCACGCGCCCATTGCTTGAGATGGTGGTGAGAGGAATGGAAAGATGCACCCCCGTCAATGCACATGGCTTCTGTTGCCTTCTCGAATTCATGCTCACTGGACTCATCGTCGTCCTCCTCTTCGCTCTCATCATGTTCTTCTTCCTTTTCACGTCCTCTAGCACATTTTCCCTTCTGCTGTTTGGCCTTGCCACGGTGCCCTCCTCGGCCACCATGGCCCTTCTTGCTGGATCCACCAGCACCATCCTAGCCCTTCCTCTTGTCGCGCTTCTCATACTCAGCTTTTTGCTTTTCGGCCAGTTGTTCAACCAGCCGACACTCCTGGAGGTCGTGGCCCTTGGTGCAGTGAATCTTGCAGTATGGCCCGTCAGACTTGCCGTTCTTCTCGACAGCCGCGGCTGCATGGCAATCAGCGCATGCAGCAGCTTCTTTGCCGGAGCTCTCTGTTTTGGTTTTCTTGGCGGGACTGGAGTTACCGGATCCTTCCACAGCCATAATTGTCTTGCCTTTGTGCTTCCTGTTGCGCTTTCAACCTTTCTTTTTCGGGGTGACGGCATCCTCGTCCTCAGAATTGACTTCGGCGCCAACATCATCCCCGGGAAGCCTTCTCCCCTCTTCAGCACATGCACACTTGTCTGCTAGCCTTTAGAGCTCGTTGACGGTTTTTGGCAACCGGACGTTCATCTTTTCCCGCATCTTTCGATGGTGCACATTTGTGAAACGCGGCAATCACAGCTGCCCGGTGTACATCTGGAATGTTGCGGTGCACACGGCTGAATCTCTGTTTATACCTGCGCAAATTCTCACCTTCCCTCTATGGGATCACTTGCAAATCACTGGGCCACCCGGGTCCCTTTTGGCCCCCGGTAAAGGCACCAATGAACTCGTTGCACAGATCTAACCATGAGGAGATGGAGTCCTCTGGCAAATTCATCAATCAAGACCTCACATTGGGCTTGAGCACCATTGGGAAGTAGTTGGCGAGGATCTTTTCGTCTCTCCCCCCGGCATCTTGCATGGTGATCATATAGATGCCCAAGAATTCTGCCGGGTTCAGCTTGCCGTCGTACTTCTCTAGTACTTTTGGCTTGAAGGCCCGGACAGACGGCCAGCAGACTTGCCACAACTCACATGTGAAAGCGGGGCATCCAACCTCATAAGGTAGATATCCGCCAAGAACAGGCGCGGGCTCATCAAGAACTAGGCCGTTACGCTCGTCGGATTGACGGCGCGCTTCCGAGCGTCGTTCGATGGTGGTGAGGGCATCCTCTGCTCGCCTGTCTCACAACACTTGCCGCTGATCTCACCTCGTCTGTGGATCTGAGGAGGCCATTGACATTTCGTTGGGCTCCATGGTTCGCTAGGTTTGCCGTGGCTACTGACATTGCTGCGGCTGAAGCTGTTGCCGTCGAGGCGGCTGCACTGTTGGTGCACCACCTACAACATGGCCATCAGTTTGAGCTACTGGTGTTGTTCACGGACGCCGTGAGGGCTCCACCTACTGTGACTTGTTTGACTCATTGAATCCAATCAAGCTATGGCTGGTGGCTCTCCACTCATCCATCTTGTCTGCTGTCGGAAGGAAGTTCAGTAGCGTCTGGGCTCGCGCCATTGCCTCCGCTGCCATTGCTGGCATGGCCTGGGGCGAGGAACGCGACGTCGCTTGACTCCTAGTAGAGCCAGCAGGAGCACCATTGCGATCTTGCCGCTACGGCTCAGGTGCAACAGTGGGTTGGCTTGGCGGAAGTGGTGCCTTGGGATCTTGGACTTGACCAATAGGCGTCCTGTTGTGCGGGCGCTGCTGTCTGTGCCCAGCAGCGCCGCTTGGGGTCACATCGTACCCATCTTGCGATGGCTGCGGCATGTGTCTTGACGCTGCATCTCTCGCTTCTGCAACAGGAAGATCTTGGCTCGCGCCTAACCATGCAGTGTTGCTCTGGTGGCTGCACCGTCGGTGTGTCGAGGAGGTGGGTTTTGTCCGTCTGCACCGCCCGCGCAGTCGTGGCTGTTCTCGCTAGAGGGTCGAGGAAGATGACCGCCTCCGGCACCTCCACTTCCCGCTCCCGCCATGGTGGGCACGGCGATCGTGCCGCCTCCGTCGCCTGTGCCAGCCATGACATTCGCGCCCTCCGCAGCGATGGCGTCGCCTGCGCCGCCTGCGGACGTGTGTGAGGGAACTCTAGAAGTAGAGGGCTTGGTTGTCGTGGTGCCCTTCTTCTTGGGCGCCATTGACAATGAAGATGGTGATAAAGATTGATGAAATCAATGTGCAATCTGCTGATTTAGGTTCACGCCAGTGATCCCCCTACCTGGCGGGCCAAAGATGTCACAGTGGACAGCCATCTATGGGGCCGTCTAGCCCCTTCGTGGTTCGACTAGGGAGATACACAAGCACAAAGAGCAGAATCAATAGAGAATGCACGGGTTTTACCCAGGTTCAGGCCACCTTGAGGTGTAAAACCCTACTCCTGCTTTGTATATTGGGTGTGTATGAGAGCACAAGTACAAGGAGCGCTTCCCTGGCAAGGTGCAGAGGGAGAGCAGCTACACGTGCAAGTTGTGCAAAAGGTCGATCCTTGTAAATGTTTCCCTGGCCCTCCTTTTATAGCTTAAGGGGTTACCACAGTGGCAAAACAGTAATTGTATGTTGATGAGATAGCACACGATGCTATCATACATAACTCTACCGGAATAGGACAAAAGCATTAAATGCTCTGTTAGGTGTCACGTGGAGGAGGAGCCCTGGCAAGGTTGCTGCACCGCTAGCCCAGCTACCTCCTATTATCTTGACACACCTTCTGGATGGGTGACATTAAAGGTAAACCTCCTTCCAACATGCCACCACGTGCCCGACAAATCCCACCTAACTGCCTGCGGGCTCGACACCTCATCGATCAGTGACTAGCTACTCGATGAGGTGGAGCGCTGGCGGCTAGCGAGAGTTTGCCGGCCACGGAGCTTGCTGGACCTTCACCTTGTCGGCTCAGCCTTGCTGGCAAGGGTTACCTTTGGTGCTAATCTTGATGCTTCGTCTTGTTATTCCCCGTAGTTAAGATCAACAACTGGGTCTTGAATCTTGGTCTTGGCAATCTCCGGCAAGCCTTGGCCAGCAGGGAAGCTACTACTTGTCTGTGCATAAGTCAGGGTATAAAATACCCATGTTTTATACACCGACACTAGGTGTGCGGTGGGAGGCCGGATTTGCCACACTACGTACAGCAGCGAGGAAGAAGGGGTCGAAGGACCTCCCGCGCAGGCGCTGGGTGAAAGAGAACAGCGTAGTCCGCAGTGGATTCCCTCCCTCGCCAACTGCGACATAGTGAACACTGACCTCCTCCCCTTTCCGGTCCGACGGGATCCGGACGGCTCCTTGACCAGCTGTGATGGGGGGGAGAGAGGCCAATGCAGTCTTGTTTAGATCTAATGAAGAGGGTGAGAGATTGTGAATAGAGCAAACCCTAGCAAACGAACGCTGAGCCTCCAGCGTGTTTGTGTGTATATATATAGAGGTGGAGGGGGCTGCCCAAACTCACTCTTTCTCAACATACACAAGCCATGCATGATCTGGCCTTCTCTCTCCCTCCCAGCGAAATAGTTTCGTAGAGCCGAAAGGCTGTCTGGGTTCCGGTGGGAACTAGTTCTGGACGGCGAAGCCCTGCCAGATAGATGACACCGTATGTGTGCAACTCTGTAGAGAGATCATAGTTTCGGTCTTAGTTCAAGAGTGCCTCCCGAAGGGCTGTCCGAGTGACCGTCCAAGTTTCAAAGGTCCTCCCAAAGGGCTGTCTGCAACACCGTCCGAGGGACTGTCCGACCGCCTCCCGGAGGGCTGTCCGAGGGGCAGACGAGGGTATACATCCTCGTGGTTGGGAGGTTGTAAATCCTAGCTGCGGGGATCTGCACCGCCGATCGTCATCGACTCTACTTCCACTACGCTACGAGTCTGTAACGAAAAAGATCAAACCTTGTATGCAATCTTCATAGTGGTCCTGGGCTGGTGCGTAGGTCGGAATTTTTTTGTTTTCTACTGCATTCCCCTATAGTGCTTAGTTTTGGGTTCAATCTTGTGGTGTCCTCACCCAGTGACAAAGTAGGGGTAGCGAGGCATGTATTTGTATTGTTGCCATCAAGGGTAAAAAGATGGGGTTTTCATCATATTGCTTGAGTTTATCCCTCTACATCATGTCATCTTACTTAAGGCGTTACTCCGTTCTTATGAACTTAATACTCTAGATGCATGCTGGATAGCGATCGATGTGTGGAGTAACAGTAGTAGATGCAGAATCGTTTCGGTCTACTTGACATGGACGTGATGCCTATATGCATAATCATTGCCTTGGATATCATCATAATTTGCGCTTTTCTATCAATTGCTCGACAGTAATTTGTTCACCCACGGTATTATTTGCCTTCAAGAGAGAAGCCTCTAGTGAAACCTATGGCCCCCGGGTCTATTTTCCATCATATATTTTCAGATGTATAAACCAAAAAACCCAAAAATACCTTGCTGCAATTTATTTACTTTTATTTTGTTTTACGTTTTAGTAATCTTTTATATCTATCTCTATCAGATCTCATCCTTGCAAGTGACCGTGAAGGGATTGACAACCCGTTTATCGCGTTGGGTGCAAGTGTTTGATTATTTGTGCAGGTGCATAGATTGGGGACTTGCTTGTATCTCCTACTGGATTTGATACCTTGGTTCTTAACTGAGGGAAATACTTATCTCTACATTGCTGCATCACCCTTTCCTCTTCAAGGAAAAAACCAACGCATGCTCAAGAAGTAGCACAAGCCAGATTGAGTCAAGCAAGCATCAAGTACATAGTCCCCCAACAAGAAAAGTCAGTGCTCTCCTTACTCTGGATCCATGAGCATGGAGACCAGTGCGTATCCCGCGGGTGGCGGGGTCGCTCTTCCCCTCTTCAGGGTCGAGGGAACAAAACCTCCTGGTAGCTTTGAGTTCTTTGGTAGAGCCGGGGGCTCCGGCGGAGTCGAGCTGCGCGAGGACGCTGGACTTGACTGGGTGCTAGGATCGACCCCAGTGACGGCATGTCGCTTGGCGGGAGGAGTCTTGGCCCCCGCCAGGCGAGAGGAGTGGCGGCGTTCCACCTCTGGCTTAGTGCCCCTGGAGTTGGTCTTCTTCACCCCCTTCGCGACCGTTGAGGAGGTCAAAGCCGTTGGCTTCCTACTGGCCTGCTTGCGGCGGCGATAGTCTGGATCTGGCCATGGAGCTTGGGGGCCTGCTGCGAGCCATTCCTCCTCCGGATGCTCTGCCTCTTCAGCTTCACTTTCTCCTTGGGCATCTGCTGTCGTGGCGAGAATGCCAACCCCAGCAGGGTCGAGCACGGTAGCCTCCTCCGCAGCGTGCCCCTCGCTCCCCTCATCTGAAGAACCTTCGCCTTCTGCTTCCTCCTCCTTCTCCTCTTCTCCGGGGCTCGCCTTCCCGGTAGCCCGAAGAGCTTTGTCCTCCTCAATCGGTTTCTTAATGAACTCCACCTCCGCCTTGGAGGTGTGCTTGACCATATCTTTCTCCACCCTAGAAGCCCTTTCTTCTAGGCCGAAGACCCACTCCATCTCTGCATCAAGTTCGGGCAACTTCCAATCACCCACAACTCTGTAAGCATTGCAATCGGGCATCCACTTCAGAATCTGGTCCCGTGCAGAATTGATATGCAGTGGGATGAGCTTTGCCGGCAGATGGAATGGCCCAAGGCTGCCGAACAGCTGTTCGCACAGCCAGCCATGGCCGTATATCGACAAGTTGTTGATGAGGCCCGGTACAGATGCATTATGTCAGTAGCATCGCCATACTCCCAGGCGAATCTGTCCCTCTTCTGAAGTGGCGCAATGCGGCGCCGGAGGAAGTCAGCCCCCACCTGTTCGATGGTTAGCCCGGCAGCTTTGAGGCGGGCGATCCTGTTCAGCGCTGGGCGAAGCCTGTCATCGGTAGGGCCTGGCTTGCCCCATTTGCTGCCGCGTACGACGCATTCCGTCCGCGCCCTGCAGTACTCTGGGGCGCCTCATCCTGGATCTAGCACCAGTCTGCCCTCCACTCTTCCTATCTACTGTGCTGCTGGCCTGGGAGGTAATCCCAATTCTCCATCTTGCCCCGGGAATCCAGCTTATGTTCCCCGAGCGGTTAGTTTTGTCTTCAACCCGCGGGATGAAGAAGTGCCTGAACAAATCCACGTTGGCGGCGACTCCAACAAAGTTCTCGCACAGATGAGCAAAGATTGCCATGCATGCCATTGCATTGGGCATGAAATCCAGAAGGTGGAATCCATACACCACCATCATGGCTTCGAAGAAATCTGAGAAGGGGGAAGTGAGGCCGCAGAGAAAGTACACGTAAAAGAAGTGGTACGAGTTCGGTGGAACCTCTTTTCCCTCCGGCAAGGCCACGGGCGCTCCATGCCCCTTCAGTACTACCCTCCACCACATATATGCGTACCTCGCAGTGAGGGCTTTGCTGTCCAAGTTCGATGGGAAGAAGACCACGTCCTCCTACCGCTTCCTGTCCAGCTCCGCCGCCCTCTTCTTCTCCCCCTCCACTGTAGCATCCTTTGCGGTGGTTGCCCGCTTCCCCCACGCGGCGGCGGCTTTCTTTCCCATCCTTTGAGATCGCGGGAAGAATGGAAGATCTGGTAGAGCGATGGAGGCAAATGTTGGTGTGGGAACAGTTGCTTGGCTTGAGGAAGAAGATGATGGAAGGAGGAACAGATGCGAATGAGCAGCGCCACTTCGCATTGCCTTTTTATTGGGAACAGGCGCAGGGGGCTGGCCCTTCGCTATCTTTCCTCAGGAAGTTACAGTTTTACGGGCGCACTACTCATTAACTGCTACAGTCCCACGACCCCATGACTGCGGTAATTACGCGGAGTGGACGTTGGATTGACTGTTCATCATGACAACCGCTGCATGTGCAGCACTTTTTCGATGCGTGTCCGTGCACTGTTTGGGGCCTACCCCAATGTGCCCGGCGACACGTATGGCTCAGGCCCGGGGGCTTCTGTCAGGGTACACAAACAGGGGTGTATGTTTCCCCTGACTTGTGCACGGACGAAAGGCCTCCTCCCCGGCAACCAAGGCCAAGCCAGAGAAGCAGCTCTTACTAAGATCAAAGAGCGGATCAAGAAGACCATGGCAACCAAGACAGAAGGGTATCACCTTGGGAAGGCCTCCCTTGCCGGGAAGGAGAGCCTGGCAGGGTCGAGACCATCTCAGGGGCAAGTCCAGGACTTCCCGGCAAGCTTGCCGGGTCCGCCAAGGGCGGGGATCCCCGCCAAGATACCACCGCTCCACCGCACAGCAACGCAAGTCACTTATCAGTGCGGTGTCAAGCCCCCAAGTGATTAAGTGGCCTCTGCTAAGCTCGTGGCGGCCCGTTGGAAGACAAGATTTATCCAAGTGACACCCGTCCAGAGGCGTATCAAGATGATAAGCAAGAGATGATTAAGAGGCTCGGCAGGCCTGCCGGGCTTCGCCCTCAGCATGAGACCTAGCAGTGCATTTAATGCACTTTGTCCTAACTGCCAGAGTTAGGTATGATAGCACTGTTGGCTATCTAATCAGTAGATAAAGACTGTTTTGCCATTATGGTTACCCCTTAAGCTATAAAAGGAGAGGTCCAATGCGACCTAGCAAAGGATTCGGACCCTCACACATTTGTACGCGCATAACTGCTCTCCCCAAGGCACCCTTGCCGGGCTTGAGCGCTGCGTGCTCATTGTGTTCTTCCACTCAATCCACCAAAGCAGGAGTAGGGTTTTACGCTATCCAGTAGCCCGAACCTGGGTAAAAACCACCAGTGTCGCCACCGACGTGCTGCTCCATGGCCTCTGCTCTTTGTGCAATGTGATCTCCCCCTTGCCGAACCACAAGGGGCTCATGGCCCCATAGGTGATCATGATCCACCACGACAGATTGTGGTATAGCTTTTGCCTTTGACGGACACTGGTCTGCATGAATATAAAATCAGGATATACAGTTGTTATTGAACTTCATTGAGCTGCCTAGTATGTAAAATGTAAATTGCTTTGTTGCACTAATGTTGAACTTCTGTGCTACAATTACTTGAATTTCACAGCTAGTAGTAAGTCTATCTAGACATGTGCCATGTATTTTTGCTTTGTTGCACTGATGTTGAACTTCTGTGCTACCAGTTCTTGAACTTCACAGACAGAGGCAGAACTACATTTCTCTTAACATTTTTACATATTTTGTTTTTCATACTGCAGTGTGGTTGAACTTCTATGAGTCCTGTATCTGAACTTCACAGCCAACACTAAACATGTCACACATATTTTTGCTTCTTGTATTTGTTTTTGTTGGACTTCTGTGCTACCAGTGTTTGAAATGCATGGTTTACTTTCTTTTCCATTCTCAACCAATAGACTAAACATACCTGTGAGAATGCAAGTTGGGTGTTTGTTGTTCATGCACCCTACAAATGTATCGAAGAGCCACTTGAATGATTTTGCATCTTCGTCTCTAATCAGGGCAACAACAAATATCGTTGACTACAAATGGTGGTTTGTTCCAACAAGCACTCCCAGAGGCATATGAAACCTGTTAGTCTTGTAACTCATGTCGAATGTTACGCAATCGCCAAAGTCTTGATATGCTCCTCGACAGCTTGCATTGGACCAGAAAATGTTTTTTATCACATTGTCGCTGTCTACTTGTATGTCATAGAAGAACTCATCATTGATTGCCTTCATGTCTTTAAAGAAAGATACCAGTTTCAATACATCATCCAAGTCATCTTTTCTTGCATTCATAGCTTTCCTGCAAAATATATACAAACATGCATTTGTTACTTTTTCCTAGCAAGGGTGGTGATTTAGGATGCTATGTACATTGCAGTATGTGCATTTTCCAATACTTACTGGCTTAGTAGGTCTTGTCCAGTCATACTCGGGAAGTAGCTTCCATCTTCATTTTCTAATAGGATGGACATGATTGTTGTATGTTTGACATCATGGTACTGCAAGAGCTTTATGTACTCCAAAATAGTGGGGTCATAATTCTTGTGTGAGTGCAAGAATACCAACATGTCATCGGTTTGGATGAGGTGGTGATTATGATTGTATTCAATGTCCACCACCACACAAGTGTTATCCCCCCTGTCTTCCTGATGCCAAAACCAGCGTGCCTGGCGTATCAGTTGTAAAATTCCAAGGCTTTGTCTACATTCTTGAATGGCATCTTAAGTCTTGGTATCGGATAATTTGGGAGATCCGGCATCTGCAGAAAAAGAAAAAAAAATCAAACGGTACGTTAAAATGCAGTTTTATAAATATGTTATGCTGGTGGTGCAGAAAAATGTCAGATCAGAACATATGCGTATATAAATGTCAGATCAGAACATATGCGTATATAAGTACTTAAATTTTTGTTCACTTACGTGTGTGTATGATCGCAACTCCACCGGAGTCTGCTGCTGGCCCACTGGGATTGGGCAGGGCAGGGTTACCATAGCACGGTGTATGAGTGGATCACAAGGAGGTTGGAGGGTTCAAGATGGCATCTCTCTTGTTTCTGTCCTTTTTGGGTTGTGGTGGATGTGGAAGTATGGCAATCTTGTTTTTTGTTTGCTCTTTTGGTGTGTGAAACAATCCACCAACCTCATGTCCCGTATGACCATGAGTTGTAGCAGCAGCAGCAGCATCAGCATCCCTCGGCGGTAGTGTGCAGAGCACTTTCCTCCGTGAGTGTGTTACTGTTGGAATTGTCCTGCCATCTGGTTTACTTGCTGCTCTTTCGCATTGACGAGTCACACTAGGATAACCTCTAGAGTTATACGCAGAACCTGATCTAACACCCTCCCCCATTGGTGTGCTTGGAAGTTTGCTGGTGGATACAAAGAATCCGCGGGGGATTTCCGGCGTCACCCAATTAGGTGGAGGCGCAAAATGGTGTGGATTAGGTTGTGACCCAGCATCTTGGAAGTTAGCTAGGTTTTCGAGTGTCACCCAATTTTTGTGTGGAGCAGATTGGGAATGCTCATGGTGTATTTGAGGTGTGACACATTGAGGGGGCGGCGCAACGCGTACAGGCTTAGGGTTGTATACTTGCTTCTGGGAAGTTCTAACCTTCTTTCTGCGTCTCTCATCCTGCTGGAATGAAAAAAAATGTGTTAGCACAAGTCACATCTGCCTGCTGGTGTAGCTGAACTGAGCGTTATTTAGATTCTGAACTTCACATAAAATTGTTTGTTATAATAAAAAAATTGCAAGGGAAAGAGTGACAACTTTTTCTGTAGTTTGAACTGAGCATTCTTCACAGTTTGAACTTCTGGTTTGCAAAGGGGGACAGGCTGCAAAGATATTTTGAACAATAATCACATCCATGTGAATACCTGACCTTCATGTGACTGCATGGTTGAATTTACAAGTACATTTACAACCTGAATTGATTGTTTTCATGTTTGTTTCATGTGTGCAGTTCAGTTTTATGGTGTTTTCACATGTTTGTTTTATTTTCCTTTTTTGCACACAATCATATGCATACCAACCTGACTTCTTGCTCATTTACTAGTTGAACTTCACATGTTTTTTTACCCTCCCACAATTTTTTTTACATATGTAGGCAGTCAGATATTTTTATTTTGCAGCCTGGACTCATGCTCACACACTAGCAGAACTTCACATGCTGGAAAGAAATTAACAGAAACAAAATATGAGGAAGTTCAACCATACCTTGGCTAGAAGTTCGGCCACCCTTTTTCCAGCAGTAGATAGGCCACCTTGAGAGCATTGTGCCGGAGAGTTGGGAGAGGACTCCCATGGCATTCCATGGCTTGCAGATGACGCGAAGTTCATCTGGTTGCAGCAAGAAGTTCAGGTAGGAGGTACAACTCAGGAAGATGCAGGAAGTTCAGGTACAGTACTGTACATATGGCCATGGTACATCAGAAGAAGCCTGCGCAGCTAGATCATCCCTGCTCCCTTGGCCGCGCCGTTCGCCGTACCTGGCGCCTTGGCCGTCGTTGGTGAGACGCAGGTAAGAGGTCAGGAGGGAAGGAGGAGGCCTCTGGCTGTCCATGGCGCCCGCAAAATCTCCGGCGGCTTCGCCGCCTCCAGCCACCACGGGCTCCCTCGCGCCGGCGTCCGCCGTCGCTCGCTCGCCCGTGCCGGCGGTCAGACTGGAGGTGGCGACGGAGGGGGGGCGCTGGATCCGGTCGGCGACGATGGAAGAAGGGATGGGAGGGGAGGAGCTAGATCCGGTCAGCGGCGGAGGCGACGGCCGGCCGGTGGTCATGGGGACGAGAGGGGAGGGGAGGCAGGGACAAGAGGGAGGGAGGCGGGATCAGGATCCCGATCGGGGGTGGCCGCAAATCTCGGCACCTGGTTGGGCCGAGAGGTTGGGAAGTTCGGGAGGGCCCTGTCGGGCCCTATATAGGGCTGCTATGATCAGAATAATTATTCTAATACCATGATCATAATAGTGTTGTCATATATCTTTCCCTAGTAATAAAGCACGGAATGAATCTCTCGGGTTCACCGTCGTGGTAAATTTGCAGAAAGGTCCCTGCATTTATCAATATTCAACACGCAGTTCAAATCGAACCGGTACGAACAGGAGAAAAATGCAGCCAGGCTGTGCCTCGCGGCGCTCCGCCCCACCCCACCTCCTCCTGCGACGCCCCGCGCGCCGCCGGCCGCCGGCCGCCTCCTGCCCCGCACCGCCGGCCGCCTAAACAACTCCCTCACGCCCCCACCTTCTTCCTCCCCGGCTCATTCCCCACCCCACCCCTCGACCCCCACCAACCACCGCCCTCTCCACCATCGTCGGGCGCCTCCACCGGCCACCCACCCACCCACCGGCGCCGACCCTGACGACGCACGCGCACCCGAGACCCGGCGCCCCCATCCATCTACCTCCTCAATGCGTCGCGCCGCCGCGCCCCCAAAGCGCCGCCCGGCGATGGATCCAAGCCGGCAACCGCCCCAGCGCGCCACCCGACGGCGGATCCGGGCCGCAACTATTCCCCTCCTCCCCCACGACTGGTTTCCTCTCCTGTGCGTCAAGATCGACGGTGAGCTCACCGGCGCCTGCTCTCTGCCGACCTCCCCTTCCTCATCTCCCTGCGAGGTTCCCAGCCGCCCCGCCTCAGATGCGTGCGTTGTTGTTGTTTATGATGTAGGTGTCCAGCATGTAGAAGCCGGACGACGTGATGCTGCTGTTGCCGCTCTGCTACAGTGTCTCTTGTTCGACTCCGAGATCACCGGCGATGAACACAATCAGGTGAGTACAGAGCTTACTGAAAAGGGGAAATCAGGCCACGCCCGAGACGTGAGCCCTGCCATCCCAACGTTCCTTGATTGCTATCCTACATCGTCCCCACGATCTTTTCAGTTCATGCCATCCCACGATCCGGTCAATGCAACGGGCTACACTAACAATCTAATGTCAAGTCGCAGCTTGGCTTATTTCACTAACTGAAGAAAATCGTAACTGACGAAACTGAACATTTGACAGCTACATTTACACCTGATGAAACTAATTTTTTCTGAAACTTTGTCAGCAGCTATTAACTGACAGTCTGACACTGTGGTCATCGCAGATGAGGACGTGCGTGCGTGTGGCGTGTGCGCTGCTGCTCGCCATCGCTGCCGTGCGTATGCATTGTGCCGACTATGTGTCGGGTCATCCACAGTGCTTCGTCCTCGGTATCGGCGGTGATCACGAGTGCGAGGCCGAAGTTTGTGAGCTTAGGGTGGAAGCATGTGTCGAGCAGGATGTTCCTGCTCTTGGAATACTTGTGCACGTAGTTGAGTCCGCCTGCCACGTCCAGCGCGACCTGGACATGCTGGCTCCATCCGAGCACCTCGTCGCTGTGGAGCCACTTGCTAAGCGCGCTGTTCTCGGCGAACTCGAACATCATGTACGTCAATACATGTAGCCGCCGTGCATGCAGTGATGGAGAGGCCCCGGACAGGCGGATGAGGCTCAAGTGGTTGAGGCGACAAGGATGCTCACCTCGACGGTAGCGCACACATCGTTGACTCCTGTTCGCGATCGTCAGGTACGGTTGATTCATCGAGGCAACGGTTGATTCATTCATCCTTAGTACAGTTTATTTTCTGTTTCATGTGTTTTCTGTGTAGAAGTTGGGTCTCGATGACCTATAAGCAAGAACAACCTTCTCCAACTGATAGTGTTATTCTCCTAAACAATTTGCTATTTCGGTATTTGGATGGGGGATAAAGAACGACATTCATCATTAGTACTTGAAGAGACTTGCCTGGTTGGGACTGAACATGATCAGTTGTAGTGCATCTTACTTGACTGCTCATTGTACAATTTAAATAAAATCAAGGTCTTCTCCATATGCAAGGGAATGTTTTCTTACTGCAATGGTAAGCTATCCTGAATCCATCTCATAATGTGGCTGCTCATGTTTGGTGCAGTTGTAGCGCATGGCATGGCGATGGTGGGGGAGATGCGAAGGGAAGATGAGAAGGGAAGATGATAGGGGATTACTCGATAAGTATGCGGAGGTGCTGTAAAGTTTCCTCCTTTATGTATAGTTATTTCATTATCCATCTAAATATCATCCCATGTATATGTATGAAACTCATTTTGTGCTGCTAAATTTTCTGTATAGATTTAGTATTATTTAGTGTTAAACTTATAATGATCGAAACAATGCTAAACTTACATGTTGATTCATCATTTGTATACTTTTGGTTTCAGCGGATTGACATGAGAGGTTTAGCACTACTCTTACTTATAGATCCAAATGTATTATGGTCACCAAGGGTGAAATTAGGCCTAGGGCAACTAGGGCTATAGCCCTAGGCGTGGCCGAACTAACATCTATAGCCCAGTAGTATACTTTTCAGAATTTTTGACTTATAGGAAGCCCAACCCCAGGTGTGTAGGCCCCAAGCTCTTGCCCATAAGTTTCTCCACGACTCCACCACTCACGTACTAGATTTCTACCTCATTACGGTTGCTAACCCAGCCCCATTGCTACAGAAAAGAAAACAATCTTTTCAGAATAGTTCGTCATCTCATGAGATTGCAGAAACCCTCGCGGCATCGACGCATCTTGCCTTCTGCGGTTGAGAGGACCTGGGCTGGGCTAAAATTTCTGTATAGATTTAATATTATTTGGTGTTAAACTTATAATTATCGAAACAATGCTAAACTTACATGTTGATTCATCATTTGTATACTTTTGGTTTCAGCGGATAGATATGAGAGACTAAAATTCGAGAAATCATTTTTTGATTCAGGTTGATTCGGGCAGTTCAGTATTGAATTCTCCATCCTTTCGCAGAACTTCAGTGAGTGATCGTAGTATGTCACCTCATCTCGTCCTCGCAGCATCGAAGAGTACCTATGCACTATGTTCCGGTTCACTGATAAGGAAGATAGAGTTGGGGTGGGGGTCTACGATGTGATACTATAGTATGCCCCGTGGAGAAAGATGCGCAACTCAAAACGGAAGCAGGAAGCGTGTTGTCAAAAATGTCGGAGGTTACCAGATCTCTGAGACTACCATCGATCCGACAGAGCGGAACGACCAGAAAAAGAAGTGGAGTTAGAAAGCCGTATGATAGGTGGTAACTATCTTGTACGGTTCGGGGGGTAAGTGGCGTACTCTGGGGGAATATTAGGCTCTATCGAACATACAGGGAATTGGAGGTAGCATTTTACTTATGTTAAGTCATGGACTGGTTTCTTCAGCCCTTTTTCTATGTGTTGGTGTTCTATATGACCGACATAAGACTCGACTTGTTAGATATTATGGAGATTTAGTGAGCACCATGCCGAATTTCTCCACCATTTAGCACTACTCTTACTTATAGATCAAAATGTATTATGATCACCAGGTTAAATCTACCACATGGGTCGTCAGCTTTGTCACCGTAACAATGCACCAACCTAACACGCGAGGAAAACAATTTCACAAGATTCTCATGTTAAGTATCTATTCAAAGAGGTACATGACAATGTTGATGTGCAGGAAAGATAAATTCACTCACTAACATCTCTGATGCTATGGCTTACATGTTGACAGTTGAGACCTGCTGAGTTTACTCATTTATTGTGTAATGTGTTAACTTGCTTTTGTAGTTTGTATATGCCAATATATGTCATGCTGTTTTATGGTTAGTAGAATTTCAACATGATTTTCCTATTCATAATGCATTAAAACAAGACTGCCGTAAGGTGCTACAGAGCTAGGAGATCTTGGTGTATACTACAATATATTAATATGGAGGGATTCCTTTGTCACCTGATTTGATAAGATATATAGTACAGTACGGAAGTTGTTGTTTTATTTTGTAATCATATTCTTGATGTACTGTTTTAGGTATTTTCTTTTCAGAGATTTGGCCATTCAACTTTTGTTCCGATTGCGAAGATCTTTGTATGGATTAGTTGATATGGTCAGTGGTCAAACTGTTTGAGTTGCAAAATTGTTTGTTTGAAATTTCAAATCTGCGGGTTGTATATATACAACCGGATATGATGTGTAGCATGCATAGCTGTCTTCTTAGTTTTGTCTGTTAGCATTAATTAATATCTACTTCTTTTTTGCAGACTTTTTTTATTATACTAGCACAAATGCCCGTGCGTTGCAACGGGGGAGAAAATTGATGCATCGCTTGTGCTCGTGCGTTTCAACAGGAGAGAAAACTGGGCTATAATTAAATTGAGAATCATATATGCAAACATAACACATATGTTTCATATGAAGAAAACACTGGTTCATGAAAATGTACACCAGCGCAGTACAATAATATCAAAATGGTTTATCGAGAATTCAAAAGAACGTACTATGATAAAATAGTGGAATCCTAGAATCCCAATGCGTAGCACAGTAGAACCCTAAGCCCAGGGTGCGGCCAACTTTGGCGGTTCCGCCGTCCGAGCATTGATAGTGTTTGTTTTAGAACTGCTGGTGGTGCCGCAATTAGCATCTCTTAGCAATTTTTACATCGAGACACTTTTTTTCATCACTTATGATCTGTTGGAGATGCATTTTAGCCTCAAGTGAGGAAAGAATGCAGTTTCTTAGCCCAGCTATGCTATTAGGGCTGCCGTTGAAGATATAACCAATTTAGGGCCATGCTTATAACATTATCTTAGGCCTCATCTCTTTAGGTATTTTATTATTGTACCTATCCATGCAGGAATGCAACACAAAGTATGTTGAATATAATTTAAGGCATCATGCAACATGCATTCCTTTGATTACGATGAATCCGCTTAATTTGGCCACACCGTGCCAAAAAGTGCTTGCAGCTACCGGGCTCCATGGCTCTTGATATTTGAAATTTTTGAAAAACATACTTCGGTTGCTAAAGAAAATCTTAAATCAAATACGTGAATACAAACACACATTCCTAAGGCCCGGTACAAATCTGAAAAAGAAATACTTTTTATTTTGAGAAATACAAAAAAGAGAAATTTCTGACAAAAATGGCACCGCTTTTCTCTTATACATTATCAGAAATTTGTTTTTATTTCTATAGCCCAAAACAAAGTGAGATTTATACCAAAACTTGCCACGGGCATTCGGAATGTGTATATGTACCCTCAGGAAAAATTTCATATTTTTTTGAAACTTCCAAAACACGAATTTTAAAATGTTTAAATATAAAGAGCAATGGCCTTCTTCCTACCATGCGGTCTTCTTCCTAATTCTTCCTAGTTCCCTATATGGAGGAATCCATTTAATTTGCCTGCACCGTGCGACAGCCATCCTAAATCTACCATTCTTAAGAAGTTGCTCCCCACTACTCCCTATTCTCTCATCATGCACACTATCCACATCAGCGATGTGCCATGTCATTATTCAGAGTAGATGATCCCCACTACTTTGATTTATCTCACCATGCAGCTACTCCAACTCAGCATACATCCCACGTCAGCAGCTTCCTTGAATGCATGCGCAAGCAGAAACCAACAGCCTCAATGGTCAGTCGAAGAGTAACAGCCATTAGTGGTTCTGTTTCCAACAGTAAGAGCCGAACAGCCTTTCTCTTCCCACATGAAAAGATCAGCTTTTCCGCTACCAACAGACATCCGTCCATGGCCAGCCCTCCCATTATATCTCCTCATTGCACATGAACAAGCATTTTCTCTGGCTGCCCCTTCATCTTCAATCCTCTCTTCTTCCTCATGTTGATTCCTCTTCCCCTCTCTCTCATCATTCCTAAATACTCCACTATGTTCGTACAAAATTCTGAGAGCCCGTCATGTCCGTTGGTGAATGGATTTTAGACGACCGAGAGGAGCAGGCCAACCATTACCGGTGGCGACGTGCGTGTTCGCCGGCGGCTAGGTGGACGACATGCGCGCGCACCAGTGGCGCGGATGCTGTGATCAGGTGGGCGGCTTGTGCGGGCGCCGACAGCGAGATGGGCGTGCCCTACTGCTGCTGCTGGACGTGCATGCGGACGTGGCTGGCCGTTTCCTGCTGGTGCTGGCCATGTACGTGCACGTGGCCGTGGTGGCCGTGCGCTACTGCCGCCGGCCGTGCCCTGCTGCAGCTGCTGGCCGTTCTGCCCGTAGCGCCGTGCCCTGCTGTTGTCGATGTTCACCGCATGCGCGGGACCTGCTACATTACACGCGCCCTGTCTACTCTGGAGTCCACAGATTTGTTCGGTTTTTGCATCATAATTTCTTTCTTTGTTGTGTAACTGTTTTGAGTTGTGATTCTTTCATGCTTGCTGAGATGGAAGGTTAAATGATAGAAAAATGCATCTTCATGGATATTCTGTATGCATGAAAATAGCCTCAGTTTTTTCATTCTTTATTCAAGGTTATAAGTGAAGATGGAAGTTCTCATGCTCTGCACCAATTGGAGATATCTCAGTTAACTAAAGCCAAGATATTGGGTTTCTATGTCCATTGTTACTCTGGTATGGAATTTTCACCTCTAGGTGAACTTTTTTTATCACTTTGTGCAACAAAGCATCACCATTTGGAGAGATCAACATTTTAAATGAGAGAAATTATTATGGTGGCAGTGTTGCACTGAATTCACTTGAGAACTGAGATGCCCGGGCTTACGTTATTTAAACTATTTTGAGAGATCATCTTCTATTATGTTGTGAGTTTTATTTCCAGTGTCCAGTAATATCCAATGATGTCTCACTTGAGCAATTGTGTTTCTTTCCCGTCTCTCTTAGATTGAATCTTAGTATTGATATGGACCTAAGTTCCAATATAAGGTATTCACTGCTTGCATTGTTCTATCAACATTGATTTGCAGAAAATTACTATTCTGTTGTAGGAAATAAAGTTCAACAAGTATTCACAATGTGCAATTCAACATACAAAATGAAACTGTTGAGTTATCTTGAGGTAAGTCAAATGACCCTTGAGTAGTTTCGAGTAGTTTCTCTGGAGGTATGGGTTAGACCGACAACCTAATTAGTGTTTCTTTCCGAGTCATTTGTTGGATATAATAATTTTCACACAAAAACAATTCACGTGTGAGATTTCATACATATGTTGTTTGAGTTCTTATGTCTCACATGCTTCCACTAATATAGGAGCATGTTGGCTATTTTATTGTAGTCACAACTCACAACCCAATGTTGACTTTAGGGCAAATTCGAAATGTCCCGCAGCAACGAGCGGGGTTTCATCTAGTTGCTTTAATTATGGGTGAATGCCTTAATTTATGGACGCCATATTTTAAAAAATAAAATCGGACGCCATATGCGGGAGCCTTCCTTCCTTTTCTTCATATTTCTCGTGGGTTGGCCCACTTAACCCCTAAGGCCCAGGGCCCCCACTACTCACTCTAACCCTAGCCCGATCCCCCAGCCTCCCGATCCCATCTCCTCCCAGCGCCGTCACAAACGGAGGGGCAGTGCCCAGCACGCCTCGATCCCGCTCGCCGCCACCCTCGGGCGTTCGTCACTCCGGCGAGGCCGCCACCCCTCCGACCTCCACCATCATCCGTTCGCTGGCTCCTTTCTTCCATGCTCGTCCTCTTCTCGTTCTCCGCCCGGACACGCACCTCCTGCTGCCTCTGCCCATGGGGCCGCTGCACGGCTCGGCCCCGTCCGACATCACACCAGCACCCTGTCCGTCTCTTTTCGTCAGACATGAACTCGGCTGCACCTCGACACCCGCCGCTTGCCGTGTCACGCGACCACCATGGCCAATTTCTGCTCGCCCAAGCGCCACGTTGGCTTGAGATTACGGGTGGAGGAGGCCCAACCGAAGCCCAATTAGATGTCGTGGTCCAGGTCAGAAGCCTAAATTCAGTAGCGCGCAAAGAAGAATAGTACCACCTTGTAGGAACCGGCCAAAGACACCACGTACGGAAAAAACGAAAAAAAAGAGAGGATGACGGTGAACCCGAGAGACTCAATCCGTCCTTTATTATTAGGGAAAGATTTGATATACTTCAGATGGTGAGCATAATAATGGAGATGGTGCATATGAGGATTTTTCTCTCCCGTTACAACACAGTTTATATTCTGGGTTGCGTGAGTTGCTTTCGGTTGGCGACGACTGCAATGTAGTTATCACCATGGTCCTTATGTTACTGGAAACATCATTCTTGATTATTTCTCCTTGTGTTACTGGTCACCATCATTGTTGATTATTTCTCCTTCCGTTGTCTTATCCAATAGATATTCTCTTAGTACATGTTTATTTGGGTGACAAAGGAGCAAGCCATCTCTGATTAAACCCCAAATTGGCGAGATATGATGTTTTCTATCTGAATGTTGTTTCATAGAATTAATCATTGGTTTAGTTTGAGAGATTAAACCCAAATAAGTTTATGCAATGAACTAGAAATAGCACGATTGCATGTTAATTTTCTTCTTAAATTTCACATTAGAGATTTTGCCGCCGATGATCCACTGCACGCGGACGCCACATCCTTTCTTCCTCAGGTATTGTGCGACATTTCAAAGCCAGTCCGTTGCGATCAGGGTGCTGGAGGCTCTTGGGGTCGCAATATATATAGGGTCGCGCTATTCGTCACCTTGGATGAGGAATAGTTATTCTTCACCCCCTCTCTATTTTGAGGTCAATGCACCGTATTTTTAGGTTTCATAAATTTTGTCTTATTTCATACGTAAAAAGAGAACGTAAGAAAATATATACTCGGCGTAAAAAATATTTTATGTTACGTAAAATTACGAACGTAAAAAACATAGTATAAAACATACATAAAATGCGATATTTCTGGTCTTATAACCTATTTTTTTGTTTTCTTATACCAAATTTTACGTAGTGAATCAATATGAATGTAACTATTTGTATTCCAAACGTAATTTATTTATGAAGCGATCGTAAGATTACCTGGGGTGAAAATAACTTATTCTGCACTCTGGGTGATGAATAAGATTACTATATATATATAGAGAGAGAGAGTAGCACTATTCTGATCCTGGGATCAGAATAGTTATTGTGATCACACCGCGCCTATATAGGCCCGATGAGATCCTCCCGAACTCGCGAACCGGCTGGGAATAAAAGAAAAAAGAAAAACTCCCACGAGCGCTCCCCAACCTCCCGACTCCCTCCCCTCCAGTGCATCGCCGCCGGGCCCATCTTCCTGATTCCAGCGCGCCGCCGGCCCCCTCCACCTGCTTCCGCCTCGTCGCCCCGAACCGGCGCCGCCGTCCCCCACCCGGCCGCCGCCCCCAACAGCCGACGGCGTGGCAGCCCCATCCCCCGCCCCGGCTGCTGCGCCACCCCGCCCCCGGCCGCCACGCCACCCCGTCGCCGGGTCAGGCCGCCGCGCCGTCCCCACCCCTGATCCGGCCGACGGCGTGGCAGCCCCGTCCCCCACCCCGGCCGCTCCGGTGACGCGTGCCACCGCATGAGAAGAGCCCAGTGCTTTCTCCCGGCCCCGCATCGCTCCAGTTAGGTGCGCCGCTGTGGCCATGGGCCTCCCGCTGCAGCAAGCTAACTCCACGGCGACCTTCCTCAACCTGCAGACGTGACCTTCCTCAACCTGCCGACGCGACCTTCAATCACCACCAACGGATTGGACAGGAGCCGGCAAGATCCACCAACTGACCGTAGTCGCCAACAGCTGTGGCAGTCGGCACGCACGGCTGCGGGATAACCACGCAGTAGGTGGCGTCAGAACGAACTGGAGGCGTCGCGCCCTACGGCTAGCTTCCCCTGCGGCTGCGTCAACGACGCGTCCTCCGGCTGGCTCCCGGTGTGGCTGCTTCGAGCCCACGTTATCCATGGCGTTGTGCAGCACTGAGATGCAGAGGCTCGACAAATTGGCTGCTTCCCACGACTCATGTGTTCTCCCTGGTCCCTTCTCTATAATTGATTTTCCCTGCACAATCTCTCTAATTGATTCATGCACGTAGTGTCTTGTGTGTACTAATTGGTTCCATGCCCATATTTTCGCGTGTGTGAATATGTACTGATCCGATCTTGGCAAGCTTTCACATGAGATTCTGGCTGCCTTGTACGTGTTTGTTCATATGCTTACGAGTGCTGGGAAAAAATCATTTCGCAATCTTGTTGTGGTTTGAGTATAGGAGTTCATATCTATGTATTTCTTGGTGTGTTTTTCCCAAGCTTTGATCTCAGCCTCGTCGAGCACCACGACGCACGACTCCTCTGTTGTGATATCTGAAACTCTATTAGAAGTTCAATATGCAAAAATTAGCTATTCAACGGAAAGGTGTTCCTGGCATGGCATTTGGTCTGCTCTCCAGTTTCATCATTGTATTTTGGCTGCAAAAAATACGCATGGATGAATGAGAGAAGTTCCTCTATAACTGAAGTAGTATTCCTCAGAGCTCAGATAACTAACTGTTCGGGCACTGAAACCTGATGGCCTCAAGCTTGTAAAAACGATATTCAGAAGTTCAAGGAAGACCCAAAAATAAATAAAAGAGCATCATATCCTAGGGCGTGCGTGCTGGGTCTGGTGTTTCGTGTGTGTGTGCGCGCTCACTGTGTGGGAGCTTGTTTCTTGTGCTCCTTTCCGGTCTGCATTAGGAAGTTCAGGCTTATCATTTGTAAAGGTTCAGTGTGTATGTATGGGAATGCACATGGGGTACTGTGTTTGCATGAAGGCCACCGAGCACCAATTACTATACAAAAGCAGGAAGACTTTGGTTTTTCTGGTTTTTTTGATTTTTTTTTCAAGCTTCTACTGTTCATTTACATCCATGTCAATGAATAGTAATAGTGAACAGTATCATGTGTAAACAGAACCCCGTGCGTGAACAGTGCCACCAATGAATAGTGCTCCCGAATAATATGATTTTCCCTTTTTTTTTTACTTTCACCGGAGAAAAGAAAGGCACATTGTTAACAAAAACTGGTATTCTTTTACACATCATTTCTCTCCTCCTCCACCATCGCGTCCATATATATATATATAGGGTTAAAATTTAGGATTTTTTCTGCACATCATTTCTCTCCACCGGCATACCGACGCAGACCCGTCTCAATCGTCTCCTGGTCCGTTTCGGTGATGGTGTACCCGAGGCACAAAATAGTAGGTCGGAGCAGTATATTTACATAAACAGTAATTCGTGGGGAAAATAAGTTCTTGACCGATTACTGCCCATTTTTACACCACGACATCAGCGAACAATTTACTAACAATTACCCGAACAAAGACTGAAACGGTATCCAAATAAACCCAGAACTGCTAACCGAAACATAACCAAAATAAACCAAAACACCAACCCTGAATAATCTGGAACAGAAAAACCAATGAAACGGAACAACACCTCAATAAACCGAAAACATTAACCCACCCAAATAATAAACCGAAACAATAACCGAATTGTAACCCAGAACAATACACCCGAATAAACCGGAACAACAACTGCTAACCAAAACAATACCCCAAATAAATAGAAACAACAAACCCCAATAACACGGAACCGTATAAATAGAAACAACAAACCCCAATAACACGGAACTGTATAACCAGTGAAAACGGAACAACAACTGAATAAACCAAAAAATTTAACCCACCGGAACCATAAACTAAAACAATAACCGAATTGTAATCTAGAATAGTACACCCGAATAAACCGGAACAACATACGTAAAAATATTAATAGGCCAGCCGGTTTTCTTAATTTGTTAAATAATTTAATGTTGGTTACGTGCCTACACTGATCATGGAGTAAAGATAGAATTCGTGTTCTCATCTTCATTTTATTTTATCGCGTAATACATGTTGTTTTCTTGCTTATTTCGGTAAAACACAGACATAAATGATAACGGGCGCGGCGTGCGCCGCGCTTCTTCGGCGCTAGTATGTATATATGTTAGCATTTGGTGTCTATTGGTGATTAGTTTCCACTTTGGCCTGAACATTGCTTATGTGTGTTGTTCTTGACAGAGATCAAAATGCTTCTCCATAAATATAAATTACAAATCCTGGTATATGTGTTCTCTGGAAATAGATGTGGATACACACAAAAAAAATAGTGCATGAGAAGTTCATAGTTTGTGCCGCAGAGAGTTCAAAATGTTCGCTATCGAAAAAACACACATCTTGGGTGTGCGAATATAAAGAATCGAACACAAAAAAATTATCTACTAATGAGTGAATTGTGAAATCCGAAGAAGTACAGAATGTTCCATTTTGTAATATCATGTAAACTGAAAACCAAGAAAGTTTGAAGGAGAAGATAGTAAAAGAGATTAAAAGATAGAAAAAAAATAAGAATATCCATCACCCGAATAAAAGGTCGTAGAACTAAAAAAATTAAAAAACAAGGGCGCAAAGAAGATGCTCAATTTTTTCCTCGATTTAGAAAAAAGAACCGTAGAAGTTCAAAATAAAATAATTGACGAGTTCAATGTTTCTAGAAAATATCCTCGCTTTTATAGAAAAAAATTGTTTTTTCATGTATATAAAAAAACAAGAAGTTTCACATTTAAAAAAAATAGATTGTCTCTGTTTCTAAAAGAAACCTACAAGTTCAAATTTAAATAACGGAGTGGTTCGATTTTTATTAAAAAATTAGGATTTCCCCTCTTAGTAAATAATGACCCAAGAAGCTCAAATTGAAAAAATAGAGCAGTACACTTGTTTTAAATGGATTTTCCATGTTTCCAAAAAGACGTAGAGGTTTTAATTTAAATAACGGAGAAGTTCAATATTTATTACAAATCCAAGAAAGTCAAATTACAAAAATAGAGCAGCTCAAAAAGTTTAGAAAAAAAGGATTTTCCCATTTCTTAAAAAACCCTTGAAGTTCAAATTTAAATATTGAAGCGGTTCGGTGTCTATTAGAAAGCTACATCATTTCCTGCTACTAACGAGTAACACCTAGAAGTCCAAAATAAAAAATGAAGCAGTTTGATGTTTATAAAAAACTCATATTTTCCTCAATACTAAAGAATAAAACCAAGAAGTTCAAATTTTAAAAACAAAGTAGTTCGTTGTTTATATACCAAGAAGAACACAAGCTTCACCTAGAAAGTGTTGACTCTCGACCTTTGAATTTGATAAATTGGAGAGTTCGAATAAAACCAAGAATTTCGAATTAAAAAAGTGGATTAGTTCAAAATTTATATAAAAAAAGAATGTTCCTCATTTCTAAAAAATATAGAATTTCAAATTAAAATAACGGTGTAGTTTGAAGTTAAAAATTGAAAGTTTGCTTTTCAAAATAAATAAAAACCAATACGTTGAATTTGAAATAACGAAGAAGTTTGATGTTTCTAACAAAACTTCAATTTTCACATTTCTAAAAATACACAAAGAAGTTCAAATAAAAAAGTTAGAGAGGTTCGATGTCTATAAAAAACTCAAATTTTTTCTTTACTAAAGCGAAATAGAGAGAAGTTCAAATTGATAATAACCAGAAGTTCATGTACTGCATGGTGTGCGTTTCGTATGAGAAAAAAAGAATAAAAAGGCAAAGTCCAAAAAATTTGTTGCTAGAAGTTCAAGTGCTTGGCCCGAGAAAATTCAAAAATTATTGTGAGAGAGGTTGAACAAAAATACGTGACAGAAGTTCAAGGTGAAAACAACGAGAAGTTCAACTACTGCAAGGAATGCATTTCAGGTGAGAATAAAAGTATAGAAAAATAAAAGTTTAAAAGGTTTGTTGAAAGAAGTTCAAGTGCTCTGTCCGGGGAAGTTCAAAAATTCTTGCGAGAGAGGTTCACCTTGTATTTTCATGTTCAAAAACACAAAAAAGAAATTGTTTTTTGCGTTTTAAAATAATTCTCTCAATCCACAAAGAAGTTCAGTTATTATTTGGGAGCAATTTGATTTAAAAAAAAAAATTCAAATTATAAAAATGGAAAAACTTCATGTACTACATGGTATGTGTTTAATATGATAAAAATGAATTAAAAGGCAAGGTCCAAATTTTTTGTTGTTATAAGTTCGAGTCCTCGATCGGAGAAAGTTAAAAAAATTATTATGAAAGAGGTTTATACGAAAGAAATATCATTTGTGTAACACTGACGAATAGATGAGAAAATTACAAACGAAAATACGTCACAGAAGTTCAACGTGAAAACAGCAGGAAGTTCAACTACTACACTGAATGAATTTTAGATAAAAAACTTTTAAAACCGTCGCGAGTATGAAAAAATGATCAACACGAGAAAGTTACGTATTTACAGCAGCTTTCCATCGGTATATCACTTGCTCAATTCCGGTGAGTGAATGGAGAGCTACGAGCAAAAAAATCACGTGAAAAACAGAGTGAAGTTCAAATAGACATGCCGAGAAGTTCAAGTTCTTCACGCGGTGCATTTTCGAAGAATCTGTTTCGCGATAAAGGCAGAACGAATGATCTCGTTGTTTTCAAAATTACTTGAAAACGGCTAGGAATCAGAGAAAACCATCAACATGAAAAAGTTTCGCATTTTCCGTAGCTTTTCAACGGTATATTATTTGCCCCATTCCGATAAAATTTGTAGAAATTACAGCGAAAATACGTTTTTAGCCATTTTCAAAATTGACTTAAAACCGTAAATAATTGGGAGAAACAATATATACCAAAAAGTTTCGCATTTGTTCAAGCTTTCCAACGCCATATCATTTGTTGTATTCGGACGTATGGGTAAAAAATTAACTCGAAAATATGAACTCGATGGAACTTGTACCGTTTTCTAAATTACTCTTAAACCATTCAAAACTAGAAAAGACTTTCAACGTGAAAAAGTAGCGCATTTCATAAGCTTTGCAATGTCGTATCATTTGCCTCAATTGGATTAGCCGTTTAGAAATGGCATAAAAAATACGAACTCGACTGTTCGGTTTGGGAAATTTTATGATTTTCCAAATTACTCTTTAACCATAGGGAATTAGAGAAAACTATCAACATGTGGAAGGAGCGGTTTTGCAGTAGCTTTCCAACGCCATATTATTTGCCTCATTCCGATAAACGGTTTAGAAATGCGATCGAAAATACGATTCACGTTTTTTGTATGAAGAAAAAACGGTTTTCAAAACTGCTCTTAAACCACTTACATTTTGCCAAAAATTTAACTTGGGTCATGATACTCGTGTCCATAGCTTTCCAACGGTATATCGCAAGCCCCATTTGGGCAATGTTTGCGGAAGTTCAACCTAGCACTGGGCGAAGTTCAGGTCGAACAACTCAGGCAGTAAAATTGCAACAGACGCATGTTCATCACGACCCAAGAGCAAAATCCGCCAATGAGCGAGATTCCTATTTAAAAAGGGCATTTAGTTGCTAAAAACCGTTTGCAGATTACACTTACATCACATAGAACATGACTGACCAGAATAATTCGCGCAGAAAGACACGGTTGCGAAGATAGCCCGAAGGTCGGGTTCGTACAGAGAGAAGTTCAGGTTGTGTAACTCAGGAAGTTCAGGTTGTGATCAGAATAATATTCTGATTCCGTGATCAGAATAGTGTTTATATATATATATATATATATATATATATATATATATATATATATATATGGTCGCGCTATTCGTCACCCTGGGCGAGGAATAGTTATTCTTCACCCCCTTCTATTTTAACATCAATACACCGTATTTTTACGTTCCGTAAATTTGCTCTTACTTCATACGTAAAAAGAGAACGTAGGAAAATTATAATCGCCGTAAAAGATATTTTATGTTACCTAAAATTACAAACGTAAAAACATAGTGTAAAATATACATAAAATGCAAATTTTCTAGACTTAAAACCTATATTTTTGTTTTTTTATGCCAAATTTTACGTAGTAAAATCAATATGAATGTATACGAAATGTAATTTATATTTGAAACGATCGTAAGATTACCTCGGGTGAAGAATAACTTATTCTGCATCCTGGGTGATGAATAGTATTACTATATATATATAGTGTTACTATTCATCACCTAGGGTGCAGAATAAGTTATTCTTCACCCGAGGTAATCTTACGATCACTTCCTAAATAAATTACGTTTACAATATAAAAAGTTACATGTATATTAATTCAATATGTAAAATTTGGTATGAAAAAATAAAAATATAGGTTATAAGACCAGAAAAATCACATTTTATGTATGTTTTACAATATGTTTTTTCATTCGTAATTTTACGTAACATAAAATATTTTTTACGACGAGTACATATTTTCTTACATTCTCTTTTTATGTATGAAATAAGGCAAAATTTACGAAACGTAAAAATACGGTGCATTGATGTCAAAATAGAGAGGGGGTGAAGAATAACTATTCCTCACCTAGGGTGAAGAATAGCGCGATCCTATATATATATATTGCGACCCCAAGAGCCTCAGCACCCTGATCGCAACAGACTGGCTTTGAAATGTCGCACGATACCTGAGGAAGAAAGGATGTGGCGTCTGCGTGCAGTGGATCATCGGCGGCAAAATCTCTAATGTGAAATTTAAGAAGAAAATTAACATGCAATCATGTTATTTCTAGTTCATTGCATAAACTTATTTGGGGTTTAATCTCTTAAACTAAACCAATGATTAATTCTATGAAACAACATTCAGATAGAAAACATCATATCTCGCCAATTTGGGGTTTAATCAGAGATGGCTTGCTCCTTTGTCACCCAAATATACATGTACTAAGAGAATATCTATTGGATAACAGAACGGAAGGAGAAATAATCAACAATGATGGTGACCAGTAACACAAGGAGAAATAATCAAGAATGATGTTTCCAGTAACATAAGGACCATGGTGATAACTACATTGCAGTCGTCGCCAACCGAAAGCAATTGGCGCAACCCACAATATAAACTGTGTTGTAACGGGAGAGAAAAATCCTCATATGCACCATCTCCATTATTATGCTCACCATCTGAAGTATATCAAATATAATAAAAAAAGTCTGCAAAAAAGAAGTAGATATTAATTAATGCTAACAGACAAAACTAAGAAGACAGCTATGCATGATACACATCATATCCGGTTGTATATATACAACCCGCAGATTTGAAATTTCAAACAAACAATTTTGCAACTCAAACAGTTTGACCACTGACCATATCAACTAATCCATACAAAGATCTTCGCAATCAGAACAAAAGTTGAATGGCCAAATTCTCTGAAAAGAAAATACCTGAAACAGTACATCAAGAATATGATTACAAAATAAAACAATAACTTCCGTACTGTACTATATATCTTATCAAATCAGGTGACAAAGGAATCCCTCCATATTAATATATTGTAGTATACACCAAGATCTCCTAGCTCTGTAGCACCTTACGGCAGTCTTGTTTTAATGCATTATGAATAGGAAAATCATGTTGAAATTCTACTAACCATAAAACAGCATGACATATGTTGGCATATACAAACTACAAAAGCAAGTTAACACATCACACAATAAATGAGTAAACTCAGCAGGTCTCAACTGTCAACATGTAAGCCATAGCATCAGAGATGTTAGTGAGTGAATTTATATTTCCTGCACATCGACATTGTCATGTACCTCTTTGAATAGATACTTAACATGAGAATCTTGTGAAATTGTTTTCCTCGCGTGTTAGGTTGGTGCATTGCGGTAACAAAGCTGACGACCCATGTGGTAGATTTAACCTGGTGATCATAATACATTTTGATCTATAAGTAAGAATAGTGCTAAATGGTAGAGAAATTCGGCATGGTGCTCACTAAACCTCCATAATATCTAACAAGTCGAGTCTTATGTCGGTCATATAGAACACCAACACATAGAAAAAGGGCTGAAGAAACCAGTCCATGACTTAACATAAGTAAAATGCTACCTCCAATTCCCTGTATGTTCGATAGAGCCTAATATTCCCCCAGAGTACGCCGCTTACCCCGCGAACCGTACAAGATAGTTACCACCTATCATACGGCTTTCTAACTCCACTTCTTTTTCTGGTCATTCCGCTCTGTCGGATCGATGGTAGTCTCAGAGATCTGGTAACCTCCGACATTTTTGACAACACGCTTCCTGCTTCCGTTTTGAGTTGCGCATCTTTCTCCACGGGGCATACTATAGTATCACATCGTAGACCCCCACCCCAACTCTATCTTCCTTATCAGTGAACCGGAACATAGTGCATAGGTACTCTTCGATGCTGCGAGGACGAGACGAGGTGACATACTACGATCACTCACTGAAGTTCTGCGAAAGGATGGAGAATTCAATACTGAACTGCCCGAATCAACCTGAATCAAAAAATGATTTCTCGAATTTTAGTCTCTCATATCTATCCGCTGAAACCAAAAGTATACAAATGATGAATCAACATGTAAGTTTAGCATTGTTTCGATCATTATAAGTTTAACACCAAATAATATTAAATCTATACAGAAATTTTAGCCCAGCCCAGGTCCTCTCAACCGCAGAAGGCAAGATGCGTCGATGCCGCGAGGGTTTCTGCAATCTCATGAGATGACGAACTATTCTGAAAAGATTGTTTTCTTTTCTGTAGCAATGGGGCTGGGTTTGCAACCGTAATGAGCTAGAAATCTAGTACGTGAGTGGTGGAGTCGTGGAGAAACTTATGGGCAAGAGCTTGGGGCCTACACACCTGCGGCTGGGTTTCCTATAAGTCAAAAATTCTGAAAAGTATACTACTGGGCTATAGATGTTAGTTCGGCCACGCCTAGGGCTATAGCCCTAGTTGCCCTAGGCCTAATTTCACCCTTGGTGACCATAATACATTTGGATCTATAAGTAAGAGTAGTGCTAAACCTCTCATGTCAATCCGCTGAAACCAAAAGTATACAAATGATGAATCAACATGTAAGTTTAGCATTGTTTCGATCATTATAAGTTTAACACCAAATAATACTAAATCTGTACAGAAAATTTAGCAGCACAAAATGAGTTTCATACATATACATGGGATGATATTTAGATGGATAATGAAATAACTATACATAAAGGAGGAAACTTTACAGCACCTCCGCATACTTATCGAGTAATCCCCTATCATCTTCCCTTCGCATCTCCCCCACCATCGCCATGCCATGCGCTACAACTGCACCAAACATGAGCAGCCACATTATGAGATGGATTCAGAATAGCTTACCATTGCAGTAAGAAAACATTCCCTTGCATATGGAGAAGACCTTGATTTTATTTAAATTGTACAATGAGCAGTCAAGTAAGATGCACTACAACAGATCATGTTCAGTCCCAACCAGGCAAGTCTCTTCAAGTACTAATGATGAATGTCGTTCTTTATCCCCCATCCAAATACCGAAATAGCAAATTGTTTAGGAGAATAACACTATCAGTTGGAGAAGGTTGTTCTAGCTTATAGCTCATCGAGACCCAACTTCTACACAGAAAACACATGAAACAGAAAATAAACTGTACTAAGGATGAATGAATCAACCGTGGCCTCGATGAATCAACTGTACCTGACGATCGCGAACAGGAGTCAATGATGTGTGCGCTATCGTCGAGGTGTGCATCCTTGTCGCCTCAACCACTTGAGCGTCATCCGCCTGTCCGGGGCCTCTCCATCACTGCATGCACGGCGGCTACATGTATTGACGTACATGATGTTCGAGTTCGCCGAGAACAGCGCGCTTAGCAAGTGGCTCCACAGCGACGAGGTGCTCGGATGGAGCCAGCATGTCCAGGTCGCGCTGGACGTGGCAGGCGGACTCAACTACGTGCACAAGTTTTCCAAGAGCAGGAACATCCTGCTCGACACATGCTTCCACCCTAAGCTCACAAACTTCGGCCTCGCACTCGTGATCACCACCGATACCGAGGACGAAGCCCTGTGGATGACCCGACACATAGTCGGCACGATGCATACGCACGGCAGCGATGGCGAGCAGCAGCGCACACGCCACACGCACGCACGTCCTCATCTGCGATGACCATAGTGTCAGACTGTCAGTTAATAGCTGCTGTCAAAGTTTCAGAAAAAATTAGTTTCGTCAGGCGTAAATGTAGCTGTCAAATGTTCGGTTTCGTCAGTTAGGATTTTCTTCAGTTAGTGAAATAAGCCAAGCTGCGACTTGACATTAGATTGTTAGTGTAGCCCGTTGCATTGACCGGATCGTGGGATGGCATGAACTGAAAAGATCATGGGGACGATGTAGGATAGCAAGCAAGGAACGTTGGGATGGCAGGGCTCACGTCTCGGGCGTGGCCTGATTTCCCCTTTTCAGTAAGCTCTGTACTCACCTGACTGTGTTCATCGCCGGTGATCTCGGAGTCGAACAAGAGACGCTGTAGCAGATCGGCAACAGCAGCATCACGTCGTCCGGCTTCTACATGCTGGACACCTACATCATAAACAACAACAACGCACGCATCTGAGGCGGGGCGGCTGGGAACCTCGCAGGGAGATGAGGAAGGGGAGGTCGGCAGAGAGCAGGCGCCGGCGAGCTCACCGTCGATCTTGACGCACAGGAGAGGAAACCAGTCGTGGGGGAGGAGGGGAATAGTTGCGGCCCGGATCCGCCGCCGGGAGGCGCGCTGGGGCGGTTGCCGGCTTGGATCCATCGCCGAGCGGCGCTTTGGGGGCGCGGCGGCACGACGCATTGAGGAGGTAGATGGATGGGGGCGCCGGGTCTCGGGTGCGCGTGCGTCATCAGGGTCGGCGCCGGTGGGTGGGTGGGTGGCCGGTGGAGGCGCCCGACGATGGTGGAGAGGGCAGTGGTTGGTGGGGGTCGAGGGGTGGGGTGGGGAATGAGCCGGGGAGGAAGAAGGTGGGGGCGTAAGGGAGTTGTTTAGGCGGCCGGCGCTGTGGGGCAGGAGGCGGCCGGCGGCGCGCGGGGCGTCGCGGGAGGTGGTGGGGCGGGGCGGAGCGCCGCGAGGCACAACCTGGCTGCGTTTTTCTCCCGTTCGTACCGGTTCGATTTGAACTGTGTGTTGAATATTGATAAATGCAGGGACCTTTCTGCAAATTTACCGCGACGGTGAACCCGACAAACTCATTCCGTGCTTTATTATTAAACTAGCAAAAGGGCCCGTGCGTTGCACCGGGTACAAAATAAATAAACATATTCTTAGACAGTTGAAAAAATACCACTCAAACTTTGCAAATAATCAGACAACTATAGCAGAACAACATTGTTGAAACAATTTTGGTTCAAAAAGATTTTTCAAACAATTAATATTTTCAGTTTGTAAATCCCATAACCTTCTCAAGAAACCGAATAAGTAAAAATGTATCTGCTGTATATGCTCTTACTTGACGTTCCAAGTTGCATGGCCTCTGTACCGTTGGTTATTTGGCACATGGCAAGTTTAAACAATTTCTGTGGTCGAAGTACAGTAGTGGTCAGAAGTATTGGGATAAGATTTTTGACAAAATTGATAAATGATTTCAGTTTAAATAGTTCAAAAAGAAATGCAATTAGATATCATCATTGCATGCCAAACATACGCGTACATTGCAATGGAAACAAAATTGTGCTCAATAACCTGAAATTTTCAATATAACATCTGGTCTCACCCTGATTTTGATTGTATACCATTAGAAATATGATGGGTTTCACCCCAACGGTAGTGCCCTTTTTCCATTATTCAACAATTATTTCAAAAGAGAAGAAGAACACACCACTAACTTCTCAATGTGCATCATGACTCAGTAAAGCTTCCAGTGCATGAACATACTTCCTCCTCTCTTTTATGTAGCACATATGGCCGTGTGTTACACTGGGAGAAATAAATTGGCGTTGTCACTTATTTTACAAACCCACTTTGCGTGCCACTGCGCGCTGTTTCTTCTATCCAACTTTGACACTGCATGCTATTTCTTCTATTCAACTTTGATAAACGTCACAGCTAGCAACAATGTGAAAGTAATGTTTTTGTCGCCATGGCTACAACAGTTTGACTAAAAAGAAAAAGAAAAATAGCTACATTCAAGAACGTAGGGAAAACTTTGTCAAACTTGCAAACCTTGTGTTACCTTTCTTACTTTTAGCAAGTTAATATTACTTGTCTGAGGTGTAGATGATATCTGAAAAGCTCCCGGAGAAAGATGAAAAAAATGTTAACTATACTGAGTTAAATATATATAATACAAAACCTATGCAAGGATCCACTTTTCTATACATCAACTTACAGAGGATATATTTGTTTATTCAGCTAAACTTGGAAAGTCACATATTTACAAGCTGCATCTCGTTCTCCTCCAAAAGAAAAGAAAATAAACAAGAAAATACAAAATCTTAAATCCCGAGAACTCAGTCATGAAATCATTGGAAGCAATGTGATTCACAAGAGAGATTTTGGGTTCACCTTGCTGCAATTCATGCATCAGCGATTGTTAGAGAATCAAGGGCTATTATATCTCGAGACAATGTATTCTGTAGTTGCCAAACTTGACGTCAATTCAGGGAGTTCAATTCCAAACAGGTTAACCAGCCTATGGATACTGTGGAAATCCTCCCCCCTGCAATGGTTTGAGTGTTCAGGTTCACATATTTATGGACTACTTGTGAGTAAAATAAATTTTGACAACCTGAATAACAACATCACAAGAAAATACAAAATCTTAAATCCCGAGAACTCAGTCATGAAATCATTGGAAGCAATGTGATTCACAAGAGAGATTTTGGGTTCACCTTGCTGCAATTCATGCATCAGCGATTGTTAGAGAATCAAGGACTATTATATCTCGAGACAATGTATTCTGTAGTTGCCAAGCTTGACGTCAATTCAGGGAGTTCAATTCCAAACAGGTTAACCAGCCTATGGATACTGTGGAAATCCTCCCCCTGCAATGGTTTGAGTGTTCAGGTTCACATATTTATGGACTACTTGTGAGTAAAATAAATTTTGACAACCTGAATAACAACATCTGGATGTGGAATTGCACTTAAAACTTGCTGTGTTTATAAGTAGTTTTGGAAGCAAAATAATCTTTGGTGGTACAGGAGAGCCTAGAGGATGGTTCTCCAGCTCTTTGCTTTCAGAAGTTTTGGCAGTTGTGCTTCAACAACACAACCACCACATTAAATCAGACATCATTTACATCTAGAACCGAATGTGCCAGTTTCAGTCTTGCAAGAACACGACACATTATCAAGGGTCCGATGATTAGAGGCATTCCCTTCACTAGGCAAAATGCGCGTGTGTCTACAGAGGAATGACATTGGCAGCAGGCTAACATAATCTATAATGCGGGTCGGCCGTGTAGACGCTCAGAGATAGAGAAAATAAATACCATAAAATTTAAAACCATCTAAGCGTCCTCTCTTTCACCACTTGATGCTAAGTATGGATACTAATTACAGATTGAAAACAAGTTTAGTATTTTACCTCGTGTGGAGGAAAATACCCAAGCGCTTGATGTATCTTTTGTCGCCGATGCCACATATTCACTGTGAAACTAATCATACCACCTTATGCTATCATCTAGCACTGAAGATGGTCTAAGAGGAAGAGCTGCTCACCACAGTAACCTCAACGACGCTGGCCTGCTCAAAGATAGCATCAGGGTCAAAAAACACATCGACTTGCTGTGGTCTGTATGCATCGACCAAATAATATTCTCATGCTAAGTACATCGACTCTTCGTTGACATTAGTATACATCGACTTGCTGTGGTCTGTGTGTTCCAATGATATTCTTAAATTCCATTGCGCTGAGGACACATGACTTTAAAAAAATTGAATACTGACAAATGCAGGTCGCCTGTGTAGACGCTTAGAGATTAAGAAAATAGATGCGATGTCATAAATTAAAAATCATCTAACTGCCCTCTCTGTCAATACTTCATGCTAAGTAGGGCGCTAATTACAGACTGCAAATACCTTCGGTATTCTACCTGCGCTTGATGCATCCACCGATGAGGCTCAACTGCCGATCGACTGGGAAACAAATCCCAACACCTTTTGCTATCATCCAACGTTAAAGATGGTCAACAAATCCCAGCACCTTTTGCTATCATCCAACGTTGAAGATGGTCAACAAATCCCAGCACCTTTTGCTAGCATCCAACGTTGAAGATGGTCTAAGAGGAAGAGCTGCTCACCTCGGCAACCTTGACGACGCCGACCTGATCGAAGAGCTGCAAGGGGCTTGCTGCTGACGTCGTAGCCTCGTAGGGAAGGTCGCACACGTACACCATGGCCTCCTCCGACGGCTCCACGTACTCCCAGACCTCCTCCACACCACCGCGACCTCCTACTCCACCTCAACCGCCGGATCCTCCTGGGCGACGGAATCCAGGGCCTCATCCTGGACTGCAAAGGGAGGGGATCTGGGTCTAGGGATCTGCCTTCCAGTTGGGATGTGGGGCCCTTTGGCACCGCCGTCGTCGTCTGGAGGAAGACCTACAGCTGGGGCGGGGGCGGATGTGTGGAGAGGCTGCCCATGCCGAAAGAAGATGCGCGGGGATTGAGATCGAGCACAGGAGAGGAGGAACAGGGGTCGTCGGTCTTGAGAAAAGGAGGAGACTCGCCCGTGCGTATTTTTTTACAGCAGGCCGAGGCCCGAGCCCGATACAAAGCGCGAATCGTTTTTCACTTATTCATGGATTGCGGGTTGATTGTCCTAAAGTGGAGGGGTTTTCTGCAAAAACGCCGTGACGGTGAACCCGACAAAGTCGATTCGTGCTATTATGATCATGGTATTAGAATAATTATTCTGATCATAGCAGCCCTATATAGGGCCCGACAGGACCCTCCCGAACTTCCCAACCTCTCGGCCCGACCAGGTGCCGAGATTTGCGGCCACCCCCGATCGGGATCCCGATCCCGCCTCCCCTCCCCTCTCGTCCCCATGACCACCAGCCGGCCGTCGCCTCCGCCGCGACTCGCCGTCGTTGACCGGATCTAGCTCCTTCCCTCCCATCCCTTCTACCATCGTCGCCGACCGGATCCAACGCCCCCCTCCGTTGCCACCTCCTATCTGACCGCCGGCGCGGGCGAGCGAGCGACGGCGGACGCCGGCGCGAGGGAGCCCGCGGTGGCTGGAGGCGGCGAAGCCGCCGGAGATTCTGCGGGCGCCATGGACAACCAGAGGCCTCCTCCTTCCCTCCTGACCTCTTACCTGCGTCTCACCAACGACGACCAAGGCGCCAGGTACGACGAACGGCGCGGCCAAGGGAGCAGGGATGATCTAGCTGCGCAGGCTTCTTCTGATGTACCATGGCCATAGGTACAGTACTGTACCTGAACTTCCTGCATCTTCCTGAGTTGTACCTCCTACCTGAACTTCTTGCTGCAACCAGATGAACTTCGCGTCATCTGCAAGCCATGGAATGCCATGGGAGTCCTCTCCCAACTCTCCGGCACAATGCTCTCAAGGTGGCCTATCTACTACTGGAAAAAGGGTGGCCGAACTTCTAGCCAAGGTATGGTTGAACTTCCTCATATTTTGTTTCTGTTAATTTCTTTCCAGCATGTGAAGTTCTGCTAGTGTGTGAGCATGAGTCCAGGCTGCAAAATAAAAATATCTGACTGCCTACATATGTAAAAAAAATTGTGGGAGGGTAAAAAACATGTGAAGTTCAACTAGTAAATGAGCAAGAAGTCAGGTTGGTATGCATATGATTGTGTGCAAAAAAGGAAAATAAAACAAACATGTGAAAACACCATAAAACTGAACTGCACACATGAAACGAACATGAAAACAAGCAGTTCAGGTTGTAAATGTACTTGTAAATTCAACCATGCAGTCACATGAAGGTCAGGTGTTCACATGGATGTGATTCTTGTTCAAAATATCATTGCAGCCTGTCCCCCTTTGCAAACCAGAAGTTCAAACTGTGAAGAATGCTCAGTTCAAACTACAGAAAAAGTTGTCACTCTTTCCCTTGCAATTTTTTTTATTATAACAAACAATTTTATGTGAAGTTCATAATCTAAATAATGCTCAGTTCAGCTACACCAGCATAGGCAGATGTGACTTGTGCTAACACATTTTTTTTCATTCCAGCAGGATGAGAGACGCAAAAAGAAGGTTAGAACTTCCCAGAAGCAAGTATACAACCCTATGCCTGTACGTGTTGCGCCGCCCCCTCAATGTGTCACACCTCAAACACACCATGAGCATTCCCAATCTGCTCCACACAAAAATTGGGTGACACCCGAAAACCTAGCAAACTTCCAAGATGCTGGGTCACAACCTGATCCACACCACTTTGCGCCTCCACCTAATTGGGTGACGCCGGAAATCCCCCGCGGATTCTTTGTATCCCCCAGCAAACTTCCAGGCACACCAATGGGGGAGGGTGTTAGATCAGGTTCTGCGTATAACTCTAGAGGTTATCCTAGTGTGACTCGTCAATGCGAAAGAGCAGCAAGTAAACCAGATGGCAGGACAATTCCAACAGTAACACACTCACGGAGGAAAGTGCTCTGCACACTACCGCCGAGGGATGCTGATGCTGCTACAACTCATGGTCATACGGGACATGAGGTTGGTGGATTGTTTCACACACCAAAAGTGCAAACAAAAAACAAGATTGCCATACTTCCACATCCACCACAACCCAAAAGGACAGAAACAAGAGAGATGCCATCCTGAACCCTCCTACCTCCTCGTGATCCACTCATGCACCGTGCTATGGTAACCCTGCCTTGCCCAATCCCAGTGGGCCAGCAGCAGACTCCGATGGAGTTGCGATCATACACAGACGTAAGTGAACAAAAATTTAAGTACTTATACGCATATGTTCTGATCTGACATTTTTCTGCACCACCAGCATAACATATTTATAAAACTGCATTTTAACGTACTGTTTGATTTTTTTTCTTTTTCTGCAGATGCCGGATCTCCCAAATTATCCGATACCAAGACTTAAGATGCCATTCAAGAATGTAGACAAAGCCTGGGAATTTTACAACCGATACGCCAGGCACGCTGGTTTTGGCATCAGGAAGACAGGGGGGATAACACTTGTGTGGTGGTGGACATTGAATACAATCATAATCACCACCTCATCCAAACCGATGACATGTTGGTATTCTTGCACACACAAGAATTATGACCCCACTATTTTGGAGTACGTAAAGCTCTTGCAGTACCATGATGTCAAACATACAACAGTCATGTCCATCCTATCAGAAAATGAAGATGGAAGCTACTTCCCGAGTATGACTGGGCGAGACCTACTAAACCAGTAAGTATTGGAAAATGCACATACTGCAATGTACATAGCATCCTAAATCACCACCCTTACTAGGAAAAAGTAACAAATGCATGTTTGTATATATTTTGCAGGAAAGCTATGAATGCAAGAAAAGATGACTTGGATGATGTATTGAAACTGGTATCTTTCTTTAAAGACATGAAGGCAATCAATGATGAGTTCTTCTATGACATACAAGTAGACAGCGACAATGTGATAAAAAACATTTTCTAGTCCAATGCAAGCTATCGAGGACATATCAAGACTTTGGCGATTGCGTAACATTTGACACGGCTTACAAGACTAACAGGTTTCATATGCCTCTGGGAGTGTTTGTTGGAACAAACCACCATTTGCAGTCAATGATATTTGCTGTTGCCCTGATTAGAGACGAAGATGCAAAATCATTCAAGTGGCTCTTCGATACATTTGTAGGGTGCATGAACAACAAACACCCAACTTGCATTCTCACAGGTATGTTTAGTCTATTGGTTGAGAATTGAAAAGAAAGTAAACCATGCATTTCAAACACTGGTAGCACAGAAGTCCAACAAAAACAAATACAAGAAGCAAAAATATGTGTGACATGTTTAGTGTTGGCTGTGAAGTTCAGATACAGGACTCATAGAAGTTCAACCACACTGCAGTATGAAAAACAAAATATGTAAAAATGTTAAGAGAAATGTAGTTCTGCCTCTGTCTGTGAAGTTCAAGAACTGGTAGTACAGAAGTTCAACATCAGTGCAAGAAAGCAAAAATACATGGCACATGTCTAGATAGACCTACTACTAGCTGTGAAGTTCAAGTAATTGTTGCACAGAAGTTCAACATCAGTGCAACAAATCAATTTACATTTTACATACTAGGTAGCTCAATGAAGTTCAATAACAGATGTATATCCTGATTTTATATTCATGCAGACCAGTGTCCATCAATGGCAAAAGCTATACCACAATCTGTTGTGGTGGATCATGATCACCTATGGGGCCGTGAGCCCCTTGTGGTTCAGCAAGGGGGAGATCACATTGCACAAAGAGCAGAGGCCATGGAGCAGCATGTCGGTGGTGACCCTGGTGGTTTTTACCCAGGTTCGGGCTGCTGGATAGCGTAAAACCCTACTCCTGCTTTGGTGGATTGAGTGGAAGAACACAATGAGCACGCAGCGCTCAAGCCCGGCAAGGGTGCCTTGGGGAGAGCAGTTACGCGCGTACAAATGTGTGAGGGTCCAAATCCTTTGCTAGGTCGCATTGGACCTCTCCTTTTATAGCTTAAGGGGTAACCACAATGGCAGAACAGTCTTTATCTACTAATTAGATAGCCAACAGTGCTATCATACCTAACTCTGGCAGTTAGGACAAAGTGCATTAAATGCACTGCTATGTGTCATGCTGAGGGCGAAGCCCGGCAGGCCTGCCGAGCCTCTTAATGATCTCTTGCTTATCATCTTGATACGCCTCTGGACGGGTGTCACTTGGATAAATCTTGTCTTCCAACGGGCCGCCACGTGCTTAGCAGAGGCCACTTAATCACTTGGGGGCTCGACACCACACTGATAAGTGACTTGCGTCGTTGTGCGGTGGAGCGGTGGTATCTTGGCGGGGATCCCCGCCCTTGGCGGACCCGACAAGCTTGCCGGGGAAGTCCTGGACTTGCCCCTAAGATGGTCTCGGCCCTGCCAGGCTCTCCTTCCCGGCAAGGGAGGCCTTCCCAAGGTGATACCCTTCTGTCTTTGTTGCCTTGGTCTTCTTGATCCGCTCTTTGATCTTAGTAAGAGCTGCTTCTCCGGCTTGGCCTTGGTTGCCGGGGAGGAGGCCTTTCGTCCATGCACAAGTCAGGGGAAACATACACCCCTATTTGTGTACCCTAACAGAAGCCCCCGGGCCTGAGCCATACGTGTCGCCGGGCACATTGGGTTAGGCCCCAAACAGTGCACGGACACTCATCGAAAAAGTGCTGCACATGCAGCGGTTGTCATGATGAACAGTCAATCCAACGTCCACTCCGCGTAATTACCGCAGTCGTGGGGTCGTGGGACTGTAGCAGTTAATGAGTAGTGCGCCCGTAAAATGGTAACTTCCTGAGGAAAGATAGCGAAGTGCCAGTCCCTGCGCCCGTTCCCAATAAAAAGGCAATGCGAAGGGGCGCTGCTCATTCGCATCTGTTCCACCTTCCATCATCTTCTTCCTCAAGCCAAGCAACTGTGCCCACACCAACATTTGCCTCCATCGCTCTGCCAGATCTTCCATTCTTCCTGCGATCTCAAAGGATGGGAAAGAAAGCCGCCGCCGCGAGGGGGAAGCGGGCGACCATCGCAAAGGATGCTACAGTGGAGGGGGAGAAGAAGAGGGCGGCAGAGCTGGACAGGAAGCGGCAGGAGGACGTGGTCTTCTTCCCATCGAACTTGGACAGCAAAGCCCTCACTGCGAGGTACGCATATATGTGGGGGAGGGTAGTTCCGAAGGGGCATGGAGCGCCCGTGGCCTTGCCGGAGGGAAAAGAGGTTCCACCGAACTCGTACCGCTTCTTTTACGCGTACTTTCTCTGCGGCCTCACTTCCCCCTTCTCAGATTTCTTCGAAGCCATGATGGTGGTGTATGGATTCCACCTTCTGGATTTCACGCCCAATGCAATGGCATGCATGGCGATCTTTGCTCATCTGTGCGAGAACTTTGTTGGAGTCGCCCCCAACATGGATTTGTTCAGGCACTTCTTCGTCCCGCGGGTTGAAGACAAAACTCACCGCTCGGGGAACATAAGCTGGATTCCCGGGGCAAGAAGGAGAATTGGGATTACCTCCCTGGCCAGCAGCGCAGCAGATAGGAAGAGTGGAGGGCAGACTGGTGCTAGATCCAGGATGAGGCACCCCAGAGTACTGCAGGGCGCAGACGGAATGCGTCGTACGCGGCAGTGAATGGGGCAAGCCAGGCCTTACCGATGACAGGCTTCGCCCAGCGCTGAACAGGATCGCCCGCCTCAAAGCTGCCGGGCTAACCATCGAACAGGTGGGGGCTGACTTCCTCCGACGCCGCATTGCGCCACTTCAGAAGAGGGACAGATTCGCCTGGGAGTATGGCGATGCTACCGACAGAATGCATCTGTACCGGGCCTCATCAACAACTTGTCGATATACGGCCATGGCTGGCTATGCGAACAGCTGTTCGGCAACCTTGGGCCATTCCATCTGCCGGCAAAGCTCATCCCACTGCATATCAATTCTGCACGGGACCAGATTCTGAAGTGGATGCCCGATTGCAATGCTTACGGAGTTGTGGGTGATTGGAAGTTGCCCGAACTTGATGCAGAGATGGAGTAGGTCTTCGGCCTGGAAGAAAGGGCTTCTAGGGTGGAGAAAGATATGGTCAAGCACACCTCCAAGGCGGAGGTGGAGTTCATTAAGAAACAGATTGAGGAGGGCAAAGCTCTTCGGGCTGCCGGGAAGGCGAGGCCCGGAGAAGAGGAGAAGGAGGAGGAAGCAGAAGGCGAAGGTTCCTCAGACGAGGGGAGCGAGGGGCACGCTGCGGAGGAGGCTGCCGTGCTCGACCCTGCCGGGGTTGGCATTCTCGCCACGATAGCAGATGCCCAAGGAGAAAGTGAAGCTGAAGAGGCAGAGCATCCGGAGGAGGAATGGCTCGCAGCAGGCCCCCAAGCTCCAGGGCCAGATCCAGACTATCACCGCCGCAAGCAGGCCAGTAGGAAGCCAACGGCTTCGACCTCCTCAACGGTCACGAAGGGGGTGAAGAAGACCAACTCCAGGGGCACTAAGCCAGAGGTGGAACGCCGCCACTCCTCTCGCCTGGCGGGGGCCAAGAATCCTTCCGCCAAGCGACATGCCGTCAATGGGGTCGATCCCAGCCCCCATTCAAGTCCAGCGTCCTCGCGCAGCTCGAATCCGCTAGAGCCCCCGGCTCTACCAAAGAGCTCAAAGCTACCGGGAGGTTTTGTTCCCTCGACCCTGAAGAGGGGAAGAGCGACCCCGCCACCTGCGGGATGCGCACTGGTCTCCATGCTCATGGATCTAGAGTAAGGAGAGCACTGACTTTTCTTGTTGGGGGACTATGTACTTGATGCTTGCTTGACTCAATCTGGCTTGTGCTACTTCTTGAGCTTGCGTTGGTTTTTTCCTTGAAGAGGAAAGGGTGATGCAGCAAAGTAGAGATAAGTATTTCCCTTAGTTAAGAACCAAGGTATCAAATCCAGTAGGAGATACAAGCAAGTCCCCAATCTATGCACCTGCACAAACAATCAAACACTTGCACCCAACGCGATAAACGGGTTGTCAATCCCTTCACGGTCACTTGCAAGGATGAGATCTGATAGAGATAGATATAAAAGATTACTAAAACGTAAAACAAAATAAAAGTAAATAAATTGCAGCAAGGTATTTTTGGGTTTTTTGGTTTATACATCTGAAAATATATGATGGAAAATAGACCCGGGGGCCATAGGTTTCAATAGAGGCTTCTCTCTTGAAGGCAAATAATACCGTGGGTGAATAAATTACTGTTGAGGAATTGATAGAAAAGCGCAAATTATGACGATATCCAAGGCAATGATTATGCATATAGGCATCACGTCCGTGTCAAGTAGACCGAAACGATTCTGCATCTACTACTATTACTCCACACATCGACCGCTATCCAGCATGCATCTAGAGTATTAAGTTCATAAGAACGGAGTAACGCCTTAAGTTAGATGACATGATGTAGAGGGATAAACTCAAGCAATATGATGAAAACCCCATCTTTTTACCCTTGATGGCAACAATACAAATACGTGCCTCGCTACCCCTACTTTGTCACTGGGTGTGGACACCACAAGATTGAACCCAAAACTAAGCACTATAGGGGAATGCAGCAGAAAACAAAAATTTTCCGACCTACGCACCAGCCCAGGACCACTATGAAGACTGCATACAAGGTTTGATCTTTTTCGTTACCGACTCGTAGCGCAGTGGAAGTAGAGTCGATGACGATCGGCGGTGCAGATCCCCGCAGCTAGGATTTACAACCTCCCAACCGCGAGGATGTATACCCTCGTCTGCCCCTTGGACAGCCCTCCGGGAGGCGGTCGGACAGTCCCTCGGACGGTGTCGCGGACAGCCCTTTGGGAGGACCTTTGAAACTCGGACGGTCACTCGGACAGCCCTTTGGGAGGCACTCTTGAACTAAGACCGAAACTATGATCTCTCTATAGAGTTGCACACATACGGTGTCATCTATCCGGCAGGGCTTCACCGTCCAGAACTAGTTCCCACCGGAACCCAGACAGCCTTTCGGCTCTACGAAACTATTTCGCTGGCAGGGAGAGAGAAGGCCAGATCATGCATGGCTTGTGTATGTTGAGAAAGAGTGAGTTTGGGCAGCCCCCTCCACCTCTATTTATAGGAGAAGGAGGGGTGGAGGGGCTGAAATTTCAGCCACATCCATCCATGTCATCCCCAAGATATTTTGGAGCAAAAGCCCAAAAAGGTGGCTTTCCAAAAAGTAACCATAAAGCTGATTTCACTATTCATGACGACATTTTTCAGCGTCCGTTCGAACTAAAAATATTTATGTGGGCTTAGAACATTTCCAGTACCCACTAAAACAATTTCGGATTAGTGATTTTCATCTGCGAAAAGCAGCAAAACTCGTTCCGGCAGCTCCGGAACATTTCTAGTTTTTATCCCGAAAAATTCTCAAAAGTTTCCAGAATGATTCTGGCACCCTCCAAAAATTATCAGGCATGTCCCGAAACCATTTTGACTTAATGGTACACCCCGAAACAACTTTTCGGTTTTACCGAAACTATTCTGGTGTTCTCTCTCCGGAACTTTTCCGTTGTCTTCGAAACTTTTCCGGAGAATTTCTCTCAAACTCCCTGTCTAGTATTCAGCAGATAGACAACCCTTAAGCGTGTGACCCTATAGGTTTGGTGAAGTATAGACATGACCGGAACACTTTCCGATCAATGATCAACATCGGAGCCGTGGACACCCATATTGACCCCTATACCCACACGAATGAATATTCGAGTGAACCTCCAGTTGCCGTGTGCTATTCCTGTTGCTTTGTGATATGTTACAAATACCCGAGGTGAGATGTATTGGCATCCCCGTGGATCAACAACTTTGTCCACTATGCCAGTTACCTCGTTACCGGTATTGTTCTCTTTTCTCGTTCCTGTGTTCCGGCATCCCTGTGATCAAATCACAATGTGTCTGGCCAGACGATGATGGATACCGTAATACCGATAGGGCCCAGAGATATCTCTCCATCGACAGAGGAGCAAATCCCAATCTTGAGCTATCAAGTTACTTGACATACTTTTCCATGAACCCGTAAGCCACCGTAATAGCCACCCATTTACGGATGATGTTTAACAAACCCCAAAGTTCATGAAGCAAGCATGAAGAAACTCGATACTCTCATGGTCTAAGGAATTATGCAAACGTAAACTTCCTCTGTGTTATTAACCATTAACTTGTGACGAAGGTATCTCATAGCATAACATCAAACAGGTCGATTCAACCACAAGTGTTCTACTAACATTGTGTCCCCAAAGTTGCCAGCACAGTCATGCCCATGATCAGGAAAACAGAACCATCATGCAACACTTGAGCTAGTCTTAGAGGCTAGACTAGGAATACATTTTGCCGTTTATTATTCCACACATGCATATGAGTCTTCCTCCAAGCCTCGTGTTATTGTAGACTCGAGAACCATAGCAGTTATAGCATGGAACATAAACATAATGATGAACACGGAGATAAATAATAACATTTATTATTGCCTCTAGGGCATATCTCCTACAAGCACCTCTCCCATTGCAAGAAGAACCAATCTAGTTGGGCAAACCAAACTGATAATTCGAAGAGAAATACAAAGATATCAAATCATGTATATAAGAATTAAGAGAAGATTCAAATAATATTCATAGATAATCTTATCTTAAATCCACAATTCATCGGATCTCGACAAACACACCTCAAAAGAATATTACATCGGATAGATCTCCAAGAACAACGAGGAGAACATGGTATTGAGGATCAAAGAGAGAGAATAAGCCATCTAGCTACTAGCTATGGACCTGTAGGTCTGAGGCAAACTACTCACGCTTCATCAGAAGGGCAATAGAGTTGATGTAGAAGCCCTCCGTGATCGAATCCCCCTCCGGCAGGATGCCAGAAAAGGCCCCAAGATGGGATCTCACGGGTACAAAAGGTGACGGCGGCGGAAAAGTATTTTGGTGGACGCTTCTGGTCGTTTGGGAATATTTCTGAATTTATAGGCCAAAGATTAGGGTTGGAGGACTCGCGTGGGGCCCACAAGCCAGGGGGCGCCCCCCCTAGGATGCGCCCTGAGGGCTTGTGGAGCCCTCGGGACTCTTCTGACTTCCTATCCAAGTCCTACATGTGTCTTCTGGTCCAAGAAAAATCATCGTAAAGTTTTATTCCGTTTGGACTCCGTTTGATATTCCTTTTCTGTAAAACTCAAAAACAAGGAAAAATAGAAATTGGCATTGGGCTCTAGGTTAATAAGTTAGTCCCAAAAATAATATAAAATAGCATATTAATGTATATAAAACATCCAAAACAGATAATATAATAGCATGGAACAATAAAAAATTATAGATACGTTGGAGACGTACCAAGCATCCCCAAGCTTAATTCCTGCTCGTCCTCGAGTAGGTAAATGATAAAAATAGAATTTTTGATGTGGAATGCTACCTAACATATTTATCCATGCAATTTTCTTTATTGTGGCATGAATATTCAGATCCATAAGATTCAAAACAAAAGTTTAATATTGACATAAAAACAATAATACTTCAAGCATACTAATAAAGCAATCATGTCTTCTCAAAATAACATGGCCAAAGAAAGTTATCCCTACAAAGTCATATAGTCTGGCTATGCTCCATCTTCATCACACAAAGTATTAAATCATGCACAACCCTGATGACAAGCCAAGCAATTATTTCATACTTTTGATGTTATCAAACTTTTTCAACTGTCACGCAATACATGAGCGTGAGCCATGGATATAGCACTATAGGTGGAATAGAATATGGTGGTTGTGGAGAAGACAAAAAGAAGGAGATAGTCTCACATCAACTAGGCATATCAACGGGCTATGGAGATGCCCATCAATAGATATCAATGTGAGTGAGTAGGGATTGCCATGCAACGGATGCACTAGGGCTATAAGTTTATGAAAGCTCAAAAAGAAACTAAGTGGGTGTGCATCCAACTCGCTTGCTCACGAAGACCTAGGGAAATTTGAGGAAGCCCATCATTGGAATATACAAGCCAAGTTCTATAATGAAAAATTCCCACTAGTATATGAAAGTGACAACATAGGAGACTCTCTATCATGAAGATCATGGTGCTACTTTGAAGCACAAGTGTGGTAAAAGGATAGTAGCATTGCCCCTTCTCTCTTTTCTCTCATTTTTGTTGGGCTTCTTTGGCCTATTTTATTTTTTTTGTAAAGTCCGGAGACTCATCCCAACTTGTGAGGGAATCATAGCTTCCAACATCCTTTCCTCACATGGGACAATGCTGTAATAATGATGATCATCACATTTTTATTTACTTACAACTCAAGAATTACAACTCGATACTTAGAACAAAAATATGACTCTATATGAATGCCTTCAGTGGTGTATCGGGATGTGCAACGATCTAGCATAGCAATGACATCAAAAAACGGACAAGCCATGAAAACATCATGCTAGCTATCTTACGATCATGCAAAGCAATATGACAATGATGGAGCGTGTCATAATAAAACGGAACGGTGGAAGTTGCATGGCAATATATCTCGGAATGGCTATGGAAATGCTATAATAGGTAGGTATGGTGGCTGTTTTGAGGAAGGGTATATGGTGGGTGTAATGCACCGGCGAAAGTTGTGCGGTACTAGAAAGGCTAGCAATGGTGGAAGGGTGAGAGTGCGTATGATCTATGGACTCAACATTAGTCATAAAGAACTCACATACTTATTGCAAAAGTCTATTAGCTATCAAAACAAAGTACTACACGCATGCTCCTAGGGGAATAGATTGGTAGGAAAATACCATCGCTCATCCCCGACCGCCACTCATAAGGAAGACAATCAATAAATAAATCATGCTCCGACTTCATCACATAACGGTTCACCATACGTGCATGCTATGGGAATCACAAACTTTAACACAAGTATTTCTACCAATCCACAACTACTCACTAGCATGACTCTAATATCACCATCTTTATATCTCAAAACAATCATAAGGAATCAAACTTCTCATAGTATTCAATGCTCTTTATATGAAAGTTTTTATTATATCCCTCTTGGATGCCCATCATATTAGGGCTAAATTCATAACCTATGCAAATTACCATGCTGTTTAAAGAGACTCTAAAAATAATATAAGTGAAGCAAGAGAGTTCAACAATTTCTATAAAATAAAGCCACCGCCTAGCTCTAAAAGGATATAAGTGAAGCACTAGAGCAAAATTGCCTAGCTCAAAAGATATAAGTGAAGCACATAGAGTATTCTAATAAATTCATGATTCATGCATATCCCTCTCCAAAGGCGTGTACGGCAAGGATGATTGTGGCAAACTAAAAAGCAAAGACTCAAATCATACAAGACGCTCCAAGCAAAACACATATCATGTGGTGAATAAAAATATAGCCTCAAGTAAATTTACCGATAGACGAAGACGAAAGAGGGGATGCCATCCGGGGCATCCCCAAGCTTGGATGCTTGGTTGTTCTTGAATATTACCTTGGGGTGCCTTGGGCATCCCCAAGCTTAGGATCTTGCCACTCCTTATTCCATAGTCCATCAAATCTTTACCGAAAACTTGAAAACTTCACAACACAAAACTCAACAGAAAACTCATGAGATCCGTTAGTATAAGAAAATAAATCACCACTTTTTGGTACTGTTGTGAACTCATTATTTATTTATATTGGTGTAATATATACTGTATTCCAACTTCTCCATGGTTCATACCCCCCGATACTACCCATAGATTCATTAAAATAAGCAAACAACACATAGAAAACAGAATCTGTCAAAAACAGAACAGTCTGCGAACATCTGAATTTTTCTAATACTTCTGTAACTCCAAAAATTCTGAAAAATTAGGAAAACAGAAGTAATTTTCATATAAATATTGTAAAAAAAATTCAGGGTTTTTACACATTCCAGTGAATTTAAACAATTCTGTTACTGGACACAAAAGTTTCTGTTTTTTCAGCAAGATCAAATCAACTATCACCGTAAGCCATCCCAAAGGTCTTACTTGGCTCAAACACTAACTAAAACACCAAAACACAATTAATACAGAGGTAATAATGTGTTTTTATTGAAAAACAGAACCAAAAACATAAAACATAAAAATAAAATTGGGTTGCCTCCCAACAAGCGCTATTGTTTAAGGCCCCTAGCTAGGCACAAAACATAGATCTAGGTATTGTCATCTTTGGTATGCAATCCATAAGTAGCCCTCATAATAGATTCATATGGCAACTTAATTTTCTTTCTTGGAAAGTGTTCCATGCTCTTCCTTAACGGAAATTGAAATCTAATGTTTCCTTCTTTCATATCAATAATTGCACCAATCGTTCTAAGGAAAGGTCTACCAAGAATAATAGGACATGTAGGATTGCAATCTATATCAAGCACAATGAAATCTACGGGCACATAATTCCTATTTGCAACAATAAGAACATCATTAATTCTTCCCATAGTTTTCTTAATAGTGGAATCCGTGAGATGCAAATTTAAAGAACAATCATCAAATTCACGAAAACCTAGCACATCACATAAAGTTTTTGGAATCGTGGAAACGCTAGCACCCAAATCACACAAAGCATGGCACTCATAATCTTTAATTTTAATCTTAATAGTAGGTTCCTACTCATCATAAAGCTTTTTAGGGATAGAAACTTCCAACTCAAGTTTTTCTTCAAAAGATTTCATCATAGCATCAACGATATGTTTAGTAAAAGCTTTATTTTGATTATAAGCATGAGGAGAATTCAACATGGATTGCAACAAGGAAATACAATCTATCAAAGAACAATCATAATTAAAATCCTTGAAATCCAAAAGAGTGGGTTCATTGCTACTTAAAGTTTTGACCTCTCCAATCCCACTTTTATCAATTTTTGCATTAAGATCTAAAAACTCCGAATCATTGGGACGCCTTCTAGCTAAAGTTGACTCATCTCCAATCCCATCTTTATCAAGATTTATATTAGAAAACAAAGATTCAATAGGAGTCACACCAATAACTTTAAGATCTTCATCATTATTATCGCAAGAAATCGAAGAACACTCTTTAACAAACCAATCTCGCTTAGCACGCATCCTAGCGGTTCTTTCCTTGCACTCATCAATAGAAATTTTAATAGCTTTTAGAGATTCATAAATATCATGCTTGGGTGGCATAGATCTAATTTTCAAAGAATCAATCTCAAGAGAAATTCTATCAACGTTCCTAGCCAAATCATCAATCTTGAGCAATTTTTCTTCAACCATAGCATTGAAAACTTTTTGCGAATTAATAAATTCTTTAATATTGTTCTCAAGATTAGAGGAAATATTATTATAATTTCCATAAGAATTGTTGTAGGAATTACCATAATTATTAGAGGAATTACTAGGAAACGGCCTAGGGTTGAAATTACCTCTATACGCGTTATTACCAAAATTGTTCCTACCAACAAAATTCACATCCATAGATTCATTATTGTTCTCAATCAAAGTAGACAAAGGCATATCATTAGGATCAATAGGAGCACTCTTACTAGCAAACAATTTCATAAGTTCATCCATCTTTCCACTCAAAGTATTAATTTCTTCAATCGCATGCACTTTTTTACTAGTAGAAGATCTTTCAGTATGCCATTGAGAGTAATTAGCCATAATATTATCTAGGAGTTTAGTAGCTTCTCCTAATGTGATTTCCATAAAAGTACCTCCCGCGGCCGAATCTAAAAGATTTCTGGATGCAAAATTCAATCTGCATAAAAAATTTGTATTATCATCCATAAACTTAAACCATGAGTAGGGCAATTTCTTATCATCAATTTCATCCTCTCCCAAGATTGTGCAACATGTTCATGATCAAGTTGCTTAAAATTCATTATGTCATTCCTAAGGGAGATGATCTTAGCGGGAGGAAAATACTTGGAAATAAAAGCATCTTTACACTTATTCCATGAATCAATACTATTTTTAGGCAAAGATGAAAACCAAGTTTTAGCACGATCTCGTAGTGAGAACGGAAATAGCTTCAATTTAACAATATCATTATCCACATCTTTCTTTTGCATATCACACAATTCAACGAAAGTATTTAGATGGGATGCGGCATCTTCACTAGGAAGGCCAGAAAATTGATCTTTCATAACAAGATTCAGCAAAGCAGCATTAATTTCATAAGATTCCGCACTAGTGGTGGGAGCAATCGGAGTACTAATAAAATCATTATTATTAGTATTGGAAAAGTCACACAACTTGGTATTTTCTTGAGACATCGTGAAAAAAGCAAGCAATCTAGCACACAGGCAAACGAAAAGACGAACGGAAGAAGGGCAAATAAAAAGGCAAATATTTTTGTATTTTTTTGAAAATCATTTTAGAAGTGGGGGAGAGGAAAATGAGAGGCAAATGGCAAATAATGTAATGCAAGAGATGAGAGTTTATGGTGGGTACTTGGTAGGCTTGATGTAGATCTCCCCGGCAAAGGCGCCAGAAATTCTTCCTGCTACTTCTTGAGATTGCGTTGGTTTTTCCCTTGAAGAGGAAAGGGTGATGCAGCAAAGTAGAGATAAGTATTTCCCTCAGTTAAGGACCAATGTATCAAATCCAGTAGGAGATACAAGCAAATCCCCAATCTATGCACCTGCACAAACAATCAAACACTTGCACCCAACGCGATAAAGGGGTTGTCAATCCCTTCACGGTTACTTGCAAGGATGAGATCTGATAGAGATAGATATAAAAGATTACTAAAATGTAAAAATAAATAAAAGTAAATAAATTGCAGCAAGGTATTTTTGGGTTTTTTGGTTTATAGATCTAAAAATATATGATGGAAAATAGACCCGGGGGCCATAGGTTTCACTAGAGGCTTCTCTCTTGAACGCAAATAATACGGTGGGTGAACAAATTACTGTCGAGCAATTGATAGAAAAGCGCAAAGTTATGACGATATCCAAGGCATCATGTTGGATAGATCTCCAAGAACATCAAGGAGAACATTGTACTGAGAATCAAAGAGAGAGAAGAAGCCATCTAGCTACTAGCTATGGACCCGTAGGTCTGAGGTAAACTACTCACGCTTCATCGGAAGGGCAATAGAGTTGATGTAGAAGCCCTTCATGATCGAGTCCCCCTCTGGCAAGATGCCGGAAAAGGCCCCAAGATGGGTTCTCACAGGTACAGAAGGTTACGGCGACGGAAAAGTATTTTGGTGGACGCTTCTGGTCGTTTGGGAATATTTTTGAATTTATAGGCCAAAGATTGGGTTGGAGGACTCCCGTGGGGCCCACAAGCCAGGGGCGCCCCCTTAGGGTGCACCCTGAGGGCTTGTGGAGCCCTCAGGACTCTTCTGACTTCCTCTCCAAGTCCTATGTGTGTCTTCTGGTCCAAGAAAAATCATCGTAAAGTTTTATTCCGTTTGGACTCCGTTTGATATTCCTTTTCTGTAAAACTCAAAAACAAGGAAAAAACAAAAATTGGCACTGGGCTTTAGGTTAATAAGTTAGTCCCAAAAATAATATAAAATAGCATATTAATGTATATAAAACATCCAAAACAGATAATATAATAGCATGGAACAATAAAAAATTATAGATACGTTGGAGATGTATTAGCTTGTCGGCTTGTTAGGGACGAAGAACCCCTCATCCACCGGGCCAAACTAACCAAGCAGGTGGCGTCGTCGGGGCCCTTGGCGGGCACGGGTCTGGCGGAAGACAACACAGAGGATCCTGTGCCCAGCCCCCAGCCCAGCCCTCGGCGTGAAAGTATGGAGCAAGTTTCGCCCGCCAGGAGAGACGCGGAAGAACGTGCCCCATCCCCCGTCAAGGAAGGAGAGGAGACCCACCAGAGTGGGGCCCATCATGAGAGATCCACCCCATCCGTCGTCCAAGCATAGAAATCACCAGCAAGGGCCTCCACCGAGGGGTCGGCCCATGCTGAGGTTATGGTCACCGAGGAAGGGGACATGGACCGCATCACGGCAACCGAAGTTGCCAGGGAGACCGATGCCCTTCCGCGGCAAACGCCACCGGGTAATCTGCTTGCCCTTGTCTCTTCTTATTTGAATTACTTTACTCCTAGGTCTCCGAGCCAGTGATTCGTAGCATCTCTTTATCATTGCTTGTTAACTTTCCTGCAGCTTCGCTGGCCGAGGAACCTAAGCTGCTGGAAGAAGTGGCTAGCATTGGGAAGGACGCCACCGAGGAGGCCACTAGGATTGCTGCCACGGAAGGCCATGGTCAAGCTACCGGGGCCATACAAGAATTTCCCGAAGGAACAGAGAAAGCTCCTGGTAGCACATCTGGCCAAGACACAGTTGTGGAGAAGAAGACCCCTTTGCAAACTATGGGGCCCCTTCCCCTATTTGGCACACCGTCCGTAGTCCCACAACCATCCTTAAGCAAGCTGGCGCTGGTCCTTGCCCAACCTGGGCTTGCAGCCCCCAGCTCATCTATTGTAGTGGGTGCAGACTTCGACGAAGAGATCCAACGCAGCTTGGCACCTTGTCCCAGAGAACCGAAGAGACTGATGATTCTGTTGGCGTAGCCATGGACCTGTCCTTCTTGGAGTCCGTGGCAATAGGTATCAAAGATATGCAGAGCAGGTACAGTGTGAAGTGGCAGGCGATCAAGGAGCAGCGTGACTCCGCCGGTCTCATGGATCAGAAGCTGAGGGACAAAGACAGTGAACTGTGTGAGTGGCACAGTGAATAGTTTCAATCCCTTCTGCGGCAACAGGAGGTGATAACCATGGCCAAGGAGGATGTTGCTGCCCGGGAGGTCCGCCTGGCGGAGCGCGAAGCACTTCTGAACACCAAGGAGAAAGACACCTCTATCCGGGAAGGGAACCTCGAAGCCACCCTCCACGGCAAGGATGAAGAACTAGAGGCTCTTGTCCAGCAGCACACCAAGGACTTGGAGAACAAGCACAAAGTGGCTCTTGACACGCTTACGCTTGACTCTTCTAATCAGTTGAAGAAGGTCACCGATGAGCTTGCCGCTGCGTCTGCTGCCAAGACTGACCTTGACCAACAGGTGGCCAAGCTGACAGAGGATCTTGCCAGGAGCACCAAGGAAATCCTGGCTCTTAAGGAGGAAGCACAGAAAGCACAAACCCTCCTGAAGGAGACAAAATCGCAGCTTTCCTCCAAGAGTCAGGACCTTGACACTGCCAACGGCACCATTACTGATATGAAAGCGCGGCTTGGCACTTTGGAGAGTGAGATTGAGTCCGCTGGTGTTCGTGAGAAGTTGCTGATGAAGGACTTGGAGAATGCAAGAACTCTCCGATGGGACGCGGAGGATAAACTGCAGAACTAGATCGAGCAACGCGACTTCTGGATCAAGAATCTGGTCGACATCGCCAAGCACCTCACTGCCCAAATCTCGAAGATGAACATGAAGAGCTGGGCTTTCTTTGTCAGTGACCATGAAGTTCCAAGTGTCAAGCTGACGCTTTTCTTTCAAGGTTTGATTGAAGGGCTGAAGATGTACGAGGAAGACAGGGCCGAATGCTTCGTAGTTGAATCCCGGAAGCTTGCCCGTGACGCCCTCTTCATGGTCTTGAGCAATCTGGCCTTCCGACACCCAAACCTCAACCTTGCCGATAGCTTCAAGAGGCTGCCGTCGGGCGCCGATGTTTCTGCTGCTGAGGAGAAGGCCGGTCCCCTTGCCGATAAGGTTCTCTCCATCCCAAGGGTTCCCAGAGATCAGCATGCCCAGCCTTGAGTCGTTCTGATTGTCGTGGTGCCCTGTAACAAAACATAATATGTGTCTTGTGTTTAGGCCTCGTACTGTTCTTGCTTTGATGTTCGTCAAACTGATGTTCAATTATGTTAATGCATGCTATCCCTCTTGCGTTTACCCATTCATTTCCGTATGGTTAGTTTATTTTGCATATTTTGGTTGCCTACCAGTAGCATGCTGCCGCGATTGCTATGAGGAATGGGTCCTTAGCATTCAGCTGGTGAGGAAATGCCGCCGGTAGGTTTTTCCTTAGCAGTCTTTGATGCTGCCGCCCACTTCGTTGAGCAAGCTCCAAACAAAGCGGGGGCGCAGACAAACACATCAAGGTGCCATCACATGAAAGACTAGTCATACGAAAACCTTGGTTGTCTGAGGGATAAGCAAGCGCAAGCTTTGAGGAAAAGTCAATAATCATGTTAACTTATCTTTCCCTCATGTTCCCCTCTCTTGCCGGGCATGTATTTGGTCACGTATAGTATCTCCTTCCCCACTCGTGATCGTTCTTCCCGTTCATGTGTCTGCCCTTGTTCTCCAAAGACAACAAACGAGAAGGCGTAGAAGGGAAAGACTTGGCAGTTTATTAGTTATGCGTCCACCCCCGGCAAGAGCTGGAGGGGCTAATGGAATGCTTGTAGCCGACGATGTATGGCAGAAAAGAAGGGTCGGATTCTCTCTCCCTTTCCTTATACTATTAATGATCTCACGATGGTGGGCATGGAGGCCATGCTGAGGCAAAAGGCCTTGCCGGAGCACACTTGCTGGGGCGTCGACCAACGGATTTGCACCAGCGTTCCACTCAGGATTTACCCTTGGCGGGATAAATGCTAGACCGAGTTCCACGCGGGCTCATCGACGTCGATGATGCTACCAATGCATGGCTCGATCATTGACAAGTGAGAAGGGAGGAGGGGGCCGACCGCGTACCATTTTTCTTGTTTGCCCAAATGATACTTTGCGGCATCGGACATGCTTGACAGGAGCTCGCAAGGAGGGCGGTGTTGCCGCACGTTTCACTCCTTTTTCCGGACACAGGTAGCATGGTGGCCACGCCACCCGAGCCGCCCGCGGTCATTGCATCACCACCGTCTTCCATTCCCGTCGCCACCATGGCTGCGGCAGAGACGAGCGACAGAATCTGGGTAGGACAAGGCGAGGGAGTTACGTTGTTGTTCTTCTTCGAAACCATGGACGAAGAGAGTGTCGATGAAGATGACGATGATGATGATGGAGTTCGACACGCTGTTTACGACTTCAGGTTCACACAAGCGATCCCCCCTACCTGGCGCGCCAAAGATGTCGTGGTGGATCACGATCACCTATGGGGCCATGAGCCCCTTGTGGTTCGCCAAGAGGGAGATCACATTGCACAAAGAGCAGAGGCCATGGAGCAGCACGTCGGTGGTAACACTGGTGGTTTTTACCCAGGTTCAGGCTGCTGGATAGCGTAAAACCCTACTCCTACTTTGGTGGATTGAGTGAAAGAACACAACGAGCATGCAGCGCTCAAGCCCGGCAAGGGTGCCTTGGGGAGAGCAGTTACGCGTGTACAAATGTGTGATGGTCCGAATCCTTTGCTAGGTCGCCTTGGACCCACTTTTATAGCTTAAGGGGTAACCACAATGGCAAAATAGTCTTTATCTACTAATTAGATAGCCAATAGTGCTATCATACCTAACTCTCGCAGTTAGGACAAAGTGCATTAAATGCACTGCTAGGTGTCATGCTGAGGGTGAAGCCCGGCAGGCCTGCCGAGCCGCTTAATCATCTCTTGCTTATCATCTTGACATGCCTCTGGACGGGTGTCACTTGGATAAATCCTGTCTTCCAACGGGCTACCATGTGCTTAGCAGAGGCCACTTAATCACTTGGGGGCTCGACACCGCACTGATAAGTGACTTGCGTCACTGTGCGGTGGAGTGGTGGTGTCTTGGCGGGGATCCCTACCCCTGGAGGACCTGGCAAGCTTGCCAGGGAAGTCCTGGACTTGCCCCTGAGACGGTCTCGACCCTGCCAGGCTCTCCTGCCCGGCAAGGGAAGCCTTCCTAAGGTGATACCCTTCTGTCTTGGTTGCCTTGGTCTTCTTGATCCACTCTTTGATCTTACTAAGAGCTGCTTCTCCGGCTTGGCCTTGGTTGCCAGGGAGGAGGCCTTTCGTCCGTGCACAAGTCATGGGAAACATACACCCCTGTTTGTGTACCCTGACACAAACATTCCCAAACACCATCCACAAGCTATGCCGCTGGCACATCCTCAAGAAGTTCAAGGAATACCTCGCGTTGTTGTACAAAAAGTATAAAACATTCAAAGAGGAGTTCACGTCCATCTTGAACTGTTCGCTAATGCCAACAGAGTTTGAAGATGCCTGGGCTGCACTCATGTAGAAGTACAAGCTACAGAACGACCTGATGATGATGCAGGTGTGGAGTGATAGGAAAGTGTGGATATTAGCATATTACAAGAACATTTTCTGTGCTAGCATGACTTCCACACAATAAAGCGAGAGCATGAATCACGTGCTGAAAAGAGGATTTGTCAAGGGGACCCAGAACCTACACAAGTTTGCTAGGCGGGTAAATGCTTGCATACAAACTCGGATGTAGAAGGAGAACGAGCACCCAGGTTCAGGCCGCTGGATAGCGTAAAACCCTACTCCTACTTTGGTGGATTGAGTGGAAGAACATAACGAGCATGCAACGCTCAAGCCCGGCAAGGGTGCCTTGGGGAGAGCAGTTACGCGCGTACAAATGTGTGATGGTCCGAATCCTTTGCTAGGTCGCCTTGGACCCCCTTTTATAGCTTAAGGGGTAACCACAATGGCAAAACAGTCTTTATCTACTGATTAGATAGCCAACAGTGCTATCATACCTAACTCTGGCAGTTAGGACAAAGTGCATTAAATGCACTGCTAGGTGTCATGCTGAGGGTGAAGCCCGGCAGGCCTGCCGAGCCGCTTAATCATCTCTTACTTATCATCTTGACACGCCTCTGGACGGGTGTCACTTGGATAAATCCTGTCTTCCAACGGGCTACCATGTGCTTAGCAGAGGCCACTTAATCACTTGGGGGCTCGACACCGCACTGATAAGTGACTTGCGTCGCTGTGCGGTGGAGCGGTGGTGTCTTGGCGGGGATCCCCGCCCCTGGCGGACCCGACAAGCTTGCCGGGGAAGTCCTGGACTTGCCCCTGAGACGGTCTCGACCCTGCCAGGCTCTCCTGCCCGGCAAGGGAGGCCTTCCTAAGGTGATACCCTTCTGTCTTGGTTGCCTTGGTCTTCTTGATCCACTCTTTGATCTTACTAAGAGCTACTTCTCCGGCTTGGCCTTGGTTGCCGGGGAGGAGGCCTTTCGTCCGTGCACAAGTCAGGGGAAACATACACCCCTGTTTGTGTACCCCGACACAAACATTCCCAAACACCATCCACAAGCTATGCCGCTGGCACATCCTCAAGAAGTTCAAGGAATACCTCGCGTTGTTGTACAAAAAGTATACAACATTCAAAGAGGAGTTCACGTCCATCTTGAACTGTTCGCTAATGCCAACAGAGTTTGAAGATGCCTAGGCTGCACTCGTGCAGAAGTACAAGCTGCAGAACGACCCGATGATGATGCAGGTGTGGAGTGATATGAAAGTGTGGATATCAGCATATTACAAGAACATTTTCTGTGCTAGCATGACTTCCACACAATGAAGCGAGAGCATGAATCACGTGCTGAAAAGAGGATTTGTCAAGGGGACCCAGAACCTACACAAGTTTGGTAGGCGGGTAAATGCTTGCATACAAACTCGGATGCAGAAGGAGAACGAGCACCCAGGTTCAGGCCGCTGGATAGCGTAAAACCCTACTCCTACTTTGGTGGATTGAGTGGAAGAACACAACGAGCATGCAGCGCTCAAGCCCGGCAAGAGTGCCTTGGGGAGAGCAGTTACGCGCGTACAAATGTGTGATGGTCTGAATCCTTTGCTAGGTCGCCTTGGACCCCCTTTTATAGCTTAAGGGGTAACCACAATGGCAAAACAGTCTTTATCTACTGATTAGATAGCCAACAGTGCTATCATACCTAACTCTAGCAGTTAGGACAAAGTGCATTAAATGCACTGCTAGGTGTCATGCTGAGGGCGAAGCCCGCCAGGCCTGGCGAGCTGCTTAATCATCTCTTGCTTATCATCTTGACACGCCTCTGGATGGGTGTCACTTGGATAAATCCTGTCTTCCAACGGGCTACCATGTGCTTAGCAGAGGCCACTTAATCACTTGGGGGCTCGACACCACACTGATAAGTGACTTGCGTCGTTGTGCGGTGGAGCAGTGGTGTCTTGGCGGGGATCCCCGCCCCTGGCGGACCCGGCAAGCTTGCCGGGGAAGTCCTGGACTTGCCCCTGAGACGGTCTCGACCTTGCCAGGCAAGGGACGCCTTCCTAAGGTGATACCCTTCTGTCTTGGTTGCCTTGGTCTTCTTGATCCGCTCTTTGATCTTACTAAGAGCTGCTTCTCCGGCTTGGCCTTAGTTGCTGGGGAGGAGGCCTTTCGTCCATGCACAAGTCAGGGGAAACATACACCCCTGTTTGTGTACCCCGACACAAACATTCCCAAACACCGTCCACAAGCTATGCCGCTGGCACATCCTCAAGAAGTTCAAGGAATACCTCGCGTTATTTTACAAAAAGTATACAACATTCAAAGAGGAGTTCACGTCCATCTTGAACTGGCCGCTAATGCCAACATAGTTTGAAGATGCCTGGGCTGCACTCGTGCAGAAGTACAAGCTACAGAACGACCCGATGATGATGCAGCTATGGAGTGATAGGCAAATGTGGATATCAGCATATTACAAGAACATTTTCTGTGCTAGAATGACTTCCACACAATGAAGCGAGAGCATGAATCACGTGCTGAAAAGAGGATTTGTCAAGGGGACCCAGAACCTACACAAGTTTGCTAGGCGGGTAAATGCTTGCATACAAACTCGGATGCAGAAGGAGAATGAGCAAACAATAGCCAGCATGGTACTAAGACCCAAAAAAGAAACCTCTTATTCTGACTTCCTTGAACATGTGCACTTGCTATCTACAAAAAAATTCAATTACTCTGCTCGACTAATCTCTTATTTTTGACATATGCAGAAACAGGCACTGATACAAACATATCACGGCTATGAGGAAGACATGGCTATCAAATACATGAGAGTCGTATATGCCGAGATGAGGGATAGGATCAGAAAGAGCACACTATTCTGCCAAAAAAACAGTAGAGGACACTAAGTACCTTGTGTACTACCACGACAAGGGTGACAATGATGAGGAAAGAAGGTTTGCCTGGTCAAAGCATGAATTCCAGGTTGTAGCTGACCCAGTGAATGAAATATATAGGTGCGAATGCAAGCTTTGGACACACACAGGTGAGCTGAAAAACAAACTAATTGATAAGCTAAACTAGTAGTATGATATCACTATATGAAACTCATTGCTGGCTCACCAAACAATGTATTCTACATTCATCACAATGCAGGTCTATTCTTCCTTCACATAATGAACATCCTGGACTACCTGAGGGCTGATAAAATTCCAGACAAGTATATCCTGAAATGGTACACAAAGACTGGAAAATCACAGCCCACATTTGATACAAGGGACTACAACACAATAGCATCAGATGGCAGCTCAAAACTCTCAAAGCAAGACATCCTGCTGTAGCTAATTAAATTTGACGGTCAACAAGAAAGCAATGAGATGTGATCAACAATATGACAGAGCCTTCTATGTTCTCAAGAGGCTCGTAGAAGAACTTGACGCCATACATTCAGCAAATCAGGGAGATGCTGATGAAAGAATGGATGAAGAGGATGCTGAAATTGAAGATGACATTGCTTATTATGAAGCTGAAATGCTCCAGACCGCTGCTCAAGCCGATCAATGCAAGGAGGGTGTAGACCACAGCAAAACCAACAACAACCGCAGCAAGGGGTGATGAAGCCGCCATTATACTATGAGACAAAGGGTAGGAAGAAACATTCTGCAGCAAAGAAAAGTGAACAGAGAGCTCAAATAAAGGCACCACCTGCAGATAGAGTGGTCAAGCTCGATGAGAATGGCGTGCCACTTGGACAAAGGCAATGCAGTGTATGCAAACAGGTTGCAGGACACAACAAACTGACTTGTAAAACACTTCTGGAAAGAAGAGATACCGAGGAAGTCAAGCAACCCAAACCTCAGAAACAAAACAAGGGACCATACCCAGAGAAAGCTAGCAGTAGGCATTGTAGCATATGCAAGGAGTATGAACCACACAATGCAAGAACATGCCCGAAGCGCATAGAAGTAGCTGAAAAGAGGAGTCAAAAGCCAGAAAAGAAAGGGAAAACAAAACCTAGAGCCAGCACAAAGAAAGTGGTGGAAGATGAAGATGAGCAAGACTTTGAAGATGAGGACGAGGAAGAAGAAGAAGATGAAGACATCGTCGACGAAGAGGAAGAGGTACATGTCAAACATAAACCACAAGCAGCAAAGCCTAGGAGGAGACTAAGGCTGATGAACAATTAGAGTACGTCGATTGAACAAAGCAAAATTATGTCATGTCAGTATCTATTATGTTATTCCACTATTGAAAAGAATTTTTGTTATTGTGGAAGTTTTGGTATAACATGTGAGGAGGTGCTGGTGTTGTGTTACATAAAACAGCAAGCAAGAATGAATAATAAATTGTAGAAGTTCAACTTAGCTTACTGTGGAAGTTCTGGTATAACATGTGAGGAGGTGCTCATGCTCTATTACCAAAAAGAGCAAGCAAGAATGAATAATAAACTGTAGAAGTTCAAGTTAGCTTACTCTGGAAGTTCTGGTATAACATGTGAGGAGGTGCTCATACTCTTTTACCAAAAAGAGCAAGCAGGAATAAAAGAATAAACTGTATGAGTTCAAGTAAGCTTACTGCACAAGTTCTGGCATAATAGTCGAATAATTGATGTAGCAAAAATATGCTTGACAAATAAGTATTGTCGTATAAACTAAGTTAGTAAACCCAAAGGCGATGCGTGTAGTTATGAAGTTCTATTTGGATACCCAGAGAAGTTCACCAAACAATGTCGACAAGAAAAAGAAACATAAAGGAGTGTATGACAATATTTTTACACAAAGTTCAAGTTGAAAACTATTCGCAGTTCAAGAATTACAAAAAAAGAGTCTTCTATGCAAAAGGCTACATTTTGAAGGAATTGAAAAATAGTAAATAAATTTTACAACACAAAATATCTCTCCATATTAAACCAACAATCCAGCCAGATCTCAAGCAAAAAAGTTCGAGTGCATATGATTTGGCAAATCAATACAACACTGGATTCTGTGGACAAAAAAACTCTATCCACATTAAACCAGCAGTTCAGCCAGAACACAGGCAGAAGTTCAAGTTCATATGTTCGGGCAAAAGAAAACACACTGGATTACTAAAACCATGCAATACATTGAAATTCACAAACCAAACATACTTGATTCCAGTTACATTTGACATCAATAACATAAAAACAATACTGCAACTAAATCATTCTTACTAAACAATCACTACAAAAAAAATACACTTCCGTGATGATACGTGTTTGTCACAGTAGGTCATGTTTTCTATCATGCATGTACATCCATGACGATTTTATGATAGAATCAAGATAGTCATACCTGTGCTGTCGTAGAAGTGTTCCATGAAATTACCAAAATTATCATCACGGAAGTGTCCACTTCCATGATGATAAATCGCGCGTCATAGAAGTGCTTTCGTCAAGGGTAACCGACACGTGGCATCCACCGTAACGGGTCGTCGTTAAGCTATCGGGTTCCGGTTTGGATCCAATAACCCGTTAACAGCCCTGACCAGTGGGAATTTTCCACGTGTAAAATTCTCATTCGCCGGAGTATCCACGTGTCAGCTCAGTGCTGGGATAGATGTCATCCAACGAATGGACGGGACACACTTATGATACGTCGACATGTGGCATGGCCCAACAGTGGCCCATTCAGGACAAAAGGCCGGCCCATTTGACTTAGTCAAAAGGTAGTGGCCCGACCCACCGAAGGCCTGTTAATGGCCTGTTCGCATATAGCCCATTTACAGCCCGCTAACTCATGACCCGTTATAGCCTATCCGAATTAGGCCCAGTAGCGCCATATGGGCCATCCAATATGATGCCAGCCCATTGTAACTTCCGGCCCATGTATGGCCCATGACGTCTTTCGGCCCATATGAGGCCCTTTCTAAATCTTGGCCCATAAACGGCCCGTGGTGAAACTGGCCCATAATGAACAGTATATAGCTTTATACCCATTAAGGGCCCATTATTCCATTGGGCCGTTTCAGCCCGTGTTATCTTTTGGCCTTCTAATGGCCCATTTATTATTGGGCTCATTTCCGGCATTTGATTACTTACGGTCCGTTACTGGCCTATTCCGCTTGTGGGCCAAATTCAGCACGTGGTTAAAGTCGGCCCATCTGTGTCCCTTTAATCCGTTGGGCCGTTTTCATGGCGTCATCATGATGTCTACTACACAGCTTGTTCTTGTAGACTCGTGTTGGGCCTCCAAGCGCAGAGTTTCGTAGGACAGTAGCAATTTTCCCTCAAGTGGATGACCTAAGGTTTATCAATCCGTGGGAGGCGTAGGATGAAGATGGTCTCTCTCAAACAACCCTGCAATCAAATAACAAAAAGTCTCTTGTGTCCCCAACACACCAAATACAATGGTAATTTGTATAGGTTCACTAGTTCAGTGAAGAGATGGTGATACAAGCGTAGTAATGATAGTAGATATTATTTTTGTAATAGGAACAATAAAAAACAGCAAGGTAGCAATTGATAAAACGGAGCACAAACGGTATTGCAATGCTTGAAAATAAGGCCTAGGGTCCATACTTTCGCTAGTGCAATCTCTCAACAATGCTAATATAATTGGATCATATAACCATCCCTCAACGTGCGATGAAGAATCACTCCAAAGTTCCTATCTAGCGGAGAACATAAGAAGAAATTGTTTGTAGGGTACGAAACCACCTCAAAGCTATTCTTTCCGATCAATCTATTCTAGAGTTCGTACTAAAATAACACCAAGCTACTCTTTCCGATAGATCTATCCAAGAGTTCGTACTAAAATAACACCATATGATACGCATCAACCAACTCTAATGTCACCTAGATACTCCAATGTCACCGCGAGTATCCGTGAGTTGATTATGCGATATGCATCAAGCAATTTCAGATTCATAATACTCAATCCAACACAAAGAACCTCAAAGAGTGCCCCAAGATTTCTACCGGAGAAACAAAGACGAGAACGTGCATCAACCCCTATGCATAGATTACCCCATTGTCACCTCGGGAATCCGTGAGTTGAGTGCCAAACCACATATCAAGTGAATCAATATGATACCCCATTGTCACCATGGGTATTCATAGCAAGACATACATCAAGTGATCTCAAATCCATAAAAGTATTCAATCCGATAAAATGAAATCTCAAAGGAAAAACTCAATTCACAACAAGATAGAGAGGGGAAAACACCATATGATCCAACTATATTAACAAAGCCCGTGATACATCAATATCGTGCCAACTCAAGAACACGAGAGAGAGAGAGAGATTAGACACATAGCTACTGGTACAAACCCTCAGCCCCGAGGGTGGACTACTCCCTCCTCATCATGGTGGCCGCCGGGATGATGAAGATGGCCACCGGTGATGATTTCCCCCTCCGGCAGGGTGCCAGAACGGGGTCTAGATTGGTTTTTCGTGGCTACAGAGGCTTGCGGCGGCGGAACTTCTAATCTAGGGTTATTTTTTATGGTTTCTCTATTTATAGGATTTTTTTTGCGTTGGTTTCACGCTAAGATGGGCCTCGGGGTGAGCACAACTCACCACGCCACGGGTTGGGCTCCAGGAGCACCCTGGTGGGTTATGCCCTCCTCGTGGCTCTTCTGGCCCTCCCATGAAGCTTCGGGGGTCTCTTTTGTTCCAAAAAAATCGTCAAAAAGTTTCAGCCCATTCAGAGAACTTTTATTTCTGCACAAAAAACAACACCACGGTAGTTCTGCTGAAAACAGCGTCAGTCCGGGTTAGTTCCATGCAAATCATACCAAAACCATATAGAATTATTGTAAACATGGCATGAATACTTCATAAATTATAGATACGTTGGAGACATATCAGCATCCCCAAGCTTAATTCCTACTCGTCCTCGAGTAGGTAAATGATAAAAGAAATAATTTATGAAGTGTTAATGCTAGCATAGTGCATAAGTTTTATCAATGATAATTTCAATCACTTTTTCTAGCATCATAACAACAACTCTTTCTCATAAAACTCATCATGATAACGTAGCAATTGAAAATGGAATTTTTGTTGTGGAATGCTACCTATCATATTCATCATATACTCTTTCTTTTGTAGCATGGACATTTAGACTTGAATGATTGAAAGCAATAGTCTATAATTTGACATGAGGACATCAATACTCAAGCATATCAACAAGCAACCATGTCTTTCGAAATATCAACACTAAACAAAGTTATCCCGAGCCCATCGTGCTCAATCATTGATCCCTTCATGAAACACACTCGAATATTAGCTACATCCAATGCACAAGTATGATCATAGTGCTCCCTAGTTGGTGCTTTATAAGAGAAGATGGAGACTCAAATAAAAATCTCATAAAGTAAATAGATAGGCCCTTCGTAGAGGGAAGCAGAGATTTGTAGAGGTGCCAAAGCTCAAAGCTTAAATTGAGAGATAAAAATATTTTGGGAGGCATACTTTTCCCGTCAACGAAAATGACCGAGTAATTCCCAACACTTTCCATGCTAGATATATCATAGGCGGTTCCCAAACATAAAATAAAGTTTATTCCTTTTTCCACCATACTTCCACACTCCACGACTAGCCGTATCCACGGGTGCCGTCCATACCAACACTTTCCAAGGAATTTATTATTTGACAACATAAAGTAAATTTCTTTTTCATTTCGGGACTGAGCATCCCTATTACCGCCGTACTCTCGTGCAATGACAAGTAAATAAACACTCATCTTGAGAATAACACATCTAGCATGGAAAATATTGGCCACCCCCTGCCGCTTCATGAGCGGTACGAGCACACAAAAAGGAAATTCATTTTGGAAATTAGAGATGGCATATACAAATTTACTTAGAACGGCATGGAAATACCGCATATAGGTAGGTATGGTGGACTCATGTGGCAAAACTGGGTTTAAGGATTTTGGATACACAAGTAGTATTCCCACTTAGTACAAATGGAGGCTAGCAAATAGATTGAGAAGCACTAACCAAGAAACGAAAATTCACATAAACGAGCATTGAGCATAACTAACACCGAATAATGCACCACAAGTAGGATGTAATTTCATTGCATAACTATAGACTTTCGTGCTTGCATAGGGAATCACAAACCTTAACATCAATATTCCTACTAAGGCACAATTACTCACCAACATGACTCACATATTATTATCTCCATATCGCAAAGCTATTGCAAGGAATCAAACTTATCATATCCAATGATCTACATGAGAGTTTTTATTATATCCTTCTTGAATATTCATCATATTAGGATCAAATTCATAGCTTGTGCATATTTTCATCACTATTATCAACTCTCAAAATAATATAAGTGAAGCATGAGAGTGCTCGACAAACTACTCCAAAAAGATAAAAGTGAAGATCAAGCGAGTAGTTAAGTAAATAGGTAGCTATGTGAGGACTCTCTCTCATTTAAAAACTTTCAGATCTAAGTATTTTATTAAAACAGCAAGCAAAACAAAATAAAATGACATTCCAAGAATAGCACATCTCATGCGAAGAAGCAAAAACTTAGGTTCAACCGATACTAACCGATAATTGTTGATGAAGAAAGGACAAGCTTAGATGCTTGAGACTTCTTGAAATATTATTTTGGGATGCCTTGGGCATCCCCAAGCTTGAGCTTTTGTGTCTCCTTAATTCCTTTTATATCACGATTTCCCTAAATCTTAAAAACTTCATCCACACAAAACTTGGATCTTCCTTGAATATTACCTTGGGGGTGCCTTGGGAATCCCCAATCTTAAGTTCTTGTCACTTCTTATTCTCCTCATATCGATATCTCACCCAAAACTTGAAAACTTCAATCACAAAACTTAAGGGAACTTCGTGAGATGGGTTAGTATGATAAAGACAAATCATTTACTTTGGTACTGTCAAAGACAAGATTCATAATTGTTCTCACACAATTCCTACTGTACTATACAATTTCCACAATTTATATTAAGCAATATAAGCCATAGAAACCATAAAACAAGCAAACTATGCATTGAAAACAGAATCTGTCAAAAATAGAACAGTACATAAAGATCTGAATTAAAGTCATACTTATGTAGCTCCAAAAATTATGAAAATTTAGGAAATCGTAGTAAATTTGCATACCCATCAACTGTAAAAAAATCAGATTTTTTAGGCTCTCTAGTTAATTTAAAAAATTCTGTTACTGGGCGCAAAAGTTTCTGTTTTTGCACAGAATCAAGTCAACTATCATCCACACTATCCCAAAGGCTTTACTTGGCACTTTATTGAAAAAAAAGCTATAAAATATGATTACTACAGTAGCTTAATCATGTGAACACACAAAAACAGTAGGGTAAAGTGTTGGGTTGTCTCCCAACAAGCGCTTTTCTTTAATGCCTTTTAAGCTAGGCATGATGATTTCAATGATGCTCGTATAATAATAGTAATTGAAACATGAAAAAGAGCATCATGAATCACATGACAAGCACATTTAAGCCTAACATACTTCCTATGCATAGGGATTTTGTGAGCAAACAACTTATGGGAACAAGAATCAACTAGCATAGGAAGGCAAAACAAGCATGACTTCAAAATTTTCAACACATAGAGAGAAAACTTGATATTGTTGCAATATGTAAAAGTATAAGTTCCTCTCTCATAGTAATTTTCAGTAGCATCATGAATGAATTCAACAATATAAATATCACACAAATCATTCTTTTCATGATCTACAAGCATATAAATTTTATTACTCTCCACATAAGCAAATTTATTCTCATGAATAGTAGTGGGAGCAAACTCAACAAAATAACTATCATGGGATTGAAAATTAAAATCATGATGACAAGTTTCATGGTTATCATTATTCTTTATATCATACATGTCATCACCATAATCATCTTAGATAGCAACTTTGTTGTCATAGTCACTTGAAACCTCTTCCAAAATAGTGGATTCATCACTAAATAAAGTCATGACCTCTCCAAATCCACTTTCATAATTATCACAATAAGATTCAATACCCTCCAAAATAGTGGGGTCATTAGTACCTAGAGTTGACACTCTTCCAAACCCACTTTCATTAATATAATCATCATAAATAGGAGGCATGCTTTCATCATAATAAATTTTCTCATCAAAACTTGGGGGAGTAAAAATATCATCTTCATCAAATATAGCATCCCCAAGCTTGTAGCTTGCATATCATTAGCATCATGGATATTCAAAGAGTTCATACCAACAACATTGCAATCGTGCTCATCATTCAAAGATTTTTTGTCAAACATATTATAGAATTCTTCTTCTATCAATTGAGCACAATTTTCCTTTCCATCATTTTCACGAAAGACATTATAAAGATGAATAATATGATGCAACCTCAATTCCATTTTTTTGTAGTTTTCTTTTATAAACCAAACTAGTGATAAAACAAGAAACTAAAAGATTCAATTGCAAGATCTAAAGATATAGCTTCATGCACTCACCTCCCCGGCAACGGCGCCATAAAAGAGCTTGATGTCTACTACACAGCTTGTTCTTGTAGACTCGTGTTGGGCCTCCAAGCGCAGAGTTTCGTAGGACAGTAGCAATTTTCCCTCAAGTGGATGACCTAAGGTTTATCAATCCGTGGGAGGCGTAGGATGAAGATGGTCTCTCTCAAACAACCCTGCAATCAAATAACAAAAAGTCTCTTGTGTCCCCAACACACCAAATACAATGGTAATTTGTATAGGTGCACTAGTTCGGCGAAGAGATGGTGATACAAGCATAGTAATGATAGTAGATATTGATTTTTGTAATAGGAACAATAAAAAACAGCAAGGTAGCAATTGATAAAACGGAGCACAAACGGTATTGCAATGCTTGAAAATAAGGCCTAGGGTCCGTACTTTCGCTAGTGCAATCTCTCAACAATGCTAATATAATTGGATCATATAACCATCCCTCAACGTGCGATGAAGAATCACTCCAAAGTTCCTATCTAGCGGAGAACATAAGAAGAAATTGTTTGTAGGGTACGAAACCACCTCAAAGCTATTTTTCCGATCAATCTATCCTAGAGTTCGTACTAAAATAATACCAAGCTATTCTTTCCGATCGATCTATCCAAGAGTTCGTACTAAAATAACACCATATGATACACATCAACCAACTCTAATGTCACCTAGATACTCCAATGTCACCGCGAGTATCCGTGAGTTGATTATGCGATACGCATCAAACAATTTCAGATTCATAATACTCAATCCAACACAAAGAACCTGAAAGAGTGCCCCAAGATTTCTACCGGAGAAACAAAGACGAGAACATGCATCAACCCCTATGCATAGATTACCCCATTGTCACCTCGGGAATCCACAAGTTGAGTGCCAAAACACATATCAAGTGAATCAATATGATACCCCATTGTCACCATGGGTATTCATAGCAAGACATACATCAAGTGGTCTCAAATCCATAAAAGTATCCAATCCGATAAACAAAATCTCAAAGGGAAAACTCAATTCACAACAAGATAGAGAGGGGAAAACACCATATGATCCAACTATATTAACGAAGCCCGCGATACATTAATATCATGCCAACTCAAGAACACAAGAGAGAGAGATTAAACACATAGCTACTGGTACAAACCCTCAGCCCCGAGGGTGGACTACTCCCTCCTCATCATGGTGGCCACCGGGATGATGAAGATGGCCACCGGTGATGATTTCCCCCTCCAGCAGGGTGCCAGAACGGGGTCTAGATTGGTTTTTCGTGGCTACAGAGGCTTGCAGCGGCGGAACTTCTAATCTAGGGTTATTTCTGATGGTTTCTCTATTTATAGGATTTTTTGGCGTTGGTTTCACGCTAAGATGGGCCTCGAGGTGAGCACAACTCACCACACCACGGGTTGGGCTCCAGGCGCGCCCTGGTGGGGTGAGCCCTCCTCGTGGCTCTTCTGGCCCTCCCACGAAGCTTCGGGGGTCTCTTTTGTTCCAAAAAAAATCATCAAAAGTTTCAGCCCATTCCGAGAACTTTTATTTCTGCACAAAAAACAACGCCACGGTAGTTCTGCTGAAAACAACATCAGTCCGGGTTAGTTCCATGCTAATCATACCAAAGCCATATAGAATTATTGTGAACATGGCATGAATACTTCATAAATTATAGATACGTTGGAGACGTATCACATCACATATGGCCCATTAACGACCCGTTATGCATGCCGTTCGAATTAAGCCCGTTGTACACATGGGCCTGTTAACGACCCATAAACAGACGATTCCCATTATAGCCCATTTACGGCCAATATTGCGGTCCGTTAATTGTCCACGAAAGTATGGCCCATGTTTGGCCAATCGATCATAAAGCCCGTAGAAGCCCCATTGAATCTACTTCCCGTAGAAGGCCCATGGATCATACGGACCTTAGGAGGCCCACTACAGCAGGCAGCAGGACTACTTCTAAATAAAAAGGTTACCGCGGAAAAAGAACTGCAGCGACTACCAGGAAAAAAAATAAACAAGACAATAAGGAAATTAATAAGCAAGCAACTTACGCTAGGCTATTACGGCTATTACAAATATTACATCCACTAGGCATCAAAGTTCGCCACTAGTGCAAATATAGTGAACAAAGCAGCATATTACATACACTGGGCGTCTAAATTGGCCACCAGTGAAAATAAACGCGGTAGCAAAACAAGTCCAGAACTGAAACCACTTCAGAAGAGCTCAAGAAACGATATCCTGGATACCCACCATGCTGGCAAGAAACTTAGCAAGCTTATTAGATTTCTCTTGTTTGATGCTAAAATCGTCTAGCGCTTGCTGTTGCACCAGAAAGTATGCATCTGAATTCTGTAGGAACTTCCTCAGTCCTTTGGCTTCTTGCCGCAGCACAGCTGACTGATGCCTTTCATCTTGTAGCTGAGACTGAAGAAGCCGAAGTGATTCAGGCAGCGAGTTCAAAGAGCTTGTGCCAGCGGTAGTGGCCAGTAACTCGAACACTACATCAATGCAGGACTTTGGGGTTGTCTCACTGTCTATAAGATAGTTTTTATAACCTTTCTTGGAGACCAACAGGGTTGTCTCACTATCTTGAACCTTATCTTCATTACTTTCTCTACCATTGCATAATGGGGTGCTCTTCTCCAATATTCTGTCCGCATTCTACAAGAGAAACAAGCAGACACATCACAGGCTTAGCATGTAGTATATGAAACTCATTTTGGTAAACCGGTTCAGTAGTAAGGTGGACAGGATAACAGCATGAAACAAACATATATCTATGTACTATGGTCACTTTATTGTCCATATCATTCTAGTTTATGTTGCCAAATCAAGATAGAGACACAGTTCAAATCATATATTTTTAAGACATAGCAGCATAGACAGAATATAAGTGTGGGAAACTACACAACACTGGCAACACTTGTAATGTGCATGACATGAGAACATAACTGTTTATACAACTGAAACTGAAATCAACATAGAGCAAGAAGTTAGAACAGCAATCCAGTTAAAGAAATAGGTTTAAAACATACCTGTTGCGCCATTGGAGTTTCAATTGGATCCTTCAAATTCTAAATTAGTTGGTATGAGTAAATACAGTGATGCAAGAGCAAAGGACTATAGACCATAGCTATGTAATCTGACCTGAGAACAGTTGCTCTTCTGCTTTAAACATGGAGTTTGGGTTCACTGTGGTGGTCTTCGTGCTTTGGGCACTGCAGTTGCTTTACAAACTGCTCGTGTGGGGGTACTCTGTGGTGGACATGGTGCTGTGTCAACTAGAAGTGGGTTACTATCCGCTGGGGTTGGGGTTAGATGGGGTGTAGCTGGTTCTCTGTCCAATGGTGTAAGTGTACAATCTGGAAGAATCTCGATTATGTGTGGTGGGGCTAGTTCGTGGGCCAGTACAACCATGGTTCTATCTGCGTCGACGGGTAGCACCATCTTTTGTGAAGAACGGGTTTTTACTCCCTTAGATACTGCCATCACCCCCTCCAATTCAAATGGCTAATAAACAAGAAAAGAAATTGAAAGTACAGACACTGTATGATAGACAGATGTGGTAATTCACATATATGTTGTCTAACCAAACAGGACAGCATGACACAATTTCACATATATGATGGCTAACTAAAAAGGATAGCATGACACAGTTTCAGATATATGATGGATAACTTAACATGATATAATGGCATAATTCAACATATGATAAGTATCTAAACAGGATGACATGACAAAACTATATGATGTCTTTCTAAAATAGGTTGGGATGAAATAATTCACATACATGTTGTCTAAGTATACAGGATGGCATGATATAATTCACATAATTGATTCATATACTAAGCAGCTGGCACTCGCATGTATGATCTCTAAACTAAGCAGATGGCATTGAATATTGTGTATATGATGTCTAAACTAAGCAATGTAAGACACCATATGCATGATATGAGAAATATAAACATTGCAAGTTAAGAGCATACACCTCAGGTGGGATATAGGACTGGTCATCTGTCTCTGAATCCTCCTCTGAGGAGCTACCTGTAACCATCGAGATATATGCTTCAACAGGTACCATTGCCTGCTCTAAAGACCTTGTTTTCACTCCAGATTTTTCCATAACTGGCTCAAATGGCTGATACACATGAAGAGTAGTTCAATATACACAGATTGTTGACAAATGGAATACGTAATGAAAAAAAGGATGGCATGAGATAATTCACATATATGATGCCTGGCTACATGGCGGTGCATAATTCACATATATGATAACTGGCTAAAAAACATGGCATTGCACAATTCACATATCTGATATAGAAAGCAAACATGAGGCATTCACACAAAGCATGTCTAATCTAAGCAGATGGCATGGCAATGCAAGACACCATATGCATGATATGAGCAATATAACCCTGCCAAGTTAGAGCATACACCTCAGGGGGGGAATATGACTGGTCATCTGTCTCTGAATCCTCCTCTGAGGGGCTATCTGTAACCATCAAGAAATCTGCATCGACAGGTAGCACTGACTGCTCAGAAGACCTTGTTTTCACTCCAGATTTTCCCATGACCGACTCAAATGGTTGATGCACAGGAAGAGTAGATGAATGTATAAAAATTGTTGACAAATGGAATACATTATGAAAAAAAATGGCACGATACAATTCACATGTACGATGACTGGCTAAACAGGATGGCATTGCATGATTCACGTATATGTTGCCTGGCTAAAGAAGATGGCATTGCATAATTCACATATACTCCCTCCGTTCCTAAATATTTGTCTTTTTAGAGATTTCAAATGGACTACCACATACGGATGTATATAGACATATTTTAGAGTGTAGATTCACTCATTTTGCTCCGTATGTAGTCACTTGTTGAAATCTCTAAAAAGACAAATATTTAGGAACGGTGGGAGTATGATATAGAAACCAAACAGGTGGCATTCACACAAAGCAAATCTAAACAAAGCTGATGACATATAAGATGTATAATGTAAGCAATGCGAGGCGCCATATGCATGATATGACCAGCATCAGCATGCCAGGTTAGAGCAAACACCTCAGGGGTTAAATAGGAGTGGTCGGCTCCCTCTGAATCCCCCTCTGAACAGTTATCTTCCTCTGGAATACAATCTGGAATGGGGGGAGGGGGGCCCACTTCGCCCACCATGGAGCGGCGTTTGCATGACATTATATTCCCACGTAACGGTCTTCTCTTTTTCTCTACATGTTCAGTACGATTGTGTACAATAACTGACATGCATAATAAAAAAACATAGTTAGATTATGTAATGCCTAAGGGGTGCATGCATAAATCAAGACTGATGGTAGCAAACGAGTGGATAGATCCAAAACTAATGATAGCAGGCAGATTATGGCTTCAGTTTAAAAAGATAGACGATGGATCATCTACTGTTTGTTGCCCACCCAACATGAACCACATAGAAGACCCCAGATGAACCAGATAGTAGTCAGATACTATTCGTTGCTGCCTTGATATGTGCCCCACAGGCATTTTAAAACTCAAGTTTGAACATTAGTTTGGACCTGACTCGGAGTCTAAGAGGTGAACAGGACGATAAAGTAGCAGGTAATAATAATCGATGTATAACGTAAGCAGGCACGAAAGAGTGTGACCTCTCTTCCGGAACTGTGTAGTCCTCAGGTTCATCTGCTCAGTCGATGATGGTAATGCAGTTGGCGTGGCTGCCGGCAACGGGGAAGATGATCTGAGGTGGCGAAAGAAAGTCTGCAGGGGGAATCTCTCTTGCAGTGAACGCTTCCGTCGATGGTGCACCTCAGGTGGGGTGGATGGTGGCATGACAGGAGCAGGACATAACACACAGAGTTTTCTTTGACACCTATCTGAAAATGAAGTAAATCTATAAGGGCTCCTTAGAATTGGAGGATTCTAAAAATGCAGGGACAGGAAAAACACAGGAATAGGATAGGAATGCATGTGCAAAATAGAGCATTTGCAAACATAGGATTTCTGTCAACCTGGGTGTTTGGTTCACATGAATTGGAAGAACACAGGAATGGAGAAACTTGGTCAAATTAAAGTCAAACCACATGAAAATGTAAAATAAGAATCTTATTATGCCAGTAATGCAATTAGTCCTGTTCTTCATGCATATTAATTTGAAAAGGATGCTCAGTGGAAAGAAGAGAGAAGCATGCTCCTCTCTCTATGGGTTCTTGCCTAAACCAGTAGCAGCACTGGAAATATCATCCTCCTCTCCCAGAATATCAGTTTCAATTTCTGAATCATTGCCATCTCCAGCAGCTGTTGCATTATCATCTTCGAGTACACCAGTAGCAGCTGGAGAATCTGAAATACCAAAAACTGTAGGTTGTCCTATAGTAGGAGGAGCTGGAGAATCAACAGCAACAATCATCGATGGCTCAGCAGCAGGAGGCTTCGCCGGCCCTGCACGAGCACTACCACTCTCAACAGCAATGCCAGCTATAGCTGACTTGCCCTGCTCAACATTAGAATGAGGTTCAGTTTGATCCACCCCATCGAAGCGGCCAATGCTTGATACATCCTTGTTTGCAAGCTCCTCTGAAGCAACACTAACATTGTCATTCTGCAGCAAGAACAAAACTCAATAAAAAATGGGTAAGTGAACCTCATCAAAAGGAAAACAAAAATGGACAAAGAAAAAAAATGATACCTTAGGATCACTGCCATTGTCGGTGCAACAAACATTTACATTTGTTGCCCGGACATATACACAGGCGCACTGGCATCGTTTGTTCAGCATCAACACCCAAACTAAGGCCAAGCCAGAGAAGCAGCTCTTAGTAAGATCAAAGAGCGGATCAAGAAGACGAAGACAGAAGAATATCACCTTGGGAAGGCTTCCCTTGCCGGGTAGGAGAGCCTGGCTGGGTTGAGACCGTCTCAAGGGTGAGTCCAAGACTTCCCCAGCAAGCTTGCTGGGTCCGCCGGGGGCGGGATCCCCGCCAAGACTCCACCGCTCCACCGCACAGCGACGCAAGTCACTTATCAGTGCGGTGTCAAGCTCCCAAGTGATTAAGTGTCCTCTGCTAAGCACATGGCGGCCCGTTGGAAGAAAAGATTTATCCAAGTGACACCCGTCCAGAGGCGTGTCAAGTTGATAAGCAAGAGATGATTAAGCGGCTTGACAGGCCTGTCGGGCTTCGCCCTCAGCATGACAACTAGCAGTGCATTTAATGCACTTTGTCCTCACTTCGAGAGTTAGGTATGATAGCACTGTTGGCTATCTAATCAGGAGATAAAGACTTTTTTGCCATTGTGGTTACCCCTTACACTATAAAAGGAGGTCCAAGGCGACCTAGAAAAGGATTCGGACCCTCACACATTTGTACGCACGTAGCTTCTCTCCCCAAGGCACCCTTGCCGGGCTTGAGTGCTGCGTGCTCGTTGTGTTCTTCCACTCAATCCACCAAAGCAGGAGTACGGTTTTACGCTATCCAGCAGCCCCAACCTGGGTAAAAACAACCAGTATCACCACCGACGTGCTGCTCCATGGCCTCTGCTCTTTGTGCAATGTGATCTCCCCCTTGCCAAACCACAAGGGGCTCATGGCCCCATAGGTGATCGTGATCCACTGCGACATCTTTGGCGCGACAGGTAGGGGGCATCGCTTCTGCGAACCTGAAGTCGTGAACAGCGTGTCGAACTCCATCGTCGATCATCATCATCGTCATCCTCGTGCATGGCACCCAAGAAGAAGTCTGGCGCGACCGCGCACCCTTCCACTTCGAAGGCCCCCACTCACGCGGGCGCGGACGCCGCTGGCGCCATGGCGGTGTTGGGTGAGGCGGGTACCACGGGAGGCACGGGAGGCACGACCAGCGCAGGCGGCGCTGTCGTTGTGTCCCCCGTGGACGAAGCTAGAGCGGGAGGCGCCAGGGGAGGACAGCATCAACAAATTCTAGACGGGCATAACCCACAAGCTGCGGATGGAGGGGGTGTTTAGTCTCCACCACCCCACCGCATCAGCGGACGCAGCCGCAGCGACGACGTCCGCTCTGGCGTGAGTCATGACCCTCTAGACGTGCCTATTACGGGCGCGACCACTGGACAAGCACCTCGCCCAGAACAAGGCAAGCGAGCCGAAGCACCAAACGGGGTCGCTAACCCCCGAGTGCAGCCCACTCATCACCTGACTGCCTTGGCGACCGATCCACGATGGCGTGATCACGACGACGCCCCTGCTGATACTACCAGGAGCCGGGCGATGTCGCGATCTGCCTCATCAGCTCTGCCAAGCACAGCTACGGAAGCCATGGCACGGGCCCAACTCCTACTGAGATTTCCACCAGTAGCTGATCAGATGGATGAGTGGAGGGCCACCATCCAGAGCTTGATCGGCTTTGCTGAAGCTGGAAGATCACGGCGGGCGGAGCCATCGCGGCGCCCGCAAGCGACGACAACAGCTCGAGCTGCTGGCCGTGTTGAGGGGGGCGCACTAACAGTGTAGTCCCCTCCGCGACAGCAAACCCAGAGGCAGCAACAAGAGCAACGCGACCATGAGCCCGACGAAGCTTCGATGGCCTCGTCTGATCCACGAGCCCGTCGAGATCTGCGGCAGGTCCTGGAAGATCGGTGGAGGGAAGATTCGCGCGTCACTATAGAGCGGCGCCGGGAGACCCGCCATCAATCTGGCAGACGCAATGGCCCAGACATCGACGAACCCGCGCCCAGTGAGGGTGGGTACTTAACTTTAGAGGTGGGGTGCCCTGCCTTCACTCGCGAGCTGTGGCAAGTCCGTTGGCCATTTGCCCGCGTTTTCAAGCCAGAATTGCCAGAAAAATATGATGGAAAGCTGAACCCGGCAGAGTTCTTGAGCATTTACATGATTGCCATTCAAGCCGCCGGGGGCAGGGATGAAAAAGTGTTTGCCAACTACTTCCCTTTGATGCTCAAGTCAAATGTGAGGTCATGGCTGATGCACCTGCCAGAGAACTCCATCTCATCATGGGTTGACCTGTGCAATGAGTTTGTTGGCGCCTTCACGGGCGGCCATCAAGAGCCAGGACGCCCTAGTGACTTGCAAGTTCTTCCACAAAAGGAAGGGGAGAGCTTGCGAAAGTATATGTAGAGATTCAGTCGAGTGCACCGCAACATTCCAGAGATACACCCGGCAGCTGTGATTGCCGCGTTCCACTCGAACGTGCGCAACAGGAGGATACGTTCTAAGATGAACGTCCGGCTGCCCAAGACCGTCAATGAGTTGTACACCTTGGCGGACAAATGCGCTCGAGCTGAAGAAGGAAGGCGACCTCCTGGAGAGGAGGAAGGAGCAGAGGTTGATTCGGACGATGATGATAACCCAAAAGTATAGGGGATCGCTACAGTTTTCGAGGGTAGAGTATTCAACCCAAATTTATTGATTCGACACAAGGGGAGCCAAAGAATATTTGTAAGTATTAGCAGCTGAGTTGTCAATTCAACCACACCTGGAGATTAATTATCTGCAGCAAAGTGATCAGTAGCAAAATAGTATGATAGTAGTAGCAACAGCAATAGTAACGGTAACAATGATAGCAATGATTTTGTAGCAAGTGTAACAGTAACAGTAGCAATAGTAACTTAGCAAGAACAATATAAGAGAAAATCGTAGGCATTGGATCGCAGAATTCGTTGGATGATATTCATCATATAACAGTTATAACCTAGGGCGATACAAAACTAGCTCCAGTTCATAAATATAATGTAGGCATGTATTCCGTAAATAGTCATACGTGCTTATGGAAAGAACTTGCATGACATCTTTTGTCCTACCCTCCCGTGGCAGCGGGGTCCATATGGAAACTAAGGGATATTAAGGCCTCCTTTTAATAGAGAACCGGAACAAAGCATTAGCACATAGTGAATACATGAACTCCTCAAACTACGGTCATCACCGGAAAGTATCCCGAATACTGTCACTCCGGGGTTTACGGATCATAACACGTAATAGGTGAATATAACTTGCAAGATCGCATCTAGAACATAGATATAATGGTGATAACATAAACGGTTTAGATCTGAAATCATGGCACCCGGGCCCAAAGTGACAAGCATTAAGCATGGCAAAGTCATATCAACATCAATCTTAGAACATAGTGGATACTAGGGATCAAGCCCTAACAAAACTAACTCGATTACATGATGAATCTCATCCAACTCCTCACCAGCGAGCCTACGAAGGAATTACTCACTCCCAGTGGGGAGCATCATGGAATTGGCGATGAAGGAGGGTTGGTGATGACGAAGATCGAAGATTCCCCTCTCCGGAGCCCCAAACGGGCTCCAGATCTGGCCTCCCGATGAAGAATAGGAGGTGACGGTGGCTCCGTCTCGTGAAACGTGATAATTCTTCCTCCTCGATTTTTTCTGGAAAAGGAGGATTTTATAGCATTGGAATCAGGGTCTGCAGGGCCACCAGGTGGGCACAGCCCACCTGGGCGCGCCTGAGGGGGGCGCCCTGGTGGGTTATGCTCACCTAGGGGCCCCCCTCCAGTGGTTCTGGGCTCCAGTATTTTTCTTTTATTGTATAAAAATTCTCCAAAAAGTTTCGTTCCAATCCGAGAACTTTTATTTCTGCACAAAAACAACATCATGGTAGTTCTGATGAAAATAGCTTCAGTCCAGGTTATTTTCATTCAAATCATGCAAATTAGAGTCCAAAACAAGAGGAAAAGCATTAGGAAAAGTAGATACGATGGAGACGTATCAACTCCGCAAGCTTAAACATTTGCTTGTCCTCAAGCAATTCAGTTGATAAACTGAAAGTGAAAAAGAAAAACTTTTACGAACTCTTTTGCTCTTGTTTACATAAATAAGCTTAAGTAGCACCCAGGTTTTCAACAAAGATTATAACTAACCATGTCAACAATAACTCTTAAAAATTATATTAACTCATATCAATGACATAATCAACTAGCGAGCAATAATAAAACATCTCAAATGATAACACCTTGTCAAAACAATCATGATATAATATGACAACAATCGTATCTCGCTAGCCCTTTCTGAGGCCGCAAAACATAAATGCAGAGCACCTTCAAAGTTCAAGCAGCGACTAAACATTGTAATTCATGGTAGAAAAGATCCAGTCATGATGCATCCAACATTAACTATACACAATGCACGAGGATGACGATAGTGCTCTCAGGATCTGGCGCTTATTTGAGAAGGTGATGACTCAACATAAAATTAAATAGATAGTCCCTTCGCAGAGGGAAGCAGGGATTTGCAGTGGTGCCAGAGCTCAATTTTTAAAACAGAGGTAAATGAAATTTTGAGAAATGCACCCTTCCTGTTTACTTCGCGACCATTAGTTATCGATATCTTCCATGCTAAACACATTAGTGGCGGTTCCCAAGCGATAAAAGTAAAGGTTTACTCCCCCTCCACCAACAAACACACTCCACGGCTAGCCGAATCCACGGGTACCGTCCATACCAACATCAATCCTAGGGGAGTTTTGTTTAATTATTTGCAATTTGATTTCAGGACTGGGAATCCCTATTACCACCCCTCTCGTGCAAGGATGAGTGAATAAACACTCATCATGAGAATAACCCACTTAGCATGGAAGATACTGACTACCTCCTGTCACTCTATGAACAATCCAGGCACACAAAAATGGATATTTATTTGAAGTTTTTAGAGGAGGCACATGCAAATTTACTTAGAACGGCAGGGTAATACCGCATATAGGTAGGTATGGTGGACTCATTGTAACACCCCAAAAATTTAATCATGTTTTTACTAAATAAAATTTGGCCAGAATTAAAATTTTGAATTTTTGCTAGGTCTTTTATTAATTTCAGAACCATTTTCTGTTTCTGTTTTTTTTAAATTCTTCCCTCCATATAGCTATTTTTGGAAATAATATTGTGGCTTTGGTAGTTCTCTTAAAATATTTCAATTATAGTTTAATAACAGTAAGAATTATTTTCAGAATAAAATTTGCCTCTAAACAATTCTTTTAACAGCTATTTCAATATTTTAAATGCCTCTCTTGCACTACAACTACTTTAAATAATTCTTTCAAAATTCCACAAAAATTATGAGGGGTCATGCGATGCCTATAAATCACTTTTATGCAAAAATCCAACTTGCTGTTTTGAAAATTTTGAGTGAAACTCCCTCTTTTCCATTCTGTCCATTTTCTAGGTTATAACTACAACCCCAATTTTTATTGCTCCAAAAATTCTGAAATTTTTCCCACCTATAGTCCTTCCAACCAAACCCTTAAGTACAGAAGATCAGCTCAGTTTGCATCTTGGAAGTACACCAAATATTCTCCTATAGTTTCTGTCCAGAAATGAATTCTGTTAAAACTTGCATTAGCAACTATCTCTTTTTGCCAAAACAACTCCACCATCATCTATACCCTCCAAGGAGACATCAACCTGCCAAATACCACATCCAAAAAGGTTTCCTAGCCAGACCTAGCATTTCATCAAGCACCTTGTGTGCATGACAGTAATTTTGCCCCTCCCTAAGTTACATTGCACACTTGCTCATTTGGTCAAACTAACATGTCCAGGGTCTCTTGCATTTCCAGGATCCCAACTCTGTCAATTTTCTCTTCCAACAAACCTTTGTAGATGCCACTGACATTTGGTCGAACAGCTTGCGGGCATGTCCAGAGCGTGGCCGGGACGTGTGCATTTCAGGCATTGGCATCGCTCTGGCGCCACTCTCCTGCTACAGCCCCCGCACGCTAGCCGCCATAGGAAGCTTCACAGGCAAGCCACCGCCCTCGCCGACACCGGGACTTGGCCGCTAGCGCTGCCCGCCGCCGCCCACGCTGACCGGAGCCGCCGCCCGACGCTGCCTACTCCGTCACGTCTCTGCCTCACTTAAATGCCAACGGCCAGAGCTCTTCCATCCCTTCATCGACCTCCCTACCGTCCTCACCGACCCCCGCCACCCTCACCAGCCTCGCCACCGATCGCGGGAAGCCATCAATGGCCGCCGCTAGAATCTGCTTGCCGGCGCCGTCCGAGCCACCTTGCACCCCCTCGAGCCAACCAGCTGCCCCTGGAGTTAATTTGGACGGCCACCGCTTTCACCGACCTCGCTGACCCTGGCCGCCGCCCATACCCACTTCACCGGTGCCATAAATGGTAGCCGCCGCCGTGTTTATCCACTGAAAGCCTCGAAACCGACTTCCCCGGCTATAAGAAGGCACCCGAGCTCGCTCAACCCCCCACACATCACTCCTCTCCTCCCGGGGAACCACCTCGAGCAGACGAACGACCGGACACGGTCGTCTTCTCCGTTTCTGACCAAGGCGCCCGCCATCACTCCTTTGTCAAATACCACGCCCTCGAGCTTCCCCCTCCTTAATTTCTTCTCCAACAGCCTCCACTCGACCCCTGGAATCCATCCCCGCCGCCAATTTCATCGAAGGTGGCCCGTAGACAAAATGCCCAAACCGCCGTCGCCGGATTTCCATGTGAGAACTCACCGCCGATGACTGGGTGGACCCCGGTGAGCGTGCCGTACCTCTTCGAGATCGCCAGGCTCTCCTGGTCTCGCAGGTGGCCTCAGCTTCGCGAATGGCACCACCGTTCGCCGGCGCCGGACGTCGGAAGCCCTCATCTGTTTTGTCCAGGCGCGCGCGAGGTGGAGGGCAAACCCGACAGGTGGGTCCCACCTGTTGGTGAGCCACCATGTCGCCCCGCGCGGCAACTCCTCTGGGCTCGTCCCAGTGATGCCGTACAGCTAAAGCGCGCACAGGGCGTTCCTTAGCTCTTTTCCTTTTCTTTTTCAGCTGTACTCAAATATTTCCACAACAACTGTATCAGACCCAAATTTGATGATTCAAATTTCTGTAGGTTCCTAAAATCATGCTCTATTTATCTAGATTAGGTGAACATTTTTTTTCCAAGCTTTGTTCCCACTGAATCTATTAAACAGTTCTTTTCCTTGTTTATTCCAGCTTAGAATTTCCATAACTAATTCATATGAACTCCAAATCAACTAATTCATGTTTTTACTAAATAAAATTTGGCCAGAATTAAAATTTTGAATTTTTGCTAGGTCTTTTATTAATTTCAGAACCATTTTCTGTTTCTGTTTTTTTTAAATTCTTCCCTCCATATAGCTATTTTTGGAAATAATATTGTGGCTTTGGTAGTTCTCTTAAAATATTTCAATTATAGTTTAATAACAGTAAGAATTATTTTCAGAATAAAATTTGCCTCTAAACAATTCTTTTAACAGCTATTTCAATATTTTAAATGCCTCTCTTGCACTACAACTACTTTAAATAATTCTTTCAAAATTCCACAAAAATTATGAGGGGTCATGCGATGCCTATAAATCACTTTTATGCAAAAATCCAACTTGCTGTTTTGAAAATTTTGAGTGAAACTCCCTCTTTTCCATTCTGTCCATTTTCTAGGTTATAACTACAACCCCAATTTTTATTGCTCCAAAAATTCTGAAATTTTTCCCACCTATAGTCCTTCCAACCAAACCCTTAAGTACAGAAGATCAGCTCAGTTTGCATCTTGGAAGTACACCAAATATTCTCCTATAGTTTCTGTCCAGAAATGAATTCTGTTAAAACTTGCATTAGCAACTATCTCTTTTTGCCAAAACAACTCCACCATCATCTATACCCTCCAAGGAGACATCAACCTGCCAAATACCACATCCAAAAAGGTTTCCTAGCCAGACCTAGCATTTCATCAAGCACCTTGTGTGCATGACAGTAATTTTGCCCCTCCCTAAGTTACATTGCACACTTGCTCATTTGGTCAAACTAACATGTCCAGGGTCTCTTGCATTTCCAGGATCCCAACTCTGTCAATTTTCTCTTCCAACAAACCTTTGTAGATGCCACTGACATTTGGTCGAACAGCTTGCGGGCATGTCCAGAGCGTGGCCGGGACGTGTGCATTTCAGGCATTGGCATCGCTCTGGCGCCACTCTCCTGCTACAGCCCCCGCACGCTAGCCGCCATAGGAAGCTTCACAGGCAAGCCACCGCCCTCGCCGACACCGGGACTTGGCCGCTAGCGCTGCCCGCCGCCGCCCACGCTGACTGGAGCCGCCGCCCGACGCTGCCTACTCCGTCACGTCTCTGCCTCACTTAAATGCCAACGGCCAGAGCTCTTCCATCCCTTCATCGACCTCCCTACCGTCCTCACCGACCCCCGCCACCCTCACCAGCCTCGCCACCGATCGCGGGAAGCCATCAATGGCCGCCGCTAGAATCTGCTTGCCGGCGCCGTCCGAGCCACCTTGCACCCCCTCGAGCCAACCAGCTGCCCCTGGAGTTAATTTGGACGGCCACCGCTTTCACCGACCTCGCTGACCCTGGCCGCCGCCCATACCCACTTCACCGGTGCCATAAATGGTAGCCGCCGCCGTGTTTATCCACTGAAAGCCTCGAAACCGACTTCCCCGGCTATAAGAAGGCACCCGAGCTCGCTCAACCCCCCACACATCACTCCTCTCCTCCCGGGGAACCACCTCGAGCAGACGAACGACCGGACACGGTCGTCTTCTCCGTTTCTGACCAAGGCGCCCGCCATCACTCCTTTGTCAAATACCACGCCCTCGAGCTTCCCCCTCCTTAATTTCTTCTCCAACAGCCTCCACTCGACCCCTGGAATCCATCCCCGCCGCCAATTTCATCGAAGGTGGCCCGTAGACAAAATGCCCAAACCGCCGTCGCCGGATTTCCATGTGAGAACTCACCGCCGATGACTGGGTGGACCCCGGTGAGCGTGCCGTACCTCTTCGAGATCGCCAGGCTCTCCTGGTCTCGCAGGTGGCCTCAGCTTCGCGAATGGCACCACCGTTCGCCGGCGCCGGACGTCGGAAGCCCTCATCTGTTTTGTCCAGGCGCGCGCGAGGTGGAGGGCAAACCCGACAGGTGGGTCCCACCTGTTGGTGAGCCACCATGTCGCCCCGCGCGGCAACTCCTCTGGGCTCGTCCCAGTGATGCCGTACAGCTAAAGCGCGCACAGGGCGTTCCTTAGCTCTTTTCCTTTTCTTTTTCAGCTGTACTCAAATATTTCCACAACAACTGTATCAGACCCAAATTTGATGATTCAAATTTCTGTAGGTTCCTAAAATCATGCTCTATTTATCTAGATTAGGTGAACATTTTTTTTCCAAGCTTTGTTCCCACTGAATCTATTAAACAGTTCTTTTCCTTGTTTATTCCAGCTTAGAATTTCCATAACTAATTCATATGAACTCCAAATCAACTAATTCATGTTTTTACTAAATAAAATTTGGCCAGAATTAAAATTTTGAATTTTTGCTAGGTCTTTTATTAATTTCAGAACCATTTTCTGTTTCTGTTTTTTTTCAAAATTCTTCCCTCCATATAGCAATTTTTGGAAATAATATTGTGGCTTTGGTAGTTCTCTTAAAACATTTCAATTTTAGTTTAATAACAGTAAGAATTATTTTCAGAATAAAATTTGCCTCTAAACAATTCTTTTAACAGCTATTTCAATATTTTAAATGCCTCTCTTGCACTACAACTACTTTAAATAATTCTTTCAAAATTCCACAAAAATTATGAGGTGTCATGTGATGCCTATAAATCACTTTTATGCAAAAATCCAACTTGCTTTTTTGAAAATTTTGAGTGAAACTCCCTCCTTTCCATTCTGTCCATTTTCTTGGTTATAAATACAACCCCAATTTTTATTGCTCCAAAAATTCTGAAATTTTTCCCACCTATAGTCCTTCCAACCAAACCCTTAAGTATAGAAGATCAGCTCAGTTTGCATCTTGGAAGTCCAACAAATATTCTCCTATAGTTTCTGTCCAGAAATGAATTCTGTTAAAACTTGCATTAGCAACTATCTCTTTTTGCCAAAACAACTCCACCATCATCTATACCCTCCAAGGAGACATCAACCTGCCAAATACCACATCCAAAAAGGTTTCCTAGCCAGACCTAGCATTTCATCAAGCACCTTGTGTGCATGACAGTAATTTTGCCCCTCCCTAAGTTACATTGCACACTTGCTCATTTGGTCAAACTAACATGTCCAGGGTCTCTTGCATTTCCAGGATCCCAACTCTGTCAATTTTCTCTTCCAACAAACCTCTGTAGATGCCACTGGCATTTGGTCGAACAGCTTGCGGGCATGTCCAGAGCGTGGCCGGGACGTGTGCATTTCAGGCACTGGCATTGCTCTGGCGCCACTCTCCTGCTACCGCCCCCGCATGTTAGCCGCCATAGGAAGCTTCACGGGCAAGCCACCGCCCTCGCCGACACCGGGACTTGGCCGCTAGCGCTGCCCGCCACCGCCCACGCTGACCAGAGCCGCCGCCCGCCGCTGCCTACTCCGGCACGTCTCTGCCTCACTTAAATGCCAACGGCCAGAGCTCTTCCATCCATTCATCGACCTCCCTACTATCCTCACCGACCCCCGCCGCCCTCACCAGCCTCGCCACCGACCGCAGGAAGCCATCAATGGCCGCCGCTGGAATCTGCTTGCCGGCGCCGTCCGAGCCACCTTGCACCCCCTCGAGCCAACCATCTGCCCCTGGAGTTAATTTGGACGGCCACCGCTTTCACCGACCTCGCTGACCCTGGCCGCCGCCCATACCCACTTCACCGGTGCCATAAATGGTAGCCGCCGCCGTGTTTATCCAATGAAAGCCTCGAAACCGACTTCCCTGGCTATAAGAAGGCACCCGAGCTCGCTCAACCCCCCACACATCACTCCTCTCCTCCCTGGGAACCACCTCGAGCAGACGAACGACCGGACACGGTCGTCTTCTCCGTTTCTGACCAAGGCGCCCGCCGTCACTCCTCTGTCAAATACCACGCCCCCGAACTTCCCCCTCCTTAAGTTCTTCTCCAACAGCCTCCACTCGACCCCTGGAATCCATCCCCGCCACCAATTTCATCGGAGGTGGCCCGTAGACAAAATGCCCAAACCGCCATCGCCGGATTTCCGTGGGAGAACTCACCGCCGATGACTGGGTGGACCCCGGCGAGCGTGCCGTACCTCTTCGAGATCGCCAGGCTCTCCTGGTCCCGCAGGTGGCCTCAGCTTCGCGAATGGCGCCATCGTTCGCCGGCGCCGGACGTCGGAAGCCCTCCTCTGTTTTGTCCAGGCGCGCGCGAGGTGGAGGGCAAACCTGACAGGTGGGTCCCACCTGTCGGTGAGCCACCGCGTCGCCCCGCGCGGTAGCTCCTCTGGGCTCGGCCCAGTGACGCCATACAGCTAAAGAGCGCACAGGGCGTTCCTTAGCTCTTTTCCTTTTCTTTTTCAGCTGTACTCAAATATTTAGACAACAACTGTTTCAAACCCAAATTTGATGATTCAAATTTCTGTAGGTTCCTAAAATCATGCTCTATTTATCTAGATTAGGTGAACATTTTTTCCAAGCTTTGTTCCCACTGAATCTATTAAACAGTTCTTTTCCTTGTTTATTCCAGCTTAGAATTTCCATAACTAATTCATATGAACTCCAAATCAACTAATTCTTTTTCTTATATTCCTCATATTTTATCTAGTTTATTTTAGTATTTATTTCAAAAATATTTGAAACAATTTTTGGCACTGTTTTGGCTATATGTGGTAATTCAAATATTTTTGAAAATAGGAAAAATGGAGGGAAGAAACTTTTCAAACTTTTGGAGTGCACCCAATATCTCTGCATACTAAAGGCAAGCATCTTGAACACTTGATATGGTGGATTGCACAGTTGTTTGTTTGCGAGAATATTTGCATCATGAATATGTTGAATTCAAATAAAACTGGCATATGGCTATTTTTGCATGATAGATCCCTTGACAATATTTTGTCTCATTTTAAGCATGAATTATGTGTGAGCATGGTTATTTTCACATGTCACATCTGCTATGTTGGTCCTGACTAAATTGCAGGAAAGAATCAGTCACGAGAAAAGTGACCGTGAGACTAAAATTTCTCGTGGTGACGAGAATGATCAGTAAGGGCATGTCGGGACATGCCGGGTGGTGATGCTGTTGGGTATCACCAAGGAATATATTATTAACACCCAGAGGCTACCATGAATATTATGCTATGCATGTTAATATTATTATGGTTATGCTTATTATTGAGGACTAACCCATTTCTCTTATTTTGTATTTCCTGAGTGTCTCAGGGGCTGGCTAGACTACCCCGGGCACTCAATTTTATTTTCAAGACCTCTCGTGGCGTCTCTCGAGTTAATAGGCGGTTTATCCCGCCACTACTCTTGTAGACACCCGATTGGCATTTCTCTTCAAGTCCGACCGTGGCGTCACTTGACACCCGACTGGCATTTCTTTTCAAGACCTCTCGTGGCGTCGCCTGAGTTCTCGAATGGTCCTGTCTCGTCCGATTTCTCTTTTAGACACCCGTTTGGCATTTCTCTTCAAGACCTACCGTTGTGTCATTTTAGACATCCGACCGGCATTTCCTTTATTTTATTTTTCCTTTAACTTTCCTGGTTCATCACTAATATTTTTATTTATATCATGTTATTTGCACATGCTAATATGTTATCATGCCATGATTTAATTCCTGATAGCATGCCTTTAAGTCCATCATGAGCATACGCATATAGTTTGGTTCAACATGATCATATATTGTTCAGGATGTTTGCGAGTACATTCAAACGTACTCACTGGCTTGTCCCTGGCTATTTACTTGGCCAGGTCAGGAGTTCTACGAGGAGTACCACAACGACACCCGTGCGGAGCCTAGGATTAGCGGCCACGCAGATAGGAATTATCCGGGTCAGCTGTTCCTGTGGGAATGGAGCCCCATCAACGCTGGAGAACCACGAGTCATTTCCGTCATCCACCACCGGAATCACTGTTGTATCATTAGACCTTTATGGTCTTGTATCCAATTCTTGTAATAGCTTGGTACTTCTGTAACAAGGACGTGTCCACCAGTAACAGTAATCCTGGGCTGGTGATGACACAAGGGGTTAGATTTTTTGGGATATTTTGTGTCCCCGAAATCCGGCCCCGACACTCATCTAGAATAACTTGGTTTTTAGGATTTTGATGCACAAGCAGTATTTCTGCTTAGTACAGGTGAAGGCTAGCAAATAGGTTGGGAAGTGGCCAGCTAGAGAGCGAAAACGGTCATGAACATGCATTATGCTTAATGAACATTGGATACTAGCATGGGTAGGATATGAACTCCATGAACATAAATATCATAGAGGCTATATTGTTTTGATTCAACTACATGCATGAACATGTGCCAAGTCAAGCCACTCGAACATTCGGAGGAGGATACCATATCATCATACTATATCGCAATCATTTTAACGCAATGTTGACATCCAAGATGAATCATTATCCACTCCTAGCTACTTATGCATGGCATGAGAAACTATAAACTCTAATTGTCATTGCAAACATGTTTGATCATAATATGCTGAATCATGGATACTAGGTTAAACATATTTACAAAAACAAAACAAGTTGAGTTCATACCCGTTTCTCTCTGCCACAACCAGTTCACCAAATATCGTCATTATTGCCTTTCACTTGCATGATCGAATGATTTGAAAATAATAATAGTGCAAGAATGCCGTGGACTAAGCTGGAATCTGCAAACATTTTATTCAAAGGAGAAGACAAGGTAATTTGGGCTCTTCGTTAGATCAACAATAATGCACAGGAGAGCCACTCAACATTTTCATCGTGGTCTTCTCCTTGGTATGACTCAATAAACGGAAAAGAAATTCATAGAAACTCACTGAAATATTTTTGGAGTTTTTAGTTTGTCTAGAAGAAAGCAAATTAAAGAAGGAAAAACAAAAAACGAGAAAAACTATTTACACGGGAAAGCTCCCAACAAACAAGAAGAATCGAGAAATATTTTTGGGTTTTTCTTTTAATAATGCAACTAATTAAACTAGAAAGAAAAACCGAAAAGAAGCAGGAAATATTTTTGGGTTTTCTCAAAGTTTTTCAAACACACAAGAAGAAGGCGAGAAAATAAATCTAGTATGGATAATACAATGAAAAAGTGTGGACACCGACAACTGGAATGAAATGTATAAACATGAATGTAATGTCGGTGGAAATACATACTCCCCCAAGCTTAGGCTTTTGGCCTAACTTGGTAATCACCGTCAGTAGCCTGCGTAGTAGTCAGAGTGATAGCTCATGAAGGCTCTAGGTGCAGCCTCCTCAGCCCGCCGAGCAGCTACAACCTTAGCATTGTGCGCGCGGGCCTTGCTCTCAAGAACATAATATCTTCGCTTGCTATGATAATCAAAGAGAGCAGGAGCAGGCAAAAAGGTGTGCACCACAAAATGTTTATTAAACAATAAGTTGTAAATATAATCAGTGGCCTCGCCTTTGAGGAATTTATGGCACTTCATGGCCTCAAAGTCTAAGTACTGGGTGGGTAGGATAGGGTCATTAGGGCAAGGTGATACACCCAGCCCCCTCGCTAGACGTGAGGCATAAATTCCACCATAAAAGTCTCCACTACCGGCGTTGTGTTGCAGTCTACGTGCAACAATTGCCCCAAGGTTATAACATCTATCACCGGTAAGAGCAGTGTGTAAAAGACTCAAGTCAGGAGCATAAAGCGTGCTGCAATCCTGCTTGCCTACGATGCATTTGCCATTTAAGAGTGCAAAGTATTGAATCGATGGGAAATGAATGCTCTTTATTCTACCATGTGTCACTCCTCTAGTTTCACCATAGCAGAGGCTAGTCAAGAATGTTTCGTACTCAGATCTAGGTGGTTCATCTAGCGAGCCCCAAAATGGAATTTTGCAGTGGTAAGCAAATCTCTCTAGAGGTATGGTAAATGGATTGTCATACAGTTTAAACGACACCCTAGACTCACGAGGATTAAATCTAAATTCTTTAGTAAATGATTCTGTGAGGCTGAGATGTTGGTTGCACTTATCTTCCAGGTAGGGACCGACCTCGGTGTTGCGAACATATTGCTCAAATTCTTCTTTAATACCTCCTCTCACCATAAAATTGTTGCATGGCCATAAGCAGGATTTGGTAGCTGCTTCTCGTATCGAACTTGCGCTTGGTTCAACATAAGACCGACGCACCGAATCACTACTAGATGATGCCTCTGAAGATCTCCTCCTCGAAGAACTCCTAAAGAAACTCATCTTATTCCTATGAACAAAATTCTAAAATTTTTAGTCCACAAAATTTTTGTCAACAAAACTTCACAAGATTGGTAGCAACTACTCATAGACATGCATAGAGGCTATATTGAGCATTCAAACTACTTAGAACTCTAAGAATTCAACATGCAAGCTCATCTACAGCAGCACCAAGAGTAGCTAATTATTCAAAATATAAAACATTAAAGCAAAAACTAATTGGACAAATGGAGGAGTCACATACCAAGTAGCAATCCCCCAAAACAGTTTCGGAAACGGAGCTTCGAGCAAAGAGATCGAAATCCGCGGGTTTGAGAGCAAGAACATGAGAGAGAGAGAGAGCAATGGTGAATTTTTTCTGGAGGTAGGTGGTGACATGGGCTAAAGAGATAAGTGAGGGGGCCCACATGGGGACCACAACCCACCAGGGTGTGCCTGGGGGTGCTGGCGCGCCCAGGTGGGTTGTGCCCACCTGGTGCACCCCCCTCTGATGTTATTTGCATCAAAAATTCTTAAATATTAAAAAAATCGTATTAAATTTTCAGGGCATTCTGAGAACTTTTATTTTTGAGTCATTTTTTATTGCACAAAAAAATCTAGAAAACATGATAAACATGGCATTTTATTTTATTTAACTAAGAAATATAGAAAATAAAAGGTAGGGACAAAAGGTGGTGCCTACTAAATTCATCAACTTCATACCTCTCAAAAGTGATCCATTAATAAGGTTAATCAAGTCTTATTAACAACCAGCTTCGATTAGCATGAAACCGAAGAACTTTCGTAAAACACTAAGTTACCTCAACGGGGATATGCATGTCCCCAACAATAAGTATATCATATTTCTTTTTGGCAGTAGGTAGAGGTAGTTGAAAACTTCCAATAGTGAGTGTCGAAGATTTTTCAGTAACATTTATACCATTCACCTGGAATTGTTTCTTCGGAAAGTGCATCGTATGCTCATTACCATTGATATGAAAAGTGACCTTGCTTTTATTGCAATAAAAAACAGCCAGTATTCAAAAAGGGTCTACCAAGGATAATCGACATGTTGTCGTCCTCGGGCATCTCAAGTATGACAAAGTCAGTCAAGATGGTAACATTTGCAACAACAACGGGCACATCCTCACAAATACCGATAGGTATGGCAGTTGATTTATCAGCCATTTGCAAAGATATTTCAGTAGGTGTGATTTTATTCAAGTCAAGTCTTCTGTATAAAGAGAAAGGCATAACAATAACACCAGCTCCTAAATCACATAATGCAGTTTTCACATAGTTTCTTTTGATGGAGCAAGGTATAGTTGGTATTCCCGGATCTCCAAGTTTTTAGGTACTCCATCCTTAAAAGAATAATTAGCAAGCATGGTGGAGATTTCAGCTTCCGGTATTTTTGTCTTATTAGTGATGATGTCTTTCATGTACTTTGCATAAGGGGCCATCTTTAAAATATCAGTCAAGCGAGTACGCAAAAACACTGGCCTAATCATTTCAGCAAAGCGTTCAAATTCTTCATCATCTTTCTTCTTAGTTGATTTAGGTGGAAAGGGCATGGGCTTCTGAACCCACGGTTCTCTTTCCCCTCCATGTTTTCGAGCAACAAAGTCTCTTTTGTCATATATTTTATTCTTGAGTTGTGGGTTATCAAGATCAACAACTGGATCTATTTCAACATCATTATCTAGCTCTTTATTGTTTGGTTGAGTGTCTTGAAGAACCTCATCATTATCTTTTTCATTATGACTAGGTGAGTGTTCATTACCAGATTGAGTTTCAGCATCAGAAATAGAAACATCATTATTAGCTTCTGGAGGTTTTTCTATCTCAGGTTCACTAGAGGTATGCAGAGTCCTATCATTTTTCTTTTTCTTCTTCTTTTTGGTAGGACTAGGTGCATCAGTATTAATTCTTTGAAAGTCTTGTTCAATTCTTTTTGGGTGTCCCTCAGGATAAAGTAGTTCCTGAGTCATTCTACCTCCTCTAGTCATTACTCTGACAGCATGATCATTGATATTATTATTCATTTCATCAAGCAATTCTCTTTGAGATTTAGCAACTTGTTCTAGTTGAGTTTGAACCATAGAAGCATGTTTTCGTACACCTCTAACATCATTTTAGATTCTAAATAACAAGTCACTCAAGCGAGCAATCATATCAGAATTGTATTTCAATTGTTTCATAACATTTGCATTGAAGTGATCTTGTTTTCTAATATAGTTATCAAACTCATAAAGGCATTGACTAGGATGCATATTATAAGGATTGTCATTATCATTAAATAATTTACCTCTACCACCTTGGGTGGTGGTGTATCAAGCCCATGTATTTCTTTAATAGGAGGTAAATTTTTGACATCCTCAGTTTTAATACCATTTTCCTTCATAGATTTCTTTGCCTCTTGCATATCTTCTGGACTGAGATATAAGATACCCCTCTTCTTCGGAGTGGGTTTAGGCGATGGTTCAGGAAGAGTCCAATCATCATAATTTTTCAATATGTTATTCAACAATTCTTCAGCTTGTTCAACAGTTCGTTCCCTGAAAACACAACTAGCACAACTATCTAGGAAGTCCCTAGAAGCATCGGTTAGTGCATTATAGAAGATATCAAGTATTTCATTTTTCTTAAGAGGATGATCAGGCAAAGCATTAAGCAATTGGAGAAGCCTCCCCCAAGCTTGTGGGAGACTCTCTTCTTCAATTTGCACAAAGTTAAATATTTCTTGTAAGGCAGCTCGTTTCTTATGAGCAGGAAAATATTTTGCAGAGAAGTAGTAAATCATATCCTGGGGACTACGCACACAACCAGGAGCAAGATTATTATACCAAGTCTTAGAATCACCCTTTAATGAGAACGGAAATAATTTGAGAATATAATAGTAGCAAAATTTCTCATCATGAGCAAATAGGGTGGCTATATCATTCAGCTTAGTAAGATGTGCCACAACAGTTTCAGTTTCATAACCATGGAAAGGATCAGATTCAACCAATGTAATTAACTCTGGGTTGACAGAGAATTCATAATCCTTATCATCAATAAAGATAGGTGAAGTAGCAAACTTAGGATCACATTTCATTCTAGCATTCAAAGATTTCTCTTTCAGTTTGCATAATAATTTGTTAAGATCATATCTATCATTGTAAGCAAGAAAAATCTCTAGCTGTCTCCTCATCCATAACATAACCTTCAGGTACCTTAGGCAGTTCATATCTAGGAGAGCTAGGTCTAACATGTGTTTCAAGATTTTCAGATTCAATAATTTCATCTGGTTCAGCATCCTCAATATCTTTAGCTCTAGCAATTTGTTCATCAAGAAAATCACCAAGTGGCACATTATCATCAAGCAAGGTACTAGCATCATCATAAGCATTATCCATAGCAGAAGTAGCATCATCAAGAACTTGCAACATATCAGGATTAATAGCATGTGGTGGTGTTGCAAGTTTACTCTAAATAGAAGGTGAATCAAGTGCAGAGCTAGATGGCGGTTCCTTACCCCCCTCGTCTTAGAGGGAAATATTTTAGTCTTGGTATCCTTTAGATTCTTCATAGCGATAAATTGATAATAGTCCCAAGTGACTCAACAAATATAGCTATGCTCCCCAGCAACGGCGCTAGAAAAAGGTCTGCATAACCCACAAGTATAGGGGATCGCAACAGTTTTTGAGGGTAGAGTATTCAACCAAAATTTATTGATTCGACGCAAGGGGAGCCAAAGAATATTTGTAAGTATTAGCAGCTGAGTTGTTAATTCAATCACACCTGGAGATTAATTATCTGCAGCAAAGTGATCAGTAGCAAAATAGTATGGCGGTTTTGATAGTAGTAGCAACAGCAATAGTAACGGTAACAATGATAGCAATGATTTTGTAGCAAGTGTAACAGTAACAGTAGCAATAGTAACTTAGCAAGAACAATATAAGAGAAAATCATAGGCATTGGATCGGTGAATTCGTTGGATGATATTCATCATATAACAGTTATAATCTCGGGCGATACAAAACTAGCTCCAGTTCATAAATATAATGTAGGCATGCATTCCGTAAATAGTCATACATGCTTATGGAAAGAACTTGCATGACATCTTTTGTCCTACCCTCCCGTGGCAGCGGGGTCCATATGGAAACTAAGGGTTATTAAGGCTTCCTTTTAATAGAGAACTGGAACAAAGCATTAGCACATAGTGAATACATGAACTCCTCAAACTACAGTCATCACCGAAAAGTATCCCGACTACTGTCACTCCGAGGTTTACGGATCATAACACGTAATAGGTGAATGTCACTTGCAAGATCGGATCTAGAACATAGATATAATGGTGATAACATAAACGGTTCAGATCCGAAATCATGGCACCCGGGCCCAAAGTGACAAGCATTAAGCTTGGCAAAGTCATATCAACATCAATCTCAGAACATAGTGGATACTAGGGATCAATCCCTAACAAAACTAACTCAATTACATGATGAATCTCATCCAACTCCTCACCGACCAGCGAGCCTACGAAGGAATTACTCACTCCCGATGGTGAGCATCATGGAATTGGCGATGAAGGAGGGTTGGTGATGACGAAGATCAAAGATTCCCCTCTCCGGAGCCCCAAATGACTCCAGATCTGGCCTCCCGATGAAGAACAGGAGGTGACGGCGGCTCCGTCTCATGAAACATGATAATTCTTCCTCCCTGATTTTTTCTGGAAAAATAGGATTTTATAGCGTTGGAATCAGGGTCTGCGGGGCCACTAGGTGGGCACAACCCATCTGGGCGCGTCTGAGGGGGGGGGTTGCCTGGTGGGTTGTGCTCACCCAGGGGCCCCCCTCCGGTGGTTCTTGGCTCCAGTATTTTTCTTCTATTGTATAAAAATTCTCCAAAAAGTTTCATTCCAATCCGAGAACTTCTATTTCTGCACAAAAACAACACCATGGTAGTTCTGCTGAAAAGAGCGTCAGTCAGGGTTAGTTTCATTCAAATCATACAAATTAGAGTCCAAAACAAGAGGAAAAGCGTTAGGAAAAGTAGATACGACGGAGACGTATCAGACGACGACGAAGCCACTGGCCCGAAGAAGAAATGCCGGAGGTGCAAACAGAAACGCAAGGAGAGGCCAGTGTTAGCCGTTGAGGGTTCTGGCGATCTTAGCACCGGCAAGAAGGCCAAAACTGAAGCCCCCGGCAAGGAAGCTACCGCGTGCGCTGATTGCCGGGAGGCTGCGACCGCAGAGTAAGCTGGGAAGTTTGACTGGCCGTATTGCAAAATCCACCTCACTAAAGGTCATGATCTGCAAGAATGCCATCAAGTCGAGCAGCTTGTTAAGAGGCAGAGGGCGGAGTATGAAAAGCCTGATAGAGAGAGAGACCAAGAAGGTGCTGGCGAGAAGGGCCATGGCGGAAGAGGAGGCCGCCGCGGCAAGACCCCTCAGCAGAAAGAGAAACCTGCCAGAGGCCGTGAGAAGAAGGAAGGTGATGATGAGAGTGATGAAGGAGATGAAGAGGAAACCAGTGAGCAAGAATTCTAGAAAGCAACTGAAGCCCTGTGCATTGACGGAGGTGCATCCTTGCACTCCTCTCACCGCCAACTCAAGCAGTGGGTGCAGAGGTCAATGCCGTGGAGCCAGCTGCGGATTCCCGGAAGCCACTCAAATGGTCCCGCATGCCTATCATCTTTGATGAAGAGGATCACCCCGACCGTACTACTGCGGCAGGGTGCTTGCCGTTGTTGGTCTCACCAACAATCCGCAACCTCAAAGTCACAAAGATGCTAGTTGACAGTGGGGCTGGGCTGAATCTGATCTCTCCCAAGGTAGTTAGCAAGTTACAAATATCAGATGAGGAACTCAAGGTCACTGTCACGTTCCAAGGAATCAACCCTGGCAGGAGTCATCCTAAGGGGAAGATTACACTACCGGTGACGTTTGGTGGAGAACTGAATTACCGGACTGAGAGGGTTGTATTTGATGTTGTCGATCTTCCTCTACCTTACAATGGGATCCTTGGCCGCCCAGCTTTGGCAAAGTTCATGGCAGCATGCGACTATGCTTACAATACCTTGAAGATGCCCGGGCCGATGGGCGTCATCTCTATCCCGACAGACAAGAAATATGCAATCATATGCGTGTATAAGATGTACCGAGACATGGTAGCTGCTCAGGCCGCTGAAGCTGTAGCTCCTGCCAAGGAAACAAAGAAAGGAAAGAAGGCTAGCAGAGACGCCAGCAAGCAATCCGGGAAGCGCACCTCTCCGGAGTGTGCTGCACCTGTTGATGACTTGCCGGAGAGTTCCACTAGTAAGAGGCCCAAGATCGCTTCACCTGCTATGAAGAAGGTCCCGACAAGGCAGGATGGCGCTGACGGTACATTCACCATCAGCGCCACCCTTAATGACAAATAGGAAAGCGCGCTCATTGCCTTCCTGCGGGCGAGTGTCGATGTGTTTGCTTGGCAGCCATCTGACATCCCCGATATTCCCAGGGAGGTAATCGAGCACCACCTTGCTGTCTGCCCTCATGCTCGGGCTGTCAAGCAGAAGGTCAGAAAGCAAGCTTTGGAGTGGCAACAGTTTATTGCCGAGGAAATCAAGAAACTTGAAGCAGCTGGTTTGGTCAGGGTAGTTTTGCATCCAACATGGTTAGCAAACCAAGTGGTGGTGCGCAAGGCGAATGGGAAATGGAGACTTTGCATAGACTTCACAGATCTGAACAAGGCATGCCCGAAGGACCCTTTCCCCTTGTTGCGCATCGATCAGATTATGGATTCCACTTCCGGTTGTGATCTGCTTTCCTTTTTGGATGCATACTCCGGATACCATCAGATATTCATGTCCAAGGAAGACAAAGAGAAGACTGTGTTCATAACTCCATGTGGCACGTACTGTTTTGTACGAATGCCCTTCGGGTTGAAGAGCACTGGATCCACTTTTGCAAGGGCAGTACAAATTGGGTTTGAGCCTCAGCTACACAGAAATGTAGAAGCTTACATGGATGATATAGTGGTCAAGACTAAGGATAGATCTACACTCATTCAAGATTTGGAAGAGACCTTTGCAAACCTGCGCAAGATCAACCTGAAGTTAAACCCCGAGAAATGCGTGTTCAGCGTTCCCTCCGGCAAGCTACTTAGCTTTTTTGTGTCTCATCGAGGGATAGAGGCCAACCCCGACAAGATCAGAGCAATTGAACAGATACACGCACCCAAGATAGTCAAGGATGTGAGGCATTTAACTGGATGCATTGCCTTGCTGAGTAGGTTCATTTCCAAGTCTGCCGAGCATGCCCTGCCGTTCTTCAAGATCTTGAAGAAGGCAGGGCCAATGAAGTGGACCCGGGAGGCAGAAGCAGCGCTGTGGGACTTGAAAGCCTACCTTTCCTCTGCCCCCACCCTGGTCGCTCCTAAACCACAAGAGCCGTTGCTACTATACTTAGCGGCAACTAATCAAGTGGTTAGTGCAGCACTGGTGGCGCAGCAGGAAGTAGACGAAGGAGCAGCTACAACTACTGTCCTCTCCGGAAAAGAAACTGAACCGGCCGCGGCAAGATTGTGCGCAGATCAAGGTGGGGAAGAGCAAGCTGGCAAGATCAGTTCTGAAGTGGTGGCAAAGAAGAAAGTGGTGCAGCAGCCAATGTACTTTGTCAGTTCCCTGTTATGGGGGCTAGATCAAGGTACTCTAGAGTGCAAAAGCTAATCTTCGGCCTTATCATGGCCTCGAGGAAGCTGCGTCACTACTTCCAAGCCCACGAGATCACAGTTGTCACCCGTTTCCCACTCCAGCGCATACTGAGGAACCCTGAAGCTACTGGCAGGATAGTTGAATGGGCACTAGAGCTGTCAAGCTTTGGCCTAAAGTATGAAAGTACCTCAACCAATCAAAGCAGAGCGCTAGCGGAATTCATTGCAGAATGGACGCCCACTCCAGATGAAGAGATACCAGAGACAGTTATCTCCGACGAGGAGGCGCCTCAGGAGTGGATCATGTATTTTGACGGTGCCTTCTCGTTACAAGGCGTAGGAGCTGGCGTGCTTCTTGTCGTGCCTACTGGAGAGCACCTCAAATATGTGGTCCAAATGCACTTTCCCCGGGAGAAGGCCACCAACAACACTGCCGAGTATGAGGGGCTCCTTGCCGGGCTCAGAATTGCAGTAGAGTTGGGAATCAAGAAGTTGATCATTCATGGAGACTCGCAACTTGTGGTGCGATAGGTCCACCAGGATTACCAGAGTCCATTGATGGAGGCGTACGTTGAGGAAGTGAGAAAGTTGGAGGAACACTTTGATGGATTGCAAATAGAGCACGTGTCGCATGCAGAGTATAGCGTTGCTGATTATTTATCAAAGTGTGGAGCACAAAAGCTCCCTGTGGAACCAGGAACTTTTGTCCTTCACCTGACTCAGCCTTCAGTATTCCCATTGATGATGGCCAGAAAAAGGAGGAAGTTGGACTCCGGCAATACTCTCCCGGCAGGGCCTCCCGAGGCCGCTAGTAGAGAGGCTGCCGGGAACGGCTCCACTTTGCTTGGTGAGCCGCACCCTCCTGCGGATCCTCAAATCCTTGCGGTCGAGGTAAGCGCTCCCACGAATGAGGAGGTGCCGTTGGTCCTTGTTGTCGAGCCTCGGGCTCCAACTTGGGCACGGCACATTGTCCACTACCTTCAAACAGGAGAACTTCCTGAAGAGCAAGAAGAAGCTAAAAGAATAGCCCGACGGTCCAGTATGTACCAGTTTGTCGATGACACTATGTACAGAAGAAGACCAAATGTTTTGAAATTGAAGTGTATTTGCCGGGAAGTGTCGGTGCAACAAACCCTGGGTCTGTTGCCCAGACCGTGCACAGGCCCGAGATCAAGATTGCAACATCCAAGACAAGGCCAAGATGAAGAGATAGGCTCTTTGAGGAATCAAAGGGCAGGTTGAGAAGACCAAGTCAAGCCAAGGAGCAAGACACCGCTAAAGGAAAACCTCCCTTGCCGGGCAGGAGAGCCTGGCGAGGTCAAGGTTGCCCTGGAAGCAAGCCTCAAGATCACCCCAGCAGGCCTGCCGGGTCCTACGAAGGCAAAACACCCCGCTAGGGCTTCACCGCCCCACCTTGCAGCGATGCAAGTCATCGATCGGTGTGGTGTCAAGCCCCAAGATGACTAAGTGGCTACCTTTTGCCACATGGCACCATTTCCTATAGGAATCGCCTCCAAATGACACCCGTCCAGCGAGGTGTCACGTAGACAGGAGAGAAGGTGGCCAAACAGCCCGACAAGGCATGCCGGGCAGGCCATGATGTGACACTAAGCGGCGCATTTAATGCGTTCTGCTCTGCCTGCAGAGTAGATATGATAGCACTGTTTGCTATCTAATCAGTACACAATGACTGATTTGCCATTGTGGTGACCCCTTGATCTATAAAAGGAGGCCCATGGCAACCATAGAAAGGATTCGGACCCTTGTACACTCGTACGCGCGTAGCTGCTCTAGCCCCGAGGCAACCCTGCCGGGCAGGAGCGCTACGCTTCCACCACCATCCACCATCAATCCACCAAAGCAGGAGTAGGGTTTTACGCCTCGCGGCGGCCCAAACCTGGGTAAAACTGCCTGTGTGATCTCTGTCGCGCTGTGCTGCGCTCCTCCGCTCTTTGTGCAACACGCTCATTCCCCCTGCCGAACCAAAAGGGGCTCATGGCCCCATAGGTGGCCATGGTTTCCCGCGACATCTTTGGCACGCCAGGTAGGGGGCACGCGCTTGCGCGAACCCGAGAAGTGTACGTAGCGCGCCATCTTCACCGCCATATTCTTCATCAACGGCTCCATCGTCCATGGCGCCCAAGAAGAAGCCCGTCGCCGCAGCTCATCCATCCACCTCGAAGGCCCCGCTGCACACGACCGCTAATGCAGCGGGGGCTACGAGGACACCTGGGGGTGTGGACGCTGCAGGGGACGTGGTCGGCGCAGGCGGCGTCGTTACCACCTCCCCTGTGGCCAAAGCAGGAGCAGGAGGCACCGGAGAAGGACAACACAAACTATATCCCAGCGGCCGCCACCCATGAAGTACGGGAGGAGAGATCATTCCATCTGCACCTCCCCGTCTGGCCGAGAGGCACAGCCGTAGTGGGGGTACTCGCTCTGGGGGGAATCACAACTCCCCAATCGCTCCCGCCGCGGGTGCGACCGCAGAGCATGCGCCACCCCCGGAGCGAGCCGACCCAGCCGCTACGCTAAACGGAGCCGCTGGCCTTCAAGCGCCTCCACCTCATCACCACGCCATCCAGGCAGCTGGCTCACAACGACAAGAGCATGGTGCGACCGCTACCGGTACCGTCAGGAGCCGGGCTACGTTACGGTCTTCATCGACATCCATGCCAAGCACCGCTTCAGAGGCCATGGCATGGGCCCAGCTGCTGCTGAGATTTCTGCCGGCAGCCGATCAGATGGATGAGTGGAGAGCCACCATTCAGAGTCTGATTGGCTTCGCCGAGGCGGGAGGATCGCAGCGGGCTGGTCGCCATGGCCTCCCCAGGCGACGACAATGGCCCACGCTGCTGGCCGTGCGGAAGGGGCCACTCCTACTGTGTAGTCCACTCCACGGCAGCCAGCGCGGGAGCCACGCTATCAAGAACATGACGACGTCTCGATGGCTTCGTCCGACCCTCGAGTGCGTCAAGGCCAATGGCGAGTCCTGGAGGACAAGCAGAGGGAAGGCGCGTGTGTCATCACCGAGCGACGCCGCGACACCCATCGCCAGTCCGACAGGCACGATGGCCCCGACGTCGACGAGCCCACGCTCGCTGAAGGTGGGTACCTGCCCTTCGAGGCTGGGTGCCCTGCCTTCACCCGCGAGCTGCGGCAAGTCCATTGGCCGTCCACTCGCACGTTCAAGCCAGAGATACTAGAGAAGTATGACGGGAGACTGAACCCGGCAGAGTTCTTGAGCATCTACACCATCGCTGTTCAAGCAGCCGGGGGAAGAGATGAGAAGGTATTCGCCAACTACTTCCCCCTAGCACTCAAGCCAAATGTGAGGTCATGGCTGATGCACCTGCCGGAGAACTCCATTTTGACTTGGGCTGACTTGTGCCATGAGTTCGTTGGCGCCTTCACGAGCGGCCATCAAGAACCAAGGCGGCCCAGTGACTTGCAGCTTCTTTCGTCGAAGGAAGGTGAGAGCCTGCGGAAATACATGCAGAGATTCAGCTGAGTCCACAGGAATATTCCAGACATCCACCCGGCAGCTGTGATAGCTGCGTTCTAGTCCAATGTGCGCAATCGTCGGATACGTTCCAAGATGAACGTTCGATTGCCCAAGACTGTGAAGGAGCTTTACACTCTGGTGGATAAGTGTGCTCGAATAGAGGAGGGGAGGAAGCTCCCTGGAGAAGAAGATGGCATCAACATCGATTCAGAGGATGATGACAAGGCCACCAGTCAAAAGAAGAAGAACAAGAAGCGTAACAAAAGGTGCAAGGATAAAGCAGTGATGACCGTTGAGGGATCAGTCATGCCTAGTACCGGCAAGAAAGCCAAGGCTGAGGTTCCCGGCAAGGAAGTTGCCGCGTGCACTGATTGTCGGGAAGCTGCGGCTGCCGAGAAGGCTAGGAAAGGCAATGGCCCATATTGCAAGATCCATCAGACCAAGGGCCACGATCTCCAGGAGTGTCATCAGGTTGAGCAGCTTGTCAAGAAGCAGAGGGCTGAATATGAAAAGCGAGATAAAGAGAAAGGTCAGAATGGCGCTGGCGGAAAGGGCCGGGGTGGCGGAGCAAGCCGCCCCAGCAAGGCTCCTCAGAATCAAGGGAAACCTGCCAGAGGCCATGAGAAGGGGGATTGCAACGATGAGAGTGATGGTGGAGATGAAGAGGAAACCAGCGAGCAGGAATTCCAGAAAGCCACTGACGCCCTGTGCATTGACGGGGGTGCATCCTTGCACTCCTCCCACCACCAACTTAAATGGTGGGCGCGTGAAGTCAATGCCGTGGAGCCAGCGGCAAACTCTCGCAGGCCGCTCAAGTGGTCCCGCACGCCCATCATCTTCGATGAAGAGGACCACCCTGACCGCACCACCGCGGTAGGGTGCTTGCCGTTGTTGGTATCACCAACAATCCGCAACCTCAAAGTCACAAAGATGTTGGTTGATGGCGGGGCCGGGTTGAATCTGATTTCTTAAAAGGTTAGCAGCAAACTCCAGATAGCAGAAGAAGAGCTCAAAGTTACTAGTACATTTCAAGGAATCAACCCCGGCAGGAGTCGTCCTAAGGGGAAAATCATGTTGCCGGTGACATTTGGGGGAGAGTTGAATTACTAGACTGAGAAGATCGTGTTTGTTGTGGTTGACCTCCCCTGCCATACAATGGAATCCTTGGTCGCCCAGCTCTGGCCAAGTTCATGGCGGCATCCCACTATGCCTACAACACCTTGAAGATGCCAGGGCCGGTGGGCGTCATTTCCATTCCATCATACGAGAAGGACGCAATTATTTGCATGGACAAGATGTACCGGGAGGCAGTCGCGGCAGAGGCCACTAAAGCTACAATCCCCGCCAAGGAAAGTAATGGAAAAAAGAAGGCTAACTGGGATGCCGGCAAGGAATCCGAGAAGCGTACCTCTTCGGGGTATGCTACGTCTGTTGATGACTCGCCGAAGAGTTCCAATAGCAAGAGATCCAAGGCTTCTGCACCCGCTGTGAAAAAGGTCCCGGCAGGGCTGGCTGGCGCTGATGGTACTTTCACTATCAGCGCCACCCTCGATGACAAATAGGAAAGCACGCTCGTTGCCTTCCTGCGGGCGAATGTCGATGTGTTTGCCTGGCAACCATCTGTCGGATTCAGGGCTCCGCAGACCCAAGAAAGGTTCGAACTCTGGGGTGCGTGCGAAGAACTCAATCTCCCCAGACTACCGAATCATGGATCTCACCGCCTAGCTCGATGAACAGGAAAGGAAAGGGACTCAGCAGTTTACCTAGGTTCGGGCCACCTTGCGGTTTAAAACCCTCCTCCTACTTTGTGGTGGATTGGCCTCGAGGTGGGCTAAGGATGAACTAGTACAAAGGGAGAACAGCCTCAGGAGGAGTGTTCTTGTGCTGGTGTGAGCTGGTGAGGGTGCTCCGGTCCTTGTCCCCTCCTATGGTGGTGGCCTAGCTATATTTATAGTGGCCTCGGTCCTCTTCCCCCAAAATAAAGGCGGGAAGGGATCCCACAATGGCCATGTTTGAAGGGAGACAAGTAGTACATCTTATCCTGACGAAAGGTGGTCTTCGCCTGCAAAGCTTCTGGTCGTGACATCGTGGTGGGCTCGGCGATGACCTCCATCCTGCCGTCCTGGTCTTGTAGCACGAGAATGGAAACCTTTGGCTGATTCCTTGGGACTCTGCGTCTGCGCTTGCTTCCTTAGCACCAAAGAGGAAACCTGCTGTACTATGCCTGCTGGAGCCCGCCTGGCCTTGGTCATCATGGCTTGCATCATTTGAACCTCACGAGGTGGGGCTTGCATGGAAATCTTTTCTCCTCAGGAGCTGGCCTGGGGATGCCGCTCCCTCCGGAGGTCTTGGCGTCGTCCGCCTCGCGAGGCTTGGCCCCTCGCGAGGGTCTTGTGTTGTCGATGCTGGAGAAGGGCCGTACCAGGCCGCTGATGAAGCCACGCCGTGGGCCGCAGGCAGGCAAGTCTGGGTACCCCGGTTCCCAGAACACCGACAGTAGCCCCCGGGCCCAAGGCGCGCTCGGACTTGGCTTCGAGGCGAAGCCAAAGGGCAAGGGCGAAGCGCCGTAGGCCCTAACCGCCTGCGGACCCGGTTGACGTGTGCCGCTTGATGGGACGTGGGTGTCTCCACTTCCCCACGCTGCCTCGGCAATCGTCTGACTTGACAATAACCTGCTGTATGCAAAAAGATCATCATTATCGGAGATCATGGAGGCCGGCGGCTAGCCTCCCTTTGGCTATAAATGGTAGGAGGGGCGGAGCCACCTGCTCATCTCCGTCTTCCTACTGCTTACTTCTTCTTCTTCCCTCTCGTCTCGCCATCTCATCGAAGCACCATGGCACCGGGGAGGAGGTTTTCTGCGGCGAAGAAAGGGAAGGCCCCCAAGGAGGGGCCCTGACTCGCCGCCGCCCAAGAGAGGCCGTGGGAGACACCGAAAGCACGTAGCGACTCCGGCGGTGGCCCCTCGAGGGCGCGGGCGTGCTCCTCCGACAGCCGGCGCCGCCTCCGGCAGCCGCGGTGGAGCTTCTTCCCACGGCAAGGGCTGCCATGGTTAGGGCGACCTCGGTGATGAGGGGTGGCGCGCGGTGGTCGTCCGGCCGCCACGACCGCGCTCCCACTCAGCCGATGCACTCCCGAAGTTTGTCGTGTGGTCGGAGAGGCCCGTGGGCATCTGGTTCCAGCTACCGCGCTCCTTTGTGAGCGCGCTGCCGGCCGGAGGGCCTGGCGGCCTCTGGCTGCAAGCCAACGGCTGCTGCAGCAAGGCCTCCTGGGTGGATGTCGAGGTCACCGCCACCGGCAACGTGTTCCTGAACCGCGGGTGGCAGCCGTTCGCCCGCGCACGCGGCCTGCATGGGAGGTGCACCCTCCACTTCAGGTACGATGGCGCTGTGACCCTCTACGTCAGGGTCTTTGGGGAAAGCAGCCGGCGCCTGGGGTGCTGCCCGGAGAGCGACAGTGACGATGAAGATGGTGGCGACGGCGCCATTGCTGGCGGTGAGCTTACCCTTGGCGACGGCCGCGCCGGCTCAAGCAGCGGGGGCTCCTCTTCCGGGCAGAGTACGAGCGACGACGACTGTGATGAGCTGCCACGCCGCCAGGCTCGGACCGGGGAGGGCGACAAGCCGCATCGCCGGCGTGCCCCGGTGAAGCAGGAGGAAGACTCCGACTGAGCTTGGGTGTCACCGGGGCCGAGCCTCAGGAGTCGCCGAAGTCGCGCAGCTTGCTTTTGTTTCTTTTTCCCTCCTGCATTGAAAGAAGTAGAGGGCCCTGTTGGGGCGTGTAATGAACCCTGGCGTTTGCGCTGTTATGCTATGCTCGTTGTTTTCATATTATGTTGTGATGTCCATGTTTCTACTAGGTGCGTTCAAGGTAACTTAGCTCGATGTGCTCGCGGTAGGCTTCCATGTCGCGAGGGCATGCCCTTCTAGGGGCATCTTCCAAGGGCTTCCTTCTTGAAAACTCGAGGGTCTTTGACTCCTCGGGAGTCGCTGAGCCTCGGGAGGCGTCGTGTCGCTGCAGGGTTAGAAAAACTCATGAAGCATCTCGTCCTACCTCGCGCAAACCCCTGAGCACGGGTTGGTTGTAGCCAGCACACCGCGTCGCGATGCCCGGAGGCATGGACTTAAGATGGTGCGCATGCCCGTGAGCTCATTCGAGGGCATCACACGAGGATTAAGGCACCAAAACTGGGGCAGCAAGGTTTTGGAGGTGTGGCCGCGGGCGAGCCCGGGCGCACACACCATACCTAGCCCCCGCGCGCGGGGCACGCGAGAAGGAGCGACGGGCAACTGCCGCTCTTCCTGGGACAAGGTTGGAGAGGTGAACACTGCAAAGAGAGAAGAAGAGAGAAACTTTCCAACTCTTGCAAACGAAAGACGCGAAAGCTTCAAATTTCACTCAAGAAGTCGAAAACCAGCTACAGAAAGCAAGCAAAAGAAAAGCCGCGTCTGGCACCTAGACTAGTCTTCTTGTCTTCCCACCAGCGCGGAGCATGGGGCCTCCACTAGGACATGGGTGGGAGCCCCCGTGAGGCCCAGGGGCGGCACTCAGGAGACTCTGGGGTGTGTACAGCCCCAACTTATTATTACGTGAGAGTATCACGAGCGGAGACCTTCACAGGCCGGGGCCTTGCTTCATGGGTAGAACTTCCGGAGGTGCTGGATGTTCCAGGCGTTCTGGATGGGGATCCCGTCCTACGTCTCCAGGCGCGCGGCGCCAGGCCTAGAGACACGGGCGATCCTGAATGGGCCCACCCACATGGGCGAGAGCTTATGCAGCCCCTCCCTGGAGAGCACCCGCCTCAGGACGAGATCACCCACCTCGAGTGTCCTGGAGCGGACGCTGTGGCAGTGGTACCGCCACAGCGCCTGCTGGTACCTCGTTGCCCGGAGCGAGGCCTGGTGGCGTCCTGGCGTGCCTTGTCAAACGCCAAGACACGCACGGAGCGATGCCTGACCTTGTGAGGGAGGACCGCCTCGGCTCCGTAGACAAGGAAGAATGGGGTCTCGCCCGTCGACTTGGTCGCGGTGGTGCGGATGGACCACAGCACGGACTAGAGCTCGTCGAGCCAGCCCCTGCCGCAGGCCTTGAGCTTCTTCTTGAAGGTCCTCGCCTTGAGGCCTCTCAGGACTTCTGCGTTGGCGCACTCGGCTTGGCCGTTGCTCCGAGGGTGTGCCACCGCAGCGTAGCATATCTGCGTTCCGAGGTTAGCACAATATGTTTTGAAAAGGTTGCTGGTGAACTGCGAGCCATTGTTGGTGATGCTGCGGTTAGGGACCCTGAAGCGGCTCACAAGGCCCTTGATGAACTTGACGGCCGAGCCGGCCGGGATGGCACGGACGCCCTCCACCTCCGCCCACTTGGTGAACTTGTCGATGGCGACGTAGAGGTAGCGGTAGCCCCCGGGCGCTCGAGGGAATGGACCCAGGATGTCCAGCCCCCAGATCGCGAATGGCCACGAGAGCGGGATGGTTTGGAGTCCCTGTGCAGGTTGTTGAATCTGCTTGGCATGAAACTGACAGGCCTCACAAGATCTTACCAGCTCGGTGGCATCATTGAGTGCCGTGGGCCAGTAGAATCCGATGCGGAACGCCTTGCCGACGAGGGTGCGTGATGAGGAGTGATGCCCGCAGTCTCCGCCATGTATGTCGGCCAGTAGCTCGCGTCCCTGCTCCTTGGAGATGCATCATAGAGAAACATCATTCGGTCGCTTCCGGTAAAGCTCACCATCCTGAATGCAGTACGCAGTGGCCTGGCGGGCGGCTCGCTCTGCGTCTTCCTCCTTCTCTGGCAAGGTGCCTTGGAGCAGGTACATCTTGAACTCCTCGGTCCAGCACCCCTCCTGAGGCTCAAGCGCGAGGAGCAGGCGGGCTCCCGAGGTCGGGCCGCAAGCTGGGGCACCTAAGAGGGGCGCCTGGGGAAGCTCCTCCTAAAGCGGTGCTGGTGCTGCAGCGGGTGGAGCCGCCGACGGCTTGAAAACCACTCTTCGAAGACGCCGGGCTCCTGAGGTAGACGTCGGGGCGCCCTCTTGGTGATGTCGTCCGCCTCCTTGTTGGTGCCCCATGGTACGTGCTGCAATTCCATGCCCAAGAATCGTTTCTCAATTTTGCGTACCTCCTCGAGGTATGCCTCCATGTGCTTGTCCTTTGGCTTGTACGCCTTGGTGGGGAAGTTGATGAGGAGCTGAGAGTCGCCCCTGATGGTGAGGCGCCTTATCCCTAGGGCCGCCGCAGCCTTGAGGCCGGCGATTAGGCCCTCGTATTCCGTGATGTTGTTGGAGACCTTCTCGTCGTGCTCGAAGCAGAGCTGCACGGCGTAGTAGAGCTTGTCTTGTGTGGGCGAGATGGGCACGGCTCCAGCCCCCGCGTCCTAACGCGCGAACGCTCCGTTGAAGTACATGGCCCAACCATCCGGTGCTTTGCTTCCGGGTGCGAGAGAACGGTCCTCACCCACTTCCTGGCCAGGGGCGTCAATCCATTCCGCCACAACGTCAGCGAGTGCCGCACCTTTGATGATCCTGGTGGTGCTGAACTCTAACTGGAAAGCCTACAGTTCGATGTTCCATTCGGCGACCCTTCCCGCGGCGTTCGGGCTCCTGAGCACCCTCTCCAAGGGGTAAGCTGAGACAACCTTGATGGGGTGACCTTGGAAGTAGTGACGCAGTTTTTCGGAGGTGACGAGGAGTGCGAGCAAAAGCTTCTGCGGCATGGGGTAACGCACCCGAGCATCGCGCAGCACCGTGCTGACGAAGTATACTGGGTGCTCGACGAGGGCAGAGGCATTGGTGGGGTCTTACACCTCCTGACGCTGAGGGACCTCAGGAGCTTGGTTATTGGTCGAAGCAGCTGTGGCCTCTGGAGCGCCATCCTCAAGGGCTCGGCTGACCGGTGGGGTGGCCGAGGCCTATGGAGCGCCATCCTGAGGCCGCGGCGCGTCGGCTGGGCGCGAGGTGCTGCTCCGCGAGCCCTTGATGGGGTGCTCTTCCCGGACCAACACCAGCGCTGCGCTAGCAGAGTGAGGGGTGGAAGCCAGGTAGAGCACCAAGGGTTCAAGGGGGCGCAGCGCCACCATCACCGGTGGGCTGGTGAGGTACCTCTTGAGGTCTTGAAAGGCCGCATCAGCCTCCAGAGTCCACTCGAACGGGCCCTTCTTTTTCATCAGCTTGAAGAAGGGGAGGGCACGTTCTCCTAACTTGGAGATGAAGCGCCCGAGCGAGGTCACGCAGCCTGCCAGCTTCTGCATCTCCTTGAGGGTTTGGGGCGGACTCATCCTCTCTATAGCCTTGACCTTCTCTGGGTTGGCCTCGATCCCTCAGTGCGACACCAGGAAACCCAGCAGCTTGCCGGACGGGACGCCAAACACACATTTTTCCGGGTTGAGCCGTAGGTTTAATTGGTGCAGGCTGGCGAACATCTCTTCCAGATCTTCGATAAGGGTTCTCGCCTCCCGAGATTTCACCACTATGTCGTCAACATATGCCTCAGTGTTCCACCCGAGCTGCTGCCCCAGGGCGATGTGCATCAACCGTTGGAAGGTTGCTCCTGCATTATGCAGCCCGAACGGCATGCATGTGTAGCAGTACACCCCGCACGGGGTCAGAAAAGCCGTCTTCTCAACATCCTGCACTGCCATCTTGATTTGGTGATAGCCCGAGAAGGCGTCCAGGAAGCATAGTAAATCACACTCGGTGGTGGAGTCGACAATCTGGTCGATGCGCAGGAGAGGGAAAGGGTCTTGAGGACAGGCCTTGTTGAGGTTGGTGAAATTGACGCACATGCGCTCCTTCCCACCCTTCTTAGGGACGATAACTGGGTTCGCGAGCCAATCTGGGTGCCGCACTTCCCGAATGACACCGGCTTCCTGTAGCTTGTGGGTTTCCTGGACGATGAACGATTGGTTCTCCGGGGCTTGCCGTCGTGCCTTCTGCTTCACTGGGCGTGTGTTGGGGCACACCCTCAGGTGGTGCTCGATCACCCCATGTGGAACCCCGACCAGGTCCATAGCTTTCCACACAAAAATGCCCTTGTTCACGTGGAGGAAGCTGACCAGTGCCTCCTCCTGGTCCGGAGGGAGGTCGGCGCCAATGGTGAAGGTAGGGCCGGCCCCTCCGTCTTCATCGACCGGCACCTGCTTCATTTTAGCCTTGTCTTGAGAGAACAATTGCTTCTTCTTTGTTGGCGCAGCCCCCGGGCCCTCCGAAGCCTTATCCTCGATTGGCCGCACGGCCGCCGCGGCCTTGTAGGCGAGCTTGAGGGCCGTGAGCACGTCCTTGGTGTCCCCCGCCACGGTGATGATGCCGCTACTTCCCGGCATCTTCATGAGGTTGTAGCCAGGATGGGTTGCCGCCATGAACTTAGCCAGGGCTGGGTACCCGAGAATGGCGTTGTACGGGAGGCTGATGCGGGCGATGTCGAAGTCGATGAGCTCAGGGCGGTAGTTCTCGCGCGTGCCGAAGGTGACGGGGAGGCGGATCTGCCCTAGGGGGCAGGTGGAGCCATCATCGACCCCAAAGAAAGGCTTGGTGGGGAGGAGCCGGCCGTAGGGCACGTGAAGCAGGCAGCCCTCTTCCCCCAAAATGAAGGCGGGAAGGGATCTCACAATGGCCAAGTTTGAAGGGAGACAAGTAGTACATCTTATCCTGACGAAAGGTGGTCTTTGCCTGCAAAGCTTCTGGTCGTGACGTCGTGGTGGGCTCGGCGATGACCTCCGTCCTGCCGTCCTGGTCTTGTAGCACGTGAATGGAAACCTTTGGCTGATTCCTTGGGACTCTGCGTCCGCGCTTGCTTCCTTAGCACCGAAGGGGAAACCTGCTATACTACGCCTGCTGGCGCTCGCCTGGCCTTCGTCGTCATGGCTTGTGTCATCTGAACCTCATGAGATGGGGCTTGCATGGAAATCTCCGCTCCTCAGGAGCTGGCCTGGGGATGCCGCTCCCTCTGGAGGTCTTGGCGTCGTCCGCCTCGCGAGGCTTGGCCCCTCGCGAGGGTCTTGTGTTGTCGATGCTGGAGAAGGGCCGTACCAGGCCGCTGATGAAGCCACGCCGTGGGCTGTAGGCAGGAAAGTCTGGGTACCCTGGTTCCCATAATGCCGACACCATCTGACATCCTCGGTGTTCCTAGGGAGGTAATCGAGCACCACCTTGCAATCTGCCCACATGCCCGGCCCATCAAGCAGAAGGTCCGGAAGTAAGCTTTGGAGCGGCAACAGTTTATTGCCGAGGAGATCAGGAAACTTGAGGCAGCTGGTCTGGTTAGAGGAGTGTTGCATCCAACGTGGTTAGCAAATCCTGTGGTGGTACGCAAAGCTAATGGGAAGTGGAGGCTGTGCATAGATTTTACGGATCTGAACAAGGCATGCCCGAAGGACCCATTTTGTCACAACCCTAGTTAGTGCTTGCATTAGGACTAGCTAGAGTGATGGATCGTGTTCAATTTTTCCTGAAACTTGAAATGGGGATGGCATAAACCCCTAGCACCACTTAAATCAACTAGGGTTTACTAAAATAATTTTCAATGAATCTGAAATGCGCTTCATAAATGTTCATCATTTTTGAATTGGTCCAGAACCTCTGCCAAAAATGGTGCACATTTTTCTAGGTTACTTTGGATTATTGAATTAAATCATAAGTATTTGAACTTGGACATTTAAATGCTATTAATATTTTTAAATGTCCAAATAATTCTGGAAATGTTTAAGGGCTGTTGGAATTAATTTCAGAGGTGCCCATAGGGTTTAGTATTTTTGCTAAATCAAAAACAACAACAGAAAAAGAAAAAATAGGGGAGAGAGAGAGAAAAGGCCATAGGCCACTCACCTGGCTGGGCCGGCCCACCTGGCCCGTGCCAGTCATCACCAACCTCTGCAAGTAGGCAGAGAAGGGAGACAGCGCACGCGCGCCTGCGGCGCCACGCACCTCCCTGCTCGCCTGCGTCACCGAGGCCACCGCGACGCCTCGGGCCTTCTCCTCGGTGCCACCCCGACCCCCTGGACATCTCACTCTTCCCCTCTGTCCTCTCTCTCGCCCTCTCCTCGCCATGGCCGCAACCGCCAAGCGCTCATCGCCTTGAAACCGCAGCCACCGTGCTCCCCTAGCCTCTCCGACCTGCCCACGGGATCCGCCTCCATCGCCCGCGCCTCTCCGTCAACTCGTGCGATGCCGGATGCCCTGCATCACCGTCTGCACCGCTGTCTTCGCCGCCTCTGCCCCGAGATCACCGGCACCCGCACGACCTCATGAGCCCCTCCCCGAACTCGCAAAGACCACCGTCGACTCCACCGTGAGCTTCTGCTCCTCCTCCCCCACTCTGTTCTCTTCCTCGTGCACCGTAGCCACCGCACCATGCTCACCCGCACGCACCGTAACCTCTGCTCGCCGCCGATGTGTCTCTGGCCACCTAACGGCCCGGCCATCATGCCCAGCTTGCTCCCCGCGCCGTGTAGAGACCATAGGTGCCCCGCACGAGCCGCCTCGCCCGTCGTAGCCTCGACCCTGAGCTCACCCGAGCTCCCGGAACTGCCAAGGTCGACGCCGGCGATGACTCCGGCCAACCCTGGCCCAACCACCGCAACCACTCGATGCGGATGAGCATCCGCATCACGTAGATACCCTCCGCCGCCCATTTGGTCGCCCGAGGAGGAAACCCGCACCTCGCCGCCTCATCTGGCCTCGCCGGCGTTGAGCCACCGGTGGATTAGCCCCGGTTTGACCAGGGATTTGACCCCCTGGGTCACTGACATGCGGGCCCCGCCCTGCTAATCAACCTAGGTTAGTGCTAATTAAATTAGGTTAGTTTAGTTAGACACTGACAAGCGGGCCCCACTGGTCAGTTTGACCTGGGCTGACCTGTTGACTCGCTGACATCATCCTGACATTGTGCTGACGCAGTAATTCATTTTCTTGAACTAGTTTAGTTCTAAATAATTAGAAAATCTAGAAAATGCCTAAACTTCTAAAAATCATAGAAAATCAACCGTAACTCCAAATGGAATAATTTATATATGAAAAATTATCAGAAAAATCCAATCTATCCATTAGTACTGGTTTCATGCATGATAAAGCAACTTAACCTTGCTGTATAGATCAAAACATGTTAATGCACCATGGAAATTCATAGTTTGAATTTGAATTTGAACCTTTGGTTGAAAACAACCCAAACCCTTCTGTTGCTAGCTACATTAGCTCAAATCACAGCATATTGCCATGTCACATTCATGCATCATATTGTTGCATTGCATTGATTGTGTTCCTTCTCTGTTTGTCAGTGTTGTTCCCTCTCAGTGGATGTTGTTCCGACGTTGTGATCGTTGACACCAATGAAGAGCTATACTATCTTCAGAACTGCCAAGCAAGCAAACCCCCATTGAACATTCTGATATAATCCCACTCTCTCGCTCTTGTTCTCTTTTACTGCATTAGGACAACAATGTTTCAACTGTTACATGCTGCGGTAGTTGAACCCCTTTCCTCTACATGACCTTTCTTTGCCACAGTAATTAGTTGGAACCCACTAGCGCGAGTAGGATTTGTTTGAGCCATGATGTGCCTACTCATTCATGCTTGCTTGTTATGCTTGCTATGCTTAGAGTTGTGTCAGGTCTGATTCATCTGGGATGGATTGGAATGGTGTGAACATGTCCTACTGTTGAGAGCTAAGTGTGTGAACATGATTTGGTAAAGGTAGCGATGAGAGGCCATGTAGGAGTACATGGTGGGTTGTCTCATTGAAACCGTCCTCAGGAACTGAGTTCTATGTTTGTGATCCAAGAACAGTTACTACCACGCGTTGGGCCCGAAACCAATGGACCCTCTCGGCTTATTAATCGCCTTGTCCTCTGTCCAGGAGTTGCAAGTAGTTTCTGGTGTTTGTAGTATACTGGAGGCCGTGCGTAGCGCTGACCCTAGGGGTGGGCTGTGATGTGGCAGGTACGTGGCTCGGTTTACCGAGACGCCCGTTGGGGCCTCGGGAACCCTGCACACAAAGTTCGGGGTCGTAGTGGAAACCTTGACCGGACTCCCTGCGGATGGAACCTGAATAGGTGATAAACCTGGACTAGAGACTTGTGTGGTTAGTCAAGTCGTGGCCGACACCCTCGCTGGGCTTCCGCTTGAAGGTTGCCGAGTACATGTCGTGTAAACGGCGATAAGTGGTGAGAGCATGTGTGAAGAAGTACACCCCTGCAGGGTTATAAATGATCTATTCGAATAGCCGCGTCTGTGGTAATGGACTACTGGGTTGCTTAGGCAGTTCATTGACAAGTGAAAGTGGATAGTCTAAAATGCGCAAGATAAGCGTGAGTGCTATGGATGGCCTTCTCGTAGGGAGACGGGAGCGGATCCATAGTGGTGTATTTATATGTTGAATATGTGGACTCATGTGCGCCACCTCAAAAGAGTTACTAGCAGTCGTAGTACAGGATAGCCACTGAGTCAATGCTGGCTTGCTGCAGTCAAACTCCACCACCCTTTGTTGATACTGATGCATGAGTAGTTAGTTCTGATGTAAGTCTTGCTGGGTACATTTGTACTCACGTTTGCTTAATTTATGTTTTGCAGAGGAGACTTCAGTCTCACTAGTAGTTCCGCGTGGACTTCGACGTTTAGCTTGTTACCTCAGCTACGATCTTGTACCCTTTGGAAGGTCTTGTAGATAGTCAGGCTTCTCAGCCTTTTCCATTTGTAGTTGTCTATACTCAGACATGTTATGCTTCCGTTGCCTGTATGCTCTGTATGTTGGGTCATGTGACCCCTGTTTGTAATAAATGCTATGAGGCTCTTCTGGGCCTTTATCTATATGAGTTGTTGAGTTATGTTGTGATGCCATGTTGTATCTATACATATCGTGCATGTTATGCATACGTGTAACGTGTATTGGTATGTGTGTGATCCGACAATCTAGTTGTTTATTCTTGGTAGTCTCTCTTATGGGGAAATGTCTCGTAGTGCTTCCACTGAGCCATGGTAGCTTGGTACTACTCCAGAACACATGGGATGATCGGCATGTGTCCTTCTTTGCTTCTGTGTCTGTCCCTTCGGGGAAATGTCACGCGGTGTTTTACTAGAGTCCTTGTAGCTTGCTACGACTTGGTTGCACACGCTGTTGACCGACACGTGCATTGTTGGGTCATGTATGCCTGTCCCTGTAAGTTAGTGCCACCTTGTGTTTACGACTAGTCATGGCAGCCCGGGTTCTCTGTCATATGGATGCTAGCGACACTATCATATACGTGAGCCAAAAGGCGCAAACGGTCCTAGGCCAGGTAAGGTGGTAGCCGTCGAAATACCGTGCATGAGGCCGCAAAGTGATATGATGTGTTACATGCTAGATCGGTGTGACTTAGGATCAGGGTCCCGACAGCTTTGGTATCAGAGCCTGACTGCCTGTAGGATTACCAAGCCAAACTGGTCGAAGTCGAGTCTAGAAATGCTTTAGTTATATAAGGGAATTGATTGTGGAAGGGAACGTAAGGCTCTTTTTACTCCTTTACCTTATGTCCTTCTGATCTGAGTCACCCTCTTCTTTTCTACGAGGTTAAGAAACTAGGCTTTCTCATCTATCTATCAGGATGAGGAGTTACTATGTTGGAGACTTATAGGAATGATGGATTCAAGCCTCAGTTCAGTTCCTACTACTTTCGTGTGTTGACAGTTGCTCTCGGAACCTTGATATTGTGATGTTGAGTGGTTATGCCACCATTTTTGCAGGATGTCTCAAATCTTTTTGAGCATTTACAGTCGTTATGCTGTCCGAGTCATCCCAGGTTTCTAAGTAGTCTGATGCATTTGCAAATCCCTTCTTTCCTTTCCCGATGTTCCTTTGGGCCAGATTAACCACACTAGTCGGTGTGTTGAGGTACTCCATTGCCTCGACATATATGTTGAAGCTATTATTATGACACTAGGGTATCTCAGAGAACCACCTAGTAATCTAGCAATGTTTTGTGTTCCCAGTGTGATGATTCTGGCCATCATTCTCGAAAGCATCTCGAGATGCCATTTAGTTAGTAGGTATTCTATTTCTGGGTTCTTGAGCCCAAGATTCACTCTACTTACTTCGTGTTGATAGTGTTGCTCATACCTTTAGGATATTAGTAACCTTTGTGATAGTCCTCGAGGTCTATGGTATATCGTTCTTCCAATACCATGAACCATCCTTGGCAGAAGTTCTCCTGAACCAAAAGATCACAACCAGAGTGCTCTTAATGAGTTCTCCATATTTCATAATTGTGACTCTGCCAGTCCTTCCTCTTCTGCATGGGTTATTCGGAAGAAACATGTTAAACTTTGCTCGACATACTAATCTATGCATCCACAACTCAGAAAGTTATATGTTCCTTGAGTTGTTGCTCTTTAATTGTATTCTGGCCTTCGTCTATCAATTGATAGTCAGGAGTAGTTCTGCATTCGTGTTCATCGGTGCCTATTAATCTTGTGGTCCGTCAAGCCATTCTATTCCAGAATGACAAGGAGAAATAAACTCCAGTACCTCATCCATATCCAGGATTGAGTCAAAGTAGTCGTACTCCGCAGATCAAAATGCCAATCTAGCTTCTGGTTTGTTCTACCCTGAAGTATTACCCACTTTATTTCAGGATTGTCATGAGAATTGCACCACCTCTTATGAATTCTTGACGCAGTGATACTTCTCGCCATCATTGTTCATTTCTCGGTTCCTGTGTTATTGTAACCAGAATGCCGACAAGTGAACCACGATGTGTGAAATCAATACTTCTAGTAACCCTGTTGCTTTGTAGTTAATGGACGATAATTTCATTCTTAGCATGTTGGTTACTGAGTCATCCTCCTAAGATTGATCGTGCTACTAGTCCATATTTCCTGGTGCACTCTTCGATCAATGAGTTAGGATCATGTCAATCCCTTGCTTATTTGATCACATCAACTTGCCTCAAAAGCAAGATTGTTCTCGAACTTAGTAGCATATCGGTGCTTCGTGATTTTCTGAACATCTTCTCGGAAGTATCACCAGGTTGTCCCCTGACCGCTATGTTGGGTTCGTGATCAAGTTGGTTTTCTTATAAACCACCCCTTCTCCAAGAATCCGTGTGGGATATCCCTGAACTAGTAAGTTAAGCTAAACAACAACTTGGAGAGTTGGAAGATAAAAGCTTTGCCTAACTTAGTTTGTTCTGGAGGGATATCTTTGTGTGTGTGTGTGTGTGTGTGTGTTGAAGAAAGATGATATCTTCATCGTTTGATCCTCGTGATCAGTTGTTGGATCTATTGTCTTGTCAAAACTTTGATTTGTGTGTGGGCTATCGTCAAATCAAATCAGAACCAACGATGCTCGTAATGTTGTCTTACTCGCGGTTGTTCCTTGAGCATACACCATTATATCTTTGGGTCTGACCAATGCTATCACTTTGTTCACATAATTGTGGAATTCCATCTTCATGGAAATTTTGATGAATTGTTGTTGAGCCCATCGACCACATCCTTATCTTCTCCATGATTTTGTTGAACATTAAGCTAGTGTTGGAAGATTTTTAAAGCATTTCTTCATGCTAGCTCATGAAGCATATGTTTGGATGAAAGAAGTGACTTCCTCTAATTCATGTGCATTTGATGCAAGTTGCCACTGTGAATTCGAGAAAGCTTGTTTTTGCTTCCTCTGGAATCGTCCCAAGTTAGTCACGCATGTGCGAAGTACTCTATGGTTTGATAGGTTGGCCGCCTCCATTCTATATGTGTTTCCTAGCACACCAAGCCACTGATTGATTTGTTCTAGGAGAAGTAGTTCCTTCTTAAGATCCGGACTTATGCAAGGACTTCGATATCCTCTATGATGGTTCCCCACCTGAGCTCGGTAGTGTTTTGTTGTAAGACTACAATGTGGTCATGCTTGTCTGGGACAGCGTGTTCACATGTGTGTAGCAGAACCAACTCATGTTTTGGAGCTTACTACCATAGTCCATTTCCCGAGAATCTCGCCACGTTATCTCGTCGATTTGTGTTGCAACTCTTCTTTTCAGACATGTTGAGTCTGAAGTATCCTGTTACTAACCAGATCTGAATCTCAGGTAGATATGATGGTTGGAACATTCCCAACATTTGCATTTTGTTCCCAGCTTGCACCGCCATTGTGCCAATTTCCCATGGGTTGCCCTTCTCAGTAATTGCTGTTTGGGATCATCTTCAAAAGTGGTCCTACCATGGGTCCCATCCATTTTCGATGATAAGCAAAAATCATCCATTACGTTGTCTTCAACAAGGTAGTCCACATCATCCATTCTAGTCCGAGTATGTCATTCTTTTGAACTCCTTCAAATGATCGATTGTGATTGCCTCAGGCTGGTATAAAGAGTTTCAATGATCTTTGTATCAAAAGTAATCCTTTTTGCCACTCAAGGGAATACTTCTATGAGTCACCTTCCCAAGGTGTCCCGTTATGGAATCATGGCAATTACCTCCTCGCTACATTGAAACCATGCACCATCCTACTCCAGCGTGGAATTGTTTCCTACCAAATTGAAGCTCCGTCATCTATTTCTTCCATCCCTCTCGATGTGTGTTTTGTGTCTCAGCTCAAGAGATGTTTCAATGTCTCACTCCATGAGTTAATCTTGAGTTGCTCGATCCTTGAGAAGATCGGTTCCTGTAGAGTTTCTTCTATCATCACTGTGTTGGACAAAGATCTCGAAAGCAAGGATGTCAAGATCAACATGATGCAAGCAATCAACGCTCTTATGAAGTGCAAGCTGGACCGAGAAGATTGTGATAGCTTGTGTCCCCTCTGTCTTCTTACCTCACGTCTAGAATCTCGGGACGAGATTCTTTTTGAGTGGGGGTGAGTTGTCACAACCCTAGTTAGTGCTTGCATTAGGACTAGCTAGAGTGATGCATCATGTTCAATTTTTCCTGAAACTTGAAATGGGGATGGCATAAACCCCTAGCACCACTTAAATAACCTAGGGTTTACTAAAATAATTTTCAATGAACCTATGCCCTTCATAAATGTTCATCATTTTTGAATTGGTCCAAAACCTCTGCCAAAAATGGTGCACATTTTTCTAGGTTACTTTGGATTATTGAATTAAATCATAAGTATTTGAACTTGGACATTTATATGCTATTAATATTTTTAAATGTCCAAATAATTCTGGAAATGTTTAAGGGCTGTTGGAATTAATTTCAGAGGTGCCCATAGGGTTTAGTATTTTTGCTAAATCAAAAACAACAACAGAAAAAGAAAAACAAAAAAAACAAAAAATAGGAGAGAGAGAGAGAGAAAAGGCAAGAGGCCACTCACCTGGCTGGGCCGGCCCACCTGGCCCGTGCCAGTCATCACCTACCTCTGCCAGTAGGCAGAGGAGGGTCACAGCGCACGCGCGCCAGTGGCACCACGCACCTCCCTACTCACCTACATCACCGAGGCCACCGTGACGCCTCGGGCCTTCTCCTCGGTGCCACCTCGACCCCCTGGACGTCTCACTCTTCCCCTCTGTCCTCTCTCTCGCCCTCTCCTCACCATGGCCGCAACCGCCAAGCGCTCGCCGCTGTGAAACCGTAGTCACTGTGCTCCCCTCACCTCTTCGACCTGCCCATGGGCTCCGCCTGCATCGCCCGCGCCTCTCCGTCAACTCGTGCGACGCCGGATGCCCTGCATCACCCTCTACACCGCCGTCTTCGCCACCTCTGCCCAGAGATCGCCAGCGCCCGCACGACCTCATCAGCACCTCCACAAGCTCGCCAAGACCACCGTCGACTCCGCCGTGGGCTTCTGCTCCTCCTCCCCCTCTCCGTTCTCTCCCTCGTGCACCGTAGCCACCGCACCGTGCTCACCCGCACACGCCGCTGCCTCTGCTCGCCGCCGATGTGTCTTCGGCCACCTAACAGCCAGGTCGTCATGCCTAGCTTGCTCCCCGCGCCGTGTAGAGCCCGTAGGTGCCCCGCACAAGCCGCCTCGCCCACCGTAGCCTCGACCCTGAGCTCACCCGAGCTCCGGCAACCGCCAAGGTCGACACCGGCGACGACGCCGGCCACCCTTGGCCCAACCACCACAACCACTCGATGCGGACGAGCGTCCGCATCACGTAGATACCCTCCGCTGGCCATTTGGTCGCCGGAGGAGGAAACCCACACCTCGCCGCCGCATCTGGCCTCGCCGGTGTCGAGCCGCCGGTGGATTAGCCCCGGTTTGACTAGGGATTTGACCCCTGGGTCACTGACATGCGGGCCCCGCCCTGCTAATTAACCTAGGTTAGTGCTAATTAAATTAGGTTAGTTTAGTTAGACACTAACAAGCGGGCCCCACTGGTCAGTTTGACCTGGGCTGACCCGTTGACTCGCTGACATCATCCTGATGTAGTGCTAACGCAGTAATTCATTTTCTGGAACTAGTTTAATTCTAAATAATTAGAAAATTCAGAAAAATGCCTAAACTTCCAAAAAAATCATAGAAAATCAACTGTAACTCCAAATGGAATAATTTATATATGAAAAATTATCAGAAAAATCCAATCTATCCATTGGTACTGGTTTCATGCATGATAAAGCAACTTAACCTTGTTGTATAGATCAAAACATGTTAATGCACCATGGAAATTCATAGTTTGAATTTGAATTTGAACCTTTGGTTCAAAACAACCCAAACCCTTCTGTTGCTAGATGCATTAGCTCAAATCACAGCATATTGCCATGTCACATTCATGCATCATATTGTTGCATTGCATTGATTGTGTTCCTTCTCTGTTTGCCGGTGTTGTTCCCTCTCAGTGGACATTGTTCCGACGTTGTGATCGTTGACACTGATGAAGAGCTATACTATCTTCAGAAGTGCCAAGCAAGCAACCCCCATTGAACATTCCGATACAATCCCACTCTCTCGCTCTTGTTCTCTTTTACTACATTAGGACAACAACGTTTCAACTGTTACATGCTGCGGTAGTTGAACCCCTTTCCTCTGCATGACCTGTCTTTGCCACAGTAATTAGTTGGAACCCACTAGCATGAGTAGGATTTGTTTGAGCCATGATGTGCCTACTCATTCATGCTTGCTTGTTATGCCTGCTATGCTTAGAGTTGTGTTGGGTCTGATTCATCTGGGATGGATTGGAATGGTGTGAACATGCCCTACTGTTGAGAGCTAAGTGTGTGAACACGATTTGGTAAAGGTAGCGATGAGAGGCCATGTAGGAGTACATGGTGGGTTGTCTCATTGAAACCATCCTCAGGAACTGAGTTCTGTGTTTGTGATCCAAGAACAGTTACTACCACGTGTTGGGCCCGAAACCAATGGACCCTCTCGGCTTATTAATCGCCTTGTCCTCTGTCTAGGAGTTGCAAGTAGTTTCTGGTGTTTGTAGTATACTGGAGGCCGTGCGCAGCGCTGACCCTAGGGGTGGGCTGTGATGCGGCAGGTATGTGGCTCGGTGTACCGAGACGCCCGTTTGGTGCCTCGGGAACCCTGCACACAAAGTTCGGGGCTGTAGTGGAAACCTCGGCCGGACTCCCTGCGGATGGAACCTGAATAGGCGATAAACCTGGACTAGAGACTTGTGTGGTTAGTCAGGTCATGGCCGACACCCTCGCTCGGCTTCCGCTTGAAGGTTGCCGAGTACATGTCGTGTAAACGGCGATAAGTGGTGAGAGCGTATGTGAAGAAGTACACCCCTGCAGGGTTATAAATGATCTATTCGAATAGCCGCGTCCGCGGTAATGGACTACTGGGTTGCTTATGCAGTTCATTGACAAGTGAAAGTGGATACTCTAAAATGCGCAAGATAAGCGTGAGTGCTATAGATGGCCTTCTCGTAGGGAGACGGGAGCGGATCCATAGTGGTGTATTGATATGGTGAATATGTGGACTCGTGTGCGCCACCTCAAAAGAGTTACCAGTAGTCGTAGTACAGGATAGCCACTGAGTCAAAGCTGGCTTGCTGCAGTCAAACTCCACCACCCTTTGTTGATACTGATGCATGAGTAGTTAGTTCTGATGTAAGTCTTGCTGGGTACATTTGTACTCACGTTTGCTTAATTTATGTTTTGCAGAGGAGACTTCAGTCTCACTAGTAGTTCCGCGTGGACTTCGACGTTAGCTTGTTACCTCAACTACGATCTTGTACCCTTGGGAGGGTCTTGTAGATAGTCAGGCTTCTCAACCTTTTCCATTTGTAGTTGTCTGTACTCAGACATGTTATGCTTTCGTTGCCTGTATGCTCTGTATGTTGGGTCATGTGACCCCTGTTTGTAATAAATGCTATGAGGCTCTTCTGGGCATTTATCTATATGAGTTGTTGAGTTATGTTGTGATGCCATGTTGTATCTATACATATCGTGCATGTTATGCGTATGTGTAACGTGTATTGGTATGTGTGGGATCCGACAATCTAGTTGTTTATTCTTGGTAGTCTCTCTTATGGGGAAATGTCTCCTAGTGCTTCCACTGAGCCATGGTAGCTTGCTACTGCTCCGGAACACATGGGATGATCAGCATGTGTCCTTCTTTGCTCATGTGTCTGTCCCTTCGGGGAAATGTCACGCGGTGTTTTACTGGAGTCCTTGTAGCTTTCTACGACTCGGTTGCACACGCTGTTGACCGACACGTGCATTGCTGGGTCATGTATGCCTGTCCCTGTAAGTTAGTGCCACCTTGGGTTTACGACTAGTCATGTTGGCCCGGGTTCTCTATCATATGGATGCTAGCGACACTATCATATACATGAGCCAAAAGGTGCAAACGGTCCCGGGCCAGGTAAGGTGGCACCCGTGGGGATACCGTGCGTGAGGCCGCAAAGTGATATGATGTGTTACATGCTAGATCGGTGTGACTTAGGATCGGGGTCCCGACACATTTCCCTTGCTGTGCATCGACCAGATTGTGGATTCCACCTTCGGGTGTGACCTGCTTTCCTTCCTGGATGCCTACTCTGGATATCATCAGATCTTCATGTCCAAGGAAGACGAAGAGAAGACCGCGTTCATCACCCCATGTGGCACATACTGCTTCGTGCGGATGCCTTTCAGGTTGAAGAGCGCCGGGTCCACTTTCGCAAGAGCAGTCCAGATTGGTTTTGAGTCACAGTTGCACAGAAACGTTGAGGCTTACATGGATGATATTGTGGTCAAGACCAAGGACAGATCAACCCTCATTCAGGATTTAGAAGATACGTTTGCTAATCTGTGCAAGATCAACTTGAAGCTAAACCCGGAGAAGTGTGTGTTTGGCGTTCCTTCCGGCAAGCTACTTGGCTTCTTTGTGTCCCACCAGGGCATAGAGGCCAACCCCGACAAGATCAAGGCTATCGAGCAGATTCAAGCACCCAAGACAGTCAAGGACGTGAGGCGTTTGACTGGGTGTGTTGCCGCGCTTAGCAGATTCATTTCCAAGTCTGCCGAGCGTGCCTTGCCGTTCTTCAAGATTTTGAAAAAGGCAGGGCCCATGGAGTGGGCCCCAGAGGCGGACGCTGCACTACAAGATTTGAAGGCCTACCTTTCCTCTGTGCCCACTCTGGTCGCTCCAAAACCTCAAGAGCCATTCCTGCTATACTTGGCGGCAACTAATGAAGTGGTTAGCGCAGCACTGGTGGTGCAGAGGGAAGTGGATGCAGCAGCAGACATAGCTGGTGTTCCCTCCAGGGAGGAAAGTGAACACACCCCGGCAAGGTCAGATGCAGATCAAGTTGGAGAAGAGCAAAGCAGCGGAAGCAGTTCTCTGGTCACGGCAAAGAAGAAAGTGGTGCAGCGCCCAGTATACTTCGTCAGCTCCCTATTGCAGGGGGCTAGATCCAGGTACTCTAGCATGCAAAAATTGATTTTTGGCCTTGTTATGGCCTTAAGGAAACTGCACCACTACTTCCAAGCCCATGAGATCATAGTTGTCACCCGTTTCCCTTTGCAACGGATAATCCGAAACCCTGAGGCTACCGGCAGGATAGTGGAGTGGGCTTTGGAGTTATCCAGCTTTGGTTTGAAGTTTGAGAGCACATCAACCATTCAGAGCAGAGCATTGGTAGAGTTTATTGCAGAATGGACGCCAATTTCTGATGAAGAGGTATTGGAGACAGTTATCCCCGGCAAGGAAGCGCCCCAAGAATGGATCATGTATTTCAATGGTGCCTTCTCCCTACAAGGTGAAGGGGCTGGCGTGCTTCTCGTTGCTCCCACCGGAGAGCACCTGAAGTATGTCGTCCAGCTGCATTTTCCCCGGGAGGAGGCTACCAACAATACAGCAGAGTATGAAGGGCTCCTTGTCGGGCTAAGAATTGCAATAGAACTGGGGATCAAGAAGCTGATCATCCGCGGAGACTCACAACTTGTGGTGAGACAAGTCAACAAGGATTACCAAAGTCCATTGATGGAGGCATACGTTGAGGAAGTGAGAAAGTTGGAGGAGCGCTTTGACGGATTGCAAACAAAGCACATACCCCATGCAGAAAACAGCATCGCTGATCATCTGTCGAAGTGCGCTGCGCAAAAGCTCCCTGTGGAACCAGGAACTTTTGTTCTCCATCTGACTCAGCCCTATGTATCCCCGGCAACAATGGCCAGAAGGAGGAGGAAACTGGACTCCGGCAAGCCTCTCCCTGTAGAACCTTCCGAGGATCCCGGCAGAAAGCTTGTCGAGCACAACTCCCCTTTGGTCACTGAGTTGCATCCTCCCGCCAGGCCACTGGTCCCCGCGGTCGAGGATTGCACTTTCACGAATGAGGAGGTGCCATTAGTCCTCGTTGCCGAGCCACAGGCTCCGCCTTGGGCACGACACATAGTCCATTTCCTCCAAACTGGAGAACTTCCTGAATTGCAAGAAGAAGCTGAAAGAGTAGCCCGGAGGGCTAGTATGTATCAGTTCGTTGATGACACGTTGTACAGAAGGAGGCCCAACGGTGTGAAATTGATGTGCATTTGCCGGGAAGGAGGAAAAGAACTGCAGGCAGAAATACACAAGGGTATGTGCGGCTCCCACATTGGATCAAGGGCGTTGGTTGGGAAAGCTTTCCGGCAAAGATTCTACTGGCCCACAGCCCTCCAAGATGCGGTCGAGCTTGTCACCAAGTGTGAAGCCTGCCAGTTCCATTCCAAGAATATCCACCTGCCTGCCCAAGCTCTTCAAACAATCCCTTTGTCATGGCCGTTTTTAGTCTGGGGGCTCGATATCCTCGGCCCTTTCCCCCATGCTGCCGGGGGCTTTGAATTCTTGTTCGTTGCAATCGACAAGTTTACAAAGTGGTCGGAAGTATAGCCCGTGAGAAAGGTGACTGCTCAGTCAGCTATCAAGTTCTTGAAAGGATTGGTATGCCGCTTTGGAGTTCCTGCCCGGATCATCACTGACAATGGCACCCAATTCATGAGCCGTGCCTTCATGCAATATGTTCATGCCCTCGGAAGAAAGATCTCATTCGCCTCTGTTGCCCATCCCAGAAGCAATGGACAAGCTGAGAGGGCGAATGCTGAAGTGTTGCGAGGACTCAAGACGAGAACATTTGATAGGCTGCAAAAGTGTGGCAGGCGGTGGATTGATGAGCTGCCGGTGGTTCTTTGGTCCCTCAGAACGGCACCAAATCGAGCTACCGGGCAGACTCCCTTCTCCCTAGTCTATGGGGCAGAAGCAGTTATCCCCATGGAACTCATTTATGGGTCACCTCGAGTGCTTGCCTACGATGAAGTAGCGCAAGATCAGCACCGGCGTGACGACGCTGTGCTACTCGAGGAGAACCGTCTCCGGGCTGCTACGCGTGCCGCACGCTACCAGCAAGCCCTGCGTCGCTATCACAGCCGTAGGGTTCATGCCCAGAGTTTTGAGGAAGGCGACCTTGTCCTTAGGCGCGTTCAGTCCGCCAAGGGTGCAAACAAGTTGACGCCGAAGTGGGAAGGACCTTACCGGGTAGTACGAGTCACCAAACCTGGCGCAGTCCGTCTGGAGACCAGAGATGGCATTCAGTTGCAAAACTCATGGAACATTGAGCATCTCCGCAAGTTCTACCCGTAAGGCGCGGCTGTTGGGCCCTACCCGGCAGCCACCCTTTTGTACAGGCCTTGCCTCTGTTGCATGTAACCCCTTGTACAAAGCCAGGTGCAGACCCTGAGCAACAGAGAAATAAATGAAGCGTTGGGTGCCCCCCAACAAACTGCATACATGCATAAGCATATCATGAGCATTGCATGTTCATGTAGATAAGATCGCATGAGGCATCATTTTCATCTGCATCAAACTGCAGGCTCCTACCGTGGATTCGATCCTGAAAAAGGAGAAGAGAAGACAAGCCTACATTGAGATCCCTGGCAAGCCCAAACAGATAAGTTCTCTCTCTCTTATCCATGCACGTTCTGTAAGTAAAAACTTGTGCATAGGAAAACCTCGCCGCTTTCAAAACTTAGGTGCTCTCGTCCCTTAACTCGAATTTTGCTTAGGTCGGGGTTGTTGTAGTGGCCTTTGGCGAGAAAGTTGGCGGTGGGCTGGTCCCTCTTTATGATTTGTGCGCGGCAGGCTCAGCCCCGCGGCGGCAAACTGAGGGTACCGGCAAGATAGCCTACCGGGGAAAACTTGTTTACTTGAGCGTATAGAGGCATTTCCCTCTACATGAACATGTTACATGCACAAGTACCCGGCAAGGTTTATCTCTTTCATTAATATGCTAATCAACAAGTACAGACCTTACAGAACACAAACATGGATAAAAAGGATTACATAATTTGAACTAAAGTTTGGCAAGTGCCTACATATTTTAGATTAAAAAAAGATAAGTGCCCTGTGATGCCCTTTCTTGTCCCTCCCCTTCTAGGCACTGCGGCAGGAGGTGAAGAGGGCAAAAGGAGCACCTGGGCAGAAGCCCAGCCTTACACCGTCTAGTCCCCTAACAAGGAGCCTGGCGAGAGTGGGAGGGCGCGGGCGAAGGAGATGGTGAAGAGATCGGTGGAGACGACCCGCCAACCGCCACCTTCAGGGCCAGCAGGACACGGCAGGGTGAACGAAGCTGCAGCCCACGAGGAAGCCTGCCGATGTCCAGCTGGAAGGCTGTTGGAGGAGCCAGGAGCACCACCCCCACCCCTGCATCCAACTCCCCGGCAAAGCACCTTGCCAGGTAGGAGATGCAGGTGCAGATGATGGTGCCGCCACCTGACGGTGACGGTGCGGCTAGTGCTCAGCTGGAGTCAGAGTCGTCGCCCTCCCGGCCGACGCCGTCGTCATCACCGTCATTGTCCTCCTCATTGCTATCGCTCGAGTAGAAGCTTTCGTCGTTGGTCGAGCTCTCCGCGCAGCACCCTAAACGAGCACCTGAGCTCCCGAAATCCTTGATGGAAAGGAAATCGGTCTCCATTAACTTAAAATGGAGGACGTGCCCTTCCGACAAGCTATGGGCGCGGGCAAAGGTCTTCCAGCCACGGCGGAAGTACATGACATGAGGGGCGGGGAAATCCACATCCACCCGTATGCTGCCATTCCCGCAGCCCCTCATGTGTAGTCTCAACGCACGCGCCTGTTCGAGCTCCATCACCTTTGCGAATGGGGTGGGGAGACGAAGGCGGCCGCACGGAGGCTTATACAGCCTAATGACGAACTCCAGAGGCTGGTCTCGAACGTGGCCTTCCATCAGGGGAGGGGTGGCCGGCGGGGGCGCAATCAGAGCTCCACCCCGTCCCCCTCGGCCCCATGCGCCATGACGGCCTCGACCTCGTCCTCTCCCACCTCCTCTCGCCGCAGGCTCCATCCCTGCATCTTTGAGGGGAGGAGGGAGACGCTGTCGAGCAGAAGTTCTCGTCGCCACTTGGGGAGGACCGGACCCCCGACCTCTCACCATGACCAACATGGGCAACTGCAGAAATGGAGAAGGAAGGAGGTGTGGAGGAACATCTGGCACAACGCCCCCTTTTTATAGGTAGGCGTGGTAGGGGGCTGGGTTTTTCCTCGTGGAGGTGGCCGCCCCGCTCGGCCAGTCCGGCTCCTCCTCGCCATTAACGGCTCAAAGAATCAAGGCCGACCCCCTGTGCCAATCCACGACCCCTGGCTTTCTGCCATGGCACTCATTCCCGTACCCTCCGCATCCGCCACCAACCTTGCGCAATGAATGCAATACGCGTGGCAGAAGCCCTTGGAGTGGGGAGGGATAGTGGGGTGGCAGTTACCGCCCCGTGAACAAGGAACGTGGGTAACTCCGCAGATCATGGCCCATTATCTCCATCACTGCGGTCGGCGTTACGCTACACGCGGAAGAACCAGAAACTAACCTGGGCTCAGATTAATGAAGAAGCAAAGAAGATCTCAAAGGACAAGCAGCTATTTCCCCCTCGCCTGTGCACAAGTTAGGGCCTACCTCGATGACGCCCGGCAGCGCGTTCGGACTAGGCCCGGGGGCTCCTATCGGTGCAACACACCCTGGGTCAATTGCCCAGACTGTGCACAGGCCCAAGATCAAGATTGCAACATCCAAGACAAGGACAAGATGAAGAGATAGGCTCTTTGAGGAATCAAAGGGCAGGTTGAGAAGACCAAGTCAAGCCAAGGAGCAAGACACCGCTAAGGGAAAACTCCTTGCCGGGCAGGAGAGCCTGGCAAGGTCAAGGTTGCCTCGGAAGCAAGCCTCAAGATCACCCCGGCAGGCCTGCCGAGTCCTACGAAGGCAAAACACCCCGCCAGGGCTTCACAGCCCCACCTCGCAGCGACGCAAGTCATCGATCAATGCGGTGTCAAGCCCCAAGATGACTAAGTGGCTGCCTTTTGCCACATGGCAGTCATTTCCTATAGGAATCACCTCCAAATGACACCCATCCAGCGACGTGTCATGCAGACAGGAGAGAAGGTGGCCAAACAGCCCGGCAAGGCCTGCCGGGCAGGCCATGATGTGACACTAAGCGGCGCATTTAATGCGTTCTGCTCTGCCTGGAGAGTAGATATGATAGCACTGTTTGCTATCTAATCAGTACACAATGACTGATTTGCCACTTTGGTGACCCCTTGATCTATAAAAGGAGGCCCATGGCAACCATAGAAAGGATTCAGACCCTTGTACACTCGTACGCGCGTAGCTGCCCTCGCCCCGAGGCAACCCTTCCGGGCAAGAGCGCTGCGCTTCCACCACCATCCACCATCAATCCACCAAAGCAGGAGTAGGGTTTTACGCCTCGCGGCGGCCCGAACCTGGGTAAAACTTCCCATGTGATCTCTGCCGCGCTGTGCTGCACTCCTTCGCTCTTTATGCAATGCGCTTAGTCCTCCTGCCGAACCCAAAGGGGCTCGTGGCCCCATAGGTGGCCATGGTTTCCCCCGACAGGAAGAGGGGCTGGAACTGCTAGCAGAGATTCACAAGGGCATGTGTGGCTCCCATATTGGATCAAGAGCCTTGGTTGGGAAAGCTTTCCGGCAAGGTTTCTACTGGCCCACAGCCCTCCAAGATGCTGTTGAGCTAGTCACCAGATGTGAAGCCTGCCAGTTCCACTCCAAGAATGTCCATCAACCAGCTCAAGCTCTCCAGACGATCCCTTTATCCTGGTCATTTTCGGTCTAGGGGCTCGACATCTTGGGCCCCATCCCCCGTGCTACCGGGGGCTTTGAATTCTTGTACATTGCAATTGACAAGTTTACAAAGTAGCCAAAAGTGGAGCCAGTGCGGAAGGTGACCGCACAATCAGCTATCACGTTCTTGAAAGGATTGGTGTGCCGTTTTGGAGTACCCGCCATAGTGATCACTGACAACGACACCCAATTCACTAGCCGTGTCGAGGGAGTCATGGACTAAGGGGTCCTCGGGGCGATGACCCATCGTACGTGGGCCGGACTGGTGAAGCTGGATATTGACAGGAGATCTATGAAGCCATGGTGTGCCCTCCAAGTCAAGAAGGCGCAGTATCTCTTTAAACCCTTGTTGTAATCTATCTTTGGTAACCCTAACCATATCGGTGTCTATATAAACCGAGGGTAGTAGTCATTAGGGTTAGAGCTACATTCATTACCTCATAGCCTTAGGGTTAGCTCATGCTGATCTCGAGGTAGATCTACTCTGTAAACCACAACATACATCCAATATAATCAAGCAGGACGTAGGGTATTACCTCTTCGAGAGGGCCTGAACCTGGGTAAACACTGTGTTCGTCGTCCCTTGTTACCCATTGACACTAGATCCACAGCTCGGGACCCCCTAGCCCGAGGTCTGCCGGTTTTGACACCGACATTGGTGCTTTCATTGAGAGTTCCGCTGTGAGATCGCCAGAAGAGTTGATGGTTCGATCCGTCGATGGAGACCACACCCGTACCGAGGGCTTCATAGCCCCTGGTCACCTCCTCGTCTTCGGCGGCATATTAGTGCACGCCGATCCCACTAGTCGCCTCGACCAGATCAAAGGCTTCACCCCCATTGAAGGATTCATTAGTCTAGGGGCATCAACCCCAGGACCAGAAAACTCACAAAAGTCCGGTATCTTTCAGAGTCCGACCCCGAAGCCTGACTTCGATGGACCGCCCGCAAGGTCTCCCGCCAAGTCGCCGGAGTATTCGGCACCCCTATGTGCCCAGCCAGTAGATCAGTTGGCAGATCTGTTCCGGGCAATGGGAATCTCTGTTATCAGGCCCACGACCTATGATCAGATCGGGCTTAAACCCGATGACCGAGAAATCAACACCCCTCCGGTTACGCACCTCGTCGCCACAGCCGAAGAGGGCTAGGAGGGGCCACATCCTTGTAAGCTAAAGACGGTGTACACTCGAATCTCCAGCTCGGAGTTAGACACCAGTCCGGATGTACGTCCGTACATAACAGCTAACACAAGTCCCAGCCTTGAGCCTATCCGGCCGCACACCAGTTCGGATCCGAGCCCTGTGCAGTCAGAACCGGACATGGCTCAACCTCCCATCAAGGATAGTCCGGGTCGGCGGCAGGAGGGAATTCTCGAAATTTTCCCACCCACCCACCACACGGAATACTCTCTGGATTCGGAAACCCAGACATATGGGACCTCATGTACGTCAAACAACTGCCAAACGAGATAGTCCACCATTATTGGGCTAGATTTCTCCTGGTAAAAAACAGGATGGCACCTTGCTGTGACAAAGAAATAATTAAAGCCTTCCTATTTAACTGCAGGGATGAGGGCCTCTTAAACACCCTCGCGTGCCGCGGAATTCAAAGCTTCACCAAACTATCAGACATGGTGCACAAATATTGCGCCATGGAGAACACATGGAGGGCGCAACAGCTGAGCATGGGGCCACAGCCCATCGCACATCATGGAAAGCCTCGCCTTAAACGAGCCTACACAAACCGGTCACCGGAGCGCGAGCCTAATGAAAAGAAAACCAGGCCTAGATCGGTGTTAGACGAGTTGCTGGATAAACCATGCCCAATACATTCGGTCTTGCTAGACGCAAATCCACCCACAGACTTCGAGCCTGTTGGGTGGTAAGACAAGTGGCCAAATATGGCGAGCCAATCTTGGGCCTTACACCCCCAGATAAACAGTCCTCGGCTTCACCACGGGACCACAATGTCCATGTGGTATGCGCGACGTTCACCTCAAACTGCAAAAGGAAAAAGGTTCTTCGAGAGCTCAACCAGATATATCATGTGACGGCCGCACAACCATGGGCAAATACTCCTATCACCTTTGACGAGAAGGACGAGCTAAGCCCCCATATCAGCCACGCACCGGCCACACTTGTCCTCGACCCCATCATCGATGGCTTTCGGCTGACTAAAGTACTAATGGACGGAGGCAGCGGCCTCAATCTCATTTACGAGGATACACTCGATAAGATGCAGTTCAACAGGTCTCGCATCAAACACAGTCACACCACATTCTGAGGTATAATACCTGGTAGGGAGGCACTCTACTCGGGAGGCATAACCCTCGACGTTGTGTTCGGCACACTCGATAACTACAGATCCGAACACTTGCTATTCCACATTGTGCCCTTCCGTAGCGGATACCACGCCCTTCTAGGGCGTGAGGCATTCTCGAGATTTCAAGCCATACCACATTATGGGTATATGAAACTCAAAATACCTGGGCCCAATGGGGTAATTTCGCTTAAAAGCGACCCAAGCAAAGCCTTGTAAGCCGAAAACAAAATGGCATCCCTCGCCCTAGAGGCACTATCCGAAGCCCTCGTGGCCGAAGAATTGACAGCCCTACGCACTACCATCGACAGGGATGATGTGGTTCTCATTAAAAGATAAAAATCCACGTCATTCAAGCGAGGAGATGAAATAGTAAAGTTTCAAGTGCACCCAACAGATCCCAACAAAATGGCGTCCATAGGAGCGCAGCTGGACCCCGCAGTCGATGAGGCATTAAGGACATTCCTGCGTGAAAATTGGGACATATTCGCCTGACACCCCTCGGACATGCCAGGAATCCCACGCAGGAAAGCAGAGCATAGCCTCAACATTCTAAAAGGATTTAAGCCAGTGAAACAGACCCTGCGCCAATTCTCCGAACCCAAACGACGAGCCATGGGTGAAGAACTCGCAAAATTGCTGGAGGCCGGATTCATCCGTGAGATCAAGCATCCCGAGTGGTTAGCAAACCTGGTAATGGTACCAAAGAAGGATAAATCCTTGCGGCTCTGTGTCGATTTCAAAGACCTTAACAAGGCCTGCCGTAAGGATCCTTTCCCCCTGCCACGGATAGACCAGATCATCGACGCCACCGCCGGACACGACTCACTATGTTTCCTTGACGCATACTTCGGATACCACCAGATCAAGATGAAAGAGTCCGACCAGGCGGCAACCGTGTTCATTACCCCTTACGGGCCCTTCTACTTCAACACCATGCCATTCGGATTGAAAAACGTAGGAGCCACATACCAACACATGATTCAAGCATGCCTCGAAAATCAAATTGGCAAAACGGTCGAGGCATACATGGATGATGTGGTTGTCACAACCAAACACATAGACCAACTGGTAGACGACCTACGCCAAACCTTTGACAACTTACGCGCTTATGACATACGACTCAACCCGGAAAAATGTATCTTCGGGGTCCCCGTCGGAAAGCTGCTCGGATTCATCGTTTCTCATAGAGGAATCGAGGCCAATCCGGCCAAAATTAGAGCACTATCTCTGCTCACAATACCAACAGAGCTCAAACTTGTTCAGAAGCTGGCAGGATGCGTGGCAGCCTTGAGCCGCTTCATATCCCGCCTCGGAGAAAAAGCATTGCCACTCTACAAGCTGCTCAAAAAGACCAAGAACTTCCAATGGACAGACGAAGCAACTACAGCGCTCGAGGAGATTAAAACACTTCTAGCCGGCAACCCTATCCTAACCGCACCCAGTATCGGTGAGCCCATGTTGCTATATGTTTCAGCCACCAATCAGGTGGTCAGCGCGGTGCTTATGGTGGAACAGGAATCTGAGGGACATAAATTTCAAGTCCAGAAGCCGGTCTATTATGTGTTTGAGGTGCTAATGGCATGCAAATCACGGTACCCGCACTATCAAAAGATAGCTTACACAGTCTTCATGGCATCCCGAAAGCTTCGACACTACTTTCAAGAATGTTTGGTCACAGTGGCATCGGAGGTCCCCTTGAATGATATAATCAATAACAGAGACGCCACGGGCCGCATCACCAAGTGGGCCATCGAGCTCCTCCCCTTCGAGATAACATACAAACCACGCCGAGCCATTAAATCTCAGGTGTTGGCCGATTTCATAGCCGAATGGACCGAAGCCAAACTACCCCGGGAGTATAGTACATATTCACACTGGACAATGTATTTCGACGGCTCAAAGATGTCAGCCGGACTGGGGGCTGGGGTCATCCTAATCTCCCCCATAGGCGACACTATTCAGTATGTCCTACAAATAATGTACATGGACTCCAACAACGCAGCCGAGTACAAAGCGCTACTACATGGTCTTCGTATGGCCACAACAATGGGAGTGCAGCGCCTTGAGGTAAGGGGAGATTTAAACCTTGCGATCTCTCAAGTCAACGGCAAATTCGACGCCAAGGACCCCAAGATGGCGGCATATAGAAACGCAGTCCTCTGGATATTGGCCCGATTCGAGGGCCTAGAATTTCACCTTGTCGCTAGAGACAGCAATCAAGCAGCTGACGTCCTCGCCCGCATGGGCGCCAAGCGGGACCCGGTTCCCAAAAACACCTTCCCCGAGCGGCTCTTTAAGCCCTCAGTGGTGTGGCAGTACAACGTTACCAGCGCACCAACCAATGAGCCCGCTAACAACGCCTCACCGGAAAACGAACCAGACTGAAAGTGCGTTATATCGACTAGAGGGGGGGTGAATAAGCGATTTTTACAAATTCGTCACTGAGGAATTTCAAGGTGAGGAAATTCCTAAGCGACGAACTACTTAGCAGCGGAATGAGTACTTAGATGCAAGCATAACAGAGCAGTAGCATAGTCATCAAGATGAAATGAAAACAAGCACAGAGTACGAGTAGCGTAAACACAGGATAAGCAGGCTGAAGACAAACTGACTGAAGAATTTGAACTGAGGAAATTGAGAAAGTCTTCAGACAAAGTCTTCAAACAGTAATGATCAAATACATAGCAAGTATGCGAGGAAATGAAAGGGTTGAGGAAATAGAACCAGTAGCTCGGTGAAGACACTGATTTGGTAGACCAGTTCCAACTGCTGTGACAGTTGTACGTCTGGTTGGAGCGGGTAGGTATTTAAACCTGAGGACACACAGTCCCGGACATCCAGTCCTGAACACACAGTCCAGGACACCTAGTCCTCACCGTATTCTCCTTGAGCTAAGGTCACACAGACCTCGCCCAACCACTCGTGGTAAGTCTTCAGGTGACTTCCAAACCGTCACATACTCGGTCACTCGGCAATCCACAATTTCCTCTAGGATGCTCTAGACCATGACGCCTAACCGTCTGGAGGATGCACAGTCCTCAAAGGTAACAAGCGTCAGTTCCACACAGGAACAATCTCTTCAGTGATGCTCAATCACTTTGGGTTTGTAGGTGTTTGGGTTTTTGGGTTTTTCCTCACTTGATGATTTTCGCTCAAAGTCCTCGGAGGATGGGATGCTCTAAATGACAAGTGTCAATCTATCTCTCGGAGCAGCCAACCAGCTAGTGGTTGAAGAGGGCGGCTATTTATAGCCTAGGGAGCAGCCCGACATGATAAGACATAAATGCCCTTCAATGATATGACCGTTAGGTGGGTAGATATTTTGGGACAGCTGGCACGTAGCACAGCAACGGTCGGAAATTTGAGTATCAAGTTCCTCAGGGCTATCATAATCCTCACTTGTAGGCAATCCGCACTGGCGAATTTCTAACTCCTCAGTCAGAACAAATTCCTCAGAGAACAGAAGAACTTCGTCTCTGTCACTGAAGAACTTGACTAAACTGTATGAGATTTCCAATGGCTTCACTCGAAAGGATTGGGTAGGTGTAGGATTTTGAGTTGAGCATCACTTGGAAATTTTTCCTTAGTTTTACCTCGACCACCTTTAACAGTACGGTGTTTCCTATGACTCAAGAAGAAGAAAATGAAACTACGAAAACAAAAGTCTTCACGCTTCATAATCCTCGCATGAATATCAAGTCTTCAGGGTCACACCAATTTCTTCACTTTCAAAGTCTTCAAGAAAACCAAAGTCTTCAGTTGAAGACATTCATTTTTAGGGGTCGACATTCATCGTAAATAACAAACTCCTCATAGACTTATAGACCTGTGTACACTCACAAACACATTAGACCCTTAACCTATAAGTCTTCAATACACCAAAATCACTAAGGGGCACTAGATGCACTTACAATCTCCCCCTTTTTGGTGATTGATGACAATATAGGTTAAGTTTTCAACGGGGATAAACATATGAAGTGTAAATACTAATATTGAGGAATTTGATTGCAAGATATAGAGGAACTCCCCCTGAAGATGTGCATATTTTAAGAATTTGCTTTGAAATAGCAAATGCACATTGTTGAGTAATATCATGGAGATCTCCTCCTATATCTTGAAATTTATACACGCATTTATCATATGATATGAAGAATTTGAAATGCATGATGAAATATGGTGTCTGACGGAATTCAGCATGCGTGCATTAAGGTACTTGAGGAAATAAGCATGCAGAAAGCAGTTCAAAAGTATCAGACCACCATAGGACTTAAGTTTACAACTCATAAGAGCAAACACCTCAGAAGAGCAAGAGTTGAAACTTAACAGAAATATAGCCCATATATAAGACCCGCTTGAAGACTAAACTCAAATTTCTCCCCCTTTGTCATCGAATGACCAAAAGGGACGAAAAATGAGGACTAACGCCCCTAAAGAATATCATCATCATGTCGATGGAGGAGCGCCAGCATTGTTGGGGTCGACTGTTGAGGTAGGGCCTGCCGCAGTGTCGTTCAAGTCTTCAGCTTCATCCGTCTCGCGCGATGAAGAATATGAACTGGCAACAAGCTGAGGAACTTTGACTTTCTTGAATTTCTTCGAAGGTGGCTGGGACCAGTCAAAGTCCTGTTGGAAGCCCATCTCCTTGAGTTCTTCAGCACTATGAAGATTAGACAGAATCGCCCAAGTGCGGTCAAAGACTTCATGCAAGTAGTAGTGATTCTTCTTCACAGCATTTTGAGTGACTGTCATGTTCTGAAGAATTGCACCAAACTGACGCTTGACCCACTTGTGATTTCGATCAACTTTCTGATGAAGACTAAGGAGAAGTTCACGATCAGTCATCACACGCGGAGCTGTGGCTTGAGGATGATGTTCTGAAGCTTTGGCGGCAGAATCTTGAGTTGCAGAGTCATCATTGGTGGAATAGGAAGTAGCTTTGCGAAACTGTCCATCCAATGGACGAGTACCTTCATCAATAACAGCAGCTTTGCCCTTCTCGTCAGCTGAGGAAATAGTCCGTTTGAGGACTTCAATAGGGGGCAAATAGCTGAGATGATTTTGAAAGTCAGCCATGTAATGAATTGAAGACCTTGATCTGATGAATCTCATGATCCAGGGAGCATAAGGCTTCAACTCAAAAGGTGACAGTGCAGCATTGGCCAAAGTCCTCATGAAGAAATCGTGGTAGTTGATAGGAATACCGTGAATGATATTGAACAGCAGATTCTTCATAATGCCAACAACTTCTTCATCATCAGAGTTGTGGCCCTTGATTGGACTGAGGGTTTTGGTCAATATGCGATAGACTGTCCTTGGCACATAGAGCAATTCCTTGACGAGGAATTTGGTCCTTGGAGCTTGGCCTGGCTTCAAAGGCTTCATCAGCACTTGCATCAGATGATCAGACAGTTCAGGTTCAACATAGAGAAGCCTAGCACCTTCAGTGGGAGCACTGACTGGGACGGCATGAAGCAATTCAGAGGCCGGTGCTTTGAAATGAGTATTATCGGTCATCCAGTCCAATACCCATGAATTGACATCATCAACATTTCCAGTAATGTGCAGCGTGGCGAAGAATTGAAGAATGAGTTCTTCATTCCAATCGCAGATGTCGGTGCAGAAATTGAGTAACCCAGCGTCATGAAGAACACTGAGGACTGGTGTCAAGCAGGGCAGCGATTCCATATCTACATGAGGAATTTGCTCATGTTCAAAGATCTTATCCTTATCAACCAACAATGAGGAGTAGAAGTTCATCTGGCTTGCAGTCCAGAAACGCTTGCGACGAAGACGAGCAGAGTCATAGGGATTGTAGTCAGTGAAGAATATGTGCTCGTTGAAGAAATCCTCAGCATTAAACTTCTGCTTCTTGGAGTGAGGGTTCTGTGGCTTGGGCTGAAGATTAACAGTTGAAGAATTTACAGCCTCGTGAGGTGTAGCCACTGGAGCCACTGGCTGAGGAATTTCAGCAGTAGCCTTGGCCTTCATTTCTTCAGACATATGTACATCAGCGCTAGTGACTGGAACTTCTTCAGGTATAGAGTGAAGTGAAGCTTGACGTTCATCAGAGCCCGTATGAATTTCTTCAGTTTGCACAGGAGACTGAGGAACATGATGTAGAGGGGTTGTCAGAGGTGAATTGGGGTGATGACTTTCCCAAAAGTCATCATTCAGAATAGGTGTTGTAGACCCAATATCCACATCCTCATCTTCTTCAGTTCCTTCGACGCCTGCCTCTTCAGCTGTGAACTGAGGCATGGGCGATGATACCAGTGGGGTTAAAGGGAAAGTATCCACTTCAATTTCTTCATCCATCTGCTCTGTCGAGGCAGCAGAAGGAATTTCTTCATCAGATTTACTTGGAATTTCATATTCCTCACCAAAGGGAATGATCTCCTTTGATGGCATGCTTGATATTGGAATAGCATCAATTGGGTTTTCAGATGAACTCCTCAAAGTCTTCAATTTCTTGGGGGCTGAAGACTCTGAAGATGCAGATGCTTTCCTTTTCTTCACAGCTGCTCGCTCCGCAGCCTTGGTTTTCTTCGCTTCTGATGCAGAAGGAAGGTTGATGCTTGTCATCGGTGCAGGAGGAGCAGAGGAAATTGGTTGAATTTCTTCAGGCACAACTGATGTAGTTGCCCTGGCTTGTTCAGATTCCTCAGGCACAGTAGCAGATGCTTCAACTGGCCTGGATTGCTCTTCAGGCGCAATATTGGAGGTTGCCCTGGCATTTTCTTCAGAGACTGGAATTTCTTCATCAGCTCTGGCGCTTTCATTTTCTTCAGCAGACTGAACAGATGTTCCAGTCTGAGGAAATTTGGGTGGCGATGAAGCTGCAACACTTGGAGTAAATCCTTTTGCCATTCTGACGAATCTGACTTTGGCACCTAGCCAATCTACATGGAATGCATGAAATTCATCACTGAGTGCTTTGATCTCAGCCTGCATAGTCACAAGTTCTTCAGGAGACATTTTCACAACATTGTTCTTCAGAAAATGCTCCATCTTGTACTGAGCCTTCTTCACCTGCCTGGCCTTTTCAAATTTCCATTTTTCTTCATTTATGAAGGCCGTCAACATGTGACTTTGACCAGGAGTGAGGTTTAATTCAGGCAAAGGTGTGTTAGGGTTCTTGTGCCATAGATCAATAAAATCAAGGATCTTCCTTGGATCCAGCATGAGGGGCACAGCACTGCCTTTGGCTCTAGCGGCCCTTTGTTGTCGATCTCTGATGAGCTCAGCTAATTCTTCATCATCAGCTTCGTCTTCGCTTGACGGAACCTGAAAGGCGACTTGCTTCTTGTGAGGACTTGGCCTTGTGCCTCGTCCAGCAGTGGCCTTTTTCTTCAGCAAGGTCGGAGTTGTTGAAGACTGAGGTGGAGCTGAAGAACTTGCAGAGACTCCTGAAGCAATTGAGATTCCAGTAGTCCTTTGGCATGTGGCAAGATGCACAGGTGCTGAGGACTTTGCAGGAGCAGCTGAGGATTTTGCAACCGAGGGAGTTGGAGCTGCTTTTGAGGAATTTTCTTGAGGAACAGGCCGTGAGGGCATTGCAGCTGAGGAACTTGTCTTAACAGCTGATTTCTTCAGCATAGCCTTCTTAGGCTTGATAGCAGAGGCCTCAGCGGCGGCAGCAACAGAATCTTCATTGAATTTCTTTACTGCCTCTTTAGCCACTTTGGCCAGCTTGGCTTGACGCTTAGCCCACTCCTGAGGAAATTCCTCACCTCTTCTGATGCTAGTGGGATCAGCTTCTTGGCCAGGAGCCAATGGAGGTCTTGGACATGGAGGGTTAACAGCAAATTTCTTCATGTACTTGGGAGTGACATAGCGATATTCCCTCCATTCTCGTGCCCATCTCCTCTCAATCTTCTGAATGCGCACTTTGCGCTGATTTTTGTTCTCCTTGCCATGAGTTGCTTCATCAGGAGTACAATATTCATCATAGATGTCATCAGGGATCTCAAAAGCAGTATTTGTTTCTGGCCTCTTTCCTCCCTTCTGAGGTCTTTTACCATCAGCCATTTTCTTCACTTGAGGGTTTTGAACAATCGAATTTTCTGATGAGGTGTGCAATTTTTCTTCAAGGAACGCTGCAAATGAGTTAAGTTGATGAGAACCTAGAGATTCAGTAGCGGACATGTGTACCTGTGAACAAAATATAGGTGCGAAGAGTTTTGGAGAGGTCATATGCGTTCTCAAAAGATTTTCAAAAGTATCAAGTTTGAGGAAGATGACCAAGGGTGTCTTGAGGAATTTCACTAAGCATTTTTGACTTAGGTTCCAGAGTTGTGTAGATTGAAAATCCACACAATTGAGGAATCTTGAAGAAAAACGTTGCTTAGAGAAACTGATCAAGGACAGAAGCAAGTTGGTGTTTAAGAACATGAAAGTTGAAGAATAAACACCTTTTGAAGATTTTGTGGAAATCATCAGAATCAACAAGGGCAGTAAAAATAAATTTTATTTACCCTTGACGAAGAACACGACGAACTGAGAGTGGCAGTGGAGATGTTCGTCCGTTCAGATCTTCCACGCCCTAACTTGGCGATGGAAAACAGCTACGGCGGCGGCGGAGTGAGGATTTCCGCGGCCGGCGTGAGTACGACGGCGACGAGGTCGAGGCAGTGAAGCTCTTCCTCACCGGCGACGATGGAGTGTAGCGGCGGCGCTAGGTCTGAGAGCTCGAGCGAGGGAGTAAGATCGAGCGGGGTAAATGAGCTCTGAGGAGGGTGAGGGGTATTTATAGCAGAGGTGAAAAACCGCTCGTTCGAAGAAAATGGACAAACATGCCCCTGACCCTTCTCATCCTAGCGACATGTGTCACCCACGAACTATGAAGTGGAGATCGTGTTAGATCGAGGGTGAATAGATAAATCTTATCGAGGGATAAGGAACGGTTTGAACGGCAAAAGCCGGAAATTCAGATAAGAATATTTTAATGTTTCGTTCGCAAATTCTTCAGCTGTCAAGGACACAGTGAAGACTTTGAACGGGTTTCAAATAGAACGCACATGAAGAATTTGTGAATGGACTGGATTGAGTTTAGCATTGAGGGGGAACGGGTCCGATCACATTCACTTAGAAGAAACACAACTTGAAGAATTAGCAATAAGTGAATGCTGTAGAGGACAGAAAACTCAAATATATATATATAGTCAATGAAGAACATAGACGGAAAGAGTGAAGATTTTGCAAAGTTGAAGAATTTGAAAATTTGAAGAATTTGCACAATGATGAAAAACTCAAATTTTGAAGATTTTCAACTATTTGTGGTGGCGTGACCCACAGTGTAAGAATGATGATTTCAGACACCGCGTACAATTGTCGTAGGGCTCTGAGAATCAAATTCTTCATTAATTTCTTCACACTTAGAGGGTTAGTCTTCATTGATTGAAGAAAAATGTTTCTTCGTGTGTTGCACATCTAAGTCATCAATTTGCATAAGTGTTAGGATGTGTGTCCTTTTCAAAGGACATTCGAAGATTCTAAGATATTTAGCTCACACCGCAACTTGCTAAATCTCTTCTCATCCAAGGGCTTTGTGAAGATATCCGCTAGCTGTTCTTCAGACTTCACGGGATCAATAGAGATGTCACCCTTCAACACATGATCTTGAAGAAAATGATGACGAATCTCGATGTGCTTTGTCTTCGAGTGCTGAACTGGGTTATGAGCAATTTTGATGGCACTCTCGTTGTCGCAGTAGAGTGGCACATTCTTCACATTGATGCCGTAGTCCTTGAGGGTTTGCTTCATCCATAGCAATTGAGCACATCAAGAACCAGCAGCAATATACTCAGCTTCAGCAGTAGAGAGTGATACGCAGTTCTGCTTCTTCGAGGACCAACATACTAAGGATCGTCCGAGGAAATGGCATGTGCCTGAAGTTGACTTGCGGTCCACACGATCACCGGCATAGTCAGAGTCAGAATATCCAATGAGATCAAAAACCGAGCCCTTGGGATACCATAATCCAAGTGTTGGAGTGTGAGCTAGATATCGAAGAATATGTTTCACAGCCTTATAGTGTGATTCCTTCGGTGTAGCTTGAAAATGGGCACACATGCAAACACTAAGCATAATATCCGGCCTAGATGCACATAGGTACAATAAAGAACCAATCATGGAGCGGTATACCTTTTGATCGAAGTCTATTCCATTTTCATCAGTGCATAGATGGCCATTTGTGGGCATAGGGATTTTGACGCCTCTGCATTCTTGCATACCGAATTTTCTCAGAACGTCCTTGAGGTATTTCTCTTGAAAAATGAAAATGCCATTATGTTGTTGACGAATTTGAAGACCTAAGAAGAATTTCAATTCTCCCATCATGGACATTTGATATTCCTCACTCATCATGTAAGCAAATTCGTCACTGTAATGTTGGTTAGTACAGCCAAAGATAATATCATCAACATATATTTGGCACACGAATAATTCATCATCATAGGTTTTGGTGAAAAGAGTTGGGTCGAGTGAACCGGGTTTGAAGCCTTTCTTCATGAGGAATTCCTTCAGAGTATCATACCACGCCCGAGGGGCCTGCTTGAGGCCATAGAGGGCCTTATTGAGTCTGAAGACTTTGTCAGGATGTTTAGGATCTTCAAAACCTGGGGGTTGAGCAACATATACTTCTTCCTCAAGCTTACCATTGAGGAATGCACTTTTCACATCCATTTGATATAAGATGATATTATGATGGTTAGCATAAGCAAGCAATATGCGAATAGCCTCAAGTCTAGCAACAGGTGCAAAAGTCTCATCGAAATCAATTCCTTTAACCTGTGTGTAGCCTTGAGCTACAAGACGAGCCTTGTTCCTCACCACTAGGCCATTTTCATCTTGCTTGTTGCGGTAGATCCATTTGGTACCGATGATATTGTGCTTGCATGGGTCCAGTCGCTTGACAAGCTCCCACACATTGTTCAGCTTGAATTGATGTAATTCCTCTTGCATTGCTTGAATCCATTCAGGCTTCAGAAATGCCTCATCAACTTTGGTGGGCTCTGTGATAGAGACGAAAGCAAAATGCCCACAAAAGTTAGATAAATGTGAAGCTTTTGAGCGAGTCAGAGGACCTGGTGCGTTGATGTCGTTGATGATTCTCTCAATCTGTACTTCATTTGCAACGCGGGGATGAGCAGGTTGACGACTTTGATTTGGCTCAGCATTTTCTTCAGAGCCATTTTCTTCAGATGCGCCAGCATGCTGTTCTTCATGTTCTGGAATGATTTCTTCAGCAGATTCTTCGGTAGGAATGTTATCCTCAGTAGCTTTGAACTTGATGGTTTCCTCAGGCGTCTTTTCATCTAGCACAGGAGGTAGGTGCTCTCTTTGTGAGCCGTTAGTTTCATCGAACCGCACAACTATAGTTTCAACAACCTTGTTGTGATAGGCATTGAAGACCCTGTAGGTGTGCGAGTCCTTTCCGTAACCAAGCATAAAACCTTCATGTGCTTTCGGTGCAAATTTAGAATTGTGATGTGGATCTCTAATCCAGCATTTAGCACCGAAGACTTTGAAATAACTCACATTGGGTTTCTTGTTAATGAGGAGTTCATATGAGGTCTTCTTGAAGAATTTGTGAAGATATACCCTGTTGATGATGTGGCATGCAGTATCAATTGCCTCAGGCCAGAAGTGACGAGGTGTCTTGTATTCATCAAGCATGGTGCGAGCCATCTCAACAAGAGTCCTGTTCTTGCGCTCCACAACGCCATTCTGCTGAGGAGTGTATGGGGCAGATAGCTCATGAGTAATACCAAGTTCATCGAGATAGTCATCAAGACCAGTATTCTTGAACTCAGTCCCATTGTCACTACGTATATGCTTGATCTTCACGCCGAAATTCGTCGAAGCCCTTGAGGAAAATCGTCTGAAGACTTCCTGCACTTCAGTCTTGTAAGTAATGACATGCACCCATGTGTAACGAGAATAGTCATCAACAATGACAAAGCCATATAGAGATGCTGCATTTGTTAGTGTGGCATAATGAGTAGGGCCAAAGAGATCCATATGAAGCAATTCAAAAGGACGAGAAGTAGTCATGATAGTCTTCGAGGGGTGCTTGGCTCTGCTCATCTTTCCAGCCTCACAAGCCCCACAAAGATGATCTTTGAGGAATTTGACACCCTCGATGCCAATGACGTGCTTTTTCTTCACGAGCGTGTGTAAGTTCCTCATGCCAGCATGACCCAGTCGTCGATGCCATAGCCAGCCTTCTGAAGCTTTAGCAAGTAGACAAGTGGCAGGCTGTGGTCCTGTAGAGAAATCAACAATATACAAGTCTCCTCTCCTAAAGCCTTCGAAGACTTTGGAATTGTCAGATTCCATGAGCACTAAGCAACGATATTTGCCAAAGACAACAACCATATCAAGATCACAAAGCATTGAGACAGACATGAGGTTGAATCCGAGGGACTCGACAAGCATGACTTTATCCATGTGTCGATCCTTTGAGATTGCAACCCTACCTAGACCCAATACCTTGCTTTTGCCTTTGTCAGCATAGGTGATATGCTTCAAGTGTGATGGAGATAAAGGAGTGTTCATCAGTAAGCTCTTGTCACCGGTCATGTGATTTGTACATCCACTATCGAGGACCCACTCAGTAGCTTTGGGTAAATCATCCTGCAGATGAATTAGTGCATCTTTCGAACTCATATACTTCAGAGTGAAGAATATGACATCAAATTCATCAGACATATTTCATCAATTAAAGCAACATATGTATATATAGCAATGTGAGGACGTGAGAAATGAATAAATCATTTCTTCATGATTAGCTTGCGTCCTTTCAAGCATTTCAGGTCTCCAGCAAATTCTTCAGACGATTTAGTTCGTCTGGAGACCTGACCCTGCATAAGAGATTAGTTCCTTTTCTTCACCACCCACATCTGGAGGGGTGGCAAAGAGTTCATCATTCTGCGAGCTCCATAAGAGAAAGGTGGCATAGACGCCAGACCACTTCGTTTCACATAAGAGGGGTTAGGGTAAGCATATGAATAAGCAGAGAAATTCTTCGAGGACTTATGAACATAATGATTTGAAGAATAATGCATATATTCATAGCCCTTAGGCTTTCCCTGCGAAACAGAAGTGTTAGCACGATGATGTTCATGTGAGGACTTTGATCCATGTGAGGAATTTGATCTGGGGTTCTTATTCTTCACAGGTGGTGTCATGAGGACATTCACCTGAAGACTTTCAAGGCACTTTTTGGGAACCCAGATTCTCTTCATAGGGGGACCATTCCTGCAGTTAGATCCAACATATCTAGCAAATACCTCACCATTCTGATTTTTGAACAGTTTTTAGTTGGAGTCAAATGACTCATCAGATGAATATGAGGATTCACAAGTAAAGCCAGATAAAGTGGATGGATCTACGGGAGGTCCCTTCGCAGCAACCCATGAGGTTTTGGGATACTGCTCCGGTTTCCAGTAGGTTCCATCAGCATTGAGTTTCCTCTCAAAGGCAATACCCTCTTTCCTAGGGTTCCTGTTCAAGATCTGCTTTTTGAGCACATCACAAAGAGTCTGATGCCCTTTGAGGCTTTTGTACATGCCTGTCACATACAATTCCTTCAACCCTGCATTTTCGTCAGTGATACTAGTGGTATCCTCAGATGAGGAATTTGTGACCACAGAGATAGTTGAAGAATTTGCAGCAATGGAAGGATTTGAACATTCAGGTGAAGAATTAGCAGTTTCACGTTCAATGCATTTCAAGCATGGTGGAATAAATTCTTCCTGAGCGGAACTGATCTGTTGAGCAAGCAAAGAATCATTTTCCTTCTGAAGATCTTCATGACTCACCCTTAGCTTCTCAAGATCTTGCTTTCTTTGAAGAAATTCATAAGAAAGCTTCTCATGATCGGCTAGGAGAGTTTCATGACGACCTTGAAGGTTGTCAAACTTAGACTGTAGTTGCTAAAGATTATCAGTCAGTGTTTGAGTTCGATCCATTTCCTCACCTAACAGATCATCGCTTTTGTCTAGCATATTTTGAACCTTTTCCAAAGCCTTTTGTTGTTTAACAACAATATTAGCAAGTTTGGAATAGCTGGGTTTGAGGTTATCATCAGATTCATCCTCACTTGATTCAGAGGAGGGATATTTGAGTACCTTGGCACCTTTTGCCATGAAGCAATAGGTGGGAGCATAGTCATCGTTGCCGTCATCAGCAGTGTTGGGGAAGCCATTTTCCTCAGTGTTGAAGATGGACTTGCTAACGTAAGCAGTAGCGAGGGCTAGGCTCGCCACACCAGAGTCTGACTCCTCAGATGCCTCCTCTTCCTCATGTTCCTCAGATTCAGCTTCAGAGTCCATTTCCTTGCCAATGAATGCCCGAGCTTTCTTGGAGCTGCTCTTCTTGTGAGATGAAGACTTTGAAGATCTTGATGATGAGGACTTTGAAGATTTCTTCTTCTTCTTAGAGTCATCTGAACTATCATCCTTGTATTTCTTCTTCTTTGATTCCTTCTCCCACTGAGGACAATCAGTAATGTAGTGACCAGGTTTCTTGCATTTATGGCAAGTTCTCTTCTTGTAATCACGGGATGAGGAATCTGATTTCATGTCATCACCTCTTGAGGATTTTCCAAATCGGCCACGTCTAGAGAACTTCTGGAATTTCCTCACGAGCATTGCTAGCTCCTGACTCAGTTCTTCAGGATCACCAAGGCTACTACCAGAATCTTCATCTTCAGATTCAGAGACTGCCTTGGCTTTCAGTGCACGAGATCTACCATAGCTCAGTCCGTAGAGATCTCTCTTCTCAGCTAGTTGGAATTCATGAGTATTTAGCCTCTCGAGGATATCAGCAGGATCAAGTGACTTGTAGTCACCACGTTCTTGAATCATCAGTGCCAGTGTATCGAATGAAGAATCGAGTGACCTCAGCAATTTCTTCACCACCTCATGGTCGGTGATGTCAGTGGCACCCAGTGCTTGAAGCTCGTTTGAAATGTCAGTGAGGCGATCAAAGGTTTGCTGAACATTTTCGTTGTCGAGTCTTTTGAAGCGGTTGAAGAGATTGCAAAGAACGTCAACTCGAGAGTCACGTTGAGTTGAGACTCCTTCGTTGACCTTGGACAGCCTATCCCAGATAAGCTTAGCTGTCTCCAAAGCACTCACTCTGCCATACTGCCCTTTGCTCAGATGGCCACATATGATATTCTTCGCTTGAGAGTCGAGTTGCTTGAATCTCTTCACATCAGCAGCGTTTACGGAAGGAGTGACAGAGGGAACACCCTTTTCCACAACATACCAGAGGTCGTTGTCAATTGCCTCAAGATGCATGCGCATCTTGTTCTTCCAGTAGGGGTAGTCCGTCCCATCGAAGGTAGGACACCCAGCTGAGACCTTGATCATGCCTGCAGTCGACATAACTAAAACTCCAGGTGGTTAAACCAAAATCACACAGAACAAGGGAGTACCTTGCTCTGATACCAATTGAAAGTGCGTTATATCGACTAGAGGGGGGGGTGAATAGGCGATTTTTACAAATTCGTCACTGAGGAATTTCAAGGTGAGGAAATTCCTAAGCGACGAACTACTTAGCAACGGAATGAGTACTCAGATGCAAGCATAACAGAGCAGTAGCATAGTCATCATGATGAAATGAAAACAAGCACAGAGTACGAGTAGCGTAAACACAGGATAAGCAGGCTGAAGACAAACTGACTGAAGAATTTGAACTGAGGAAATTGAGAAAGTCTTCAGACAAAGTCTTCAAACAGTAATGATCAAATACATAGCAAGTATGCGAGGAAATGAAAGGGTTGAGGAAATAGAACCAGTAGCTCGGTGAAGACACTGATTTGGTAGACCAGTTCCAACTGCTGTGACAGTTGTACGTCTGGTTGGAGCGGCTAGGTATTTAAACCTGAGGACACACAGTCCCGGACACCCAGTCCTGAACACACAGTCCAGGACACCTAGTCCTCACCGTATTCTCCTTGAGCTAAGGTCACACAGACCTCGCCCAACCACTCGTGGTAAGTCTTCAGGTGACTTCCAAACCTTCACATACTCGGTCACTCGGCAATCCACAATTTCCTCTTGGATGCTCTAGACCATGACGCCTAACCATCTGGAGGATGCACAGTCCTCAAAGGTAACAAGCGTCGGTTCCACATAGGAACAATCTCTTCAGTGATGCTCAATCACTTTGGGTTTGTAGGTGTTTGGGTTTTTGGGTTTTTCCTCACTTGATGATTTTCGCTCAAAGTCCTCGGAGGATGGGATGCTCTAAATGACAAGTGTCAATCTATCTCTCGGAGCAGCCAACCAGCTAGTGGTTGAAGAGGGCGGCTATTTATAGCCTAGGGAGCAGCCCGACATGATAAGACATAAATGCCCTTCAATGATATGACCGTTAGGTGGGTAGATATTTTGGGACAGCTGGCATGTAGCACAGCAACGGTCGGAAATTTGAGTATCAAGTTCCTCAGGGCTATCATAATCCTCACTTGTAGGCAATCCGCACTGGCGAATTTCTAACTCCTCAGTCAGAACAAATTCCTCAGAGAACAGAAGAACTTCGTCTCTGTCACTGAAGAACTTGACTAAACTGTATGAGATTTTCAATGGCTTCACTCGAAAGGATTGGGTAGGTGTAGGATTTTGAGTTGAGCATCACTTGGAAATTTTTCCTTAGTTTTACCTCGACCCCCTTTAACAGTACGGTGTTTCCTATGACTCAAGAAGAAGAAAATGAAACTATGAAAACAAAAGTCTTCACGCTTCATAATCCTCGCATGAATATCAAGTCTTCAGGGTCACACCAATTTCTTCACTTTCAAAGTCTTCAAGAAAACCAAAGTCTTGAGTTGAAGACATTCATTTTTAGGGGTCGACATTCATCGTAATTAACAAACTACTCATAGACTTATAGACCTGTGTACACTCACAAACACATTAGACCCTTAACCTATAAGTCTTCAATACACCAAAATCACTAAGGGGCACTAGATGCACTTACACAGACGACCATATCATCGGCGGCTCCGCACTCGAAGAAACACCCTCCGCCCATGAAGTCATGGCCGTAGTCCCAACCTGGATAGAACCCCTGCTAGCCTATCTCACACAACATCAGCTTCCGAAGGATCAAACCGAAGCACGACGTATAGTTCGGCACTCTAAAGCATACAAGGTCCATGAAGGCGAACTCTATAAAAAGAGTACCACAGGAGTCTTACAAAGATGCATCTCCGAAGAGGAGGGGCAGCAGCTCTTGGCAGAGATACACGCAGGCATGGGTGGACACCATGCGACGGCTTGGGCTTTGGTCAGCAAGGCTTTTCGAGTAGGTTTCTTCTGGCCTACCACCCGTGAAGATGCCCGGACATTAGTCCAGCATTGCATCGGATGCCAGCTGTTCGCAAATCAAAGCCACATGCCCCCCCCCCCCCACAGCTCTTCGGACAATACCGATTACATGGCCTTTTGCGGTCTGGGGTCTCGACATGGTTGGGCCACTCAAAGGGGGGACCAACAAAAAGAAGTATTTATTGGTCATGGTCGACAAATTCACCAAGTGGATTGAGGCAAAACCCGTCACTTCGGCAGAATCCGGACCAGTCGTCGACTTCTTATCGGATGTCGTACACCGTTATGGTGTCCCCCACAGCATAATTACCGATAATGGTACCAACTTCACCGCCCAGGAAGTTAAAGACTGGTGCGGCAAAATGGGCATTAAGCTCGATTATGCCTCGGTGTACCACCCACAGACCAATGGGCAAGTCGAACGAGCCAACGGACTCATCATGAGTGGCATTAAGCCTCGCCTAGTTCGATCCCTTGAACAATCAGACTGCCATTGGGTCGAGGAACTTGATTCCGTACTATGGGGGCTGCGCACTACTCCTAATCGGTCAACCGGATACACACCATTTTTATGGTATACGGTGCCGAAGCAGTTCTCTCATGCGACATTATCCATGACGCGCCTAGAGTGCGCATGTACGAAGAAAAGGAAGCCGAGCTCGATCGGCAGTATGATCTGGATGCTCTGGAAGAAGAGCAAGACATAGCTCGAGCTCGGTTCGCGTTCTATCAGCAGCAAGCATGACGTTACCACAACCGTGAAGTCCGGGAAAAGACATACAACGTGGGCAACCTTGTCCTCCGACTCCCCGAAAAACAGAAGAATAAACTATCACCTAAATGGGAGGGTCCGTACATCATCGATGAAGTACTCATAGGAGGAGCGTATCGTCTTCGCCTTCCGTCCGACGACGGCCTCGAGCCAAACCCGTGGAACGCAGCAAGGCTACGGCGTTTTTACGCCTGAGTCTGACATAAATTTTTGCCTTTTCTTTCTTTTTATTTTTTTACTCTTTTTCTATCTTTCGTCGTGGTGCTAGTTCACCTAAACCGAACCATACCAAGCTCATACTATGTACACCATTAAATGTAATACCCAGCTTTGCTTGGGGGCTCCCTTAGAAGAGCCGAATATACGTATAAATCACATTCGTCCTGATTGCATCCTTCTCATACACGTTAAGCCAACATATGCACTTGTTTGACTTAAGATCTTTGCCAAGCCGGGTTGCCTGGCTCCTGTGGTTACCCCTACGTTCCCGATTGTTCGTCTGGGGAGTAAAGGGAGCACCTCTACAATTGTTACGACCGGGTCATCCGGGACCGTACCTCAGACGGGTGAAGCCGAAAGCTAGCGTTCTTACAGAATACAATAAGAGCCTAAGGGAAGTGAATATAGCCTCGCGCTTATCACCAAGGTTTTTTGGCAGCCATTAGTTTTCGTTGATCTTACATATCCGGATTATCTTTCTACCTGAAGAAAGGAACCCTTGGAGGAACTATTTTCATCAGAAGATATTTCTTACGTCAAACAGTAATATAACATCGTTCTCCACACATGTTTCGTCTGTTTAAGCCAGATGGCCGGATTGCCTCGTTCCCGAAGAGTTGCTTTGTTTTCCACGGCACATAGTACGGAACACTTCCCGATCTATGATTGGGGAGGTAGAAGCTGATGGCCAGCTAAGACAACATTCTTTCAAAAAAAAATTAAGAGCACGGATTGAATACGGTCAGCGTAAAGTACATAGATACATAGAATTGACAAAATTACTCCTTCTCGACATTGTCTATCAATTGCTCTAAAGCACAATCCATTTGATAATAGCGAGCGGCTTGCATCACATCATCATACACCAAGCTTAGTGGTATCTCTTGGCCGTCAGGGCCCACGGGACCAACCCGGGCCATATGCACCGGGTCTAGCTTGGTGAAGCGGGTCTTTACCATAGCCCACGCCTCGCACGCTCCTTCTCGACAGGCTGAGATCTTCCATAATTCAAACCTTCGCCGAGCCCCTTTAAAGCGACTAGCTAGTTTGGCCATACTCTCTGGTGGTGCATCTGATGGCCATAACACCTTCGCCATGCTCTTCATGGCTTTCCAGGCCTTTTCATAGGCCTTCGACAGTTCCTTTAGAAGGTTCCCGTCATAAGCACTTACTTCTTCCTCAGACCGCCTAGTCAAGAGACCTAACAAGCAGGTGTTGCACATCATCATTAACACATCAATGACACTTGTCAACAGCACGGTACAATCAGTACTTACCGAATATGCCACCTTTTAGCTTCTGGTTTTCCTCCGTAGTCTGGGCTAGCTGAGTTCTCAAACTTTTGATTTCCTCGGCTTGCCGTTGATTTTCGGCCTTGAGCTCATTTTTCTCCTCCTGACTTCGCGTCAGTACTTGTTTACCAGCCTCCAGCTCCCTCCGCAGCTCGCTTACAGCTCCCGCGGCTGTATGGAGAATACGGTGTTAATGCTTAGCATACAACATATGCCTACAAAAATAGTCTTTCCTACTCACTGGACAATTCGCTGCTGGCTTTTCGAGCCGCATCCAGTTCGACCTTGGCTTCGACCAATTGTGTCCGACTCACTTCATGGTCCTCGGACATCTTTTTGTTCTACTCTCTTGCAGCCTACAAAAACAATATCATTATACACCCTTAACTCGGCCGTCCCGCCCGAATTAAGGCTTGGGGCTAGTTGGTTAGGGAACATGATCTGCTTTTAAGCTATATAACTGCACCTTGGCGGCAAATAGACCGGCAATCCCATCAAGACCTGTCCGGGCTGCTCCAAGGTACGCATCCACCGAATTAAAAGCATTAAATTCTTCTTCTGCAAAGGCAGTATGACGTAAAGTCTCCCTCCAGCGGCGATGGTTCATTACTCTCTTGACCTCGGAATTAGTGACCGAAACATCATCGGAGTCCGTCGGAGGTACACCAGCTGCCGTGTGTTCGGAAGAGGCTCTTGCTTGTGCCGAAGACTTGAGACCGGAGTTGCGGTTCGGCGCATCCGGGTGATATTCGGATTGGTGTAGGGGCATACGCCTTCTGCAGAATTGAGCAAGCTCTAATAAGAAAGTGCCAACGGCAACCCTCACTGCAATTCCAAAAAAAAATTACCTTTGGGCCGAGGGGGCAGATGCCTTTGCCTCGACGGAAGTCTTCCGCTTTGATCTCCCGTCAAGGGCCGAAGTTGGCGTGGTCCGCGCCCCTCCCGAGACATTCTTGTGCGTAGTGCGGCGGCCCTTGGGAGTAGAAGTCAGCATGTGGGGGGTAGCACAAGACGAGCGCCCTATTCGGGAGAGGGTCTTCTTTTCACTTACTGTGGAAGAGGGAAGAGCCCCGGGGTGATCGGCTGTTACAGCCACTTTGCCGCCATCAAGGCCCTCCTGATAGAACACCCCATCTTCAAATTCGATTGACGTCTCTGGGTCGTCATGATACCCCGTATCGCCGTCATGAGAGTGATTCTCTGGTTGAGGAGGACAACTAATGGACGCAACCTGACGCCTCCATCCCTGTTCAAGTAGCGATCAGTAAGAATTCGGCGTGGTCTATTGGCTCAAAATAATGGATTGTGGCTTACCCAGGCCGCCGGATTGTATCTGGAGCAGCCTTGTCGAATACTCATGCGAGTGAACTCTGCTTTGTCTCCCTTGAAGAGATCAGCCAGTATTTTAGCTAGGGCCGCCTTGTTATCTGGCCCTTGCCACTGGTGACGTGTCACATGGTTGGTCCCGTTATAGCACCATAAAGGGTGACCCCGCTGTTGGAGGGGTTGCACGCATCGGGAAATGGCGATGGCCATAACTTTGACCATGGTCAGCTTGCTGCTAGTTAGCAGCCTGATCTTCGCCGACAGCGCACGCACTTCTTCACTGTCCTGTTGGGAAGGACCTCTAGGCCACCAGTTGTACCACTTTATAGGCGGGTCATTTGAATATTCGGGTAGCCCTTGCCGAATTGGATCGGTGAGGGGAACGTCTTCAATATAAAACCACTCCGAAGTCCATCCTTCGGGATCTTTCTGTGGGGTCCTGATTGGGTACCCTGTCCCAGCTATTCGCCATACTTCGGCGCCGCCTACCTCAAATATAGATCCCTCACGGAGGTGAGGGACAAGACATAAATACTTCCTCCACAAGTCAAAGAAGGGCTCGTAACTCAGAAATATCTTGCACAAGGACCCCGGGGTGAGGTTGTGGAGCTGGATCTCGTAGAACTCTAGCAGACCCCGTAGAAAGGGATGAATAGGAAAACCCAAACCTCTTAGAAGGAAGGGCATGAGACATACCCTCTCCTCCTTGCTTGGGGCGGGGGAGTTCTCGGCAAGGGCGCAGCCATCAACAGAGATGAGACCGGCATGGATTGGGACTAGATCGACCAGAGGGAGGAAGCCCTGCGTCTGCAGGCGACTCAGCTGGATATGCGAGACTGGACAGCTCGATCAATCACCTGGGAGCGGGCCGTGAGCACGCGAGGAAGAACCTGGGATATCAGCCATGACTTTGGAGAATTTTTTCGGTGTCGTTCTTGGCGAAGGGGGAGGTAACTGTTCTCAGCACCTTCTGGATCTATAAATAGGCGTCTTATCGTGAAGTCGAAAGGATGGGTGTGTGGAAGGATGGCATTAGGCCGCACGCCCTCTAGAAAGGTCTGCGTAACCCTTGCCTCGAGGGACGGCATTAAACCATGATGGTCCCACCTCCATCTTGAGATATCTTCGGATCCCAGAATCTTGAAAACTGTCCGGACCCGAGTATATTAGAGCGGGTTCCGGATAGTGTTCGACGAAATTGATATAGCTTCATGCAGAATAAAGGAATAAAAGAACTCGTCTCGCAAGCCGATGATGTGAAGATTCCGGAGGACAATCCCCGGCGTTGGAGGCAAGTTCGGGGGCTACTGAGGGAGTCATGGACTAAGGTGTCCTCGGGGCGACGGCCCATTGTACATGGGCCGGACTGGTGAAGCCGTATATTGACGGGAGATCTATGAAGCCGTGGTGTGCCCTCCAAGTCAAGAAGGTGCAGTATCTCTTTAAACCCTTGTTGTAATCTATCTTCGGTAACCCTAACCCTATCGGTGTCTATATAAACCGAGGGTAGTAGTCATTAGTGTTAGAGCTACATTCATTACCTCATAGCCTTAGGGTTAGCTCATGCTGATCTCGAGGTAGATCTACTCTGTAAACCACATCATACATCCAATATAATCTAGCAGGACGTAGGGTATTACCTCTTCGAGAGGGCCTGAACCTGGGTAAACACTGTGTTCGTCGTCCCTTGTTACCCATCGACCCTAGATCCACAGCTCGAGACCCCCTACCCGGAGATCTGCCGATTTTGACACCGACACGCGCCTTCATGCAACACGTCCAAAACCGTGGGAGCAAGGTCTCTTTCACTTCTGTTGCTCATCCTTGGAGCAATGGTCAAGCTGAAAGGATGAATGCTGAGGTGCTACGTGGGCTCAAGACGAGAAGTTTTGATAAGTTGAAGAAATGCGGCAGACACTGGATCGACGAGCTGCCGGTGGTTCTTTAGTCCCTCCGTACGACACCGAATTGAGCCACCGGACAGACTCCCTTCTCCCTAGTGTATGGGGCAGAAGCAGTGCTCCCAACGGAACTCATATACGGGTCACCTCGAGTACTTGCCTATGATGAAGTAGAGCAAGAGCAGCACCGGCATGACGATGTCATGCTCCTTGAGGAGGATTGTCTCCGGGCCGCTGTGCATGCTGCACGCTACCAGCAAGCCTTGGGCTGCTATCATAGCCATGGGATTCATGCACGGAGCCTTGAGGAAGATGACCTTGTCCTTAGGCATGTTCAGTCCGCCAAGGGTTCCAACAAGTTGACGCTGAAGTGGGAAGGCCCTTACCGGGTAGTACAAGTCACCAGACCTGGCGTAGTCCATCTGGAGACCAAAGATGGCACTAAGGTGCAAAACTCATGGAACATTGAGCATCTTCGCAAGTTCTACCCTTAAGGCACTGTCGCGGGAAACCACGACCACCTATGGGGCCAAGGGCCCCTTTTGGTTCGGCAGGGGGACTGAGCGCGTTGCACAAAGAGCGGAGGAGCATAGCGTAGCACGGCAGAGATCACACGGGCAGTTTGACCCAGGTTTGGGCCGCCGCGAGGCGTAAAACCCTACTCCTGCTTTGGTCGATTGATGGTGGATGGTGGTGGAAACGCAGCGCCCTTGCCCGGCAGGGTTGCCTCGGGGCGAGAGTAGCTACGCGCGTGTGAGTGTACATGGGTCCCAATCATTTCTACGGTTGCCATGGGCCTCCTTTTATAGATTAAGGCGTCACCACAATGGCAAATCAGTCATTGTGTACTGATTAGATAGTGAATAGTGCTATCATATCTACTCTGCAGACAGAGCAGTATGCATTAAATGCGTCGCTCAGTGTCACATCATGGCCTGCCCGGCACACCTCGCCGGGCTGTTTGGCCACCTTCTCTCCTGTCTGCATGACATGTCGCAGGACGGGTGTCATCTGGAGGTGATTCTTGTAGGAAATGGCTGCCATGGGCAAAAGGCAACCACTTAGTCATCTTGGGGCTTGACACCACACCGATCGGTGACTTGCGTCGCTATGTGGTGGGGCAGCAAAGCCTTGGCGGGGTGTTTTGCTTTCGTATGCCCTGGCAGGCCTACCGGGGCGGTCCTGAGGCTTGCTTCCGGGGCAACCCTGACCTCGCCAGGCTCTCCTGCCTGGCAAGGGGGTTTTCCCTTAGTGGTGTCTCGCTTCTTGGCTTGACTTGGTCTTCTCAACCTGCCCTTTGATTCCTCAAAGAGCCTATCTCTTCATCTTGGTCTTGTCTTGCATGTTCAATCTTGATTTTGGGCCTGTGCACGGTCTGGGCAATAGACCCAGTGTTTGTTGCACCGACAGGAGCCCCCGGGCTTGGCCCGAATGGCGCTGCCGGGCGTTGTCGGGGTAGGCCCTAACTTGTGCACAGGCGAGGGGGAAATAGATAGTCGCCCCTTGAGATCTTCTTTGCTTCTTCATTAATCTGAGCCCAGGTCAGTTTCCGGTTCTCCCGCACGTCGCGTAACACCAATTGCAGTGATGGAGATAATGGGCCACGATGCGTGGAGTTACCCACGTCCCTTGTTCATGGAGCGGTAACTGCCACCCCACTATCCCTCCCCGCTCCAAGTGCTTTCTGCCACATGTATTGCATGCATTGCGTGAGGTTGGTGGCGAATGCGGAGGGTGCGGGAATGAGTGCCATGGCAGAAAGCTAGGGGTCGTGGATTGGCGCAGGGGGTCAACCTTGATTCTTCGAGCCGTTGATGGTGAGGAGGAGCCGGACTGGCCGAGCGGGGCGGCCACCTCCATGAAGAAAATCCACCCCCCTGCCACGCCCTCCTATAAGAAGGGGGCGTGGTGTGAGAAGTTCCTCCACACCTCCTTCCTTCTTCGTTTGTGCAGTTGCCCACGTCTGTCATGGTGAGAGGTTGGGGGTCCGGTCCTCCCCAAGTGGCGACGAGAACTTCTGCTCGACAGCATCTCCCTCCTCCCTTCGAAGACGCGGGGACTGAGCCCATGATGAGGGGAGGTGGGAGAGGATGATGTTGAGGCCGTCGTGGTGCACGGGGCCGAGGGGGACGGGGTGGCGCTCTGATTGCGCCCCCGCGGGCCGCCCCTCCCCCGATGGAAGGCCACGTTGGAGACCAGCCTCTGGAGTTCGTCATCAGGCTGTATAAGCCTCCGTGCGGCCGCCTCAATCTCCCCACCCCATTCACAAGGGCGATGGAGCTCGATCAGCCGCGTGCGTTGAGGCTACACATGAGGGGCTGCGGGAATGGCATCATACGGGTGGATGTGGATTTCCCCGACCCTTATGTTATGTATCTTCGCCGTGGCTGGAAGACCTTTGCCCGCGCCCATAGCCTGTCGGAAGGGCACGTCCTCCAATTTAAGTTAATAGAGGCCGATTTCCTTTCCGACAAGGTTTTCGGGAGCTCGGGTGCTCGTTTAGGGTGCTACACAGAGAGCTCAACCGACGACGAAAGCTCCTCCCCGAGCGATAGCGACAAGGAGGACAGTGATGGCGAGGACGATGGTGTCGGCCGGGAGGGCAACGACTCTGACTCCAGCTGAGCACCAGCCGCACCATCATCGTCAGGCGGCACCACCATCATCTGCACCTGCATCGCCTCCCCGGCAAGGTGATTTGCCGGGGAGTTGGATGCAGGGGTGGGGGTGGCGCTCCTGGCTCCTCCAGCAGCCTTCCAGCTGGGCCCCGGCAGGCTTCCTCGTGGGCTCCAGCTTTGTTTGCCCTGCCGCGTCCTGCTGGCCCTGGTGGTGGCGGTTGATGGGTCATCTCCGCTGATCTCTTCACCATCGCCTTCGCCCGCGCCCTCCTGCTCTCGCCAGGCTCTTCGTCAGGGGACCTGACGAGGCCGGGCTGGGCTTCTGCCCAGGCGCTCCTTTTGCCCTCTTCTCCTCCTGCTGCTGTGCCTAGAAGGAGAGGGGCAAGAAAGGGCATCACGAGGCAATTATCTTTTTTCAATCTAAAATATGTAGGCACCTACCAAACTTTAGTTCAAATTATGTAATCTCTTTTATCCATTTTGTGTTCTATAAGGTCTGTACTTGTTGATCAGCATATTAATGAAAAAGATAAACCTTGCCGGGCACTTGTGCATGTAACGTGTCCATGCAGAGGGAGAATGCCTCTTTACGCTCAAGTAAACAAGTTTTCCCGGTAGGCTATCCTGCCGGTACCCTCAAGTTGCTGCCGCAGGGTTGGGCCTGCCGGGCACAAATCGTGAAGAGGGACCAGCCCCCCGCCAACTTTCTCGCCAAAGGCCACTACAACCTCCCTGACCGAAGCAAAGTTCGAGTCAAGGGACGGGAGCACCTAAGTCTTGAAAGCGGCATGGTTTTCCTATGCACAAGTTTTTACTTACAGAACTCGTATGGATAATAGAGAGAATTTATCTTTTTGGGCTTGCCGGGGATCGCGATGTAGGCTTGCCTTCTCTTCTCCTTTTTCGAGACCGAATCCACGGTACGAGCCTGCAGTATGATGCAGATGAAAATGATGCCTCATGCGATCTATTCTACATGAACATGCAATGCTCATGATATGCTTATGCATGCATGCAATTTGTCGGGGGCCCCCCAGCGCTTCATTTATTTCTTTGTTGCTCAGGGTCTGTGCCTGGCTTTGTACAAGGGGTTACATGCAACAGAGGCAAGGCCTGTTCAAAAGGGTGGCTGCCGGGCAGGGCCTGACAGCCGCGCCTTATGGGTAGAACTTGCGGAGATTCTCAATGTTCCATGAGTTTTTCAGCTGAATGCCATCTCCGGTCTCCAGACGGACTGCGCCAGGTCTGGTGACTCGTACTACCCGGTAATGGCCTTCCCACTTTGGCGTCAACTTGTTTGCACCCTTGGCGAACTGAACACGCCTAAGGACAAGGTCGCCTTCCTCAAAACACCGGGCACGAACCCTGCGGCTGTGATAGCGACACAGGGCTTGCTGATAGCATGCGACACACGTAGCAGCCCGGAGACGGTTCTCCTCGAGTAGCACATCGTCGTCACGCCGGTGCTGATCTTGCGCTACTTCATCATAGGCAAGCACTCGAGGTGACCCGTAAATGAGTTCCGTGGGGATAATTGCTTCTGCCCCATAGACTAGGGAGAAGGGAGTCTGCCCGGTAGCTCGATTTGGTGTCGTTCTGAGGGACCAAAGAACCACCGGCAGCTCATCAATCCACCGCGTGCCACACTTCTGCAGCCTATCGAAAGTTCTTGTCTTGAGTCCTCGCAACACTTCAGCGTTCGCCCTCTCAGCTTGCTCGTTGCTCCTTGGATGGGCCAGAGAGGCGAACGAGATTTTGCTTCCGAGGGCATGAACGTATTGCATGAAGGCGCGACTCGTGAACTGGGTGCCGTTGTCAGTGATGATCCGGGCAGGAACTCCGAAGTGGCACACCAATCCTTTCAAGAACTTGATAGCTGACTGAGCAATCACCTTTCTCACAGGCTCTACTTCTGGCCACTTTGTAAACTTGTCGATTGCAACGAACAAGAATTCAAAGCCCCCGGCAGCACGGGGGAAAGGGCCAAGGATATCGAGCCCCTAGACCAAAAACGGCATGACAAAGGGATTGTCTGAAGAGCTTGGGCAGGCAGGTGGATGTTCTTGGAATGGAACTGGCAGGCTTCACACTTGGTGACAAGCTCGACCGCATCTTGGAGGGCTGTGGGCCAGTAGAATCCTTGCCGGAAAGCTTTCCCAACTAACGCCCTTGATCCAATGTGGGAGCTGCACATACCATTGTGCATCTCCGCCAGCAGTTCCTTTCCTCCTTCTCAGCAAATGCACTTCAATTTCACACCGTTGGGCCTCCTTCTGTACAGTGTGTCATCAATGAACTGATACATACTGGCCCTCTGGGCTACTCTTTCAGCTTCTTCTTGCTCTTTGGGAAGTTCTCCAGTTTGGAGGAAATGGACTATGTGCCGTGCCCAAGGCGGAGCTTGTGGCTCAGCAAAGAGGACTAACGGCACCTCCCCATCCGTGAGAGTGCAATCCTCGACCGCGGGGACCGGTGGCCTGGCGGGAGGATGCATCTCAGTGACCGAAGGGGAGTTGTGCTCGACAAGCTTTCTGCCAGGATCCTCGAGAGGTTCTACCAGGAGGGGCCTGCCGGAGTCCAGTTTCCTCCTCTTTCTGGCCATTGTTGCCGGGGATACGGAGGGCTGAGTCAGATGGAGAACAAAAGTTCCTGGTTCCACAGGGAGCTTCTGCGCATCGCACTTTGACAGATGATCAACGATGCTGTTTTCCGCACGGGGTACGTGCTCTGTTTGCAATCCGTCAAAGCGCTCCTCCAGCTTTCTCACTTCCTCAACGTATGCCTCCATCAATGGACTTTGGTAATCCTTGTTGACTTGTCTCACCACAAGTTGTGAATCTCCGCAGATGATCATTTTCTTGATCCCCAGTTCTGTTGCAATTCTAAGCCCGGCAAGGAGCCCTTCATACTCTGTTGTATTCTTGGTAGCTTCCTCCTGGGAAAAATGAATCTGGACGATGTACTTTGGGTGCTCCTCGGTGGGAGCAACGAGAAGCATGCTAGCACCTACACCTTGTAGGGAGAAGGCACCATCGAAATACATGATCCATTCTTGGGGCGCTTCCTTGTCGGGGATAACTGTCTCCAATACCTCTTCATCAAGAGTTGGCGTCCATTCTGCAATAAACTCTACCAATGCTCTGCTCTGAATGGTTGATGTGCTCTCAAACTTCAAACCAAAGTTGGATAACTCCAAAGCCCACTCCACTATCCTTCCGGTAGCCTCAGGGTTTCGGAGTATCCGTTGCAAAGGGAAACGGGTGACAACTGTGATCTCATGGGCTTGGAAGTAGTGGCGCAGTTCCTTGAGGCCATGACAAGGCCAAAGATCAATTTTTGCATGCCAGAGTACCTGGATCTAGCTCCCTGCAACAGGGAGCTGACGAAGTATACTGGGCGCTGCACCACTTTCTTCCTTGCCGTGACCAGAGAATTGCTTCCGCTGCTTTGCTCTTCTCTACCTTGATCTGCATCTGACCTGGCCGGGGTGTGTTCGCTTTCCTCCTCGGAAGGGGCACCAGCTATGTCTGTTGCTCCATCCACTTCCCTCTGCGCCACCAGTGCTGCACTAACCACCTGATTAGTTGCCGCCAAGTATAGCAGCAACGGCTCTTGAGGTTTTGGAGCAACCAAAGTGGGCACAGAGGAAAGGTAGTCCTTCAAATCTTGTAGTGCGGCGTCTGTCTCGGGGGTCCACTCCATGGGCCCTGCCTTTTTCAAAACCTTGAAGAACGGCAAGGCATGCTCGACAGACTTGGAAATGAACCTGCTAAGCGCAGCAACACATCCAGTCAAACGCCTCATGTCCTTGACTGTCTTGGGTGCTTGAATCTGCTCGATAGCCTTGATCTTGCCGGGGTTGGCCTCTATCCCTCGGTGGGACACAAAGAAGCCAAGTAGCTTGCCGGAAGGAACTCCAAACACACACTTCTCCGGATTTAGCTTCAAGTTGCTCTTGCGCAGATTAGCAAACGTCTCTTCTAAATCCTCAATGAGGGTTGATCTGTCCTTGTTCTTGACCACAATATCATCCATGTAAGCCTCAATGTTCCTGTGCAACTGTGACTCAAAACCAATCTGAATTGCTCTTGTGAAAGTAGACCTGGCGCTCTTCAACCCGAAAGGCATCCGCACGAAGCAGTATGTGCCACATGGGGTGATGAATGCAGTCTTCTCTTCATCTTCCTTGGACATGAAGATCTGATGATATCCAGAGTAGGCATCCAGGAAGGAAAGCAGGTCGCACCCGAAGGTGGAATCCACAATCTGGTCGATGTGCGGCAAGGGAAACGGGTCCTTCGGGCATTCCTTGTTCAGATCTGTAAAATCTATGCACAGCCTCCACTTCCCATTGGCCTTGCGTACCACCACTGGATTTGCTAACCACGTTGGATGCAACACTCCTCTAACCAGACCAGTTGCCTCAAGTTTGTTGATCTCCTCGGCAATAAACTGCTGCCGCTGCAAAGCTTGCTTCCGGACGTTCTCCTTGACAGGTCGGGCATGTGGGCAGACATCAAGGTGGTGCTTGATTACCTTCCTAGGAACACCGGGATGTCAGATGGTTGCCAGGCAAACACATCGACATTCGCCCGCAGGAAGGCAACGAGCGCGCTTTCCTATTTGTCATCGAGGGTGGCACTGATGGTGAAAGTACCACCAGCGCCAGCCAGCCCTCCCAGGACCGGTTTCACAGTGGGTGCAGAGGCCTTGGATCTCTTGCTATTGGAACTCTCCGGCGAGTCATCAACAGGCGTAGCATACCTCGAAGAGGTACGCTTCCCGGATTCCTTGCCGGCATCCCTATTAGCCTTCTTCCTTCCATTACTTTCCTTGGTGGGGATTGCAGCTTCAGTGGCCTCTGCCGCAACTGCATCCCGGTACATCTTGTCCACGCAAATAATTGCGTCCTTCTCGTCTGATGGAATGGAAATGACGCCCACCGGCCCTGGTATGTTCAAAGTGTTGTAGGCATAGTGGGATGCCGCCATGAACTTGGCCAAAGCTGGGCGACCAAGGATCCAATTGTATGGCAGGGGGAGGTCAACCACATCAAACACGATCTTCTCAGTCCGGTAATTTAACTCCCCCCAAATGTCACCGGTAACGTGATTTTCCCCTTAGGATGACTCCTGCCGGGGTTGATTCCTTGAAACGTACCGGTAACCTTGAGCTCCTCTTCTGCTATCTGGAGTTTGCTGATGACCTTTGAAGAATTTAGATTCAACCCGGCCCCGCCGTCAACCAGCATCTTTGTGACTTTGAGGTTGCGGATTGTTGGTGATACCAACAACAGCAAGCATCCTACCGCGGTGGTGCGGTCAGGGTGGTCCTCTTCGTCAAAGATGATGGGCTTGCGGGACCACTTGAGCAGCCTTTGAGAGTCTACCGCTGGCTCCACGGCATTGACTTCACGTGCCCACCGTTTAAGTTGGCGGTGAGAGGAGTGCAAAGATGCACCCCCGTCAATGCACAGGGCGTCAGTGGCTTTCTGGAATTCCTGCTCGCTGGTTTCCTCTTCATCTCCTCCATCACTCTCACCGTTGCAATCCTCCTTCTCACGGCCTTTGGCGGGTTTCCCTTGATTCTGAGGAGCCTTGCCGGGGCGGCTTGCTCCGCCACCCCGGCCCTTTCCGCCAGCGCCATTCTGACCTTTCTCTTTATCTCGCTTCTCATACTCAGCCCTCTGCTTCTTGACAAGCTGCTCGACCTGATGACACTCCTGAAGATCGTGGCCCTTGGTCCGATGGATCTTGCAATACGGGCCCTCGCCTTTCCCAGCCTTCTCGGCAGCTGCGGCTTCCCGGCAGTCAGTGCACGCGGCAACCTCCTTGCCGGGTATCTCAGCCATGGCTTTCTTGCTGGTACTAGGCAGGCCCGATCCCTCAACACTCATCACTGCCTTATCCTTGCGCCTTTTGTTGTGCTTCTTGTTCTTCTTCTTTTGACTGGTGGCCTCGTCATCATCCTCTGAATCGATGTCGACGCCATCCTCTTCTCCGGGGAGCTTCCTCCCCTCCTCTATTCGAGCACACTTATCCACCAGAGTGTAAAGCTCCTTCACAGTCTTGGGCAATCGAACGTTCATCTTGCAACATATCCGATGATTGCACACGTTGGATTGGAACGCAGCTATCACAGCTGCCGGGTGGATGTCTGGAATATTCCCGTGGACTCTGCTAAATCTCTACATGTATTTCCGCAGGCTCTCGCCTTCTTTCTGCGGAAGAAGCTGCAAGTCGCTGGGCTGCCCTATTTCTTGATGGCCGCCCGTAAAGGTGCCAACGAACTCATGGCACAGATCAGCTCAAGTCGAAATGGAGTTCTCCGGCAGGTGCATCAGCCAAGACCTCACATTTGACTTGAGTGCCAAAGGGAAGTAGTTGGTGAATACCTTCTCATCTCTTCCCCTGGCAGCTTGAACAGTGATGGTGTAGATGCTCAAGAACTCTGCCGGGTTCAGTCTACCATCATACTTCTCTGGTATCTTTGGCTTGGACGTGCGAGTGGACGGCCAACGGACTTGCCGCAGCTCGCCGGTGAAGGCAGGGCACCCAAGCTCGAAAGGCAGGTACCCGTCGTCAGCGAGTGCGGGCTCATCGATGTCGGGGCCATCGCGCCTGTCGGACTGGCGGTGGGCGTCGCGGTGTCGCTCGGCGTTGACACGCGCGCCTTCTCTCCGCCTGTCCTCCAGGACTCACCGTGGGCCCTATTGTGCTCGAGGGTCGGACAAAGCCATCGAGACGTAATCAAGTTCTTGGTCATGCGGCCCCCGCGCTGGCTGTCGCGGAGGGGACTACACCGTAGGAGTGGCCCCATCCACATGGCCAGCAGCGTGGGCCGTTGTCGCTACCTGGGGAGGCCGTGGCAGGCCAGCCCGCTGCGATCCTTCCGCCTCGGCGAAGCCAATCAGACTCTGAATGGTGGCAATCCACTCATCCATCTGATCGGCTGCCGGCAGAAATTTCAATAGTAGCTAAGCCCGCGCCATGGCCTTCGAAGCGGTGCTTGGCATGGATGCCGATGAAGACCGTAATGTCGCTCGACTCCTGACGGCGCCGGTAGCGGTTGCGCCGTGCTCTCGTCGTCGTGAGCCAGCCGCCAGGATGGCGTGTAGACGAGGTGGAGGCGCTCGAGGGCCAGCGGCTATGTTTGGCGTAGCGGCTGGGTCGGCTCATTCTGAGGGCGGCACATGTTCTACGGCCTCTCCCGCGGCGGGAGCGGTCGGGGAGTTGCGATTCCCCCCAGAGCGAGTACCCCCGCTGCGGCTGTGCCCCTCGGCCGGACGGGGAGGTGCAGATGGAACGATCTCTCCTCCTGTACCTCGTGGGGCGTGGCCGCTGGAATGTAGTTGGTGCTGTGCTTCTCTGGTGCCTCCTGCTCCTGCTTCGGCCGCAGGGCAGGTGGTAGCAACGCCGCCCGCGCCGGCCACGTCCCTTGCAGCGTCTGCACTTCCAGGCGTCCCCGTAGCCCCCGCGGCGCCGGCGGACGCATGAGGCGGGGCCTTCGAGGTGGATGGATGAGCCGCGGCGCTGGGCTTCTTCTTGGGCGCCATGGACGATGGAGCCGTTGATGAAGAAGATGGCGGCGAAGATGACGCGCCTCATACAATTCTCGGGTTCGCGCAAGCGCAGCCCCCTACCTGGCTCGCCAAAGATGTCGCGGGAAACCACGGCCACCTATGGGGCCAAGGGCCCCATAGGTTCGGCAGGGGGACTGAGCGCGTTGCACAAAGAGCGGAGGAGCGCAGCGTAGTGTGGCAGAGATCACACTGGCAATTTTACCTAGGTTCGGGCCGCCGCGTGGCATAAAACCCTACTCCTGCTTTGGTGGATTGATGGTGGATGGTGGTGGAAACGCAGCGCCCCTGCCCGACAGGGTTGCCTCAGGGCGAGAGCAGCTACGCGCGTGTGAGTGTACAGGGGTCCCAATGCTTTCTACGGTTGCCATGGGCCTCCTTTTATAAATTAAGGGGTCACCACAATGGCAAATCAGTCATTGTGTACTGATTAGATAGCGAACAGTGCTATCATATCTACTCTGCAGATAGAGTAGTACGCATTAAATGCGCCGCTCAGTGTCACATCATGGCCTGCCCGGCACGCCTTGCCAGGCTGTTTGGCCACCTTCTCTCTTGTCTGCATGACATGTGGCAGGACGGGTGTCATCTGGAGGTGATTCCTGTAGGAGATGGCTGCCATGTGGCAAAAGGCAGCCACTTAGTCATCTTGGGGCTTGACACCGCACCGATCGGTGACTTGCGTCGCTGTGAGGTGGGGCGGCGAAGCCTTGGCGGTGTGTTTTGCTTTCGTATGCCCCGGCAGGCCTGCCGGGGCGGTCCTGAAGCTTGCTTCCGGGGAAACCCTGACCTCGCCAGGCTCTCCTGCCCGGCAAGGGGGTTTTCCCTTAGCGGTGTCTCGCTTCTTGGCTTGCTTGGTCTTCTCAACCTGCCCTTTGATTCCTCAAAGAGCCTATCTCTTCATCTTGGTCTTGTCTTGGATGTTGCAATCTTGATTTTGGGCCTGTGCACGGTGTGGGCAATAGACCCAGGGTGTGTTGCACCGACAGGCGTGGTTGCCGGGCTCAGCCCCGGCAACCACCTTTTGTACAAGCCTTGCCGATGTGCATGTAACCCTTTGTACAAAGCCAGGCGCAGACCCTGAGCAAAGATAATAAAACGAAGCGTTGGCGCCCTAAAAACTTGCATGCATGTCTAGTTTGAGCATATATTTTTGTTAGGATTATAACAATGCTTAGCATGAGCTGACTAATCCTTTACAAAGATATTGTATACTGCTGGTTTCTCCCTTGTGCTTCTTTGGTTCACAGCTTCCACCACGGGCGAACTTCCCGAAAGGAAAAGTAAAGGGCGGGCCAGCGCGTCGATCCCTGACAAACTATTGCTGCCGGGGATAATAAGAAGAACGACAGACACAGCTATGTTCACTTCACTATCCATCATGTACCTCTGTATGAAAAACTTGAGCGTGAGGAAACCTAGTCGCTCCTATCCTCTGTGCTCCCATCTTTCTTGGTCCGAAGTTCCTTCCATTAAAGGTTGGTTGTAGTAACAGTTGAGAAGAGCCGACGAGGGCCTGCTCCTATCCTTGCTCCTACCCTAGCGTAAAGGTGTAGTAGTAGCAGGGAAAGGAACAGGCAAGATGTGCTGCCGGGGAACGTTGTTTACTTGAAAGTATTGAGGATTCATTCCTCAGCATGAACACTGCACATGCACAAAAGTACCCGGCAAGCTCTCTTTTTCATTAATACGCTAGTAAACAAGTACAGATCATACAGAGTACAAGCATGGGTAGAGAGCTACATATTTTAGATTAAAAATTGGCAATTGCCTACATATTTTAGATTGAAAAAGGATAAGTGCCCCGTAATGCCTTTCTTGTCCCTCTCCTCCTAGAGGCCTCAACAGGAGGCGGAGAGGGCAAAAAGAGTGCCTGGGCAGAAGCCCAGCCTGACCCCGTCAGGGCCCGCGGGACGTAGTCTGACAAGATCGAGAGGGGCGAGGGCGAAGACGAGAACAGAGAGAGCAGCTATGCAATGCCCTGGTCACCACAGCCAGGACTAGCGGGACGCGGCAGGAGGAACACCGGCAGGGCGGTCGAAGCCGGAGCCCACGAGGAAGCTTGCCGGGGGCCCAGCTGGAAGACTGCTGGAGGAGGCGAAGGCATCCATACCCAACACCCCGGCAAATCGCTCTGCCGGGGGAAGAAGACCCAGTTGCAGATGATGGTGCCGCCGCCCTCCTGATGGTGATGGTGCGGCCTGCGCTCAGCTGGAGCTCGAGCCGCCATCCTCCCGCTCGGAGCCATCATCTTCACCGACACTGTCCTCTTCGTCGCTGTCGCTCAAGGAGGAGCTTTCATCGTCGATCGAGCTTTCCGCGCAGCACCCTAAGCGAGCACCCGAACGCCCGAAGACCTTGATGGAGAGCAGATTAGCCTCCATTAGCTTGAAGTGGAGAATGTGCCCCACCGACAAGCCATGGGCACGAGCGAAGGTTTTCCAGCCACGCCGGAGAAGGATGACATGAGCTGCAGGGAACTCTACGTTCACCCGCATGCTGCTGTTACAGCAACCCCTCATGTGCAGCCTCAATCCGGGCGGCTATTCTTCCTCCATCACCCTTGCGAAAGGAGTTGGAAGCTGAAGATGGCTGCACAGACGCCCGCGCAGCTTGACGATGAAACTCCAACGGCTGGTCCCCAATGTGGCCTTCATCCAGGACAGGGGCGGCCGGAGGAGGGGCTATCAGCGAGCCACCACGGCCTCCTCGGCCCCGGGAGCCACGACGGCCGCGCCCACGTCCAGCGGCACCACCTTGCGTGGTGGACTCTGCTCCTGCATCCCCAGCAGCTGCCGGGGCCGGATTTCGGGGACACAAAAAAATCCCAGAAATTAACCCCTCGTGTCATCACCAGCCCAGGATTATTGTTACTGGTGGACACGTCCTTGTTACAGAATTACCAAGCTATTACAAGAATTGGATACAAGACCATAAAGGTCTAATGATACAGTACTGATATCTGGTGGTGGGTGACGGAATTGACTCGTGGTTCTCCAACGTCGATGGGGCTCCATTCCCATAGGAACAGCTGACCCGGATAATTCCTATCCGCGTGGCTGCTATCCTAGGCTCCGCACGGTCGTCGCTGTGGTACTCCACGTAGAACTTCTGACCTGGCCAAGTAAATAGCCAGGGACAAGCCTGTGAGTACGTTTGTATGTACTCGCAAACATCATGAACAAAAGATATACCGAATGCAGCAGATAAAAATATATGATCATGATGAGCCAAACTATATGCATATGCTCATGCTGACTGAAATTTAAATCATGACAATAAAATGATATGAACATGATCATAGCATGTTAGTTATGATCAAACTTATTAGAAATATAGTAAATGAATGCCACGGGTAGTCTAGCCAGCCCAAGTGACATTCAGCAAAATAAAAGAAATGCCAATCGGGTGTCCACAAGAGTAGTGGCGTGACCGCCTGTAATCTCGAGGGACGTCACGAAGAGGTCTTGAAGAGAAATGCCAGTCGGGTGTCAAGTGACGCCACGATCGGACTTGAAGAGAAATGCCAGTCGGGTGTCAAGTGACGCCACGTTCGGACTTGAAAAGAAACGCCAATCGGGTGTCCACAAGAGTAGTGGCGGGATAAACCGCATGTTAACTCGAGAGATGCCACGAGAGGTCTTGAAAATAAAGCTGAGTGCTCGGGGTAGTCTAGCCAGCCCCTGAGACACTCAGGAAATTCAAAATAAGAGAAACGGGTTAGTCCTCAATAATATGCATAACCATAATAATACTAACATGCATAAAATATTCATGGTAGCATCAGGGTGTCAAAAATTATCCTGCAAAATATTTCAGGCATATTTAATTATTTTCCTCCGAAGACCAACACTAAGACCGACACTTGACCAACCCAGGCTGTAGCCCTTAACCGCGGACACGGTTATTCGAATAGGTTTAAACTCTGCAGAGGGTGTACTCTTTACCCACAAGTAAAGGATTTCTTTAGTCAGTACCGTGACACTGACTAATTCCCATTACGGTCTTTGGGTTGTAAACACACCTGACCAGCACCCACCAGATTAACTTTCCGGATGCCAGGAATCACCCAAAGCATCGTTCAAGAAAAACTCTAAGACGGAGAGACCAACGTCCTGCATGGGATCACTATTAATACGCGCGGATTCCAAGGGGTGCCCTCCTCTCAGTCACAACTGGAAACACCCAGGCCCCCTGACCCGATGACAGGATTTAGTCCACCAACATGGAAACCCTCATCGTAGCCCTCTATGTGGTGTGTGCACGGAAAGGGGTTACCAACTTACTAAACCATACCCTACCTATGGCAGGGACAAGTGGCAGCACGAATCAAGTATGGGGGTTACCGGAACAAGACTCAATCTACGGTCGACTCAGGAGGTTTAAGTTTTCCTGCAGTGGTTAACACAATATATCTCCTTGGTAGTACCCAACAGGGTCACCACCTAGCATGTCCCAACATGCCATCACTGATCATTCTCGTCACCACGAGATTTTCAGTCACACGGTCACTTTTCTCGTGACTGGTTCTTTCCTGCAGATTAGTCAGGACCAACATGGCATATGTGACATGTGAAAATAACCATGCTCACTCATACTACAAGGATGTCAGCAAAATGGTCATGGATCATGCATGCCAAAATAGCTGTATGCCAAATTTTATTTGAATTCAAATTATTCATAACACCAATATTTATACAAATAACCAACCATGCATTCACCATATCAAGTGTTCAAGATGCTTGCCTTGAGCATGCAGAAGTGTTGGGTGCACTCCAAATGTTTGAGAATTTTATCTTCCCTCCGTTTCCTATTTCCAAAAATATTTAAATCACTATATAAACAAAACAGTGCTAAAAAGTTGTCTAGAAATTTTTGAAATAAATGTTAAAATAAACTAGATGAAATATAAGGAATTTCAGAAAAAGAAACAAATTATTTGGAGCTCAAATGAATTACTTATGGAATTTCTAAGTTGAAATAATTGATTAAAAGGACTATTTAATAAATCCAGTGGAGATAAAGCTTAGCAAAAATGTTCACCTAAGCTGGATAAATAGAGCACGATTTTATGAGTCTGTAGGAATTTGAATAATTAGATTTGGATTGGGAATGGATTCTGTAGAATTACTGGATAAAAGAAAAAGACAGAAAAGGGAAAATCCTGATGGCAGGAGCTCGCACCGGGCGAGGCCCATCTAAAGGACGCCCACTGGGCTAAGCCCAGAGGAGCTGCCACGCGGGGCGAAACGGTGAGTCACTGACAGGTGGAGCCCACCTGTCGGGTTTCTCTCCCACCTTTCACGCGCCATGGACATGAACAGAGGGGAAAACTCCGGTGATGATTCCCGGCGGCAGGGGCCTCCATTCGAGAATCTGATGGTACCGGCATGTTCCTGAGAACCAGCTGCACCCGTGGGATAAGAAGATGGTCGCCGGGGAGCTCGGCATCAAGTGGAACATCATCCATGGCGGAGGAAGGCGTCGGGTGGAAGGGGGCTTCCGCCCTGGAGCTTGCTCCGGTGCACTAGAGGTGGGGGATGGGTTTGAAATGTTGAGGGTAGCCTATTGGTGAAGAGATTGGAGGAGGGGAAGCTGTTGTTTCGCCGGAATCAACTGAGAGGCGGCGAAGGTGGCTTCTGTCGGGAGCGACGAAGACGACCATTTTCGGTTGGTTTTTCTGCTCTGGGTGACTTCCAGGTGAGGGATGAGGGGCGCCGTGAAGTAGGGCGAGCTCGGGGTGAGCTTTATAGCAAGGGGGTGGTCGGTCCGTGGCTTCCCGAAGAAGACCCGATTGGCGGCGGCTATTACTGCGCCGAGGAGGCAATTTTGGACAGTGGTCACGGTCAGCGGGGTCGGTGGAGCTTTGGATGAGCTCAGGTAGGTGGCCATTAAGGGGGAGGCGAGCTGGCACTTGCAGATTTGGCCAGGGCTTCTGGACGGTGCCGACAGCAGTGTGCGGCGGCTGTGGCGGTGCTGGCCGGTGTGGCCGGCGCTAGAGGACGAGGAGAGGTGTTGGCGAGCGTTGGGGTGGATCAGTCGGTCCAGGGAAGAACTAGGGCGAGCAGGAGAGGCAGCTGAGGAACAACAGCAGCTTGATGCCACGGCAGCAGTACGCGCGCTTTGGGCATGCACATCAAGTGCTCGATGAATTGCCAGAGCAAGCTAGATAGGTCCATTTGTGCTGATTTTTGGCATGATGATGCTAGAAGTGTGAGGGGTGTGTTGGACATGCCAGCTTAGCAAATGGAGCTAGAGCCATATGGAGGTTTTAGTGATGACAGAATTTTGTCATGCACTCAAGGTGTATGATGAAACTTGGTAGTATGATGCCTCTTTGAATGATAGAGATGTTGGTGGAGTTGGTTGGGCAAGAGGAGAAACTTGCTAGTCCTAGTTTTACTGATATTCATTTCTGGACAGAAAGTTCAGAGGAATATTTGGTGAACTAAAATGATTCCAATGAAGCTAAAATTTTGGACTTAAGGTTTTGGTTGGAAGGAGTATAAGTGGGAAAAATTTCACAATTTTTGGATCAAGGAAAATAGGGGCTGTAGTTATAATCTAGGAAATGGACAGAATTGAAAAGAGGATGTTTCACTCAAAATTTCCAAAAGACCAAGTTGGGTTTTTGCATTAAAGTGATATGTAGGCATCACATGACCCCCCATATTTTTTGTGGAATTCAAAAATAATTATTTAAAATGGTTGTAGTGCAATAGAGGCATTTAAAATATTGAAATAGCTATTAAAAGAATTGTTTTGGGGCAATTTTTATTATGAAAATAATTCCTACCGTTATTAAAATATAAATGAAATGGTTTAAGAAAACTACTAGAGCCACAATATTATCTCCAAAAATTTCTATATGGAGGGAAGAATTTTGAAAAACAGAAACAGAAAATACTCTGAAAACAATAAAGGACTTATTTATAAATCAAAATTTTATTTCTGGCCAAATTTTACTTAATAAAAACATGGTTAAATTTTTGGGGTGTTACAGCAGGGGGAGGAAGGCGCTGTTGAGAAGAAACCCTCGTCGCCACCATTGGAGGTCGACCACGTCCTCTTCCCCTCACCATGGTGGAAGAAGGATATCGGACAAGAGGGGAGGAGATGTGTGTGGGTGAGCCCCTCGCCCACGTCCCCTTTTTATAGGGAAACATGGACGGGGGCTGGCTCCTCAACCACCTGGGAGGGAACCGCCCCACTCCGCCAATCCTGCCTCCTTGCACTACTAACGCGTCCATAATCAATGACTACCCACCTGTGCTTATCCACGACGCCTGGCTTTCTGCCATGGCACTCATTCCCACGCCATTCGCGTCCGCCACCAACCCTGCGCAATGCATGCAGCGTATGTGGTAGAAATGGTAGGCATAGTGGGTGAGTAAAATGGCAGTTGCCTCCTCGTGAACGTGCGCAGCCCGTGAGTCAATACGTGGGCACTCCCACATCGTTCCACACGACTTGGGGGAAAAACGGTAACTGACTCAGTCACAGGTTAATGAAGAAGCAAGGAGAACATCAGGAGAGACTTAAAATCAGTAGTGACATGGCCCAAGTGCTTGCCTATGTGATTGTTGGGGCCTACCCCAACGATGCTCGGCAGCACGTGTGGGCCAGGCCTGGGGGCTCCTGTCGGTGGAACAAACATTTACATTTGCTGCCTGGACTTATACACAGGCGCACTGGCATCGTTTATTCAGCATCAACACCCAAACCAAGGCCAAGCCAGAGAAGCAGCTCTTAGTAAGATCAAAGAGCGGATCAAGAAGGCCAAGATATAAGAATATCACCTTGGGAAGGCCTCCCTTGCCGGGCAGGAGAGCCTGGCTGGGTCGAGACCGTCTCAGGGGCGAGTCCAAGACTTCCCCGGCAAGCTTGCCGGGTCTGCCGGGGGCTGGATCTCCGCCAAGACACCACCGCTCCACCGCAGTCACTTCTCAATGCGGTGTCGAGCCCCCAAGTGATTAAGTGGCCTCTGCTAAGCACGTGGTGGCCCGTTGGAAGACAAGATTTATCCAAGTGACACCCGTCCAGAGGCGTGTCAAGATGATAAGCAAGAGATGATTAAGCGGCTCGGCAGGCCTGCCGGGCTTTGCCCTCAGCATGACACCTAGCAGTGCATTTAATGCACTTTGTCCTAACTGCCAGAGTTAGGTATGATAGCACTGTTGGCTATCTAATCAGGAGATAAAGGCTGATTTGCCGTTGTGGTTATCCCTTAAACTATAAAAGGAGGTCCAAGGCGACCTAGCAAAGGATTCGGACCCTCACACATTTGTACGCGCGTAGCTGCTCTCCCCAAGGCACCCTTGCCGGGCTTGAGCGCTGCGTGCTCGTTGTGTTCTTCCACTCAATCCACCAAAGTAGGAGTGGGGTTTTACGCTATCCAGCGGCCCGAACCTAGGTAAAAACCACCAGTGTCACCATCGACGTGCTGCTCCCTGGCCTCTGCTCTTTGTGCAATGTGATCTCTCCCTTGCCGAACCACAAGGGGCTCATGGCCCCACAGGTGATCGTGATCCACCGCGACAGCCATGAACAACATCAACAATGGAATCAGTTGGAGGAGCACATTCATGCAGAGGGGCAGTTGCACTTTCTGGTAAAATATCATCATCAACCCTAACAGCCGACAAATAAATCATAGAAAACCTGAGAATAAAAAGACCTGATAGGCTACGTAGAACAATGTGTAATTAGGAGAAGTTCACATCAACTAAATAAAGAACGACAGATACGACCACTAACACATGAAGGAAGTCCAATAACATTAAGCATAGATGGTCAAAAATAACAAACACTAATTACATATTAGAGTATCCATAGAAGTTTAGTTATGCAAAACGAAATAAGTTCAGATACTGTATCGATAAAAGTTTAGATTCTGTAAACAAAGAAGTTCAGCTATGAAACAACACTACTGACAAAAGAAGTTCATAATACGTGAAATCAAGAAGGGTCACATATGACAAAACAATTAATAACTGAAAGCTAACACTGAACATTAATTCAAATAACTATCAAAGTCAAAAAAACTTACCTCTTCAGTACGCTCCTCGTTCCCTCCTTCACGACCCAAACGAACAGAGTCTTGCCTCTCAATCTCACTCAAGTAAACACTAGCCTCATCTTCAAAAGGCTTGCAATGAGCATCCTGCATTTTCTTGAACAATCCAAAGCTGGTACGGAGGTGGACCGTGCTCTGACGAATCTCAGCAAGAATTGCAGCTTCAATTGACAAAGCCTCCTTCGAAGACTCCGCATCAAAACAATGACCAAGTGGAAGAAGCCCATCAACACGACTAAGACGCTGAACCATTGTCGGGACATGGCAATCTCCCAACAAACTGTGCTCAAAAGACCATCGATCCTACCAAGGGAAACACTGGCAGCGTCAAAGAAACTCTTAGCAGACTCTGAAGAAATGCCAGCTTCAGCATTCACATGGGCAGAAGAACCTCCAGGATCTACAGGGGGAGCACCAGTGTAGGCATCCTGGGAGCATTCAATTCTGAGGGGAGCTTCACTGCCATGACCAGTGGCACGCGGCATAGTAAGGACAGGTCGTTCGATATGTCTAAAGAACACAACCTCAGCCTGTGTCTTCCACTACACAAAAAAAAGGTCAGATAATAATGAAGGGACAAGAAACAAAATTGAAGATAATACCAGAAGTTCAAGTTATACTACACAGGAAATAATGATGCATAAAATAGGACTCACAGGCATATTCCCAAAAACTCAGTTGGTTGGGTCATCATCACCCTTCTTAACCAAGTCAACAGCAGCAAGCTCAGCTAGCTTGGCCTGATCCATGAAATTGATGCGAGGAGTTCTCAAGTTAGCATTAGGCTTCTTGCTAATGATAAGGCAGTCCAGATACATAAGAAGCGGCGCGATGCCACAGCCTGTGACAGCCTTTCCCCTGCTAGTCCCTTGTTGATATCTAATTACAGCCCTTCGAAGATCATCAACAAGCAACTGGCGATAGTCCATATTTGCCATATCTTCAGAGACAAGATTCTCAGCCATTGCTGCCTCCCTGGAAACCCGAGTAGACGTACCAGGAATAACAACCTTCATGAAAAGAATTAGATAAAACACCTGAAGAGCCAAATCATATTTCTTGTCATCCTTCACAAGATCCTCGAGGATCTTCCGCAGATCCTTTGTCTTGATATCATCACTCCTCTGATAGCCAAGTTTTCCCTTCAGCTTCATGACAGCGTCATCGAATCCATCATTTGAGGGCCTAGGAGGGGTACGATCACCTTGAGGGAAACCAAAAAGAAGGTGAACAACATCACTTGTAATGCGCAATTTCTTATTTGGCTCGCCCATGTCTAGAATCATAGTTGAAGGGTCAATCCTGGTGTAAAGGTGGCCCATCAAAGGACGAGAAATATTCGAATCAACCTTCAAATCAAAGACACAACCAAAACCAGACTTGATAACCCTCTCCTTGTGCCTTGGCTCTAGCAATTTTGCGCACGCCTTGACCTCTTTCAGTGAGTAGCGAACCGTCTTGTTAAAACGTTTCGCATCGTCTCTTCCTTCATCAGCTCCTTCCACTACTTTGCCTCCTCTATTCTTCCTCATAGGTCTCTTCACAAGCTCATACTGCATAAAAAGCAATAGAAGAGACCATGGCATAACAATGTGTTAATAAAAATAAACCAGGAGTTCAACATCATTGAACAAGAAAGAACCACATAAACAAATAGAGCAATAGAAAAAAGAAATGTATAACAATCTATACACCAGAAGTTCAACAGTCAAGAGCAAGCTAGCACAACCATGTATAACCAGAAGTTCAACTACTTTGCTCAGCGTTGACAAAAATTATACCAGAAGTTCAACAATAAAGAACAAGCCAGTACTACATACACAAATACAGAGCATGCAGACATGGTTTTGTTCAAAAAATACTAGCATAAGGAAAGGAACAAAAAACAACAATTAATACACCAGATTCATACCTGATCAGCAACATCATCATCACCATCCTCGTCATCAGCGTCAAAATCCTCATCACCCTGTTCATCCCCATCAACACGAGCACGCTTCTTAAGACCCTTATTAACTTTTGCAGCCCCACCCTTGCGCTTAATGCCACACTTCTTTCCCTTCCCAGAACCAACGCCACCAAGCGGAGATGATGTGGACTTCGCATACGCAAGAACACAAGGACTACGACATGGGGTACCACCAGGAGCTTGGCCATCAACTTTAGGAAGTTCACCTACAGTTGGACCTGCAACATTTGAAACACGTGGGCTCCTCCGAGGAGTAACTACACCAACGAGACGCTTCTTTGATATGGTCCTCTTGAATTTCTTCATCACAGGGGCAACCATGGTATCACCGTCATGTGCAATGTCTTCATCAGCATCGGACACATGCCCAACTGTATGCTCAGCAAAATCAACAGATTTTTGTAGATGGGCCGCCTTCTTCCTTTCATATTCTGCTAGCTTTTTCCTCTTCCGTTGATCTTCTAAAAGAAACTGCAAGGGCACGTCCTCAGCTTGTGTGACAGGTTCAGTGCCATCAAAAGATTGGGACTGCGTCTCTGACAACTGAATAGAGCACAAAGGATCCTGTACGGGATCGCAATTTTCAGCTGATGGAGCCACCTGCTCAGGCTCAGCAGTCTTCTCAGCCCCGCCCAGGTCAGACAGAACATCGTTGATGGTATTAACAGCTTCTTCTCTGTCTGCATCTGCAAATACACAAAAACAAAAGGAAAAGAGTCAAGAACAAATACAAAACACATGATAGCAACAAGTTCAAAGAACATGGCCTTAGAATTAAAAAACTAAAAAGGTGAAGCAAGAACTAAGTAGCACATACTAGCTGAAGCAACAGCTGCAGACGCGAGATCGTCAAGGTTTAAATTTTTATCAAGAATGCAAGCAACCTCAGCAACTAAACTCAAACTGACAGATGATTTAGCTGCATTAGACTTTGGGTCAACAACATTAACTTCTGAACCACCATCTTGATCACACACACTTTTATCAGAATTTTTCATCTCATCACCAACTACAAAAAGGGAAAAAGGCAGCTGTGTTTTAAAAAGGAAATTTCCCTTACAAATGAAAACACAAAAGCCAAAACTAGTACCACATAAAACAAAGATGGAGCATCAGAGAAAAAATCCATAACAATGACTAGCCAGAAGTTCAACAAAAACCAGCAAAAGAAGTGAAACAATGAATATCCAGAAAGTTTTACATAAACTAAAAAAGCAATAAAACTATAAATAGCCAAAAGTTCAAGTAGACCTTACCAAGCAGTAAACCAAAAGAACAACCAGAAGTTCAGAAAAATTACGCAATAAATAAATAAATAAAAACCAGAAGTTCAAGTTAGGAAGTACTCCATAAATAAAGAAAGCATAAGCAGTAAAACAATGTACAAAAATTCACTAAGACAAACAGGAAATATGCAGCTACCATGAAAATTATCACAATGTACAATAATTCATAACAATGCACTACAAAGTTACCACGAAAATTATTGACATAACTCCAACAATGTACAACCCGAAAGCCCAACTACCACTTTTCATTACCATGAACATGATAACACAAAATAAAAATCTATATACTATAATTGAAACACTGGGGAGTCCAAACACACCTAAGGAAAACGTTCATTGGTAATTCCATGAAAAATACACTAAGGTACAATCTGCTCACTTCAACTACTAGTAAAAATGCATACACATAAACTATGTAGGAAGTTCACATTGTCAAACATAGGTTGTTCAAACATGACAACAAAGTAAAGATCAAGGCAGCCATATAAAAGAAAACTCTTATTTATAAGACAAGATGCATATACATATACATACCTGAAGAAGGTCCTTAAGCTATCACAACACCACTACCTGATGTAAGATACTCCAAGCCCTAGATCCACCGACAAAAACAAACACAAAAAACAGGGGAGAAAGTACATCTTATTAGCAAGTAGAAAATCAAACCACACTTCAAAAAGCAACTAAATCAAACCCTTAAATATAACAACTAATTGGCAGCAACAACTATGAAGATGAACAACAGCACATCAAGGCAAGCACAGCAACATACAATACTCATCATCCTTATTAGTATGCCATTGACACAAACTATACTGCCAAATCAATAAGAGGAAAAGGTTGAAGCCGCATCAGATCCAGCAGCAACCACCACATTACACCCTGCTTACATACATATGACAGGTACAAATGCCCACGGGGAAATTGAATCCACACAATACTAAAGACTAAAATAGAACACAAACACGAAATCGAAGCATCTACCAACAACCTTGCAGAAGAACTCTACCTACCCTTGCATCCAACCATCAGAGAAAAGGGGGGAGGCGGATGCGAGAGTGCACAGAAGAAACACACAACACGGGCTAGATCTGGCGAATCCTAAGAGGGAGCGTTGGGAGGAGGCATCATTTGTACCTCTCCAGACGACACTGATGAATGAATCCACGGCAGTTCCTCCACCCCACGACGCCACGAGCATCTACAAACCACCCAGACGGTTGCTCGATCCTCTTCGAAGCAGAAGACAGCAGCCCGAGGGAGGAAGAGCGGGGCGTGGGGGCAGAAATAGGAGCGGGGCGTGCGGCCAGTTACTCCATCCATGAGCGCAGGAGAATGTGGCGACCAAATCGGGGCAGTTGATGCTAGCGAGAGAAGGGGAAGTTGTGGAAGAGAGAGCGAGCGATGGGCAGACAGAGGCAACGAGCGACAGGAGGGGGAGGGGATTTTCTGACAAGGGGGCCGACAGAGGGGGGAGTTGGTGGTGGAGAGGTGATAATTACAAATTAAGCCAACCACCACAAAATAAATGCATCTACTTAAAAATAAATGCAATGTATGTAATAAGAAAAGATTAAAACACAACCAGTACAAGAAAACACACAAAAAACACACAAAAAAATGTTTGCAACCCTTAGAAACCAATAAACAAAAGAAAACAGAAGTTCAAATGCACCAACAAGGGAAGTCCAAAATATAAATTTATACAACACTAGTTTATCTAAGGAGAAGTTCAAATACACAAATAAAGGAAGTCCATCTATAACTAAATACAAAACTAAGAAACGACAAAAGGAAAAGTTCAAATTCACCGATACCCTAAGTCCAATTTTCAATAGAAAGCAACTTCCATAACGGACTCGCCTCCGCATGCGATGACGCGGCACACCGCGTCGTCGCCTGCTCCGACTAGTTCCTGGCTCGGCCTCGTAGGGGGAGGGGAGGGGGGTCCCTCCCCCTCCCCCCCGGCTCGGCCTTGCGCTAACACGATAGTGCCTGCTTGGTTGATAGGCGCAATGCGGTTATTCTGTTTCCAAACCCCCCCACGCACGCAACCCCAAGCCACACCCCTAAGATAGATAGTGGGGTCACTGATGTGATGGACTCGCCTCCGCATGCGACGATGTGGCACGCCGCGTCGTCGCCTGCTCCGGCTCATTCCTTGCTCGGCCTCGCAGGGAGAGGGGGGTCCCGACCCCCCGACCCCCGGCTCGGCCTTGCGCTAACACGGCAGTGCGTGCTTGGTTGACAGGCGCAATGCAGTTATTCTGTTTCCATCCCCCCACGCTTGCAACATAGAGCCACACCCCTAAGATAGATAGTGGGGTCAATGATGTGACGGACTGGCCTCCGCATGCGATGATGCGGCACGCCGCATCGTCGCCTGCTCTGGCTCGTTCCTGGCTCGGCCTCACAGGGGGAGGGGAGGGGGTCCCGAGCCCGCCTCCCCCGGCTCGGCCTCGTGCTAACGCGACAGTGTTCGCTTGGTTGACAGGAGCAATGCCAGAGCAGACGAGGGGGAACTTCGATGGTTTCAATGATTAAAAATATTTAAATCCAAAAAAATGAAAATCTAAATAAGAAGTTCAAAAAGTAAAGACACAGAAGTTCAGGGTTTTGAAAACACATAAGATGAACATGTTTAAAAAAACAAATTATGCAGTACCAAAATACTAGTAAGTTCAGGTTACGTACGTACTGAAGTTCTACCATTGTTCGAAGTACGAAAACATGTTACAAAAAAGTGCATACTTGGGCTAATCCCATGGTTGCTCACGGGACAAAGTCCAAAAATCAAAAACAACTCAAGAATTAAAATTACAAAAAAAACCAAACAAAGAAATATATATCACAATGCACCTTCGCCTTGCAATGTGGAAAACCAGAAGTTCAACCTAAATAACAAAGAAGTCCAGCTTCTACTGGAGACCGTGGATGATCAAAAAACTATCCCCAAAGATAGATTAAAGGAAAAAATAACTATATCTTTGTGTTCTGATATATGTTGTGGTTAGCAAGTCCCTTCTATAAAAATTAGTCAATTTGCGACAGGTCAAAGGTAGGCTGACATGGCGGGTTTTTCCTATTTCGGTCTTAGTTGATTAAATTAACGTGGTTAATGCCTAAATCAATCTGTTTTTAAGCTGTTGGCTAATGCCTGCAATCAGTTTGAGTTAATGGACTACTAATGCATTTTACTCGTTCAAATCGTGATATGCGTTAATTTAACTAGACTTATAGAGTCATAATGGGTGTTGGGGTATCTACCCTCTTGTCTTGCGGCATGCAAGCAATGCAACATCTATAAAAAGCAGCAGTAGGAAAAACGGAAGAAGAAGAACCGAAGAGGGGAAAGCATCAGCTGTAGTGCAGCCACCGCAAAACTCGTCGCCTTTGGTTTTTCTCTGCTCGGCTCATTTTTGCTATCGGCCTGCTTCTCCAGCCTTCCTCTTGCTTTCGGCCAGAACTACGTGAAAGAGGGAGCGGCCCTAGCTGGAGGCTAGAGCCCCCTCTCACACTTTAAAGCCACAGAAAAGCGGCGGCAGTACATACTCTGTTTAGTTCTTGTACCCTTCCTTAGACCGCAAGCAGAGTATGCATTCCTTCCTTGTCCCTCGCCGACTCGGCCACCGCCAAGCAATGACGAAAGTTCAACTACAAATGTTATAGAAGTCCAGCTTGTACAACAGAACATAAAATGATTGAAAAAACAACCCCAATCAAATTTGGTTCCCAGATTTAATCATTTGGGTTGACTCCAACGCGTCAGCCGCCATTTCGAACATCATCATGCTCCAGATAAACATCAAAGTGATGCGCCATCTTGCTGTCCGCTCAAAGAACGAACCACGGTGGGAGGCAGAAGATCCAATCGGCCGATTTCGAAGTGTATGGGCCCGCCAAATCAAATTTACAACGTGGGAAGGATTCAGTCTTACTAATGCATGCAAATCCGGCGCCAATCTCCACAGAAAACTACAAATCGGCAGAAGTGGTGAAAACCACTCCCGCGGATGAAGCACAGAACACGAAATCAAATTCGTTTGAAAATAACAACAAAATGTCCACTAAACTCATACCTAAATCCAATTTCCATCGTGTTAGAGGTTCTAGAACATCCAGTGCATGCATCAAACTTGTAACAGACACAAGTTCATCACGTCCCGAGAGCAAATCCGCCAACGAGCTAGATTTCGAATCAAAACAAAACATTTAGATGCTGGAAAGCGTGTCTGGATTACACTTACATCACAAAGAACAAGAAGCACCAGGCAAATTGTCTAGGGAAGCCACGGATGCGAAGATAGCAGGAAGGTCAGTTTCTTACATGGGGCAGTTCAGTTTGAACAGCTCAGGAAGTTCAACCAAGGATCAGAATATTATTCTAATCCCATGATCAGAATAGCGTTTATGTGTGTGTGTGTGTGTGTGTGTGTGTGTGTAGTGCAGCGAGAGTGTGAAGAGTGCAAACCCTAGCGAACAAGCGTTGAAGCTCCAGCTTATATAGTACTCGTATATAGTACTAATATAGTGGAGTGGTTTTATTTTTCTCTCCATAACAATCGTTTTAAATTGTGTACAAAACGAAACTCTTTATTTAACATACCACTGAACAAAACTACGATCAACTAACAATCCACGCGTCCTGGTCGCACTTTCTATCATTCACGTGTGGTACACTACCCTCTGTTAAGTGAACAACCACACACACACCAAATTATCGGAAAGGTGTGAGAGTGTGTACAAATAAAGAAATTTAATTTCAATTATTTTATATGTACATTTTGCCCTCTCCCACTAATTATGGGTTGTTGTGTTCAGCCTAAATCAGTGCGCCACCATATCTTGTACTACATCCATCCGGGTTTTTACTCCACATCATATTTTTAATCAAAGTCTGACCACATATTTAACTAGCAAACGGCTAATACATGCCAACAAAAATAAATATTACTAGCACATATGTTCGTGCGTTGCAACAGGAAAGAAAATTAGGGTTATGTGCAATCACAATGGTTCATAGCGAATACACTATGAAGAAACGCTAGTTGTCCCACCTATATATGCAAAGAAACGCTGTTTATCCCATTCACCTAAACATCTAACAGTACTACCGACGGCAGGGAGGCGCACCTTGAGGTCTAGAAGAAATACATATCAGCCGCACAATCACAAAAGGAGCCATAGCGTAGTTGGGAGTTCCACATAAGGTCATCGGTGCATAGCGTAGTTGGGAGTTTTTTTTTTGCGGGGGCGTAGTTGGGAGTTCCACGTAAGGTCATTGGTGCCTATTAGACGCCCAGACCACGGACAGTCATCTGGACATCGCCGGCTAGCCATGCCTCACTTGATGCAAGGACGTCTTTTGCCCCGTACAACATGAAATATCCATGCATCTGTTTCTTGGTATAATTAGAATTTTCATCCACGCAGAGGCCTAGTGAAACAACGGGATGAACCCGTCAGGCAAAGGCCCAACCCAGCAACGTGGAAAGTCAATCTTGCATGGGCTTTGAGTTTGCCTGGGCTCTTTAACCAGCGTCACAGATAACAAAATCTATAAAGAAAATAACTTCACTTTAGAACGCATCATGTTGTCTAGCTGGCTGGCAACCCCTGGGTTGTCTCTTGTATAGGTCGTGTGTTCGACTCCTGGTTCCGGTGATTAGTTTTTAGTCTTCAGCAGACTCCCGTTTTCGTTCATACGTCCCGTTTCATTGGTTTGCACAAATATATATTCCTCCAACGGACGGACAAAACTAAAAAATAGCGTATGTAAAAATCGTAAAATTCCTCAAGACGGGACGAAACAAAGCGGAGCCAAAACAAGAATACCTATTCCCTTTAATAGTTGGTATAGATTGGCTTCATATTTTTTATGAACTTATATGAGTAATATTTTTTATCAAAGTGTGGCAACATAATTCAATAGTTGCAAAAATTTAGAACCAACTCATAATATAATGTTTATACAACTCAATGATTGATAGATCATAGCCAACATTTAGTTAATAGTTGAAAAAATAAAATTACAGGGGTGCTGAAGAAAAAGTTCTGAGAAGGCTTAGAAATCAATACAAAACTTTTGCTCTTAGTACCAACATTGATGCTTCTTCAAGGAAACATTTGGTTCATAGCCAAACAAAAAATTGCACCAACATGAAAGACGATTGCATCTCCAATGCAACCAAGGTGCACTAATGAATGATATCTTTGTCTTTGTGGGTAACAAGCAAAGATCACTGATAGAAGACATCTCCTTCATTGAACATCGATCAGCTTCACCAGCCGATGCAACCATGAGACGCAACCATGAGCATCGATAGGTCATCATGGTGATGCATCATCCATTTGGCATCAAGTTTGGGTGAGGCACCACTGAACTTTGATAAATCCTCACTGTGGTTTGTTTCTTATAAGTAATCAAGCTCGAGAAAGGAAGAACCACGTGGTGGAGGACAGTGAGGCGGAGCAATAGTGGCCATCCAATTTTGTGCAGTTCCACTAAAATTGAGGAAGACATGCCTGGGTAAGGAGATACGCATCGCTGTTTGCAAAAATATAAAAAAGGGATATTTAAGTAGTGTCATTACTTTGTTTTGGCAGTGGAACAAGATTAACAATGGAATCTTAATTGTCAATAAGAATTAATGAAATGTACACCAACAAATAGAAGCATCATGATTATCTTGATTGGAAATAAAGCAGGATGCCCAGAAAAAAACTAAAGTAGGACATGAGCATTTATCGACGCCTCTAGATTGGCAGCATTATTACATAAAAGGGACGTCACTTTAACATGGGCATTGCTTCATTCTATTCCAGTGATAGTATTAGATTAGCAGCGCAATAGGAGCATATGGACAATGACCGCACAACCATCATGTACTGTTGTCGGAAAAAACCATGTATACCTCCACCGAGTCATAAACCAGAACAACTTTTGGTGTGGCCTTTCCTCTAATAGTAAAAAAGTAGGTGATGTTGGACTAGCCGGCAAACCCTAGCTACTGTACATGGGGAGCTGGGGTGTAGTGGTATAGAAGAAACCCCGCATGCAACAACCTGGGGAGCTGGACCAGTACAATGAAGCATGAAATCCAAAAGAAGTTATACCTCAGGTGGGCGAGATGTGGCTTAGGCGGGTGGGCGGGCTCTGCCCATACGACGGCAGCGAACAAGGGCGTGGAGGACCTTCGTCCATGCCGGTGCCGGCTCAGCGAGGATGGTGCGCATCGGCTTCCTCCATCACCGACGGCGACAGCGTCAACGCTGCACCTCCTCACCTCCCACAGCGGACGGGATCTGGCCGGATCTGTGACCACCAGTGAGGAGAGAGATAGACTAGAAACTATCATCTTGTTTAGATATGGAGAGGGTGAGAGAGCGAGATGCGAGAAACCCTATCAAACAAGAGGCTACATATAGAATGGAGTAAAAAAATCTCTCCATATCAGTGGTTTTAAATAGAATACGCGTGTTCCCGGAAAAAAGAAACAAAAACTGGCGGGCGAATCTTTTTTGAACGTACCAGTTAAGAAAACTCGATCAATAACACGCCACCGCTTCCAGATCACGCTTTGTATTGCTCACTTGTGGTCCCCGACCCTCCATTATTAAGTGAACAAATTAAAGGGTCAAATCATTATGTAAGCTGCCCCTTCGTGTACAAATGCGCTCCATCGCGTACTCGCGGGTGTGTCGGAGGCAGAGTGCGTGCGTGTACATTTCTTCTTGTACGTAGTACTCAATTTATCTCAATTCCTGTTTTTTCCGACTCCTATGATATTTCTACCCTAGGAACAAAATGAGGTCATACTAAGTTTGTATGTGTAGGGAGAATGAGACATCGATGATGTGTACGAGTAGTCGCAAGAGTCGTCACTATGTGTGTATGTGCACGCACACACACACATAGACATACATATCCATGTTTACGTAAAATTCTTACTTTCATCTCCATCTCCATCTCCATCTCCATCTCCAATCATATTTGTCCAACTGGCACATTATTTACGTTAATTACGTAGCAATATTTACGTACGTCCAGCATCTCTCGTTTGCGGGCGTCCGGACCGCTGACACGCCCGCTCCTGACCGTCCTAGCCAACCCAACCCCTCTTCATCACCCGCGCGCACTTCCCGCCCGAAATGGTCAGTGTCGCATTCATGCCCGGCCAGAGCGGACGCGAGCTCTCACTGGCACTGGCATTGAAGCAATGCGCCGGCGGAGAGAGAGCGCCGCTCGTGCCGCTTCTGAGTGCACATGACTGCTCCATGTTCAAACAACACCATTCCAGCCATAACGTGCATGCAAAATAGTTCTTGGGAGTCCGTGCTACAGCTAGCTGTCCTCCCCCTCCTTGCCTATCTCTTGCAGTAGTAGAGTACTAATACTCCATGGCGCGATCCATCGAAAGCGGGCGGGAAAGTTTGCGTATAGTCGGTTTGCGGTGAGTGGCATGCCGAGCGACCGTGTGAGGTGAGACACGAATGCGACAGATGTGATGTAAATGCTGGTTTTGCTCCATTGCGCTATCGACCAAAAGGAAACATTGGTTTCCAAAAGAATACTGTAGTATACTGTACTGCATGAGGGAGAAGCAGATTCAACGAAGAGTGATGGTTGCTTCGTCCGTCCAACTTACTACCGGGTCTATGTGATTTGACGGCTCATTGGTGATTATTACCGCGGCGGTAGAGCGTCATAGAGCGTCTGCACTCTTATTTTTTATTCTGTGATAAAACTAATTTTCTCCACTCTTACACCGGAGGAATGCGAAACATGGCAGCCCAGTGAGTACATGGCCCACCTCATACTATCACCATATTCCTTGCACATCGTGCGACAGCTCCGGACCTTTTTGCTTTGCGTTTAACACCTACGTAGTATTCCGCATGCCAAGGAGACAAGCGCTCGGAAAAAAAATTACTACACCATAGTAGTAGACTATTTTGCCCCCGGATTTGCTATGGAGGAAATTCTAGGTAGTTACGCGCATGCAAAGTATTGGCTCAGCCTGCAGCCCCAAATTCTCGCGCATAATTACTCCTATCTGCATCTCCCTCTCTTTGGTTTTGCACGCATACGACTCTCTCTCAGTGCAAGCATGCCTTGGGAAGGGACGCGGAATATGTGAGAGAGAGATGGGAATTATTGTGGCTGCGTGTGCGGTACTATTGGAAAGAGCACCACAAAGATGCGAAGGCACAGACCATTTTGGGGAAAATGAGATTTTCTTATACGCATACAAAAAAGGATCGGAGGGACTACTACAATGCTATGAAGCTATCAGCTTTTGTTTCATGTATGTATCTTGACTCCAAGGTTGCCCTGTTACAGCATTCCATCAAATACAAAGGAAAATGAACTTGCATGCTGATGCATCTAAATGATTCATAGATCATAGCAAATATTTACTTCACAACTAAAGACAAAAGTTGTGAGAGTGTGTACAAATAAATAAAAAATGATTAATGCAGTCCCTAGGCCTTAAACCCTAAACCCTAAATAGGCTTTAATTTCCTGGCGAGGTAGAACCCGTCGAAGGAAAGAAGCCTGGAACCCATGAACCATCCGATGATTTTGTGCATTTCCACTAAAATCGAGCTGAGCATCCCAGTTGGCAAAGATTTTGAAGAAGTGTGATTAGAATAATAGTAGTCGCACTAGTTGATGAGACATAAACCCATCACAAATAGAAGCCGGTAGAAGTAGAGAAAGATCCACATGGAGATGGAGCTACGTGGGGAGCTGCAGCAGTGGAGCAAGCCGGCTCCAAAAGGAAGTTGTACCTAAGGGACGTCGGGATGTAGCTAGGAGGGCGGTGGGAGGCGGCATCAGCCCATACCATGGGGACCCCTGATCGGGACGCACCGACAATGGGTTTTCTCCCTCGCCGCTGTCGACCGCATCTACGTAGAACATCCTCTTCTTCCCCCGGCGACAGGATCCGGCCAGATATGTGACCAGCGGTTTGACCATCGTCATTCTATGCGAGAGAGTGTGAAGAGAGCAACCCTAGCAAGCAGGTGTGTAACTTAGGCTCCTGGCTAGTATTATGTTATTATGTACTAGTGTATATATAGTGGAGCGGTTTTCTTTTTCTCTCCATATCAACCTTTTTATATTGCGATGTGTCATGGAAGAGTGAAATGATGGTTGCTTCGTCCGACCAACTTACTGTGTGATTTGACCGCTCATTAGTCATATTACTGCGGCCCCTTCATGTACTCCCCCTACGTTTGTGACTGTTCCTGAGTCTCACTTGTACTTATCTCTATTTTCTTGCATGACACGTTTACCCGGATGCTGGATGTCCCACATGTCGGCGAAAGGAAGAAGAACAAGTTCCAACGACCGAGAAGTAGTATTTCCATGCAAACCGATCTTACAATGCATGAGCTGTTTGTTGTGTTATCGACCAAAATACCGCTACATGCAGGTTTGTCTCACTCCTATGTGCCCTACCTGCTCTAACACCCATTATTTCAGCAAGGGGTAATGCCGTCTAAAATTGCGTCCACGCAGTACATTATCAGATTTTGGCCAAAAGCTTATGCGCACTATAAAACAGAACAGAGGGAGTATGTTTGACCATGCTCGTATTTCCGTGCTAATACTTGGTCATTGAAAAGAGAAGCTCATTGATCTATCATTTGTTTCTGAATGAGAGAGTGAATTGGTGATATTGTGATCTCCATTTGAAGGTCAATGATGTACGCATGAGTAAATGGAGCAGAGGGAGTATGTTGCATGTTGTGGTGTGGTGTGTTCTTACGCATGTTCATGTGGAAGCATTGTGATTTAAAACACACTTAGAATGCACTAATGCATGTTGCGTGGCAGAGGATTCTTGAGCATACTACATCATGCAGATGGTACTGGATCTAGCTGGTAATCCATCTATACTGGGCCCATATGCCAGTTAATGGAAGAGAGAGGTGCGTACGCGTAATTGCAGGAGCGTGCTCAACTCGCAGACATGATGGCATTACAGAGTAAGGCATGTATTATCAGTTCACTGTGAAGACTGGTTGAATAATTTTCTCTGACCGATGGGAACAATGCCTCTACATGCATCCTGTACAATAACAAGAATCATTGGCCAAGTTTTGGGTGCCAATTACGTACCTACTCCCTCCTTCCGGTTTACTACTAGTAGATGATGAGTCCTGAAATACTTTTTGTACTACTACTTTGCAAAAGTACTCAATTCATGGGCTCGTTTTCCTCACCAAATTGTCTTTACCAACGTATTAATATCGGCAATGCATGCATGCATACGTGAACAATGAATGATTAAACCTTCCATGCAACATTTTAACGAAGCTTTGAAATACGAACATGTGAATGTGAGGGACTACAACCCTCATGCATGAATGCAACAGTCACACGTACACATGCACATAAAAATGCGTGTGACGCCCTAATGCATGCATGCAACACGCACATGTACACATTCACGCACGCATGCATGTGTACAACACACGATGGAACACACACGCTCACACTCAAGTGCTCAACCTACACGTGCATGTGCACACATACACAGCCATGGTGAGCTAGTGATCGTATAAACACCGGAAAATGTATATATTGACGGCATTGAGCGTATTATGAAGTCCATTGACCGTATTTTTACAAATATATAGTGATCGTCAGTGTATTTATCTTGTTTCAAATTAAGCCATATTAACTGGAAAGGAGGCAGTACGGACTAGCACTACTTTGTTGTGTCCCGTCAACTCGCAGAATGAGGAGAAGCTTGTAGGACGAGGTGAATCTTTCTTATACTACGCCCTCTCCATTTACCACACGCGCGGTGGCTCACATGACGAGGAGATGCTTTTGACTAATGCAACCTCTCCCTTGCCCAGGCGGTGGACGTGCAGCAGTACATTCGGTGTCAGATTCCCAGAAGCATACACTGTAGCACCATCATTGTTCGACTTCCCGAAGAGGCGAAGAGCCAAGCGCAAGGTTTAGTAGGTACGAGTAGTACTAGTAGTATACAGGTACTAGGAACCGCATGGTGGAGCGTTTGCACTCTTATTTTATTTTATCTGTGATAAAGTACACATTTATTCTGGATCAGTGCGGAAAATAGCAGCCTAATGAAGTTGTGATGCCCCCGACTCAATCGTGTACTAATCATACACGCAAACATGCATGATCAAGATCAGAGACTCACGGGAAGATACCACAACACAACTCTACGACACAAAGGATAAACATAAATCTCATGAATTACAAGCCAGGGTCGCAAGACCCGAAATTACAAAAACAGATAGGTCTAAGTATAGAAAAATACAAAGGTGCCTTAAGAAGGCGAAAACAAATAATGACTCTAGATAAAAAAGGCAAGGCCTCCTGCCTGGGACCTCCGAACTACTCCTGGTCCTAGATCTCCATGTAGTAGCCAAGCTCGGGATCCTCTGAGTCCTAGGGTCCATCATCTGATCGCAACATCCGGGAAGAAGAAAAGAGGTAGCAAAGCAACCGTGAGTACTCATCCAAAGTACTCGCAAGACTTACATCAGAACTATGCTAAGTATGCATTGGTGTCAAAGGAACAGGGCTATATCTTTGGACTATACTGCAGAAATGCCAGAATAAGGGGGAGAAGCTCATCCTATTGCAGACTACATGTTCCGCGGCCATCATCTTGCAGCAGTAGAAGAGAGGAGCTTCTACATAATATATAGTAACATGCAAATATCAACAATGCTCTGAGATCCTTCCTCGACTACCCTGCGAGAAAGCGATCCTGAAGCAGAACATCATTTAAGTTTCAATATAGTATCCAGTTCTGGTTGTAGTAGATCAGGATACAACTCCAAGTGTCCTGTTACCATGGACACGACTATTCGAATAGATTACTTCCTTTTAGGGGTGCACCACATTACCCAACATGCTCGATTAACTCTGGCCAGGCACACTTTTCTAGGTAATGCCCGGCCTCGGCTGATCAACACGCCGTAGACCCACCTAGACTCTCCAGAGAGGTCAACACGCCGGTCTAAATCCTAAATATGAAGAGGTCATGGGCCCATCACCCTAAGTACTCCTGCATGTTGCGAGACTAATCGGGGACTAGGCCCACCTCGGGATCAGGCATGCCCACCCACCCCAAAAATCAGCCCGCATCTCTGAACTGTGACATCTGGATTGCTTTCGAAAGGAACGTACGACGCCGAGGGTCCCATATACCATTATCCCACGTGGTGGTTAGTGCGTATAGGCCAGCGGCCAACTCAGACAAATACCCAAATCCGTTAGTGTATTATTAGCATCTCGCGGAGACAACCAGGGTCGTCGCTCTGACTAGGTAACTCGCGGACCACGACCAGGGACCAGGCCCACATATCTCCTAGGTGGTCTCCACCTGCCTTGTTGTTCCACCACATTATCCCTCATGCATACCCTTGGGGCCGACCCGTCTTTATCATTGTAACAGTCGGGATTCATGTCCATACCATTAAGGTGAAACCGGAGGAATCACCCTCGATAGGTTTACCTTGATATACTCCACGGTAGAGTCATCACCTAGAGTGCAATATGAGAAAGTAGACCACACTAGATGTACTACACTATAGAGTCATCATCGAGAGTGAAATACAAGGAATCACCCTCGGTAGATCACACTTGATACGGCTCGGTAGAGTCGTACAATTGTAAGGGCCTTTAGGGGTGTTCTGGTCTCGGTACAGTGATCCATCATCTCGGACAACCTAGATAGAATGGCATGGCGACATGGACAAGGGTGTAGGGCCACTAATGGGACACTAACTCACCTATACTAAGCATATAGTTTAACAGATGAAGTATCAATAGCAGGTTATCAAAAATAGGCTACGCATCCAAATGGGAGCTATCGGAACAACAACAGTAGCAAAACTTAATGCAAGAATAAGAGAGAAAGAATGGGCAATATCTGGATGAACAAGGGGTTTTTTTCTTGCTGTCGGTGCAACAAACATTTGCGTTTGCCGCCTGGACTTGTGCACAGGCGTGCTAACGATCGTACACCAATTACCTAAACATGACACAAGAGAAGCCAGAGAAACCGCTCTTCGTGAGATCAAGGAGAGCATTAAGAAGATCAAGTCAACAAGGGAACACCACGAGGAGGCCTCCCTTGCCTGGTAGGAGAGCCCGGCAGGGTCAATACCGCCTCTGAAGGCCAAATCCAAAGCTGCCCCAACAAGGTTCCCGAGGCCGCCAAGACTCCAAAACATGAGCCCGGCAAACTCCGTGCTGGCGGGCCTCCGCCAAGACGCCATCGCTCCACCTCATCGCGCACAAGTCATTAATAGATGCGGTGGCGAGCTCTCGAGTGGCTAGCTGGATCCTGTTGGGAAAGTGGCAACCTGCTGGAGAAGAGATTAGCTTTATTGACACCCGTCCAAATGGCGTGTCACGCTAATAAGGAGAGGTTGGATAAGCGGCACGGCAGGCTTGCCGGGCTTCAACATCAGCATGACACCTAGCAATGCATTTAATGCATTTTGTCCTAACTGCCAGAGTTAGGTATGGTAGCACTATTAGCTATCTAATCGTACTAAAATGACTATTTTGCCACTGTGGTCGCCCCTTAACCTATAAAAGGAGGCCCGAGGCAACCTAGCAAGGGGTTCGAAACCTTGATCCCCCAACACTTGTACACGCGTAGCTGCTCCCCCGATGCGTGCTTGCCGGGCTTGAGCACTCTGCGTTTTTGTGTTCCTCCAAATCAATCCACCACAGCAGGATTAGGGTTTTACACTGCAAAGCAACCCCGAACCTGGGTAAAAGAGAGTTGTACACCGTCGCGCTGCCCTGCTGTTTCTGCTCTTTGTGCGATGTGATCGTCCCCTTGCTGAACCACAAATGGGCAGCCCTGCCCCATAGGTGATCGTGCTTCCACGCCGACATCTTTGGCGCGCCAGGTAGGGGGCTTCACTCGTGCGAACCAGAAGCAACAACCAGCGCGTGATCTTCATCACCTTCTACATCTTCAATGCCTCCTAAGAAGAAAAGCAGTGCTGCAGCGCATCCTTCCACTTCAAAGGTTACCTCGCCAATGGCTGCGGGCGCCATGGACGTCGTAGCCGCGGCGGGTGGGGCAAGCGCTGCAGACGGTGCCACCAACACCCTCGCCACCGCCGGAGCAGGGACCGGTGCTGTAGGAGCGGCCCAGCTCCCTCGACCTTCTAGTGAGCATGCTCATGTTGGCGCAGGCCAAGGAGATGCCCAGCTTCCACCTCCTCGCCGCACCAGCGAGCGCGACCAACGCGACGTCGACACCCGCTCCGGTGCTAGCCAAGATCCATTGGTTGCACCGTCCAGAGGGGCGGTGACAGGACGCACGGTCCATCCCACGCAGGGCGGACATGACAAGACCGCGAGCGGCGCTGTCGATCTTCCGCGACGGCGTCCGCATTGGAAGGGCCCAGCTGATCAAGATGCTGGCCATCAAGAACAGCTTCGGCCACGTCAAACCGCTTAGGTTATTGGACATAGGCGGCAGGGGCACAACAATGTTCCTTCTGGTTTGTCCAGGAGTCAAGCGGTGTCGCATTCCGCTTCTCACGCCATGCCAGAGATGATGGACGAAGCAATGGCGAGAGCTCAGCTGTGGCTGAACTTTCCCCCGGCAGCAGACAAGATGGATGAATGGAGAGCTACCATTCAGAGCCTCATCGGTTTGGCTGAAGCCAACAAGTCACGGCGCGCGGAGCCCTCGCGGCCCCCGTAAACGACACCGGCGGGGCCAGACGGTGGCCGAGTTGAGAGGACGACACCTACGGTGCAGTCCCCTCCATGGCGGCCTGTCCAAAGGCTGCCTCAGTGGGATCGGCAAACCCAAGACGTTGACGAGCCTGATGAAGCATCAATGGCTTCATCCGACCCACGACATCAGCAGGATCAACGCCAAGTCCTGAGAGACAGGAGGAAGGAAGATGCCCGCGTCACCATTGAGCGGCACCGCGAGACTCGCCGTCAGTCAGACAGGCGTAATGGACCTGACGCTGACGAACCCGCGCCCACTATTGGTGGGTACTTGCCTTACGAGGTAGGGTGCCCTGCCTTCACTCGTGAGCTGTGGCAAGTCTGTTGGCCATTCTTTCGCACCTTCAAGCCTGACCTGCCGCAAAAGTATGATGGAAAACTGAATCCAGCAGAGTTTCTGGGCATTTATACGATTGCTGTCCAGGCTACCAAAGTAAGAGATGAGAAAGTGCTCGCCAACTACTTTCCATTGGCCCTCAAGCCTAATGTGAGGTCTTGGCTGATGCATTTGCCGGAAGATTCTATTTCTTCATGGGCAGACCTGTGTAATGAGTTCGTTGGCGCTTTTACTGGCGGTCATCAAGAACCAGGACAGCCCGGTGACCTGCAGGCCCTCCCGCATAAAGAAGGGGAAAGCTTACGAAAATACCTACAAAGATTCAGTCGAGTGCACCGCAACATCCCTCAGATACACCCGGCAGCTGTGATTGCCGCATTCCCCACGAATATGCACAATCGAAGGATGCGTGCTAGGATGAATGTTCACCTGCCAAAGACCGTCAATGAACTATACACATTGGCGGACAAGTGTGCTCGGGTTGAAGAAGGCAGAAGACTTCCAGGAGAGGAGATTGGTGTCGAAGTCGATTCGAAAGACGAGGACAACACCGCCACTCCTGGGAAGAGAAATAGGAAGTGCAATAAGAAGCGTAAAGGGAAAGTAGTGATGGCCGTTGAGAGCTCCAGTGGTCTTAGCGCAGACAAGAAAGCAAAGGCTGAGGCACCCGGCAAGGAAGCTGCTACTTGCGATGATTGTCGGGCAGCGGCGGCGCCTGAGAAAACCGGCAAGTCCGATGGGCCATACTGCAAGATCCATAGAACCAAGGGCCATGATCTCCAAGATTGCAAGCAAGTTGAACATCTGGTCGAGAAGCAAAATGCTGAGTATGAAAGGCGTGATAAGGAGAGAGGCCAGAATGGCGCTGGCGGGAAGGGCCGCGGCGGCCGCAATGGCCATCGCGGCAAGGTTGATCAGCAGAAGGAAAAACCTGCATGGGGCTGTGAGAAAAAGGAAAATGAAGATGACAGTGATGAAGAGGATGATGGAACCAGTGAGCAGGAATTCCAGAAGGCTACCGAGGCGATGTGTATTGACGGGGGTACATCTTTGCACTCCTCTCACCGCCAACTCAAGCAGTGGGTGCGTGAAGTCAATTTGGCAGAGCTAGTAGCAAGCGTGCGAGAACCACTTAAATGGTCCCGCACGCCCATCATCTTTGACGTTGAGGATCATCCAGATCGCACTTCTGCGGTAGGGTTTTTGCCGTTGTTGGTTTCACCAACAATCCGCAACCTCAAAGTCCCAAAGATATTGGTTGACGACGGAGCAGGGTTGAATTTAATTTCCCCTGACGTGCTTAAGAAACTTGAAATTCCTGACGGAGACCTGAAGAAGACTGGCACTTTCCAAGGGATCAACCAAGGAAGGAGCCAGCCAAAGGGAAAGATTACATTGCCAGTGACGTTTGGCGGGGAAATAAACTTCAGAACTGAGAAGGTTGTGTTTGATGTCGTTGAACTTCCTCTGCTATTCAACGGAATCCTTGGTCACCCGGCTTGGCTAAGTTCATGGCGGCGTCCCATTATGCATATAACCCCTTGAAGATGCCGGCCCCAATGGGAGTCATCTCCATTTCGTCAGATAAGAGAGATGCGGTCATATGCGACGACAAGGTGTATAGAGATGCGGTAGTAGCAGAGGCCGTCAAGACCTCAGCTCCCGCCAAGAAGGAAAAGAAAGTTAAGAAAAATGGCAAGGACACCGACAAGGACCCCGGGAAGCACGCCTCTTCGGAGTACGCTGCGCCCAGCAGCGACTTACCGGAAAGTTCGGCCAGCAAGAGATCCAAGGCTGCCATTAGTGCCACCTTTGATGACAAATAGGAAAGCACGCTCGTTTCCTTCCTGCGGGCGAATGTCGATGTGTTCACAGGGCAACCATCTGACATCCCCGGTGTTCCCAGGGAGGTAATCGAGCATCACCTTGCTGTCTGTCCTCATGCCCATCCCGTCAAGCAAAAAGTCAAAAAGCAGGCCTTGGAGCGACAGCAGTTCATTGCAGAAGAAATCAAGAAACTTGAAGCAGCGAGCTTGGTCAGAGGAGTGTTGCACCCGACTTGGTTAGCAAATCCAGTGGTGGTATGCAAGGCAAATGGGAATTGGAGACTTTGTATTAACTTCACTGACTTAAACAAAGCATGTCCAAAGGATCCCTTTCCCTTGCCGCGCATCGACTAGATTATTGACTCCACTTCAGGGTGTGATTTTCTCTCCTTTCTGGATGCATATTCCGGATACCATCCGATCTTCATGGCCAAGGAAGATGAAGAGAAGACCGTGTTTATTACCCCATTTGGAACGTACTGCTCTGTACGTATGCCTTTCGGGCTAAAAAGCACTGGTTCTACATTTGCGAGGGCTGTGCAAATTGGTTTTGAGCCTCAGCTACACAGAAACATAGAAGCCTACATGCATGACACAGTGGTCAAGACCAGAGATAAGTCTACACTTGTCCAGGATCTAGAAGAAACCTTTGCAAACTTGCCAAAGATAAAGTTGAAGCTCAACCCAGAGAAATGTGTGTTTTACGTTCCGTCCGGCAAGCTTCTTGGGTTCTTTGTGTCTCAGCAAGAGATAAAAGCCAACCCCGACAAGATCGAAGCAATAGAGCAGATCCAAGCACCTAAAACCGTCAAGGATGTGAGGCGTCTGGCTGGCTGTGTTGTGATACGTCTCCAACGTATCTATAATTTTTTATTATTCCATGCTGTTATATTATCATTCTTGGATGTTTTACAATCATTTTATAGCAACTTTATAACATTTTTGGGACTAACCTATTGACATAGTGCCCAGTGCCAGTTGTTGTTTTTTGCTTCTTTTTTTACTTCACAGAATATCAGTACCAAATGGAGTCCAAACGCAACGAAACTTTTTGGAGATTTGTTTTGGATCAGAAGACACCTTGGGGACCAAGAAAGCACCAGAGGGGATCCCCGTGGGGACCACAAGACACCTGGGTGCCCCAGTAGGCCCAGGCATGCCCAGGCGGGTTGTGGCCCCCATGGAGGTCTCCTGCACCGCCTCTTCACCCTATAAATTCCCAAATATTTCAAAAACCCTTGGGGAGTCAACGAAACACAATTCCAGCCGCCGCAAGTTCCAGAACCAAGAGATCTAATCTAACACCATCACGAAGGGGTTCATCATCCTCATTGGTGCCTCTCCGATGATGCGTGAGTAGTCCACCACAGACCTAAGGGTTCGTAGGCAGTAGCTAGATGGCTTCTTCTCTCTTTTTGCTTCTCAATACAATTGTCTCTTGGAGATCTATTTGATGTAAACCTTTTTGCGGTGTGTTTGTTGGGATTCCATGAACTTTGAATTTATGATCAGATCTATATCCATGAATATTATTTGAGTTTTCTTCGATCTCTTATATGCATGATTATTTCTAGCCTCGTATTTCTTCTTCGAATCTTTGATTAGTTAGGCCAACTAGATCGAATTTTCTTGCCATGGGAAGAGGTGCTTTGTGATGGGTTCGATCTTGCGGTGTCCTCTCCCAGTAACAGAAGGGGCAGCAAGGCATGCATGTATGGTTGCTATTAAGTATAACAAGATAGGGTCTATTCCTACATGAATATATCTTGTCTACATCATGTCATCGTTCTTCTTGCATTACTCCATTTTTCCATGAACTTAATACGCTAGATGCATGCTAGATAGCAGTAGATGTGTGGAGTAATAATAGTAGATGCAGGCAGGAGTCGGTCTACTAATCTTGGACTTGATGCCTTGTTGTGGTAGAACACGACCATCTATGGGGTCATCGGCCCCTTTGTGGTTCGGCAGGGGGGAGGTCGCATTGCACAAAGAGCGGAGGCCATGGGACAGCACGGCAGTGATGGCATTGATGGTTTTTACCCAGGTTCGGGCCGCTGAGAAGCGTAAAATCCTACTCCTGCTTTGGTGGATTGATGGAGGGACCGTGAAGAATGCGCGGCGCTTAAGCCCGGCAAGGTCGCCTCGGGGAGAGCAGCTACGCGCGTATGAGTACACGAGGGTCCAAATCCTTTCTAAGGTTGCCACGGTCCTCCTTTTATAGGCTAAGGGGTTACCATAATGGCAAAATGGTCATTATCTAGTGATTAGATAGCTAATAGTGCTATCATACCTAACTCTGGCAGTTAGGACAAAGTGCATTAAATGCACTGCCATGTGCCGCTTAGTCATCTTCCACCTGTCTGCTTGACACGCCTCTGGACGGGTGTCATATAGAGGTGATCTTCCTTCTAAATCGCTGCCACATGCCAAATGACAGCCACTTAGTTATCTGGGGCTCGACACCGCACTGATGGATGACTAGCGTTGCGATACGGTGGAGCAGTGGAGTCTTGGCGAGGATGCAGGCCACCAGCGGCCCCGCCGAGCCTACCGGGGATGTCTTGGGACTTGTCTTCAGGGTGGCCTCGACCCGACCGAGCTCGCGTGCCCAGCAAGGGAGGCTTTTCCTTGGTGATATCTTGCCGTCTTGGCTTGTCTTGGTCTTCTTGATCCGCCCCTTGATTCCTCAAAAGGGCTACCTCTCTGGCTTGGTTTTGTCTCGAATGCTTGGTGGTGCCGGGTCGGAGGCTTATTGTCCGTGCACAAGTCAGGGGAAACATACACCCCTGTTTGTGTACCCCGATAGAAGCCCCCGGGCCTGAGCCATACGTGTCGCTGGGCACATTGGGTTAGGCCCCAAACAGTGCACGAACACGTGTCGAAGGAACACTGCGCGTGCAGCGGTTTGTCATGATGACCAGTTGACTCAACGTCCACTCCATGTAATTACCGCAGGTCGTGGGGTCGTGGGACTATAGCAGTTCATGTAAAACGGTAACTTTCTGAAAGAAAGCAGCGAAGAGCCACCCCCCATGTTCATTCCTCATAGAAAAACATGAAAGGGGACTGCTCATTCGCATCCGTTCCACCCTCCATCATCTTCCTCCTCAAGCCAAGCGACCGCTCCTGCGCCCACATTCACCTCCTATCTCCCATCCAGTCTTCCACCTTTCTTACGGCCCCGAAGGATGGAGAGGAAGGCTGCCGGAAGGGGGAAGCAGCCGACCACCATGAAGGAAGCCGCGGTGGAGGGGAAGAAGAAGAAGAAGATGGCGGAGCTAGATAGGAAGCGGCGAGAAGATGTAGTGTTCTTCCCGTCGAGCTTTGATAGCAACACCCTGGTCGTGAGGTACGTGTACATGTGGGGGAGGGAAGTCCCGAAGGGGCACGGCGCACCCGCGGTTTTGGCGGAGGGGAAGGAGAACCCGCCAAATTCATACCGCTTTTTCTGTGCGTATTTCCTTTGCGGGCTCAGCCCTTCTTTCTCTGATTTCTTTGAGGCGATGATGGTGGTGTACGCATTCCACCTTTTGGATTTCACACCAAATGCAATGGCATGCATGGCAATTTTCGCCCATCTGTGCGAGAAGTTCATCGGAGTAGCCCCCAACGTGGACCTGTTCAGGCATTTCTTCGTTCCGCGGGTTGAAAACAAGGCCCACTGCTCGAGGAACATAAGTTGGATCCTCCGGGAAAAGAGGAATGCTTGGGATTATCTTCCTGGTCAGCAGCGAGGCAGATGGGAATAATGGAGAGCGGACTAGTGCTGGATCCAGGATGAGGATGCTCCAGAGTACTGCCGGGCGCGGACGGAGTGCATCGTGCGTGGCAACGAGTGGAGGGAACTAGGCCTTACCGACGACAGGCCTCGCTCGGCGCTAAACAAGATTGCCCGTTTTAAAGCTGCTGGGCTAACCATCGAATAGGTGGAGGCCAATTTCCTCCGACGCCGCATCGCGCTGCTGCAGGAGAGGGACAGGTTCACCTGGCGGTATGGAGACGCTGTGGACAGGATGCGCCTGTATCCAGGCCTTACCAACAACTTGTCGGTTTACAGCCATGGCTGGTTGTGCGAACAGCTGTTCGGCAGTCTTGGGCCGTTCAAATTGCCGGCAAGGGTCGTCATGCTGAATGTCAATTCTGCTCGGGACCAGATTTTGAAGTGGATGCCTGATTTCAATGCTTATGGGGTCGTGGCTGATTGGCAACTACCCAAGCTTGATGCAGAGCTCGAGTGGGTCTCTGATCTGGAGGAAAGGGCCTCCAGAGTGGAGAGCAACATGTTCAAGCGCACCTCCACGATGTAGGCGGAGTTTATCAGGAGGTGGATTGAGGAAGACAAGGCACTTCGAGCTGCTGGGAAGGCAAAGCCCATAAGAGTGGAGGAGGAGGAAGAGGAGGAGGCCAAAGACGAGGGCTCTTCTCATGGCAGGAGCGAGGGGCACGCCATAGAGGAGATTGCCGGGGACGAGCCTGCCGAGGGCGATCCTGCCGGGGGTGAGCCTGCCGGGATCGAAGCCTTATATGCTGCGGCAGTGGAAGCCCAGGAATGGGACGAGGCTGAGGAGGTGGAGCAGCCCATGGAGGAGTGGCTCACAGCGGGCCCACAAGCCCTCGAACCAGACTTGGAGCAACGTCCCCGCAAGCGGCCTAGCCGGGGATCTGCGGCCCCTGTCCCAGCGCGCGTCACCAAGAGGGTGAAGAAGATCGCTTCTAAGGGCGACAAGCCGGACGTGGCGATCCGCCATTACCCCTGCCTTTTCGAAGCCAAAGAATCTCCTGCCAAGCAGCGAGCAGTCACGGGGGTTGATTCCAGCTCCCAATAAAGCTCGAGCTCCTCAAGCAACCCGCCCTCACCGGAGCCCCCGGTTCTTCCAAAGGGCTCGAAGCTGCCGGGAAGCACTGTTCCCCCGACTCTAAAGAGAAGCAGAGCGACCCCACCGCCAATGGAGTTCGCATTGGGCTCCATGCTCATCGATTCAGAGTAAGGAAAACATCATCTTTTCTTGTCGAAGCATCACGCACTTGCAGGTTTGCCGACCCAATTTTGCTTGTTGTTTCTGGCAGAGATGAGGAAGAAACCCTCACCCACCGGGCCAAGCGATCCAAGCAAGTGGAGTCGTCGGGGCCTTCGGAGGGCACGGGCTTGGTGGGAGGCAGCATGGATGATCCCGCGCCAAGTCCCCAGCCCAACCCCCGGCATGAAGGTATCGGACAGGCCCTTCCTGCCAGCGAGGGCATGGGAGAGCAAGTACCTTCTTTCGCCAAGGGAGAGGGAGAGCTTTTCCAGAGCAAGGCTCCCCAGGTGGGGCTCACCCTGCCCGATGCCCAATCCGAGAAATCCCCGTCAAGGGCCTCCACGAAAGGATCGGCCTATGCTGACATCGTGACTACCGAGGAAGGGGGCGAGGGTCATGCCCCGACAACGGTTATCGTCGGGGAAACCGATGCCCTCCCACGGCAAACATCTCTAGGTAGTTTGCTTGCTCTTTTTCTTCTGTTGCTTGTTTTATCTTTCTTCAAGTCTCTAGCTTTTTGACGCATATTCTTGTCATCGCTTGCTGATCTTGCTTGCAGTCCAGGTGGCCGAGGAACCAGAGCTGCTGGAGGAGGTAGCCAGCATCGGCAAGGATGCCGCTGTAGAGGCCGCCAAGATCGCTGCCGCGGAGGGCCAGGAACACACTGCCGGGGACATCCAAGAGGTCCCAGAGAAGGCCCCTGGCAGTGCGCCAGGATTGGAGGTAGTGGTCGAAGAGAAGATTCCCCATCAGACCATGAGCCCTCCTCCCCAATTTGGCACCTCGGCCGCGGTCATGCAGCCATCTTCGGGCAGTCTGGCACTGGTCCTTGCCCAACCTGGACTTGGAGCCCCTGGTTCGTCTGGGGCAGTAAGTGCTGACCTTGATGAAGAGATCTAGCGCACCATGGCACCGTTGTCCCAGCGAGCTGAAGAGGCTGATGACTCAGTCAGCGCAGTCTTGGACCTGTTCTTCCTAGAGTCTGTGGTAGCAGGCATGAAGGAGGTTTAGAACAGGTACAACCAGAAGTGGCAGGCGCTCAAGGAGCAGCGCAACTCCGCCAGCCTCATGGATCAGAAGCTAAGGGACAAGGGTAGTGAGTCACACGAGTGGCACAGCAAGCAGTTCCAAGCCCTTCTGCAGCAACAGGAGGTGATAACCATGGCGAAGGAGGATGTCACTGCCCGGGAAGCTCGTTTGGTGGAGCGTGCAGTGCTTCTGAACGCCAAAGAGAAGGACATCTCTTCCTGGGAAGAGAACCTCGAGGCCACCCTCCGTAGCAAGGACGAGGGACTCGAGGCCCTTGTCTAGTAGCGCACCAAGGATTTGGAGGATAGAGACAAGGCGGCCCTTGACTCTGCTGCCCAGCTAAAGAAGATTGCTAATGACCTTGCCGCTGCATCCACTGCCAAAGCTGATCTTGATCAATAGGTGGCCAAACTGACAGAGGAGCTTGCCGGGAGTGCCAAGGAAGCTGCGGCTCTCAAGGAGGAAGCGCAGAAGGTGGAGATCCTTCTGAAAGAGGTACAATTGCAGCTTTCTTCCAAGGGCCAGGACCTTAACACTGCCAACAGCATCATCTCTGATATGAAGGCACGGCTCAGCACTCTAGAGAGCAGGATCGAGTCTGTCGATGTCCGGGAGAAGCAGCTGATGAAGGACCTGGACAACGCAAAGATCCACCGAAAAGGATGCAGAGGACAAGCCGGCGAACCAAGTTGGGTGGTGCGACCTCTGGATCAAGAATTTGGTGCATATCGCCGAGCGCCTCTCTACCCAGATCGCAACAATGAAAATGAAGAGCTGGGCTTTCTCTGCAGGCCAACATGAAGTTCCCAGCGTCAAGCTGTCGCTCTTCTTTGAGGGGTTGATCGAAGGGTTGAAGACGTATGAGGACGAAAGGGACGCATGCTTCGTCCACAAGTCCCGAAAGCTCGCCCGCAATGCCCTCTTCATGGTCTTGAGCAATCTCACCTTCCGCCATCCGGACCTCAACCTTGCCGATGGCTTCAAGAGGCTGCCGGCAGGCCCCGATGTTTCTCCTGCCGAGGAGAAGGCTGGCCCCTTCACCGAAAAGGTTCTTTCCGTCCCCAGGGTCCCAGAAGACCGCCAAGCACAGCCGTGAACCATTCTTGGTGCCGTGGTGCCCTGTAACAAAAACGAAATGCATGTCTCGTGTTTAGACCCCGGACTAAATTTGCTTTTGCTCTCGTGGAACTGGTGTTCAATTAAGACTAAATGCATGCTATCCCTCTTGTGTTTCACCCATGGATGTTCGTACATCTCCTTTCTGTGAGCTTTGGTTGCCTGCCAGTATTGTGCTGCCACGATTGCTGTTTGGAGCGGGTCCTTAGCATTCAGCTGGCGCGAACATGCCCCGGCAGGTTTTTCCTTAGGAGTCTTTGACGCAGCCGCCCACTTTATTGAGTAGGCTCAAAACAAAGCAGGGGCGCAGACAAATCCGGCAAGGTGCCATCACATGAAAGATTTAACCATACAAAGAAAACTTGGGTGTCCGAGGGATAAGCAAAATGCAATCTCTGGAGAGAGAGTTGGTGAGCATGCTAACTTAGCTTTTTGTTCAAGCTTCCCTCCTTCCTTAGTCGCAATTGTTTGTCACGTCCGCATACCTTGAGATGACAGCGTTTACGTATCCACCTCAAGTCTGTAGAATCAACACGGAAAACATGCACAAGAGGGAAACTTGGCAGTTTTATTAGTTGCACGTCTGCCCCCGGCAAGGGCCGGAGGGGATAATCAAATGCCTGCAGGTGACAATGCATAGCGAAAAAGGAAGGGTCGGCTCCTCTCTCCTCTCCCTTTCGTTGTTTGACGATACCACGGCTGTAGGCATAAGGTCACGCTGGCGCGAACAGCCCTGCCGGAGTGCGCTTGCCGGGGCATCAATCAACGGATTTGCACCAGCGCTTCACTCAGGATTTTCCCTTGGCGGGGTAAATGCTGACCCGAGTTCCGCGTGGGCTTGTCGACATTGAAGATGCCACCCTATGCACGTCTCGATTGTCGACGAGCGAAAGTGGAGGAGGAGGAGGCCACATACCATGCTTTCCTCTTGCCTTAGTGATTCTCTCCGTCAGTGGGCATGCTTGGCGGGAACCCTCCAGGAGGACAGCGTCACCGCATCCCTCGCTTTTCTCCTTCGGATAGGGGTAGTGCGGTGGCCACGCCACCTGAGCGGCTTGGGGCCGTCGCACCGCCACCAACTCCTGTTTCCGCCGCCGCTGCAATTGTGGTGGGCGCGGGCGACAGGGCCCGGGCAAGGCGGAATGAGGGAACGGTGTTGCCTCTTTTCTCGATAGCCGCTGATGATGCGAGTGTCGCCGCTGATGCCGGTGCAGCTTCATGCGCTGTTCACGACCTTGGGTTCACACAAGCACCGCCCCCTACCTGGTGTGCAAAAGATGTCGTGGTAGAACATGGCCACCTATGGGGCCATCGGCCCCTTTGTGGTTTGGCAGGGGGTAGATCGCATTGCACAAAGAGCGAAGGCCATGGGATAGCACGGTAGTGATGACGCTGGTGGTTTTTACCCAGGTTCGAGCCGCTGTGAAGCGTAAAAACCTACTCCTGCTTTGGTGGATTAATGGAGGGACCATGAAGAACGCGCGGCGCTCAAGCCCGGCAGGTTCGCCTCGGGGAGAGCAGCTATGCGCGTATGAGTGCACGAGGGTCTGAATCCTTTCTAAGGTTGCCACAGTCCTCCTTTTATAGGCTAAGGGGTTACCACAATGGCAAAATGGTCATTATCCAGTGATTAGATAGCTAATAGTGCTATCATACCTAACTCTGGCAGTTAGGACAAAGTGCATTAAATGCACTGCCATGTGTCACGCTGTGGATGTAGCCCAACAGGCCTGCCGCGCCGCTTAGTCATCTTCCACCTGTCTGCTTGACATGCCTCTGGACGGGTGTCATATAGAGGTGATCTTCTTTCTAAATGGCTGCCACATGCCAAATGACAGCAACTTAGTTATCTGGGGCTCGACACCGCACCGATGGATAACTTACGTTGCGATGCGGTGGAGCGGTGGGGTCTTGGCGGGGATGCAGGCCGCCAGCGGCCCCGGCGAGCCTACCGGGGAAGTCTTGGGACTTGTCTTCAGGGTGGCCTCGACCCGATCGGGCTCGCCTGCCTGGCAAGGGAGGCTTTTCCTTTGTGATATCTTGCCGTCTTGGCTTGTTTGGTCTTCTTGATGTGCCCCTTGATTCTTCAAAAGGGCTACCTCTTTGGCTTGGTTTTGTCTTGAATGCTTGGTGGTGCCGGGTCGGAGGCTTACTGTCCGTGCACAAGTCAGGGGAAACATACACCCCTGTTTGTGTATCCCGACATGCCTATATATTAATCATTGCCTTGGATATCATCATAATTATTCAATCTTATATCAATTGCCCAACAGTAATTTGTTTACCCACAGTGTGCTATTTTCTAGAGAGAAGCCACTAGTGAAATCTACGGCCCCCGGGTCTATTTTTTATCATATTGCTTTCCGATCGATTTTTCATCGCATTTGTTTTCAGATCTATTATTCTAAAAACCCAAAAATACTTTGCTGCACTTTTTATTAGCATCTTTTATTTTGCATTTTATTCAGATCTATTTATCCAAACACATACAAAACTATCTATCTTTTTACCAAGGAGGGATTGACAACCCCTCCTACGCGTTGGGTTGCGAGGATTTGTTCTTTGTGTGCAGGTACCGTTTACATAGTGTTGCTTGGTTCTCCTATTGGATTGATACCTTGGTTTCATAACTGAGGGAAATTCCTACCGTAGGTGTACTGCATCATCCCTTCATCTTTGTGGAAATCCCAACGCAGTTTCAATCCGCATCAAAAGGAATTTTTGGGGCCGTTGCCGGGGAGGATCACGTCAAGATAGTCTCCCGTCAACTTGCCAGTTTCTGGCGCCGTTGCCGGGGAGACATCATCAACATCTATCAGGTTCCTAATCACACTCTCATCTCCTTGCAAGTTATATTATTTGCCATTTGCCTCTCATTTTCATCTCCCCCACTTCACAAAATTTGCCGTTTTATTTGCCTTCTCTTTTTCGTTCGCCTTTTTCTCGTCAGATCTATCTTTTTGTTTGCGTTCTTGTTTGCCTACTTTGTTGCTATGGCTAGTTCTTCCTCTATTGCGTGTATCCCCGAGAATGAGGTTCTTAATTTTAAACAAAGGGGAGGGGAGAACCTAAAAGATGCTTGGTATAGAATTTGCAATGCTCATAATAGATCTATTCGTAAGGAATCTACCATTGTTCTTCTTCGCAGTTTTTATGTGGGTATTACCACTTGGTAGAGATTCGTCCTTGATATGATTACCGGTGGGAATTTCTTGATGTGTCCATCTTTGGATGCTTTTAATGCTATGGGAGATCTAGTGGGTGCACCACCTCTCACTATCAACGAAACTGTTTTAACACTTGAGCATGTTATGCAAAGGCTTGATTCTATTGAAAAGAAAATGCTCACTCAAGAACATATTGAAAACTTGGATAAAAGAATGCATAATCTTGCTAATAAATTTGGGTCAAAAGTAGGGGATGTCTTTAAGATACTAAAGGAAAAGGAAACCGTAGTTAATGATAGAATTGAAGAAAGTCCTTCACGGATTGATAAGTTGTTAGAAATTTTTAGTAACTTGAGCACGGCCTTTTCTTCTGTTAAAACTATTGAAAAACTCCCATAAAAATTTGCAAGACACAAATTACTAAAAACAAGGGCACCACTTCTAATGGCAACAAAGAGGATCTTAAAATGATTAGTATTCATCCCAATTTTGTTGAAGTGATAAAAGACCCTACTATCCAAACCAGGGCACTAGCGGAATTTATTGCGGAATGGACCCCAACACCTGACGAAGAAATGCTAGAGACAGTTCTCCTCGGCAAGGAGGCCCCCAAGGAGTGGGTGATGTACTTTGATGGAGCTTTTTCGCTGCAAGGCGCCGGGGCTGGAGTGTTGCTTATCACACCCACCATAGAGCACCTCAAGTATTTTGTCCAGATGCACTTCCCCAGGGAAGAGGCAACCAATAACACAGCAGAATATGAAGGGCTACTTGCCGGTGTCAGGATTGCAATAGAGTTGGGAATATAGAAGTTGGTTATTCGTGGAGATTCTCAGCTCGTTGTGAAGCAGGTGAATAAGCAGGATTACCAGAGCCCACTGATGGAGGAATATGTGGATGAAGTGAGGAAGTTGGAAGAGCACTTTGACGGGTTACAAGCCGAGCACGTGCCTCGTGCAGAAAACAGCATTGCTGATCACTTGTCAAAGTGCGCTGCTCAGAAGCTTCCTGTGGAACCAGGAACTTTTGTACTCCATCTGACTCAACCATCAGTTTCCCCATCAACATTGGCTAGAAAAAGAAGAAAACTAAACACCGGCACTCATTTCCCGGCAGAGCTCCCTGGAGCCGCTGGTGAGAAGGTTGCTGGAGGAAGCCCTATGCTAGTTGGTGAGTTGCATTCTCCGGCAGAGCCCCGAGCTCTTGCTATTGAGATTGGCACTCCCATAGCGGAGGAGATGCCCTTGGTCCTTGTCGTCGAGCCACAAGCTCCGGCGTGGGCACAACATATAGTCCAATTCCTTCAAACAGGAGAACTTCCCGATGATACACAAGAATCTGAAAAAGTAGCCCGCCAATCGAGTATGTATCAGTTTGTGGATAACACTCTGTACAGAAAGAGGCCAAATGGCGTGAGGCTGAAATGTATCAATTGGGAAGATGGACTAGAGCTGTTGGCAGAGATACATGGGGGTGTATGTGGCTCACATATAAGATCAAGAGCACTTGTTGGGAAAGCCTTCCGGCAAGGATTCTACTGGCCCACTACCCTCCGGGATGCAATCGAGCTCGTCACTAAGTGTGAAGCTTGCCAGTTCCATTCCAAGAACATTCATCAACCCGCTCAAGCCCTTCAAACAATCCCTTTATCCTGGCCTTTCACGGTCTTGGGGTTTGACATCTTAGGCCCCTTTCCCCGTGCTACGGGGGGCTTTGAATTTTTGTACGTTGCAATCGACAAGTTTACAAAGTGGCCTAAGGTGGAGCCAGTGAGGAAGGTGACTACGCAATCAGCTATCAAGTTCTTCAAAGGATTGGTGTGCCGTTTTGGGGTGCCCAACAGGGTGATCACCGACAATGGCACCCAATTCACAAGCCACACCTTCATGAAGTACATCCAAAGCCTTGGAAGCAAGGTTTCTTTCACTTCTGTTGCCCACCCCAGGAGCAACGGACAAGCCGAAAGGATGAACACTAAATTGCTGCGAGGGCTCAAGACAAGAACTTTCAATAAGTTGCGAAAATGCGGCAAGAGCTAGGTTGATGAGCTGCCGGTGGTTCTTTGGTGAATCAGGATGACACCAAATCAGGCTACTGGTGTAACACCCCAAAAATTTAATTATGTTTTTATTAAGTAAAATTTGGCCAGAAATAAAATTTTGAATTATATTAAGTCCTTTATTATTTTTTCAGAGTATTTTCTGTTACTGCTTTCCAAAATTCTTCCCTCCATATAGTAATTTTTGGACATAATATTGTGGCTTTGGTAGTTTTCTTGAAAACATTTCATCTATACCTGGATAAAAGTAGGAATTATTTTTAGAATAAAATTTGCCTCTAAATAATTCTTTTAATAGCATTATCACTTCTTAAAATAACTCTTTTGCACAACAACCACTTCAAATAATTCTTTCAAAATTCCACAAAAATTATGGGAGGTCATGTGATGCCTACATATCACTTTTATGCAAAAACCCAACTTAGTCTTTTGTAAATTTTGAGTGAAACAATCTCTTTTCATTTCTGTCCCATTTCTGACTTATAACTGCAACCCCAATTTTCCCTGCTCCAAAAATTCTGAAATTTTTCCCACCTACAGTCCTTCCAACTAAACCCTTAAGTCCAAAATATTAGCCCCATTGGAATCTTTTCAGTTCACCAAATATTCCTCTGAAGTTTCTGTCCAGAACTAAAATTCACCAAAAGTTGCACTTGCAAGTTTTTCCTTTTGTCCATCCAACCCCACCATCATCTTCATCATCTAAGGAGACATCACCCTGCCAAATTTCAACTCTAGAAAGAACCCCTAGGTGGCCCTAGCATTTTGTCAAGCAGGTTGGGTACATGACAGAATTTTTGTCTCTTACTAAACTGCATTGAGCACTTGGCTAGTTGGCCAAACCAACATGTCCACTAGCTCTCCCATACCCAGGTGTGTAACACTGTCAAGTATCACTTGCATCGAAACCATCTAGACCATCCTGGCATTTTGTCAAACACGCTGCGTGCGCGCACTGGGCGTGGTCAGAGCGCACCAACAGCCGTGCCGACGCCCGAGCCACTGCCGTGCCCTGCCGCCCCGCTGCTGCCCTTCCCTGGCTTGCCCCGCACGCTCCACTGGCCACCCGCACCTGCCACGACCTCCCCCACACTGGAGCTTCTCCCCTGGTGCCGCCCTCCACCGGCCAGCGCCACCACCGTCTTCCGCACGTCACTGTCATCCACCGGCCGAGCCGCCTGGCTCGAACCAGAAGCTGCCAGCTCGCCAGGAGCTTGAATGCTGACCACCATCCTCACCGAACCCCGCCGTCCACCAACGGCCTCGCCACCGTCCTTGCTTGCCAATAATGGCTGCCGCCGCAACCCACTGGGAACGGCACCGTCCACGCTACCTGGCACTTCTTCGGGCCAGCCAGCTCACTCCCTGGACGGTGGCCTCCCTCAGAAGCTCGCCACGACGCGCCGCCCCCGCAACCACCACTTCGGCTCAGTTATGGCGATGGCCACCGGAGCCGTTCTCTGGAAGCCACCGAACCGCCTCGCCGCGCTATAAAAGGGCCACCCTCAGCTCATTCCTCACCACTACACCACCTCTCACTCCTCTAAGCACCTCCCCGAGCCACCAGTTGGACCAGACGAGCCGTCTCCCTCGTCTCCGGCAACCTCTGCTGCCACCACCTCCTCGATGGTTCCCACCTCTCTAGTGCATCCCTTCCTCATTTTCTTCCACCAATAGGTTTCTGAAGCACCCAAGAATCCATCCCCGCTTTCAATTCCACCGGAGAAGCAACATAGGCGAAAGGCCCCTTCCACCCGATGCCGCTGTCCGCCGAGGAGCTCGCCGTTGATGGTTCCATCCATCCCGGCGACCAAGAGTGGTACCCACGGGACCGCCTCAATCTCCTGAACACAGTAGTGGTCCCAGCTCTCCGAACGGTGCCGCCGTTCGCCGGCGCTGATCACTGGAGCTCCTCCTCTGTTCTGCCGCGGGAGAGACAGCGCGGGTGGTCCGGTCAAACCTGACCAGTGGGCCAGGTGGGGCCCACGGTCAGTGACCCAAGCGCCGGCCAGCTCGGATTAAGTGAAGGCATAATACGGGGATACGCCTTCGACGTAACCGCCTCTCGCGCGGCTGACCAGTTGGGCTCGGCCCAAGAGCACCAGGACTAGATAGCGCTTAGGGCGCCACTCTGCTCCCTTTCCTTTTCTTTTATTCAGCAGTTTTCAAATAATTCCACAGCAGCCTTTTCAAACTGAAAGTTGATGAATCAAATTTCTACAGATCCCTAAAATCATGCTCTATTATTTCAGCTTAGGTGAACATTTTTACTAGGCCTTGTCTCTGTTGAACCTATTAAATAGTCCTTTTAATCAATTACTTCAACTTAGAAATTCCATAAGTAATTCATATTAACTCCAAATAAATTGATTCTTTTTCTGTTATTTTTTATTTTTCATCTAGTTTATTTTGGTATTTATTTCAAAAATATTTGAAATAATTTTTGGTACTATTTTTGGATTATGTGGTGATTTCAATACTTTTGAAAATAGGAAATGGAGGGAGGATAAAATTCTCAAACTTTTGGAGTGCAACCAACACCCCTGCATGCTCAAGGCAAGCATCTTGAACATTTGATATGATGAATGTTTTGTGGTTGCTAGCTAGAATATTTGAATCATGGTTGTGATAATCTTTAATAGAATTTGCATATGGCTATTTTTGCATGCATGATCCATGGCTATTTTGCTGTCATCTTTAAAGCATGAAGTGGGAGTGAGTATGGTTACTTTCACTTGTCATGTATGCCCGTGTTGTTACGGACTAAACTGCAGGAAAGAATCAGTCACGAGTAAAGTGACCGTGAGACTGAAATTTCTCATGGTGACGAGAATGATCAGTAAGGGCATGTCGGGACATGCCGGGTGGTGATGCTGTTGGGTATCACCAAGGAATATATTGTGCTAACCACTGCAGGAAAACATAACCTCCAGAGTCGACCGTAGATCGAGTCTTGTTCCGGTAACCCCCATACTTGATTCGTGCTGCCACTTGTCCCTGCCACAGGTGGGGTATGGTTTAGTAAGTTGTTAACCCTTTCCGTGCACACACCACATAGAGGGCTACGATGAGTGTTTCCATGTTGGTGGACTAAATCCTGTCATCGGGTCAGGGGGCATGGGTGTTTCTAGTTGTGACTGAGAGGGGGGCACCCCTTGTAATCCGTGCGTATTAATAGTGATCCCATGTAGGACATTGGTCTCTCCGTCTTAGAGTTTTTCTTGAATGATGCTTTGGATGATTCCTGGCATCCGGAAAGTTAATCTGGTGTGTGCTGGTCAGGTGTGTTTTCAACCCAAAGACCGTATTGGGAATTAGTCGGTGTCACGGTACTGACTAAAGAAATGCTTTACTTGTGGGTAAAGAGTACACCCTCTGCAGAGTTTAAACCTATTCGAATAGCCGTGTCCGCGGTTAAGGGCTACAGTCTGGGTTGGTCAAGTGTCGGTCTTCGGAGGAAAATAATTAAATATGCCTGAAATATTTTGCAGGTTAATTTTTGACACCCTGATGCTACCATGAATATTTTATGCATGTTAGTATTATTATGGTTATGCATATTATTGAGGACTAACCCGTTTCTCTTATTTTGTATTTCCTGAATGTCTCAGGGGCTAGCTAGACTACCTCGGGCACTCAATTTTATTTTCAAGACCTCTCGTGGCGTCTCTCGAGTTAACAGGCGGTTTATCCCGCCTCTAATCTTGTGGACACCCGATTGGCATTTCTTTTCAAGTCTGACCGTGGTGTCACTTGACACTCGACTGGCATTTCTCTTCAAGACCTCTCGTGGCGTCTCTCGAGTTAACAGGCGGTTTATCCCGCCACTACTCTTGTGGACATCCGATCGTCATTTCTTTTATTTTGCTGAGTGTCACTTGGGCTAGCTAGACTACCCATGGCATTCACTTGCTTTATTTCTAATAAGTTTGATCATGACTAACATGCTATGTTCACATTCATATCATTTTATTTTCATAATTTAAATTTTAGTCAGCATGAGCAAATGCATATAGTTTGACTCATCATGATCATATATTTTTACTTGCTGCATTCGGTATATCTTTTGTTCATGATGTTTGCGAGTACATTCAAACGTACTCACAGGCTGGTCCCTGGCTATTTACTTGGCCAGGTCAGGAGTTCTACAAGGAGTACCACATCGACGTCCGTACGGAACCTAGGATGGCAGCCACGCGAGATTGGAATTATCCGGGTCAGCTGTTCCTGTGGGAATGGAGCCCCATCGACGTTGGAGAACCACGAGTCAATTCTGTCATCCACCACCAGATATCAGTGTTGTATCATTGGACCTTTATGGTCTTGTATCCAATTCTTGTAATAGCATGGTACTTCTGTAACAAGGACGTGTCCACCAGTAACAGTAATCCTGGGCTGGTGATGACACGAGGGGTTAAATTTCTGGGATATTTTGTGTCCCCGAAATCCAGCCCTGACAGCCTTGGTATCAGAGCCAGGCTGACCATTGGCTAATCCTATCTTAGCCTAGTCGCTATCTCTAGATTTCCACACCATTCACATCCTTCCCTGTCCATAGTCAAGCCCATCCTATCCGATAACCGCACAGTGGCCAGCCGACATCTTTTTGACAGTTGGTGCCCAACCTATCAACCTAGCCCATAGGCCGTGTGCCTGTGGCCGACACCTGAGTGGTCCCATCCACAAGCGTGCGATGGAAGACTCTGCTGGCTTATAAAGGAAGCCTCAACCCAACTCAGCACATCACAGGCTCACTCCCAACAACCAAGATGCCAGGCCCCATCATGCACAATGAGACCACCGCAGTCGAACTTGAAGGCTTTGTAGCCATCCTTGCCAATCTCACCTGTCGTGCTCTCGGCATCGAAGAGCCGCCGGAGTATGTCGTATACCAGGAACACACGAGTGATTCCATGCATCACTTCTGGGCCACGGTGCACATCTACGGGAGGGGCATCACCGCAGAGCGCCCTTACCAGTTCACCGGGAGGACGACCTCCGACGAGCCCCAAGCCATCCAACTTGCAGCCCGAGAGGCTGTAGTTCAACTCCGGCGTCTGTCGCCAGGGGTTAACTACCATTCTTTCTACTACTACCCTAGTCGTGAAGGCTACGGTAGACCGACCCAAGTCGCCAATGGAGACCATGAGACGGACCCTGCTCTGGTCCATCTGGTGCGCTACCTGAGAGCGCAAGAGGCACTGTTCGATCAGGTCACTTTTGACCTGATTGAGACCCGCAGGACGCTTGCTCTCCTGACCCCGGTGAGAAGTGAAGCTGCACCTGCCACTGACAACCCGGTAGTACTGTTCGGGAGACCAATCGAGCCTGCGAGGTCTGCCCTTGTTGCCCACCCGGGCAATGCATTCGTTACCCCGGATGAACTTCATCGTCTCTTTGGGATTTCCTTCACCGGGACTGTAGCCACTACACCACGCGTGGGTCATCATCGCTACCCCAACCCTGCAGCTCCTCATAACACTCCAGTCAATTCCGACGTTGAAGCCCCCGTAGAAGCCTCGACGTCCACGAGACACGCCCGTCTGGATGTCGACGAAGTGGACTGAGTCTGCCAGAGTAGCTGCCATACCCTTAGCAACCCTGTTGCCCTGTAAATTCCACCGCCGTGCCGTAGACGATCATGTGTATGTTTCTAGCAGTGTGTAGTGTTTGATTGAATGATGTGCTTTTATGTTATTGCCTTGTATATGATTGCTTGTCTGTTGTGATCTACATTTAGTTCCTCCGCCCTTAACAAATCTCGAGGACGAGATTTTCTTAAGTCCTTTATTATTTTTTTCAGAGTATTTTCTGTTTCTGTTTTCCAAAATTCTTCCCTCCATATAGTAATTTTTGGACATAATATTGTGGCTTTGGTAGTTTTCTTGAAAACATTTCATCTATACCTGGATAAAAGTAGGAATTATTTTCAGAATAAAATTTGCCTCTCAATAATTCTTTTAATAGCATTATCAATTCTTAAAATAACTCTGTTGCACAGCAACCACTTCAAATAATTCTTTCAAAATTCCACAAAAATTATGGGAGGTCATGTGATGCCTACATATCACTTTTATGCAAAAACCCAATTTAGTCTTTTGTAAATTTTAAGTGAAACAATCTCTTTTCATTTCTGTCCCATTTCTGAGTTATAACTACAACCCAAATTTTCCCTGCTCCAAAAATTCTGAAATTTTTCCCAACTACAGTCCTTCCAACTAAACCCTTAAGTCCAAAATTTTAGCCGCATTCGAATCTTTTCAGTTCACCAAATATTCCTCTGAAGTTTCTGTCCAGAACTGAAATTCACAAAAAGTTGCACTTGCAAGTTTTTCCTTTTGTCCATCCAACCCCACCATCATCTTCATCATCTAAGGAGACATCACCCTGCCAAATTTCAACTCTAGAAAGAACCCCTAGGTGGCCCTAGCATTTTGTCAAGCAGGTTGGGTGCATGACAGAATTTTTGTCTCTTACTAAACTGCATTGAGCACTTGGCTAGTTGGCCAAACCAACATGTCCACTAGCTCTCCCATACCCAGGTGTGTAACACTGTCAAGTATCACTTGCATCGAAACCATCTAGACCATCCTGGCATTTTGTCAAACACGCTGCATGCACGCACTGGGCGTGGCCAGAGCGCACTAACAGTCGTGCCGACGCCCAAGCCACTGCCATGCCCTGCCGCCCCACTGCTGCCCTTCCCTGGCTTGCCCCGCATGCTCCACTGGCCACCCGCACCTGCCACGACCTCCCCCACACTGGAGCTTCTCCCCTGGCGCCGCCCTCCACCGGCCAGCGCCGCCACCGTCTTCCGCACGTCACTGTCATCCACCGGCCGAGCCGCCTGGCTCGAACCAGAAGCTGCCAGCTCACCAGGAGCTTGAATGCTGACCACCGTCCACACCGAACCCCGCCGTCCACCAAAGGCCTCGCCACCATCCTCGCTTGCCAATAATGGCCGCCGCCGCAACCCTCTCGGGAACGGCACCGTCCACGCTACCTGGCACTTCTCCGGGCCAGCCAGCTCACTCCCTGGACGGTGGCCTCCCTCAGAAGCTCACCACGATGCGCCGCCCCCGCAACCGCCACTTCGGCGCAGTTATGGCGACGGCCACCAGAGCCGTTCTCTGGAAGCCACCGAACCGCCTCGCCGCGCTATAAATGGGCCACCCTCAGCTCATTCCTCACCACTACACCACCTCTCACTCCTCTAAGCACCTCCCCGAGCCACCAATTGGATCGGACGAGCTGTCTCCCTCGTCTCCGGCAACCTCTGCCGCCACCACCTCCTCGATGGTTCCCACCTCTCTAGTGCATCCCTTCCTCATTTTCCTCCACCAATAGGTTGCTGAAGCACCCACAAGTCCATCCCCGCTTTCAATTCCACCGGAGAAGCACCATAGGCGAAAGGCCCCTTCCACCCGACGCCGGCGTCCGCCGAGGAGCTCGCGGTCGATGGTACTATCCATCCTGGCGACCAAGAGTGGTACCCACGGGACCGCCTCAATCTCATGAACACAGCAGTGGTCCCAGCTCTCCGAACGGTGCCGCCGTTCACCGGCGGTGATCACCGGAGCTTCGCCTCTGTTCTGCCGCGGGGGAGACAGCACTGGTGGACCGGTCAAACCTGACCAGTGGGCCAGGTGGGGCCCACGGTCAGTGACCCAAGCGCCGGCCAGCTCGGATTAAGTGAAGGCGTAATACGGGGATACGCCTTCGACGTCACCGCCTCTCGCGCAGCTGAGCAGTTAGGCTCGGCCCAAGAGCACCAGGACTAGATAGCGCTCAGGGCGCCACTCTGCTCCCTTTCCTTTTCTTTTATTCAGCAGTTTTCAAATAATTCCACAGCAGCCTTTTCAAACTGAAACTTGATGAATCAAATTTCTACAGATCCCTAAAATCATGCTCTATTATTTCAGCTTAGGTGAACATTTTTACTAGGCCTTGGCTCTGTTGAACCTATTAAATAGTCCTTTTAATCAATTACTTCAACTTAGAAATTCCATAAGTAATTCATATTAACTCCAAATAAATTGATTCTTTTTCTGTTATTTTTTATTTTTCATCTAGTTTATTTTGGTATTTATTTCAAAAATATTTGAAATAATTTTTGGTACTGTTTTTGGATTATGTGGTGATTTCAATACTTTTGAAAATAGGAAATGGAGGGAGGATAAAATTCTCAAACTTTTGGAGTGCAACCAACACCCCTGCATGCTCAAGGCAAGCATCTTGAACATTTGATATGGTGAATGTTTTGTGGTTGCTAGCTAGAATATTTGAATCATGGTTGTGATAATCTTTAAAGCATGAAGTATGAGTGAGTATGGTTACTTTCACTTGTCATGTATGCCCGTGTTGTTACGGACTAAACTGCAGGAAAGAATCAGTCACGAGTAAAGTGACCGTGAAACTGAAATTTCTCGTGGTGACGAGAATGATCAGTAAGGGCATGTCGGGACATGCCGGGTGGTGATGCTGTTGGGTATCACCAAGGAATATATTGTGCTAACCACTGCAGGAAAACTTAACCTCCCGAGTCGACCGTAGATCGAGTCTTGTTACGGTAACCCCCATACTTGATTCGTGCTGCCACTTGTCCCTGCCACAGGTGGGGTATGGTTTAGTAAGTTGTTAACCCCTTTCCGTGCACACACCACATAGAGGGCTACGATGAGGGTTTCCATGTTGGTGGACTAAATCCTGTCATCGGGTCAGGGGGCATGGGTGTTTCCAGTTGTGACTGAGAGGGGGGCACCCCTTGTAATCCGCGCGTATTAATAGTGATCCCATGCAAGACGTTGGTCTCTCCGTCTTAGAGTTTTTCTTGAACGATGCTTTGGGTGATTCCTGGCATCCGGAAAGTTAATCTGGTGTGTGCTGGTCAGGTGTGTTTTGAACCCAAAGACCGTAATGGGAATTAGTCGGTGTCACGGTACTGACTAAAGAAATCCTTTACTTGTGGGTAAAGAGTACACCCTCTGCAGAGTTTAAACCTATTCGAATAGTCATGTCCGCGGTTAAGGGCTACAGTCTGGGTTGGTCAAGTGTCGGTCTTAGTGTCGGTCTTCGGAGGAAAATAATTAAACATGCCTGAAATATTTTGCAGGATAATTTTTGACACCCTGGTGCTACCATGAATATTTTATGCATGTTAGTATTATTATGGTTATGCATATTATTGAGGACTAACCCGTTTCTCTTATGTTGTATTTCCTGAGTGTCTCAGGGGCTGGCTAGACTACCCCAGTCAAGACCTCTCGTGGCGTCTCTCGAGTTAACAGGCGGTTTATCCCGCCTCTACTCTTGTGGACACCCGATTGGCATTTCTTTTCAAGTCCGACCGTGGTGTCACTTGACACCCGACTGACATTTCTCTTCAAGACCTCTCTTGGCGTCTCTCGAGTTAACAGGCGGTTTATCCCGCCACTACTCTTGTGGACACCCGATTGGCATTTCTTTTATTTTGCTGAGTGTCACTTGGGCTGGCTAGACTACCCGTGGCATTCATTTGCTTTATTTCTAATAAGTTTGATCATGACTAACATGCTATGTTCACGTTCATATCATTTTATTGTCATGATTTAAATTTCAATCAGCATGAGCATATGCATATAGTTTGACTCATCATGATCATATATTTTTACCTGCTGCATTCGGTATATCTTTTGTTCATGATGTTTGCGAATACATTCAAACGTACTCACAGGCTGGTCCCTGGCTATTTACTTGGCCAGGTCAGGAGTTCTACAAGGAGTACCACATCGACATCCGTACGGAACCTAGGATGGCAGCCACGCGGGATAGGAATTATCCGGGTCAGCTGTTCCTGTGGGAATGGAGCCCCATCGACGTTGGAGAACCACGAGTCAATTTCGTCATCCACCACCAGATATCAGTGTTGTATCATTGGACCTTTATGGTCTTGTATCCAATTCTTGTAATAGCTTGGTACTTCTGTAACAAGGACGTCTCCACCAGTAACAGTAATCCTGGGCTGGTGATGACATGAGGGGTTAAATTTCTGGGATATTTTGTGTCCCTGAAATCCGGCCCCGACAACTGGCCAGACTCCCTTCTCCCTAGTATATGGTGCAGAAGTAGTGCTCCCCATGGAACTCATATACGGGTCACCTCGAGTACTTGCCTAAGATGAAGGAGCGCAGGAGCAGCTGTGGCATGACGATGTCGCGCTCCTCGAGGAAGATCGTCTCCGGGCAGATGTACGTGCCGCATGATACCAGCAAGCCCTGCGCCACTATCATAGCCGCAGGGTTCATGCCCGGAGCCTTGAGGAAGGTGACCTTGTCCGTAGGCGTGTTCACTCCGCCAAGGGAGCAAACAAGTTGACACCAAAGTGGGAAGGCCCTTACCGGGTAGTACGTGTAACCAGACCTGGCGCAGTCCGTCTGGAAACCGAAGATGGCATTCCTATGCAAAACTCATGGAATATTGAGCATCTTCGCAAGTTCTACCTATAAGGCGCGGTTGCCGGGCCTTGCCCTGGCAACCTGTTTTGTACAAGCATAGTCCCCAGGACTTGTAACCCTTTGTATAAAGCCAGGCGTAGACGCTGTGCATAGTTGAATAAAACAAAGCACTCTTTCTTACAAAACTTGCATGCATGCATTCATATTTGCTTAAGTATGATCTTATCATGATTATGATAGTTCTTAAGTAAGATAACTGACATGCAGTAAAGAGCCACGTGTTATCCTCTTTTTCTCCCTTTTCTTTGATGAAAATAGAAAAGTTTCATCACGATAGTTCCCGGGAAGGATGATGAATGCAAGGCCGTGCGCTGATCCCCGACAACCTTTCCTTATTTGAAACGATAAGGAAGACAGCAAAAGAAGATGAGTACCTTTCGTTACATTCCATCATTCCATGTTGTACTTTAGTATGAGGGACTTGTACGTAAGGAAACCTGGCCACCTCTGCCATTCACGCTCCTATTCTTGACTTGAGTCCACTCGATAAGTTTTAGTTGTAGCTACATATAAGGGGGATGTTGGCAAGGGATTGGCCTTCGTTCACGCTCACTAAACAGTTTTTGAGCTCATCAAATGTGGTTTTTAGTAGCAGTGACACTGAAGGCCGACAAAGATGTCTTGCCGGAAAATTTTGTTTACTAAGAAGTATTGAAGGCTCATCCTTTAGTATGTTTAAGTACATACACAAACATCTGGCAAGCTCTTTTTTCAAATTTACGTGAACAAACAAGTACAGATCATACAAGTACTAGCATGAATGAAGGATTACGTAATTTTGATTAAAGTTTGGCAAGTGCCTACATCTTTTGATATAAAAAAAGATAAGTGCCCCGTAATGCCTTTCTTGTCCCTCTCCTCCTAGGAGTTACATTGAGAAGGAAAGAGAGCAAAAGGAGCGCCTGGGCAGAAGCCCAGCCTAACCTCGGCAGGACCAGCGGGACGCAGCCTGACAAGATCGGGAGGGCGCCTCCCCGGAAAGGAAGAAGAGCTAGGGACGGAGAGAGCGGCTAGGCGATGCCCTTATCACCCCCGCCAGGACCAGAGGAACGCGGCAAGGCAGGAACACCGGCAGGGAAGACGAAGCCGGTGTTCACGAGGAAGCCTGCCGGGGTACAGCTGGAGGTGGCGGTGACATCCCAGCCAAGCACCCCCGGCAAATTGCTCTGTCAGGGTCCAGCTGCAGATGGTGGTGGTGCTGCCGGTGCCTAGCAGACGGTGATGGTGCGTCCACTGCTTAGCCAAAGTCTGAGTCGTCGTCTTCATCCTTGACGACCAGGGACTCGTCGTCATCGTCTTCACCGTCGGTGTCCTCTTCGTCGTTGCCGCTCGAGGAGAAGCTTTCATCATCGCTCGAGCTTTCCACGCAGCACCCTAAGTGAGCACCCGAACGCCCGAAGACCTTGATGAAGAGAAGATCAACCTCCACCAGCTTGAAATGGAGGATGTGCCCTTCCGCCAGATAATGGGCACGGGCGAAGGTTTTCCAACCACGCCTAAGAAACATGACGTGCGGTGCGGGAAACTCGACGTCCGCCCACACCGCGCCATTGCAGCAGCTGCTCATGCGCAACCCCAACCTGAGCGGCTACTCGACCTCCATCACCCTAGCGAAGGGGCGAGGCAGCCGCAGACGACTGCGGGGAGGATCGCGCAGCTTGACGATGAATTCCAATGTGGTGTCCCCCGTATGGCCTTCTGTCGGTGTTGGTGCGGCTGGCAAAGGAGCGGTGGGTACACTGCCTCGTCCACCCCGGCCACGGGCGCTATGTCGACCACGACCACGCCCCGCGGCTTCACCTTGCGCACTCGACTCTACCCCTGCCGCTGCGGTGGGAGTAGGAGCAAGATGCCGAGAAGAAGCCCTTATCGCTAATGCCGGAGCGTGGGCTTGGCCCCTTACCCTTGCCATGGTGGGAATGGAAGCAAGAAGAAAAGAAGAAGGAGGAGATGGATGAGCATCGCTACCCCCTCGTGTCTCCCTTTCTATTGCAGAGCAATGGGGGAGGCTGGCTCTCCTCCACTCTGGGGCAACCGCCCCACTCCTCCCATCCAACCCTCTACGCCCCTAATGGCATCCTGATCCATCGGCCGCCTCACTCCTCCAATCCGGGGCGCTGTGCATTCTGCCAACGGCACATGTTCCCGTGCCCTGCGCGTCCACCACCAACCAAGCACCATGCATGTGGCGCGCGTCGTGAAAACGGCAGGCGTAGTGGGTGAGGTAAAGGTAAAATTATAGTTACCCCCGGTTCATGCGCAGACATCTTGAATGGACTCCCGTGGACGTGGGCGCCCCTGGCTTCCAACACGAACGGGGCACACTGTTTCAATGTTGAGGACACCATGGAAGACTTGAAGGCAAAACCAAGTCCAAGTTCATGAAGAAGCAAAGAAGATCTAAAAAACAAGCGTCAGCCCCAGCAAGGTTAGTATGTACGCCTGTGTAGTTGTTTGGGCCTACCCCAATGATGCCTGGCGGCACGTATGGACCAGGCCCGGGGGCTCCTGTCGATGCAACAAACATTTGCATTTGCCGCCTGGACTTGTGCGTAGGTGTGCTAACGATCATATACCAATTACCTAAACATGACACAAGAGAAGCCAGAGAAACCGCTCTTCGTGAGATCAAGGAGAGCATTAGGAAGATCAAGTCAACAAGGGAACACCACGAGGAGCCCTCCCTTGCCGGGCAGGAGAGCCCAGCCGGGTCAATAGCACCTCTAAAGGCCAAATCCAAAGCCGCCCCAACAAGGTTCCCAGGGCCGCCAAGACTCCCAGACATGAGCCCGGCAGGCTCCGTGCCGGCGGGCCTCCGCCAAGATGCCACTATTGGGGAACGTAGCATGCAATTTCAAAAAATCTCCTATGCTCACGCAAGATCTATCTAGGAGATGCATAGAAACTAGAGGGGGAGAGTGTGTCTACGTACCCTCGTAGACCAAAAGCGGAAGCGTTAGCTTAACGTGGTTGATGTAGTCGAACGTCTTCTCGATTCAACTGATCAAGCACCGAACGTACGACACCTCCGAGTTCTGCACACGTTCAGCTCGATGACGTCCGTCGAACTCTTGATCCAGCAAAGTGTCAAGGGAGAGTTCTGTCAGCACGACGGCGTGGTGATGGTGATGGTGAAGTGATCCGCGCAGGGCTTCGCCTAAGCACTACGACAATATGACCGGAGGAGTAAACCGTGGAGGGGGACGCCGCACATGGCTTGGAACTATTGGTGTGTCTCCAAGGGGTGCCTTGCCCACATATATAAAGGAGGGAGAGGGAGGGAGGCAGCCATAGGGGCACGCCAAAAGAGGGGAGTCCTACTAGGACTCCTAGTCCTAGTAGGATTCGGCCCCCCCTCTTATTCCTCCTCATGGAGGGGGAAAGGGGGAAGGAGAGGGAGAGGGAGAAGGAAAGGGGGGCTGCGCCCCCTCCCCTAGTCCAATTTGGACTCCCCATGGGGGGGGGGCATGCGCCACCTCCTTGTGGCCTGACTTGCCTCTCCCCTATGGCCCATGAGGCCCATTACTTCCCCCGGTGGGTTCTGGTAACCTCCCGGTACTCCGAAAAATACCCGAAACGATCCGGAACCATTCCGGTGTCCGAATACTATCGTCCAATATATCAAACTTTACCTCTCAACCATTTCGAGACTCCTCGTCATGTCCGTGATCTCATCCGGGACTCCGAATAATCTTCGGTCACCAAAACACATAACTCATAATACAAATCATCATCGAACGTTAAGCGTGCGGACCCTACGGGTTCGAGGACTATGTAGACATGACCGAGACACATCTCCGGTCAATAACCAATAGCAGAACCTAGATGCTCATATTGGTTCCTACATATTCTACGAAGATCTTTATCGGTCGAACCGCAATGACAACATACGTCATTCCCTTTGTCATCGGTATGTTACTTGCCCGAGATTCGATCGTCGGTATCTTTATACCTAGTTCAATCTCGTTACCGGCAAGTCTCTTTACTCATTCCGTAATGCATCATCCTATAACTAACTTATTAGTCACATTGCTTGCAAGGCTTATCACGATGTGCATTACCGAGAGGGCCTAGAGATACCTCTCCGATACTTGGAGTGACAAATCCTAATCTCAATGCATGCCAACCCAACAAACACCTTCGGAGACACCTGTAGAGCATCTTTATAATCACCCAGTTACGTTGTGACGTTTGATAGCACACAAGGTGTTCCTCCGGTATTCGGGAGTTGCATAATCTCATAGTCAAAGGAATATGTATAAGTCATGAAGAAAGCAATAGCAATAAAACTTAATGATCATAATGCTAAGCTAACGGATGGGTCTTGTCCATCCCATCATTCTCCTAATGATGTGATCCCATTCATCAAATGACAACACATGTCTATGGTTAGGAAACTTAACCATCTTTGATTAACGAGCTAGTCTAGTAGAGGCATACTAGGGACACTGTGTTTTGTCTATGTATTCACACATGTATCAAGTTTCCGGTTAATACAATTCTAGCATGAATAATAAACATTTATCATGATATAAGGAAATATAAATAACAACTTTATTATTGCCTCTACGGCATATTTCCTTCAGTCTCCCACTTGCACTAGAGTCAATAATCTAGATTACATTGTAATGACTCTAACAGCCATGGAGTCTTGGTGCTGATCATGTTTTGCTCATGGAAGAGGGTTAGTCAACGGGTCTGCAACATTTAGATCCATATGTATTTTGCAAATCTCTATGTCTCCCTCCTTGACTTGATCACGGATGGAGTTGAAGCATCTCTTGATGTGTTTGGTTCTCTTGTGAAATCTGGATTCCTTCGCTAAGGCAATTGCTCCAGTATTGTCACAAAAGATTTTCATTGGACCTGATGCACTAGGTATTACACCTAGATTGGATATGAACTCCTTCATCCAGACTCCTTCATTTGCTGCTTCCGAAGCAGCTATGTACTCCGCTTCACACGTAGATGCCGCCACGACGCTTTGCTTGGAACGGCACCAACTGACAGCTCCACCATTCAATATAAATACGTATCCGGTTTGTGACTTAGAGTCATCCGGATCAGTGTCAAAACTAGCATCAACGTAACCATTTACGACGAGCTCTTTGTCACCTCCATAAACGAGAAACATATCCTTAGTCATTTTCAGGTATTTTAGGATGTTCTTGACCGCTGTCCAATGATCCACTCCTAGATTACTTTGGTACCTCCCTGCTAGACTTATAGCAAGGTACACATCAGGTCTGGTACACACCATTGCATACATGATAGAACCTATGGCTGAGGCATAGGGAATGACTTTCATTTTCTCTCTATCTTCTACAGTGGTCGGCCATTGAGTCTGACTCAATTTCACACCTTGTAACATAGGCAAGAACCCTTTCTTTGACTGGTCCATTTTGAACTTCTTCAAAATTTTATCAAGGTATGTGCTTTGTGAAAGTCCAATTAAGCGTCTTGATCTATCTCTATAGATCTTGATGCCCAATATATAAGCAGCTTCACCGAGGTCTTTCATTGAAAAATTCCTATTCAAGTATCCTTTTATGCTATCCAGAAATTCTATATCATTTCGAATCAACAATATGTCATCCACATATAATATTAGAAATGCTACAGAGCTCCCACTCACTTTCTTGTAAATATAGGCTTCTCCAAAAGTCTGTATAAAACCATATTCTTTGATCACACTATCAAAGCGTATATTCCAACTCCGAGATGTTTGCGCCAGTCCATAAATGGATCGCTGGAGCTTGCACACTTTGTTAGCACCTTTAGGATCGACAAAACCTTCTGGTTGCATCATATACAACTCTTCTTTGAGAAATCCATTAAGGAATGCAGTTTTGACATCCATTTGCCAGATTTCATAATCATAAAATGCGGCAATTGCTAACATGATTCGGACAGACTTAAGCATCACTACGGGTGAGAAGGTGTCATCGTAGTCAACTCCTTGAACTTGTCGAAAACCTTTTGCAACAAGTCGAGCTTTGTAGACAGTAACATTACCGTCAGCGTCAGTCTTCTTCTTGAAGATCCATTTATTCTCTATGGCTTGCCGATCATCGGGAAAGTCAACCAAAGTCCACACTTTGTCCTCATACATGGATCCCATCTAAGATTTCATGGCCTCAAGCCATTTCGCGGAATCTGGGCTCATCATCGCTTCCTCATAGTTCGTAGGTTCATCATGGTCTAGTAACATGACTTCCAGACCAGGATTACCGTACCACTCTAGTGCGGAACGTACTCTGGTTGACCTACGAGGTTCGGTAGTAACTTGATATGAAGTTTCATGATCATCATCATTAGCTTCCTCACTAATTGGTGTGGGCATCACTGGAACTGATTTCTGTGACGAACTACCTTCCAATTCAAGAGAAGGTACAATTACCTCATCAAGTTCTACTTTCCTCGCACTCACTTCTTTCGAGAGAAACTCCTTCTCTAGAAAGGATCCATTCTTAGCAACAAAGATTTTGCCTTCGGATCTGTGATAGAAGGTGTACCCAACAGTTTCTTTTGGGTATCCTATGAAGACGCACTTCTCCGATTTGGGTTCGAGCTTATAAGGCTGAAGCTTTTTCACATAAGCATTGCAACCCCAAACTTTAAGAAACGACAGCTAAGGTTTCTTGCCAAACCATAGTTCATACGATGTTGTCTCAACAGATTTAGATGGTGCCCTATTTAACGTGAATGCAGTTGTCTCTAATGCATAACCCCAAAACGATAGTGGTAAATCGGTAAGAGACATCATAGATCGCACCATATCTAATTAAGTACGGTTACGACTTTCGGACACACCATCACGCTGTGGTGTTCCAGGTGGCGTGAGTTGTGAAACTATTCCACATTGTTTTAAATGAAGGCCAAACTCGTAACTCAAATATTCGCCTTCGCGATCAGATCATAGAAACTTTATTTTCTTGTTATGATGATTTTCCACTTCACTCTGAAATTCTTTCAACTTTTCTAATGTTTCAGACTTGTGTTTCATTAAGTAGATATACCCATATCTGCTCAAATCATCTGTGAAGGTCAGAAAATAACGATACCCGCCGCGATCCTCAACACTCATCGGACCGCATACATCGGTATGTATTATTTCCAATAAGTCAGTGGCTCGCTCCATTGTTCCGGAGAACGGAGTCTTAGTCATCTTGCCCATGAGGCATGGTTCGCAAGCATCAAATGATTCATAATCAAGTGACTCCAAAAGTCCATCTGCATGGAGTTTCTTCATGCGCTTTACACCAATATGACCTAAATGGCAGTGCCACAAATATGTTGCACTATCATTATCAACTTTGCATCTTTTGGCATCAATATTATGAATATGTGTATCACCACGATCGAGATTCAACAAAAATAGACCATTCTTCAAGGGTGCATGACCATAAAAGATATTACTCATATAAATAGAACAACCATTATTCTCTGATTTAAATGAATAACCGTCTCGCATCAAACAAGATCCAGATATAATGTTCATGCTCAACGCTGGCACCAAATAACAATTATTCAGGTCTAAAACTAATCCCGAAGGTAGATGTAGAGGTAGCGTGCCGACGGCGATCACATCGACCTTGGAACCATTCCTGACGCGCATCGTCACCTCGTCCTTAGCCAATCTTCGTTTAATCCATAGCCCCTGTTTCGAGTTGCAAATATGAGCAATAGAACCAGTATCAAATACCCAGGTGCTACTACGAGCATTAGTAAGGTACACATCAATAACATGTATATCAAATATACCTTTGTTCACTTTGCCATCCTTCTTATCCGCCAAATACTTGGGGCAGTTCCGCTTCCAGTGTCCAGTCCCTTTGCAGTAGAAGCACTCAGTTTCAGGCTTAGGTCCAGACTTGGGCTTCTTCCCGGGAGTGGCAACTTGCTTGCCATTCTTCTTGAAGTTCCCCTTCTTTCATTTGCCCTTTTTCTTGAAACTAGTGGTCTTGTTAACCATCAACACTTGATGCTCCTTCTTGATTTCTACCTTCGCTGCTTTGAGCATAGCGAAGAGCTCGGGAATAGTCTTCTCCATCCCTTGCATATTATAGTTCATCACGAAGCCTTCATAGCTTGGTGGCAGTGATTGAAGAACTCTGTCAATAACACTATCATCCGAAAGATTAACTCCCAGCTGAGTCAAGTGGTTATGGTACCCAGACATTCTGAGTATGTGTTCACGGACAGAACTGTTCTCCTCCATCTTGCAGCTATAGAACTTGTTGGAGACTTCATATCTCTCAACTTGGGGATTTGCTTGAAATATTAACTTCAATTCCTGGAACATCTCATATGGTCCATGACGTTCAAAATGTCTTTAAAGTCCCGATTCTAAGCCGTAAAGCATGGCACACTGAACTATCGAGTAGTCATCAGATCGAGCTTGCCAGACATTCATAACACCAGCATCTGCTCCTGCAGCAGGCCTTTCACCTAGCGGTACATCAAGGACATAATTCTTCTGTGCAGCAATGAGGATAATCCTCAAGTTACGGACCCAGTCCGTGTAGTTGCTACCATCATCTTTCAACTTAGCTTTCTCTAGGAACGCATTAAAATTCAAAGGAATGGTAGCACGGGCCATTGATCTACAACATAGATATGCAAAAACTATCAGGACTAAGTTCATGATAAATTAAGTTCAATTAATCATATTACTTAATAACTCCCACTTAGATAGACATCCCTCGAGTCATCTAAATGATCACGTGATCCATATCAACTAAACCATGTCCGATCATCACGTGAGATGGAGTAGTTTTCAATGGTGAACATCTCTATGTTGATCATATCTACTATATGATTCACGTTCGACCTTTTGGTCTCCAGTGTTCCGAGGCCATGTCTGTACATGCTAGGCTCGTCAAGTTTAACCCGAGTATTCCGCGCGTGCAAAACTGTCTTGCACCCATTGTATGTGAACGTAGAGCTTATCACACCCGATCATCACGTGGTGTCTCGGCACGACGAACTGTCGCAACGGTGCATACTCAGGGAGAACACTTATACCTTGAAATTTTAGTGAGGGATGATCTTATAATGCTACCGCCGTACTAAGCAAAATAAGATGCATAAAAGATAAACATCACATGCAATCAAAATATGTGACATGATATGGCCATCATCATCTTGTGCCTTTGATCTCCATCTCCAAAGCACCGTCATGATCTCCATCGTCACCGGCATGACACCTTGATCTTCATCGTAGCGTTGTTGTCGTCTCGCCAACTATTGCTTCTACAACTATCGCTAATGCATAGTGATAAAGTAAAGCAATTACATGGCGATTGCATTTCATACAATAAAGCGACAACCATAAGGCTCCTGCCAGTTGCCGATAACTTTTACAAAACATGATCATCTCATACAACAACGTATATCACATCATGTCTTGACCATATCACATCACAACATGCCCTGCAAAAACAAGTTAGACGTCATCTACTTTGTTGTTGCAAGTTTTACGTGGCTGCTACAGGCTTCTAGCAAGAACCGTTCTTACCTACGCATCAAAACCACAACGATGTTTCGTCAAGTTTGTTGTTTTATTCTTCAACAAGGACCGGCCGTAGTCAAATTCGATTCAACTAAAGTTGGAGAAACAGACACCCGCCAGCCATATTTATGAAACAAGTTGCATGTCTGTCAGTGGAACCGGTCTCATGAACGCAGTCATGTAAGGTTGGTCCGGGCCGCTTCATCCAACAATACCGCTGAATCAAAATAAGACGTTGGTGGTAAGCAGTATGACTATCATCGCCCACAACTCTTTGTGTTCTACTCATGCATATCATCTACGCATAGACCTGCCTCGGATGCCACTGTTGGGGAACGTAGCATGCAATTTCAAAAAAATTCCTACGCTCACGTAAGATCTATCTAGGAGATGCATAGCAATGAGAGGGGGAGAGTGTGTCTACGTACCCTCGTAGACCGAAAGCGGAAGCGTTAGCTTAACGTGGTTGATGTAGTCGAACGTCTTCTCGATTCAACCGATCAAGCACCGAACGTACGGCACCTCCGAGTTCTGCACATGTTCAGCTCGATGATGTCCCTGGAACTCTTGATCTAGCAAAGTGTCGAGGGAGAGTTCCATCAGCACGACAGTGTGGTGATGGTGATGGTGAAGTGATCCGCGCAGGGCTTCGCCTAACCACTACGACAATATGACCGGAGGAGTAAACCGTGGAGGGGGACGCCGCACACGGCTTGGTACTATTGGTGTGTCTCCAAGGGGTGCCCTGCCCACGTATATAAAGGAGGGAGAGGGAGGGAGGTAGCCATAGGGGCGCGCCAAGAGACGGGAGTCCTACTAGGACTCCTAGTCCTAGTAGGATTCGGCCCCCCCACTTATTCCTTCTCATGGAGGAGGAAAGGGGGAAGGAGAGGAAGAGGGAGAAGGAAAGGGAGGCTGCGGCCCCTCCCCTAGTCCAATTCGGACTCCCCATGGGGGGGGGTGCGCCACCTCCTTGTGGCCTGCCTTGCCTCTCCCCTATGGCCCATGAGGCCCATTACTTCCCCCGGGGGGTTCCGGTAACCTCCCGGTACTCCGAAAAATACCCGAAACGATCCGGAACCATTCCAGTGTTCGAATACTATCGTCCAATATATCAATCTTTACCTCTCGACCATTTCGAGACTCCTCGTCATGTCCGTGATCTCATCCGGGACTCCGAATAATCTTCGGTCACCAAAACACATAACTCATAATACAAATCGTCATCGAACGTTAAGCGTGCGGACCCTACGGGTTCGAGAACTATGTAGACATGACCGAGACACATCTCCGGGCAATAACCAATAGCGGAACCTGGATGCTCATATTGGTTCGTACATATTCTATGATGATCTTTATCGGTCAAACCGCAATGACAACATACGTCATTCCCTTTGTCATTGGTATGTTACTTGCCCGAGATTTGATCGTCGGTATCTTTATAACTGTAATGCATCATCGCGTAACTAACTTATTAGTCACATTGCTTGCAAGGCTTATCATGATGTGCATTACCGAGAGGGCCCAGAGATATCTCTCCGATACTTGGAGTGACAAATCCTAATCTCGATCTATGCCAACCCAACAAACACCTTCGGAGACACCTATAGAGTATCTTTATAATCACCCAGTTACGTTGTGACGTTTGATAGCACACAAGGTGTTCCTCCGGTATTCGGGAGTTGCATATTCTCATAGTCAAAGGAATATGTATAAGTCATGAAGAAAGCAATAGCAATAAAACTTAACGATCATAATGCTAAGCTAATGGATGGGTCTTGTCCATCACATCATTCTTCTACTGATGTGATCCCGTTCATCAAATGACAACACATGTCTATGGTTAGGAAACTTAACCATCTTTGATTAACGAGCTAGTCTAGTAGAGGCATACTAGGGACACTGTGTTTTGTCTATGTATTCACACATGTATCAAGTTTCCGGTTAATACAATTCTAGCATGAATAATAAAAATTTATCATGATATAAGGAAATATAAATAACAACTTTATTATTGCCTCTAGGGCATGTTTCCTTCAGCCAAAGCTCCACCTCATCGCACACAAGTCATTAATCGATGCGGTGGCGAGCTCTCGAGTGGCTAGGTGGATCCTGTTGGACACGTGGCAACCTGCTGGAGAAGAGATTAGCTTTATTGACACCCGTCCAGATGGTGTGTCACGCTAATAAGGAGAGGATGGATAAGCGGCACGGCAGGATTGCAGGGCTTCAACATCAGCATGACACCTAGCAGTGCATTTAATGCATTTTGTCCTAACTGCCAGAGTTAGGTATGATAGCACTATTAGCTATCTAATCATACTAAAATGACTATTTTGCCACTATGGTCGCCCCTTAACCTACAAAAGGAGGCCCGAGGCAACCTAGCAAGGGGTTCGAAACCTTGATCCCCCAACACTTGTATGCCCGTAGCTGCTCCCCCGAGGCGTGCTTGCCGGCCTTGAGCACTCTGCGCCTTCATGTTCCTCCAAATCAATCCACCATAGCAGGAGTAGGGTTTTACACTTCAAAGTGGCCCAAACCTGGGTAAAAGAGAGCTGTCCACCATCACGCTGCCCTGCTGTTTCTCCTCTTTGTGCGATGTGACCGTCCCCTTGCCGAACCACAAAGGGGCAGCCCTGCCCCATAGGTGATCATGCTTCCATGCTGACACTTGCCTGGAAGCTCCGTTGGGAAATGGCGGGTCATCATCGACGTAGTCGTACTCATGGGCAGCGGTAATCTCAAAAAAAAGGTCTACCAAAAGAATGGAGGAAGGGGGAACAGATAAATAACGGAGCAAACAAATGCAACACAATGCATGGCATGGCAAAAAGTGGTGTTGATGTGACCTAATGCATCACTAAGCAATATAAGATAAGAGGGAAAATATCCAGGAATATTTTCCCAACTCCAGGTGTTTTCGGTATATTGATCCAGAGACAAAATGTCGATGTTCACTATGTTATAGGGGTGTGGCAGGCATGTGGATGGCATAATCGGATTCGTTATATTTTTCTGATCATTTTTGATATATAAATTATTTTCATCGAAGTTACGGATTATTTTATATGAATTTCCAAAGTTTAAATGATTTTTTGAATTTCTGCATTTATATTTATTCAAAATTAAATACAGTAAATGCTATGGGTACACAGAGAGTGTACCCAGATATGTGCATGTGTGTCTGACAGTGGGACCCAGTTGACTGCCTAGTCAGCAGTCAACTGAGGACATTGACTAGTCAAAGTGACTAGGGGGGCCACCTGTAAGTGTCTCATTTTACTGGAAATTAATTTAACAGTTTAGTTAGCGGTGGGGCCCATAGGTCAGTGGGCTTAGAGGTTAGGTTAGTGGGGCGTAATTAGATTAGCTTTTAATCTAATGCGGCTGGGCTCACCTGTCATTGAGACAGGGCCGGCATCAAACGGGCAACGCGCGCCGGTGCAGCTCCGGCGACCTAATCGCGCGGTGGTGGCACACGGGGATGGTGCTCCCGGCCATCATTTGGGCCGGGAGGAGGTGCTACGGGACCGCAGAGATGCGGCGCGTCGATCTGCACCTATGGCAGCGGCTGGATGGGACGACAGAGACGTCGGCGACAACACGACCGGCGGCCGGAGTTCGGCTTTCATCAGGAATGCAAACAGAAGCAGCCTAGGGGGTTAGCTGGGGTTTAGGCTCGATGCTGCACGTGCCCTGGAGCGCGTTAGCGGCTCGCGCGGGTGCACGTGGGCGTGGCAGGAGCATGGAAACGGAGCACCGGTCGCGGCGACGGCGAGCGCATGGCGGCGATGCAGGCGGGAGGGCAAGGAGCGCGCATGTGCGCAAGCGTGTTTGCGCATGGTGCAGGGCAGTAGCAGTGATGGTAGGTAGCAGGTAGCAGAGCAGCAGCAACTGCAGCTCCAGAGCTAGCCGCGGCAGTAGCAAAGCAGCAGCAGGCAGCAGGGTGAGCAACGGGCGGGCCACGCGCAGGCGGGCGTGCGCAGACCTGGCCGGGTGCAGCCGTTTGCGGCCAGGGGTCCACGATGGGTGTGGCAGGACGCGAGCGAGGGGCACGACCATGGCGGCCTTGCCGGGTATGGGTGGCTATGGCGACGGAATCACGAGAAAGAAAAGGGGGAAAGGGGGCGACAACTCACAGTGGAGCTCGATGAGGGCCCGACGGGGCCAGGGGTGGTCGGAGGTAAGCAGATCGATGCAACGGAGGTCCGGGCCGATCCAGCGTCGTACACGACATAGACGTGGGCGACGGTCCTCGTGGGCATCTCCTTGCGGCACGGGGTGGCTCTGGACCACGACGATGATGAAGGCGCGATGATGGCTGCATTCGGTGAAGATGAAAACGTCGAGGGTAGCGAGAGTGAGGGGAATGGGGCAGGCAAATGGGGTCTAGGGTTTCCAGGGTGAGTGAGGGGCGTCCTTATCCAACGGGGAGCCGTGGGGTGGTCGCCGCGTGTCCAGAGAGCGGCCATGGCAGGGGATGGCACCACGCCTCTGTTAAGTGAATAGAGGCAGGGGATCAGAAGGTTAGGTGGGTTGGGCCTGCTGTGTAGCAGAAGGCCTAAGTGCACAGTAGAATAGGTCTTTTCTCTTTCATCTTCTGTTTCTATCTATTAGCTTCTGTTTTTAGTTTCAGCTATCAAATGAATTTTTTTGAGCATGTAAATTTGCACATAAATACAAATGCAATATTTTGGGGTTGCACAAACAGTTTCAATTTATTTTGAAATGTTAAAATATTTGTTTATTTGGAAAAGGCCAAAATATTTGCTGCTGGACCATTTATTATTTTTCTAGGAATCGATTTGTGATTCAAATGAAGTCGGTTTCAATATGAAAATGATCAGGGGAAATTATAGAATAATGCGAACATTTTAGTTTTACTGTTTCAAGAAATAATAATTTGACTTGCTATTTGAATTTGAATTTGAATTTGACTTTGATTTTTATCAAGTGAAAATTGGCTTAGTAAAACATGATGAGATGGCATCATTAGAAAGGGATCACTGTAGCAAACACTGGGGGTGTTACAAATCTCCTCCACTAAAAGAAATCTCATCCCGAGATTTAAGAGGTACAGTAAGGGGGAAAGAATTGGTTACGAAATTCTAACGAGTTTTCTCGGTCTTGGTTGCTCTTCCTGTAGAGGTCGGTCTAATGCGTTGATGTCTTCGTTTTTCTGCATCAGGTCATCATGATGAAGTTGTTATTCTTCCTTCAGGATCTTCATCGTACTTACAAAAATGATAAGGGGAAAACTCGGGAAGGACGGGGCTCAACACATGTTAAGTACCTGGGGGCTATCTCAGTGAGTGAGGCATAGAGGCATCTGTTGAGCTAAAACTCAAGAAAATCATCGAGAGCAAGGTAAGAAGGTACAATAAGAAGTTTCAAACGAGCAGGCAATCATTCAATGCCCAACATAGAGTGTGAATGGGGTTCAGAGCAACGGGAATAAGTATTGCGTCTGACACCAGAATAGAATAAGTGAGGGAAGGTGGCTCGTGAAATACATACGAAGCCAAATGCAAGGGTAATTTTTGGTACAGGGATCACATAGTCATTTACATGAGGCTTCGCAATTAATGAGAGAGTTTCCGTAAGGAATTCAAAAGAATGGCAGGGTCAAGGTAAAATGATAATTGATCACATGGGCAACTTGATTATACAGTTGCAAGTCCTACAGAAGGGAAAGGCATACTGCACCAGTATGTATTTGATGCTTGAGTATTTCTGAATCATTAGGATGATCAAAATTAAAGTGATCAACATAGATACCACCATGATGAATAAGAAGGGAGGTGGCATCTTGTGTGATCATGATACAAGGTTTGTCAGAGAATAGTTTGTCAGCTATGTTGGCAACAACGTCGGTGCCAAGGGCGGGGGACGAAGAGAATCATTTTCCTGCTCATTGAAACGAGGCAGACCAATAGGCGAAGTTCTCGTCCACCGGTGGTTACCGGAATGCACTACAAAAATATACACTTCTGTGATGATACGTGTTTGTCACAGTTGGTCACGTTTTCTGTCATGCATGTACATCCATGACGACTTTATGATAGAATCAAGATAGTCATACCTATGCTGTCGTAGAAGTGTTCCATGACAATACCAAAATTATCATCATGGAAGTGTCCACTTCCTTGACGATAAATGGCGCGTCATGGAAGTGTTTTCGTCAAGGGTAACCGACATGTGGCATCCACCGTAATGGGTCACCGTTAAGCTATCGGGTTCCGGTTTGGATTCGATAACCCGTTAACAGCCCCGACCAATGGGGATTTTCCACGTGTAAAATTCTCATTCGCCGGAGGATCCATGTGTCAGCTCAGCGTTGGGACAGATGTCATCCACTCATTGTACGGGAGGCGCCTATGATACGTTGGCACGTGGCAAGGCCCAACAGTGGCCCATTTAGGTGAAAGAGGCCGGCCCTGTCAAAATTAGCAGGCCAGCCCATATAGGGCATACTTGTGTCTGGTCCATTTAAGCCCACGGTCCATACGAGATGAGCCAATTCGGCCCGTCAATGGCCCGTTAACTATTTGACACCATTGCAGCCCATCGTCAGTTCGAGCCCGTTAACAGCCCGCTATATATTTGGGCTCAATATCGGTCCCATGTGGTTTCGGCCTGTTAACGGCCCATTCAAGGGATGGGCCAATTTTCAGGATGTACGTCTTTCGGCCTTTTAGCGACCCATTTAAGTGTTGGGCCAATTTCCAGCCCGGTGTGTCTTTCAGCCTGTTAACGACCCATAAATGAGTTGGGCCATTTGCAGTCAGACCTGAGTTTTGGCCTCTTAATGGCCCATGCTCTTCATGACCAATACGAGCCCGCTGTCTCTTTCGGCCTGCTAAAGGCCCACAATAGAGTTGGACCATATATAACCCGACCTTAGTATCGGCCTGTTAACGACATGTGAAATCGAGTGGGCCCACTTGTTGCCCGCTTCGATGTCGGCCTGTTAACGACCCGGGAGGTAATAGGGCCGAGCATTAACTGTTGGCTCGTTTCAATTATAGCGGCCCAATAGAGCTTTCGGCCTGGTTACGGCCCATTAAGTTAATGGGCCCACTAAAGTTTGAACATGTCTGTAGGCCCAATTAGATAACGTCGATTCCGGCACAGCTATAATTTGAGCCCATTACGACGAGCAATTATGGACAGGACAAAAACCGATCAATCAAAGGCCTATGAGAATTTTGGCCCATGCGAGCCCATTAGGGAAGCCCATTAAGGGCAGTGAGCCGCTTCCTTCATATAGGGCCCACGACTGTTCGTGCTAACTAATAATTTCACTGCTTTTTTGGATTCCTAGCGACCAGTTAGCTGGAATGCAAGGCGCGCTAAGCAAACATACGGCATATAAGAAAAAATGTTGCACATCCAGCATATATTACAGGAAATTACATCCACTGGGCAAACAAAGATTGATGCCAGTGCAAATAAATGGACAGAACTTAACGATCTACAACCTCACAATTTGCAACCTCAGAGCGGATGACGCCCATAAGCATGTGAGCAAGTTCTTCCTTCTTTGCTACACTGTCTCTGAAAACATTGATCAGTTGTTGTTGCGCAAGAATGTGCACCTCTGATTCCTCCACGATTTCCATGATTGCTTCAGCCAGTAATTTGTTCACAAACATACATTTTTTCCGTTGGATTCGAGACAGAGGAAACTCAATAGATTCATATGGCGATTTTGGCAGGCTTGTATTATTGATAGTGGAGAGTGTCTCGACCACTGCATCACAACATATATTAGGAGGGGAACCGAACAGATTAATCAAGAGTTATTGCCATATTACCTGGCCTAGATTTATTGGAAAGAAAAATGGGGTTTCCTTGCTATTTTCAGAGTTTGTCTTCTTATCTTCAGCAGCCTGCACTAAATTAACACACTAGCATTGCTATCATTTGCCAGGTCAGATAATAGGAAAGCAACATTGACACAACGAACGTTTGGGCAACCAGACCACACCAGCCTACACCAAATTAACATAATATGGCACAGCTATCATTAGCCAGGTAAGGTAATAGGAAGGCAACATTGACACAATGAATGATTGGGCAACCAGAACAGCACTACAATTTAGTAATGTGCATGATATGAGATAGTACGCTCATGCAGCTCAGTATGCAAAACTACCAGGCAGTTTTCCTTACAAAAATCAACATTGTCGCCTTTAATTATACATTTTGCTACAAGTAAATTTAGATCAGATAAAGGTTGGATTCACACCGATTAACAAAATACATGCTGATGTAAAAATTTAGTGATATACAACAGGTACTTACATCAGCACTGGAGCACATAGAATTTCCACATGATAGTTTCCTCGAACACGATCCTAGTTTAGAAAGTCTTCTATCCTTTAAGCTTATTTTCTAAAAGAGAGATGGGTAAGAAACATGTAGAAAATATGATCTGAATGCTATAAAATTTCATGATGTGAGGATACGCACACGCTTTTTAGAATGGAGTTGACATATTTTTGCTGGACTGGAGCGGACTAGTTCTTTGGCCGCTTGAATCTGCGTATTATCAGTAGGAGTTGGGTTTCTCTGTGCTGGAGAAGTATCTATGAACACTGGAGTTGGTTTACTATCTCCTGGCATTTGGATCTTTTGCAAAGACCTTGTTTGTAACCCTTCAGATTCTAACATAGCCGTCTTCCCCTTGCATGCCTTATATAGAAGAATGGTGCTTCAGTTATAAAACATGCTACGGCAGAGAGATGGAATAGGTACTAAAGAATAGAAAGGCATGACATATTGACATGTATTCCCTCCATCCGGAAATAAATGGATGCGTCTAGTCATATTTCAGTTCTAGATACATCCATTTTTATCCATTTCTACGACATGTAATCCAGACAAAGGGATTATGATGTAAGAGCTAGGGATACGACAGGACAACAGAGTAAAAAACACTATTTGAATGTAAAACTATATGATAGCGGAATACATACAGAAAAACACTAAGGCAACATATGCGTGTATGATTGGGAAACTAAGATGGCATTGCAACAGACCACGAACAGCACTTCAATGTAAAAAATAACATGGTATGGTAGACAGATGAAGTACATACTGATGAATAACAATGCATAAGATATTCAGAAGCATGATGTCCAAACTAAGCAGATGGCATTGCGACAGAGTAGAATGATAGTACTTGAATTTGAAAACATGTTATCATGAATGGAATAGGTACTGAAAAACAGGAAGGCATGACATATTTACATGCATGATCAGCAGGCTAAGCACATGGCATTGCAACAGAGTAGATGCACTCCAGGACATTATTAGCTGTTTAGCAATGAGGTTCTCATTGGTGTTCTCCGCAATCTTTCTTAGAGATAGGACTTCAAGTCGAAGTTGAGTTGCAGAATGCCTTTCTGCTAGAACTTGGGACTGAAGAAGTCGAACTGATTTAGACAGCGAATTCTGTGAGCTTGTCTGACTGCTAGTCTCAAGTAACTTGAACACTGCATCAAGACAAGACTTTGGGGTTGTCTCGCTATCTTCAAGATGTTTTGTCTTCTTTGCTGCAATATATGTTGGGTTTGTCTCACAGCCTTCAGTAGACTTGTGCATGCCATCTGGCATATCACCCTGAAACAAGCAGAGAGATGACAGGTTTTGCACGTGTATAAACAAAGATGATAACTGTGCTATCAATTCCATCCAATTTCAAATTAGAAAATAAAGAGTAAGTTCAAAATATCAATAGCATAATTTGGCATTGTTCATAATGCGGGGAGCTTCACCACACTACTGGATTACCATGTCAACATAACAAGCATAGATGAAGGGCAAAGACAATCATTGTATCTATTTTGGTTAATGTGCATGGCATGTTGTTCATATCATCAGCCACATCAGTAAGATAAAACAGGAGATGACAAGGTGCAAACATGGGCTGCTTCACCACACACTGGATTATAGATCCACAAAAACAAGCATACATATAGGGAGTATTGACTAATGTGCATGGTATAAATAAGGAATTTGGTTTTACAAGTAAAACTTCGAACTTACGGTTGTTGCGAACATGCATTTTGATAGAAACAGCAAACTAAACAGCAGTTAACGATAGGGAGTATGAGCAAAATTAAATAGCAGTTGATGATAAAGGTTTTAGAAGGACTGACTTACATTAACAGTTAACACCAGCTTTATAATGCCCTTCTCCATGTCAAGGGAAGGATAACTCAAGAATTTCAGCACAGAATCTTCTTCATAAGCATTGCCTGTACTCTACATTTTGTAGAGAGTAATTGTAGATATGATAATACTCGAAGGGATAGAGGATAATGAAGATAAGATGCAGATTGATGCTACATAATCAACTACCAATCCCTGGAAGTACAAGTGTTACAGGACAAAATGTACAGACAAGAGCAATGGGCTACACTTCTGCACTGGCATTGTCTGTGTATTCAACTTTTTGGTAAGATTAAATATAGATCTGATATTTTTTAGTAAATGGTGGGCGAGGGAGATAAGATGCAGAATGCTACACAATGAACCAATCCCTCTTCCCATAATATAAGAGTGTTTTGAACACTGGTGTACTGTACAAAACGTTCTTATATTATGGGACGGAGGGAGTAGCTGTTAATGTAAGTACAGTAATAGATGACCTTCAGTCCTTACAAGAGGACTGCAGAGCTAAACCTCTTCAAAAGCATTGGGTTGATTCTAAATTTACGTAAGAGTCTAGACGGATCTTATAATGTCCACCAAATGGACGATAACGAGGCTAACATGTGCAGTGATGCTACATAATCAACCAGCTATGAAAGTAAGTATGGTCATACAGGGCAAGAGGTACTCACAAGAGCAATGCAATGTGCAGTATAGTTGCGAGATTTTGTGGTCCCTTGAGAATGAATGTTTGTAACACCCCAAAAATTTAATCATGTTTTTACTAAATAAAATTTGGCCAGAATTAAAATTTTGAATTTTTGCTAGGTCTTTTGTTAATTTCAGAACCATTTTCTGTTTCTGTTTTTTTCAAAATTCTTCCCTCCATATAGCAATTTTTGGAAATAATATTGTGCCTTTGGTAGTTCTCTTAAAACATTTCAATTATAGTTTAATAACAGTAAGAATTATTTTCAGAATAAAATTTGCCTCTAAACAATTCTTTTAACAGCTATTTAAATATTTTAAATGCCACTGTTGCACTACAACTACTTTAAATAATTCTTTCAGAATTCCACAAAAATTATGAGGGGTCATGTGATGCCTATAAATCACTTTTATGCAAAAATCCAAATTGGTGTTTTGAAAATTTTGAGTGAAACTCCCTCTTTTCCATTCTGTCCATTTTCTAGGTTATAACTACAACCCCAATTTTTATTGCTCCAAAAATTCTGAAAATTTTCCCACCTATAGTCCTTCCAACCAAACCCTTAAGTACAGAAGATTAGCTTAGTTTGCATCTTGGAAGTCCACCAAATATTCTCCTATAGTTTCTGTCCAGAAATGAATTCTGTTAAAACTTGCATTAGCAACTATCTCTTTTTGCCAAAACAACTCCACCATCATCTATACCCTCCAAGGAGACATCAACCTGCCAAATACCACATCCAAAAAGGTTTCCTAGCCAGACCTAGCATTTCATCAAGCACCTTGTGTGCATGACAGTAATTTTGCCCCTCCCTAAGTTACATTGCACACTTGCTCATTTGGTCAAACTAACATGTCCAGGGTCTCTTGCATTTCCAGGATCCCAACTCTGTCAATTTTCTCTTCCAACAAACCTCTGTAGATGCCACTAACATTTGGTCGAACAGCTTGCGGGCATGTCCAAAGCATGGCTGGGACGTGTGCATTTCAGGCACTGGCATTGCTCTGGCGCCACTCTCCTGCTGCCCACCCCGCACGCTAGCCGCCACAAGAAGCTTCACGGGCAAGCCACCACCCTCGCCAACACCGGGACTTGGCCGCTAGCGCTGCCCGCCACCGCCCACGCTGACCGGAGCCACCGCCCGACGCTGCCTACTCCGCCACGTCTCTGCCTCACTTAAATGCCAATGGCCAGAGCTCTTCCATCCCTTCACCGACCTCCCTACCGTCCTCACTGACCCCCGCCGCCCTCACCAGCCTTGCCACCGACTGCGGGAAGCCATCAATGGCCGCCGCTGGAATCTGCTTGCCGGCGCCGTCCGAGCCACCTTGCACCCCTTTGAGCCAACCAGCTGCCCCTGGAGTTAATTTGGACGGCCACCGCTTTCACCGACCTCGCTGACCCTGGCCGCCGCCCATACCCACTTCACCGGCGCCATAAATGGTAGCCGCCGATGTGTTTATCCACTGAAAGCCTCGAAACCGACTTCCCCGGCTATAAGAAGGCACCCAAGCTCGCTCAACCCCCCACACATCACTCCTCTCCTCCCTGGGAACCACCTCGAGCAGACGAACGACCGGACACGGTCGTCTTCTCCGTTTCTGACCAAGGCGCCCGCAGTCACTCCTCTGTCAAATACCACGCCCCCGAGCTTCCCCCTCCTTAATTTCTTCTCCAACAGCCTCCACTCGACCCCTGGAATCCATCCCCGCCGCCAATTTCATCGGAGGTGGCCCGTAGACAAAATGCCCAAACCGCCGTCGCCAGATTTCCGTGGGAGAACTCACCGCCGACGACTGGGTGGACCCCGGCGAGCGTGCCGTACCTCTTCGAGATCGCCAGGCTCTCCTGGTCCCGTAGGTGGCCTCAGCTTCGCGAATGGCTCCACCGTTCGCCGGCGCCGGACGTCGGAAGCCCTCCTTTGTTCTGTCCAGGCGCACGCGAGGTGGAGGGCAAACCCGACAGGTGGGTCCCACCTGCCGGTTAGCCACCGTGTTGCCTCACGCGGCAGCTCCTCTGGGCTCGGCCCAGTGATGCCGTACAGCTAAAGCGCACACAGGGCGTTCCTTAGCTCTTTTCCTTTTCTTTTTCAGCTGTACTCAAATATTTCCACAACAATTGTTTCAGACCCAAATTTGATGATTCAAATTTTTGTAGGTTCCTAAAATCATGCTCTATTTATCTAGATTAGATGAACATTTTTTTCCAAGCTTTGTTCCCACTGAATCTATTAAACAGTTCTTTTCCTTGTTTATTCCAGCTTAGAATTTCCATAACTAATTCATATGAACTCCAAATCAACTAATTCTTTTTCTTATATTCCTCATATTTTATCTAGTTTATTTTAGTATTTATTTCAAAAATATTTGAAACAATTTTTGGCACTGTTTTGGCTATATGTGGTAATTCAAATATTTTTGAAAATAGGAAAAATGGAGGGAAGAAACTTTTCAAACTTTTGGAGTGCACCCAATATCTCTGCATACTAAAGGCAAGCATCTTGAACACTTGATATGGTGGATTGCATAGTTGTTTGTTTGCGAGAATATTTGCATCATGAATATGTTGAATTCAAATAAAACTGGCATATGGCTATTTTTGCATGATAGATCCCAAGACAATATTTTGTCTCAGTTTAAGCATGAATTATGTGTGAGCATGGTTATTTTCACATGTCACATCTGCCATGTTAGTCCTGACTAAATTGCAGGAAAGAATCAGTCACGAGAAAAGTGACCGTGAGACTAAAATTTCTCGTGGTGACGAGAATGATCAGTAAGGGCATGTTGGGACATGCCGGGTGGTGATGCTGTTGGGTATCACCATGGAATATATTGTGCTAACCACTGCAGGAAAACTTAACCTCCTGAGTCGACCGTAGATCGAGTCTTGTTCCGGTAACCCCCATACTTGTTCGCGCTACCACATGTCCCTGCCACAGGCAGGGTATGGTTCAGTAAGTTGTTAACCCCTTTCCGTGCACACACCACATAGAGGGCTACGATGAGGGTTTCCATGTTGGTGGACTAAATCCTGTCATCGGGTCAGGGGTCATGGGTGTTTCCAGTTGTGACTGAGAGGGGGGCACCCCTTGTAATCCGCACGTATTAATAGTGATCCCATGCAGGACGTTGGTCTCTCTGTCTTAAAGTTTTTCTTGAACGATGCTTTGGGTGATTCCTGGCATCCAGAAAGTTAATCTGGTGTGTGCTGGTCAGGTGTGTTTTCAACCCAAAGACCATAATGGGAATTAGTCAGTGTCACGGTACTGACTAAAGAAATCCTTTACTTGTTGGTAAAGAGTCCACCCTCTGCAGAGTTTAAACCTATTCAAATAGCCGTGTCCGCGGTTAAGGGCTACAGTCTGGGTTGGTCAAGTGTCGGTCTTAGTGTCAGTCTTCGGAGGGAAATAATTTTTAATATGCCTGAAATATTTTGCAGGATAATTATTAACACCCAGAGGCTACCATGAATATTATGCTATGCATGTTAATATTATTATGGTTATGCTTATTATTGAGGACTAACCCATTTCTCTTGTTTTTTATTTCCTGAGTGTCTCAGGGGTTGGCTAACTACCCCGGGCACTCAATTTTATTTTCAAGACCTCTCATGGCGTCTCTTGAGTTAACAGGCGGTTTATCCCGCCACTACTATTGTAGATAGCCGATTGGCATTTCTCTTCAAGTCCGACCATGCCGTGACTTGACACCCGACTGGCATTTCTTTTCAAGACCTCTCGTGGCGTCGCCTGAGTTCTCGGATGGTCCTGTCTCGTCCGATTTCTCTTTTAGACACCCATTTGGCATTTCTCTTCAAGACCTACCGTGGTGTCATTTTAGACATCCGACCGGCATTTCCTTTATTTTATTTTTCCTTTAACTTTCCTGGTTCATGACTAATACTTTTATTTATATCCAGTTATTTGCACATGCTAAAATGTTATCATGCCATGATTTAATCCCTGAAAGCATGCCTTTAAGTCCGTCATGAGCATACGCATATAGTTTGGTTCAACATGATCATATATTCTGTTTGCTGCATTCGGTATATCTCTTGTTCAGGATGTTTGCGAGTACATTCAAACGTACTCACTGGCTTGTCCCTGGCTATTTACTTGGCCAGGTCAGGAGTTCTATGAGGAGTACCACAACGACACCCGTGCGGAGACTAGGATTAGCGGCCACGCGGATAGGAATTATCCGGGTCAGCTGTTCCTGTGGGAATGGAGCCCCATCAACACTGGAGAACCACGAGTCATTTCCGTCATCCACCACCGGAATCACTGTTGTATCATTAGACCTTTATGGTCTTGTATCCAATTCTTGTAATAGCTTGGTACTTCTGTAACAAGGACGTGTCCACCAGTAACAGTAATCCTGGGCTGGTGATGACACGAGGGGTTAGATTTTCTGGGATATTTTGTGTCCCCGAAATCCGGCCCCGACAGCCTTGGTATCAGAGCCAAGCTGACCATTGGCTAAACCTATCTTAGCCTGGTCACTATCCCTAGGTTTCCACACCGCCCACATCTTTTCCTACCCACCGTCAAGCCCATCCTATCCGAAAACCGCACAGTGGCCAACCGACATCTTTTTGACAGTCGGTGCCCAACCTATCAACCTAGCCCATAGGCTGTGTGCCTATGGCCGACACCTAAGTTATCCCATCCGCAAGCGTGCGATGGAAGACTCCGCTGGCTTATAAGAGAAGCTTCACCCCAACTCAGCACATCACAGCCTCACTCTCAGTTCGATATCCAACCACCAAGGTGCCAAGCCCCATCGTTCATAACGAGACCACCGCAGTCGAACTTGAAGGCTTTGTAGCCATCCTTGCCAATCTCACCCGTCGTGCTCTCGGCATCGAAGAGCCAACAGAGTATGTCGTATACCAGGAACACACGAGTGATTCCATCCATCACTTCTGGGCCACGGTGCACATCTATGGGAGGGGCATCACCACAGAGCGCCCTTACCGGTTCACCGGGAGGACGACCTGTGACGAGCCCCAAGCCATCCAACTTGCAGCCCAAGAGGCTGTAGTTCAACTCTGGCATCTATCGCCGGGGGTTAACTGCCGCTCTTTCTACTACAACCCTAGTCGTGAAGGCTATGGTAGACCGACCCAAGTCGCCAATGGAGACCATGAGACGGATCTTGCCCTAGTGCATCTGGTGCGCTACCTGAGAGCGCAAGAGGCACTGTTCGATCAGGTCACTTTTGACCTGATTGAGACCCGCAGGACGCTCGCTCTCCTGACCCCGGCCAGAAGTGAAGCTGCACCCGACACCGACACCCCGATAGTGCTGCTTGGGAGGCCTGTTGAGCCCCCAAGGTCTGCCCCTGTCATCCACCCGGGCAATGCATTCGTTTCCCCGGATGAACTCCGTCGTCTCTTGGGGATCTTCTCCAACGGGACTGTAGCCACTACACTCCGCGTGGGTCATCATCGTTACCCCAACCTTGCAGCCCCTCATAACACTCCAGTCAACTCCGACGTTGAAGGCCCCGGAGAAGCCTCGACGTCCGCGAGACACGCCCGTCTGGATGTCGACGAAGTGGACTGAGTCTGCCAGAGTAGTTACCATGTCCTTAGAAACCCTGTTGCCCTATAAATTCCACCGTCATGCTGTAGACAATTATGTGTATGTTCTAGCAGTGTGTAGTGTTTGATTGAATGATGTGCTTGTGTGTTATTGTCTTGTGCATGATTGCTTGTCTGTTGTGATTTGCATTTAGTTCCTCCACCCTTAACAAATCTCGAGGACGAGATTTTCTTAAGGGGGGTAGAGTTTGTAACACCCCAAAAATTTAATCATGTTTTTACTAAATAAAATTTGGCCAGAATTAAAATTTTGAATTTTTGCTAGGTCTTTTATTAATTCCAGAACCATTTTCTGTTTCTGTTTTTTTCGAAATTCTTCCCTCCATATAGCAATTTTTGGAAATAATATTGTGGCTTTGGTAGTTCTCTTAAAACATTTCAATTATAGTTTAATAACAGTAAGAATTATTTTCAAAATAAAATTTGCCTCTAAACAATTCTTTTAACAGCTATTTCAATATTTTAAATGCCTCTGTTTCACTACAACTACTTTAAATATATCTTTCAAAATTCCACAAAAATTATGAGGGGTCATGTGATGCCTATAAATCACTTTTATGCAAAAATCCAACTTGGTGTTTTGAAAAATTTGAGTGAAACTCCCTCTTTTCCATTCTGTCCGTTTTCTAGGTTATAACTACAACCCCAATTTTTATTGCTCCAAAAATTCTGAAAATTTTCCCACCTATAGTCCTTCCAACCAAACCCTTAAGTACAGAAGATCAGCTCAGTTTGCATCTTGGAAGTCCACCAAATATTCTCCTATAGTTTCTGTCCAGAAATGAATTCTGTTAAAACTTGCATTAGCAACTATCTCTTTTTGCCAAAACAACTCCACCATCATCTATACCCTCCAAGGAGACATCAACCTGCCAAATACCTCACCCAAAAAGGTTTCCTAGACAGACCTAGCATTTCATCAAGCACCTTGTGTGCATGACAGTAATTTTGCCCCTCCCTAAGTTACATTGCACACTTGCTCATTTGGTTAAACTAACATGTCCAGGGTCTCTTGCATTTCCAGGATCCCAACTCTGTCAATTTTCTCTTCCAACAAACCTCTGTAGATGCCACTGACATTTGGTCGAACAGCTTGCGAGCATGTCCAGAGCGTGGCCGGGACGTGTGCATTTCAGGCACTGGCATCGCTCTGGCGCCACTCTCCTGCTGCCGCCCCCGCACGTTAGCCGCCATAGGAAACTTCACGGGCAAGCCACCGCCCTCGCCGACACCGGGACTTGGCTGCTAGCGCTGCCCGCCGCCGCCCACGCTGACCGGAGCCACCGCCCGACACTGCCTACTCCGCCAAGTCTCTGCCTCACTTAAATGCCAACGGCCAGAGCTCTTCCATCCCTTCACCGACCTTCCTACCGTCCTCACCGACCCCCGCCGCCCTCACCATCCTCGCCACCGACCGCGGGAAGCCATCAATGGCCGCCGCTGGAATCTGCTTGCTGGCGCCGTCCGAGCCACCTTGCACCCCCTCGAGCCAACCAGCTGCCCCTGCAGTTAATTTGGACGGCCACTTCTTTCACCGACCTCGCTGACCCTGGCCGCCACCCATACCCACTTCACCGGTGCCATAAATGGTAGCCGCCGCCGTGTTTATCCACTAAAAGCCTCGAAAGCGACTTCCCCGGCTATAAGAAGGCACCCGAGCTCGCTCAACCCCCCACACATCACTCCTCTCCTCCCTGGGAACCACCTCGAGCAGACGAACGACCGGACACGGTCGTCTTCTCCGTTTCTGACCAAGGCGCCCGCCGTCATTCCTCTGTCAAATACCACGCCCCCGAGCTTCCCCCTCCTTAATTTCTTCTCCAACAGCCTCCACTCGACCCCTGGAATCCATCCCCGCCGCCAATTTCATCGGAGGTGGCCCGTAGACAAAATGCCCAAACCGCCGTCGCCGGATTTCCGTGGGAGAACTCACCGCCGACGACTGGGTGGACCCCGGCGAGCGTGCCGTACCTCTTCAAGATCGCTAGGCTCTCCTGGTCCCGCAGGTGGCCTCAGCTTCGCGAATGGCGCCACCGTTCGCCGGCCCCGGACGTCGGAAGCCCTCCTCTGTTCTGTCCATGCGCACGCGAGGTGGAGGGCAAACCCGACAGGTGGGTCCCACCTGCCGGTTAGCCACCGTGTTGCCCCGCGCGGCAGCTCCTCTGGGCTCGGCCCAGTGATGCCGTACAGCTAAAGCGCGCACAGGGCATTCCTTAGCTCTTTTCCTTTTCTTTTTCAGCTGTACTCAAATATTTCCACAACACCTGTTTCAGACCCAAATTTGATGATTCAAATTTCTGTAGGTTCCTAAAATCATGCTCTATTTATCTAGATTAGGTGAACATTTTTTTTCAAGCTTTGTTCCCACTGAATCTATTAAACAGTTCTTTTCCTTGTTTATTCCAACTTAGAATTTCCACAACTAATTCATATGAACTCCAAATCAACTAATTCTTTTTCTTATATTCCTCATATTTTATCTAGTTTATTTTAGTATTTATTTCAAAAATATTTGAAACAATTTTTGGCACTGTTTTGGCTATATGTGGTAATTCAAATATTTTTGAAAATAGGAAAAATGGAGGGAAGAAACTTTTCAAACTTTTGGAGTGCACCCAATATCTCTGCATACTAAAGGCAAGCATCTTGAACACTTGATATGGTGGATTGCACAGTTGTTTATTTGCGAGAATATTTGCATCATGAATATGTTGAATTCAAATAAAACTGGCATATGGCTATTTTTGCATGATAGATCCCTTGACAATATTTTGTCTCAGTTTAAGCATGAATTATGTGTGAGCATGGTTATTTTCACATGTCACATCTGCCATGTTGGTACGGACTAAATTGCAGGAAAGAATCAGTCACGAGAAAAGTGACCGTGAGACTAAAATTTCTCTTGGTGACGAGAATGATCAGTAAGGGCATGTCGGGACATGCGGGGTGGTGATGCTGTTGGGTATCACCAAGGAATATATTGTGCTAACCACTGCAGGAAAACTTAACCTCCCAAGTTGATCGTAGATCGAGTCTTGTTCCGGTAACCCCCATACTTGTTCGCGCTACCACATGTCCCTGCCACAGGCAGGGTATGGTTCAGTAAGTTGTTAACCCCTTTCCGTGCACACACCACATAGAGGGCTACGATGAGGGTTTCCATGTTGGTGGACTAAATCCTGTCATCGGGTCAGGGGTCATGGGTGTTTCCAGTTGTGACTGAGACGCGGGCACCCCTTGTAATCCGCGCGTATTAATAGTGATCCCATGCAGGACGTTGGTCTCTCCGTCTTAAACTTTTTCTTGAATGATGCTTTGGGTGATTCCTGGCATCCGGAAAGTTAATCTGGTGTGGGATGGTCAGGTGTGTTTTCAACCCAAAGACCGTAATGGGAATTAGTCAGTGTCACGGTACTGACTAAAGAAATCCTTTACTTGTGGGTAAAGAGTACACCCTCTGCAGAGTTTAAACCTGTTCGAATAGCCGTGTCCACGATTAAGGGCTACAGTCTGGGTTGGTCAAGTGTCGGTCTTAGTGTCAGTCTTCGGAGGGAAATAATTTTTAATATGCCTGAAATATTTTGCAGGATAATTATTAACACCCAGAGGCTACCATGAATATTATGCTATGCATGTTAATATTATTATGGTTATGCTTATTATTGAGGACTAACCCATTTCTCTTATTTTGTATTTCCGGAGTGTCCCAGGGGTTGGCTAGACTACCCCGGGCACTCAATTTTATTTTCAAGACCTCTCGTGGCGTCTCTCGAGTTAACAGGCGGTTTATCCCGCCACTACTCTTGTAGACACCCGATTGGCATTTCTCTTCAAGTCCGACCGTGGCGTCACTTGACACCAGACTGGCATTTCTTTTCAAGACCTCTCGTGGCGTCGCCTGAGTTCTTGGATGGTCCTGTCTCGTTCGATTTCTCTTTTAGACACCCGTTTGGCATTTCTCTTCAAGACCTACCGTGGTGTCATTTTAGACAACCGACCGGCATTTCCTTTATTTTATTTTTCCTTTAACTTTCCTGGTTCATCAGTAATATTTTTATTTATATCCAGTTATTTGCACATGCTAATATGTTATCATGCCATGATTTAATTCCTGATAGCATGCCTTTAAGTCCATCATGAGCATACGCATATAGTTTAGTTCAACATGATCATATATTTTGTTTGCTGCATTCGGTATATCTCTTGTTCAGGATGTTTGCGAGTACGTTCAAATGTACTCACTGGCTTGTCCCTGGCTATTTACTTGGCCAGGTAAGGAGTTCTACGAGGAGTACCACAACGACACCCATGCGGAGCCTAGGATTAGCGGCCACGCAGATAGGAATTATCCGGGTCAGCTGTTCCTGTGGGAATGGAGCCCCATCAACGCTGGAGAACCACGAGTCATTTTCTTAATCCACCTCCGGAATCACTGTTGTATCATTAGACCTTTATGGTCTTGTATCCAATTCTTGTAATATCTTGGTACTTCTGTAACAAGGACGTGTCCACCAGTAACAGTAATCCTGGGCTGGTGATGACACGAGGGGTTAGATTTTCTGGGATATTTTGTGTCCCCGAAATCCCGCCCCGACAATGTTCTTCTGCAAACAGTTTTCGTACAAGTGAGACGTTAAGGCACATGCAAAAATGTAGTTCAAATTGTGATGTGATATCATAGACAGTACCTTACGTTGCAGACGAGACCATTGTGTAACAAGATTATTCCAGTCACTGTCTAATAAATGTAGCACCGAAGACCTTACAGATTTCATTTAGAGGTTTGCCATCGAAGTGCGCTTGCCTCAGGTAGGAACGATACTTCATCAACGAGTGCTTGAAAAGCGCAACCAACCCTTGCTCGTCTTGACAATCCAGTTTGGTCCTTGCCTATTTAAAAGAATGAAATCTTGTGTCTTCTGTCAGCAGAAACATATGCAGTAATTACCATGAATAACATTAGTATATTACTTACGCGTAAGTTGTGGAGGAAGACTGGTAATTGTTCTGTGTCTGCGGTATAATCTTTCCATGAAGGAAAGATGCGCACAAAGTTCCTGACAACAATATAAGCTTCGTCTTCTAAACTGGGAAGAAATGGAACAGGGGTCCTATTTGCTGCAATTGGGGCTCTCTCTCATTCGAAAAGGGATTTGGCAACTGGATTTGGTGTACTCTTTGCTGGAATGGGGGTTTTGCGTCGTAGAGCTGGTGCTATGTCAACTGGCATCATCATACTGTTTGCTGCAGTTGGGGTCTGCTGAGTTGGGGCATCAGAGATGACCAGTGTAGTAGGGCTAGAGTCTGCTAGAGTTGGGGCCGTGTTTTGTGGGTCAGGTGATATTGAAACTACACCTAATGGGCTATTTGATTTATCAGGTGTGACTACCTTTTCCAAATACTTTGCTCATGCTCCTCTGCGATCAGCAATCGCCCACTTCCTTTTGAATGTCTGATACACAAGAACAACATTTGAATGGATAAATATGGTATGATGACAGATGGAATATGTACTGAAAATGGATAGGCAGGGCGTATTCACATACACGATGTGTAAACTAAGCTAATGGCAGTGCAACAAAGTAGAAGCAATGCAAAGCATCAATTGCAAGATATGTGCGACCAATATAACCTTGGAAAGTTAGAGCAAGCGCCTTGATGGGTGAATAAGATAGGGCATCTGCCTCTGACTCCTCCACTAGGGAGCTACATTGACTTAGGTCTCCCTCTAGCTCAAACCACTGTTAGGATCATATTCTGAGCATGAATCTGTAGGTGGATAGCGTTTGCATTGCATTGCACCCAGACTTGATTTCAGTCCCTTAATGCCAAGTTTGACAGCCATGGCATTGTTCTGCTTTATTCTTTTCATGCGAGCAAGCTCATAATCATTATGATGCTGTTCAGTATCTGAGATTCATGAAAACATAAAAAGTAGTCAGATTATCTATGGAATGCATTGCAGATTCAACTCGAAGAGTGTCTCCCTATAAACCCCTGCATATGCAAAATTTTCCCCCCAACCGTGCTGACCAGACCACACACAGAAATACAAACCTCTTATGTCTCTATAACAGGCAGACACACATTTCAATACTGAAGTAGGAACATTAGAATCATATCAAATTCGTATTTGAACAAATAAACTAAGGAATTATGAGTGGCATAATGTTTAGCTTCAAGGGTGGAGTGCTGGTAGTCAGACACAAAGCAAGTAGGTAGATTGTATTCCATGTAAAAGATCGTAGTCTATGTAAAAGGTGGAAATGACACTTTCTTTCTATACAATGCAGTGTTCGTTGCCCACACATGATGGAAGAGATCACACAAAGAAATACTATTCACTCATGTCTGCGGTTCCAGTATTTTGAAACAGGGTGGTCCACCCTAAAAGAATATTGACAACAAATATGACAAGGCAAGCATAGATGTAGTGAATCAATCATTACTTGTTGACTAGGACAAGTATGCAGAATTGTAACTGCAGTAAGAGACCGTCCAAAATCTGAATCAAGAAGTTGGTCTAGCACTTATTGTTTGTAACTAATCGACGTGAATAATTGGATATCATATCGAATGAGTAAGAAAGACAAGTAAAATTATCAATAAACCTGGCCTGCAGTAGTAATTTGGGTCAATGTCACTATGACCAACAATCGAAAATGACTAGTGTCTGTTCCTATGGTCGGAATTTTGAAACCCTGTGAACTTTACAGGTACTAAAGATTACTGAAATACATCTGAACCATTAAGTGTAGGTAGCACTCAGTACACAACAAACCCTAATGACAGTCCTGCCTAATGAGTAATGAATCAATTAGAAAATGGGTGATGAGGAGTGGCTGCTGAGTGTTGAGGATGTATCTCAGGATAAATTGGGTTGGCTTAGTGGCTGCTGCATGCCTGAGCCCTGAATGGACTGGGAAGGTAGGCACGGCGGCGCGCCCGGGCAGCGGTGACGCTGTTGGGCGAGTGGCTCCTGACCTCCTGTTAGTCCGGCGTCTCCTCCTAGAGTCATGCCATCCGGGGGACGGCAAGTCGCCGGCGAGGCAGGCGGCTGGGAGCGAGTAGAGATCAGAAGCGCAGCAGAACAGAGGGGAATCGGGGCCTGGGCCAACCCAAAATCCCAGGGTGGGCCGCGGTCCACCGTGAGCACCCTGTAGATACACACCCGAGCGGCGTACATGCATTTTCAGGATAAATTTGGAACATTTAGCTGACCAATTAAATGGCTCTGTTTTAATAATATTAGATTCGTATTTGAACAACTAAGCTTGTTTAGCTTGATGGGTGGAGCAGTGCTATTATGACACGAAGCACGTATGGTGATCGTATAGTGATCATAAAAGGGGGAAACCCTAAGCATTTTTTTTAGCAAAAGAGGGTTTCCCCTCCGATTTCTATCAAAGAAACCACCACGAAACCAACATGATCAATTAAACCCTAAGCATGATCAATTAAACCCTATTATGACTGTGCCATGGTAGATTTAAAGCTGCAAACAGCAGAAATGCTATTTAGCTTCCATTGTTTGCTTCGAACTAAGAACTAAATTCTAAGAGCTGAAAAGAAAGTACAGTAACCAAGTTACGATCTATTTTCTGGTTGAGATCAAAAAGTTGAGCAGATATGAAGTACCACCTCTCTTGCGGCGCCGTGTAGGCATCGGGGGAGCGATGGCTGTCAGTGGCATTGAAGCAGATCTGCGACGGTCGACGGGTGCATCGGGGGATAAGTCCCATTGCGGTGGACGAGAAGGTCGTGTGAGCGGCCCCGGCAAAGAGGACGACGGTGCCGATGAAGCGAGAGGACGCGATGCAAGGCTCCTAGTCCATCGCCGTGGATGAGAAATGTCCATCTCTAGCAGTGGACGACGCGGTCTTGGTAGGCGCTCCGGCATGGTGGAGGATGGTGGCGATGGATGGGGTGGAGGACGGCGGCGATGGATGGGGTGGCGGACGGAGGAGGCTGGTGTGGGGATGGTGTTCTAGCGCAGATGGTGTATGAATGGGAAAATGGAGGGAGAGGTACGGGGAACCATGTTTTTGGGACACGCCTGTCTGAAATATGGGAAAGTTACGAACTTAGCCCCCGTTTAAAATTTGGACGTCTCGTCGGTTGGGGATAGGACGGTAATCTCGCATCTCCCCAATATTTGTCCAGAGCGATTTCGGGCGAGGAGAGGGTGTTTTGGCGCCCACGGTTGGCACCCACGGTGTATGAACGGGGCTGATAGGTAGGGCGGTTGTGTCATGTCTGAGTGAAGTTACAAACCTGCCCCTATTGAAAATATTTGCCTACATCGATTTCGGCCAAGTCGACTTTGTTTTGCCGCCCACCGTGTATGAATGGGGAAATGGAGGGAGAGACGGAGGTCTTTCAGACGAGCTTGAATCAAATGTGTTTTGCCACCCATGTTTGGCGCCCAATGTGTCAGAATGGGCTCAGAGGCGGTCGTGTCGTGTCTAATTGAAGGTACTAACCTACCCCTATAGAGAGCAGTGCAAATCGGGCTGATGAATTGTCCGTGTAAGGGGTAGACAGTAATTTCCATCTCCCAAACACTGGCTTCGGGCAGCCGACGTGGGAGTGGACATTTTGCCGCTTCTTTCGAATTTTGGGACAATAAGCATCCACGTTTACCCTGACAACTAAATTCGAATCCATTTTGTATTCCTATACGAATCTTTATAAATTATTCTCTGTGTTTTTATATATCTTCAAAAGCACGACAAAGATGTATTCCACTGTCATATATGAATATGATTTACAAATGCCGATACTCGAATTCAGAAGCTAGAATCCAGTTTAAGGTGAATTCGAATATTTGAAACCACTTTATGTTCAACTCAAGTGTCACACGCAGCATAATGTGTACTCCCATTTAGATATGTACACAAGTGATGTATCAACATTCAAATACCGAGTCAATCAACCAATAATGTACAAAACTAACAGACATATAAACACTTATGGATCAATAATATCAACTAACATACATAAGCCAGGCCGCTGTACTTTTTTTGCTAGAAGAGCATCCTTTTTTTAGCGAAGCTAGTACAGCATCTTGGCCCTTTCAGATGCATGCCATTTAAGGACCATCTATACTACTATTATTGCTGAATGCACATTCAGCCCGATTGGCATATTTGTAGGTCTGGCATAGCAATCAAAATGAAATGTCTCAGAGTCTTATCAATTAATACAGACTTGTGCTAAAAAAATTACAAACCAAAAAACAAAAAACAATTATTACATGATCTCTAAAACAAATGGTTTGATCGATTACATGAACAAACAACACAAAGGTTATTCAACGATGGAAAGGACATTTCACCCATGATTTACCAAGTGGGAATTTAATTTCCTTTTTCCTTCAGGACCTTAATAATGCGGTCAGTCTTAGCTTGCTTTGTTTTGAAATCCACCAAATATTTAATGGTTGTCTTGAGTACTGCTTGTGATTGTGCTGTTTGCTTCCTCAACATGTCAACTTCATCTCTAAGTGCAGAAGCAAAATCTCTTTCTAACAATAGTTTAGCCTCTAGAGCATCAGCAGTTGGCAATTCATGATGCACGATTGGGCCGGTGCCACTGCTGTGGGATGATACAACGTCCATGGGGACCTCGCTCTTTGATCTTGGGCTAACCTGTTTTGCCATTAAAGCTCCGATTGGATTCCGAAAAGTTGAAGTTAGCAAAACATCTCAACTGGGAGTTATAATAGCAAACCAGTTAAACAAACAAGGAATTAAAGAGTTTTAATTTAATGCTGAAAAGTAGTTATTAACATCATTGTAATCGGTTGCAGCAGAAAGCAGTTAAACAAACAAGTTTTGAAAAAGGTACCTGTTGTGGCATTGGAGTTTCTCTTGGATCCTGAAAAGTTGAGTAGCCAGTAACGTGATTAGAGCAACCGGTTGCAGCAGCAAAGCAGTTAAACAAACAAGTTTTGCAAAAGGAACCTGTTTAGGCATTGGAGTTTCTCCTGGATCCTGAAAAGTTGAGTAGTCAGTAACTTGATTAGAGCAACAAGTTATAGCAGCAAACCTGTTACACAAATATATTTTTGAAAATGTACCTGCTGTGTAATTGGACTTTCAATTGGATCCTGAAAACTTGAAGTTGGTAAGATGATTACAGCAACAAGTTATAGCAGCAAACCAGTTAAACAAGGAAGTTTCTGAAAACATACCTGTTGTGCCAACGGAGTTTCAGTTGGATCCTGCAAACTTGAATGTTAGCAATCATAAATAAAGTGTTGCAAGAGCCATAAGAAACTAACATCAAACTAGTAAAACTAACCAGTTTTGGCAACATATTTAATTACACATGAACTAGTAAAACTAACAAGTTCTTGGCAACGTATTAAAGTAACAAGTAGGTACCGTTTACCAGCAACACAGACATCTGTAAATTTCTTTAATGTAAGCAAAATGATTTCAACACGTATATATATAAGTTAAAAAGACGGTGTCCCTCATATAAACCTGACAATTGTCTATCTATGAACATGCAAACATTACTAGTGCTAAAAATGATAACAGCAAACCATTTAAACAAACAGGGTATCAGAACGTAAATTACACGTGAATTCTGCTGCACCCTAGAAGTACATATGACCATCTATCTACGTGCTTAAGTAGCTATTTAAGTTCAGGCCAACAGGTAATTCTTAACAGTAAGTATCAAACACATAGATAGGCGCAGTCTATAATAGGATTAACAGGCTATGGCATTATGTAATCAGTAGCAAACTAAATTAAGCCAAGCAACATAATTGAACAATTTTACAATAAGTGGCTAACTAAAATTCCGAGAAGCAGGTAACTAAACTTACGCTAGCTCTTTGTACAGGCACACTTCAACTTCTTTTTCGCTTACAAGGTTCTACGAAGGAGTCCATGGCATCAATTGGTTGGATACGCAGTCCCAATACTTCTTTCTTCCCACACTGTATTGGTAAGTCGAATGCTTAATCTGATAAGATGGTGCATCCTTGATATGTTATATGAGGACGGGTTGTCAGACTAGTTGTAGCCACACACATCACACTGGCTTTTACTGTATATTTCATGCGATTACATTTGGCATATCGAGATCTAAGCAATCCACAATAGGATGAAAAGACTGGCATCCTTCACATTATTGGCGAACTCAGTTCATAGAAACAAGCAATTCAACCATTCTGTGGGTAAATCAAAAGCGCCACTGGAATATTTTTCGCTACCCCAATCATACACGCAAAAAGGGGCGACGCCACCGTAGGGGCTGGTATGGGCGGCCGCCTCGGGTGGCTGGAAAGTGTGCACCTAGTTTGAGTCGTCCAGGTTGGCCCAGGCTAGTTTTGTTCGTCCCAACACACGAGCAGGCAATGTAAAAAATGAAGAAAAATGTTTCAATTTGGATGGGCCAATAACGTAAGGGCAAGGCAGGCCCTATAGCAAGCTCGCGGCCCAAACGAGCGCCTCCCATATCGATCGACAGCAGGAAAAATCCCAATTCGTTCGCTCCAGCCTCCAGTCTGGTTCGCTCCTAACCTAGTCGCTGCTGGACAGACCGACACAGCACTTCCTCGCGCCCTCGTTGGATGCTGGTCGCCGGGCTTCAAGCGAATGGAAGGATAAGAAGATGAAGATCCAACCCTGGGTGTAGCCTGGGTGGGAAGCAGCGGCGGCAGCACGGGCATGGCATCGAGCTTGCGCAAATGGACAGTCGCAGCTTGCAAGAGCAGCATGCGGAACGAGTAGGTACATCACATCCCTGATTATATCTAATTCAACTGTTCATTTTCTGGCCAATAGTTAAACCTGACGGTGTTGTAAAACTGCTTGTATGTAGGGAATCTATGAGAAAATGAAACCAATTTCTGCTTATTTTATAACTCCCCCAATCTATACTAAACTGACTGAACCTGATGTATCTAATCAAGTTTCCGGTGCAAACATACAAGCTCATGTTGTTCTTGAGCCTGAAGTGTCTAATGAACAGACTGCTAATGAAGGATTTGATGCAAACATTTTACATGCTCCTGGTGATGAACATATAGTGTCTAATGAGGGATCTAATGCAAGCATTTTGCAAGCTCCCATTGAAGGATTTAGTGTCTAATGATGATCTGCTATGTTGAGAGAGACATAGAGATTTGCAGGCATTGATGACAAGCAAATTATAGTACATTTTCATGGCTTGAGGAAACGTCGAGGCCATCTACCAGAAAGTCCCCGTATCATGACAGCGTAGCATAAATACTTTTCTAATCTGTTGTCTGAAACTATTGGCATACTTGTGCAGGATAGATATATTGATATGCAGTTTACGCACTGGTTATAGGTGCAATTACACTTCGATATTTTCAGCCAGAGAACGAATAATTCAAGCAGGTACAGACCATGTTAGTAGTCCTTGTACACCATGTTGCATTTTGTGTTTTTTGGTGCTTACATCATTTAGTGTTTTATAATCTGGAACTACTTTGGATCATTAGCTGGTTTTCAAAGTGCATGTAGCTTCACATTTCCCAAGTTATGTTGATTTCCGGAGTGCAAGTGCCTTCGTATTTTTTAAGTTAAAATTTCGCCCTTGGTAACTCGAATTCATGGATCCGCCACTGCACACAAATCATACACGCAGGCTAGTATGAATTAAATGAAATGCAGGGACTTACGCTAGCTTGTTGTACAGGCTCACTGCAGCTCTGCTTGCGCTTGGGATGTTCCATGTACAAGTCCATGTTACCACTTGCTTGGATGTGCAGGCCTTGTGCTCCTTGCATCCCCCTCTGCATTTTTGACACTGCGAATGGTTCATCAAATAAGAGGAATCGACCTTGCTGTTATACCGGTGTGCAGGATGTGTACCAGATCCTATAGCGCCATCATGCTTCGCTAAAAAAATGTTTTGCTTGTTTCAGATGATATCTCCAGAAGAAATAAGAGTTAAAGTCAGAGTTGCATAGGCGTGTAAGCTAAGAGAGCAGTGAAAGGATATCCAAATATCGTCGGAACAGTGCACAAGGGAGTGATATGTGGATACCTAGTTCAGGCCGGCGTTTGGGCATGCTCGCCTAGCTAGAGTGCGGGTCACTTCAGAGCCGTTGAGGGTGATGTGCTGGCTTTGGCTGGCCGCCCACGGATGCAGATCTTGTGTGGTAGCAGAGCGCTACGATGCGGTGGACGAGACCATTGGTGAAGCCCCAACGGCCTTGGGGGGCGGAGGTGCGACGATGTGCTTGGTGAAGTAGCCCCGGTGAGGTGGGAGACGGCGTCGGTGAAGCGCACCTGATGCGGTGGAAGTCGGTGTCTGTGAGGCACGTCGGTTGTGGCGGCCAACGTTGTCGGTGAACCACCCAGTGCGGTGGACGAGGGCGTAGATGAGGTAGCTCCGATGCGGTGGTGAAGTGCGACCGTTGTCGTCGTCTGGCACAGTGGTGGGGAAAGAGACGAGACGAGGGGCAATTCGAACTTTGCTTGGGTTGGCAGCGAATTAGGGATTTGAGCGCTCTGGGCATGAAAGGGGACGGTGGAGAAGGGAGATTTTGCAGGGCTGGAATTGGGGCCGCTAGATATTTCAATCTGAAACATGGAAGCACGAACTTATTTTGTCGTCGTTCTTTTTTTGTGTTGGAGGGGGGAGGGAGGGAGGGAGGGAGGGGGGTGGGTGGCTGGGTGCTAGCGTCCGTACGACACATGCGACCACCACGGGATGACCCTGGTCTACCTGGTGCGCCTACATTTGAGAATGTAAACGAATCTTGTTTCATTTGCAAACGAATCTGTATGTATTACCATGCCCGTGTTTTCCTTGCAAATAATTAGTCATTCGAAACGAGATACTATAAATTAATTAATGAGCAGTTATTTGAATTACAGTGTGTGTCACATAGCGATCTCCAATTCTAACGTGGATTTTGCATTTCACGGCATCCACGCTACTTTTTTAATACAAATTCATATGTATATGATGAAAACCATGGTAGTGAGAAAACTATGGATGGATTCAAACATATGACCTACAAAATAGCACAACAATCGAGTCAATGTCAACTTTTCCAAACCTAGTATGGCACGAATTCGAAATAATTACGGAAGCCATATGCATGGTCCTCAATTCAAATCTTACAATGTACAGTAAATTGAAACGTCGATATTAAGTCTCATACTATCTACATTCAAATGTTGTTTTTAGCCCCCCTCGGCACTCACGCTACATACTTCCTGTATCGATCAATCTTCCTCTCCTAACCACCTTAGGAAGCTATCGGTTTCCGACATGCGTTCATTCTTTCTCTCCATGTTTTCGATCTCTAACTCTCTCAACTACACAACCCCCTTTTTCCACTCTGTTACCAAATGTATCTACCTCACACACCCGCCATTGCACTCCATGCCGAGCTCTCTCTCTCCCTCCCACCCTCTCTCGCTAGATATATGCATTGTCTATCTAGACCCCCCCTCTCGTGTGCATGCACACACATTGTCTATCTAGGTCACTCTCTCGAGACTATCTCACTCTTTCTTCCACACGGCGGGCCACACTCGCTCAATCTCGCTCTCTTTATCTAAGTCTCGATTAACCTCGCTTTCTTTCACACACAAATGATATATCTCCCTGTTCGGGCCTCGATCGACATACTCCATACTCTCTCACGCAGATTGTCTATCTAGGTCAGTCCATCCAAGCCGCCCCCGCTCTTTCGACCTCATGGCGGGCCATGCTCGCTCAATCTCTCTCTCTCTCTCTCTCTCTCTCTGTATGTCTCGATTGACCTCGCTCTTTCTCGGACACAAACGATATATCTCCATGTTTGAGCCCAATTCGACATATTCATATTGTATACTCTCTCACGCACATTGTCTATCTAGGTCACTCTCTCCAACCCGTCTCACTCTTTCGATCGCACGATGACCCACACTCCCTCAATCTCTCTCCCTTTATATATGTAATCGATTGACCTTGCTTCCTCCCACGCACAAAATATATCTACATGTCTGTGACTGGATCATCTCTCAAGCTCTATCTTATAGCCCTCCGCCTTCCCAAAAGCTCAATCGGACAATATCTCTCCAGAGCATATATATCATTTCAACCAATGCCGGACCACACTCATTTTGTCTCTCTATCTATCCGTGTCTCGATTGACCTCGCTTTCTCACGCCGTATCTTCCACACATTGAAGCTACCTCTCCATCCCTCACAGAGCCGGAGCTATTTACATTGTGAGGGGGACTTCCAACCTTGGATTAATTTGTGAAGGCATTAATTCCGGTGGGTTTAGATTGTATTTTCATAGCATTCCATCCACAACTACTCCAAACACCGTTGCAAGCCCCGCACCTCCCCCAATTGATTTCCCCCTGGCTCGGTCATCGCTCTCTCGCACGTCCTTTCTCACCTTCAACGTTGCACCATGGTATTTTTGCAAAAAACTCTGTTGTTCTCTTTAATTATTACAAATAAGCTACAAAACTACACACCGATAGTCCACCTGTAATGGAACAAATTTTGACCCACAAATTAAAGTGCTACAAACTACACACCGAGAGGCCCACCTGTCATAAAACAAATTTGGACCCATATATAAATTAAAAATTAAAAAGGACGAGGATCGAACATGCGACCAGGGCCTTCAAGCCGCACGTCAATAGGCAACATAGTACAGCAACGTTTGTTGTACCCACCTTTGTTGATATAATGTTTTTATATTACCACAGCCTATCTAATGGATAACATGTTTTAATATTATTTTTAGTACATTAGTGGGACCGGCTCGTTAGCACGTACTATTCGCCTTCACTTACTGGTGCGTTCCATGTCTGCTCTCTCTCTTCTCCCCTTCTATGTTTAGACGCAGGGGCAAGCACGAAGAACTCGCGGGCGATGTGGCCGTTGACCATATCTGGACGCATTCACAAGTTACGGCACCAGTTTCACGTACTAGTAGTACTAGTCAATGTGTACATGCAATGCACATTAATTTGGAAGTATATTAAGTGCATGCGGATATTAAGTAGGATATTATTTGCGTGTTATTATGTGATTAGCACTATTTTTGGCATGAAATTAACTGCACGCTAAATGTGTTGAGCGCTCGACATTCAAGCAGTCTAGGTCGTTGGATTGACATGATTTGATGGCCGAGATTAATTGGATCGGCCCCTTTGGTATAGATGGCATAGATATAGATTATACATGTAACAAGTTTAGGAACAAAAGTGACCGTGACGGTCAACTTATCTAGTACTATTTATCTACTACTCCGTAATAATTAAATGTGTTGACAAATAGATGTATCGCCTAGTGCTCGAACAAAGGGACTGGTCGCGCCCTACAAGTATTTGGAATTGACTTCCCTAAGAAAATATTTGGAATTGACATGGTATTTAATATGAAATGTTTGCGATGAGAAGGAATACATGTGGCTTGATGATGTTTTATATTTAATTTGATACGGCTCTAGCAGAACATTCAATCGATCAAACCACAGATTTCATTCAGTCTGACTCCGACTTTACATTCATACGACGATCGATCTAAAATAAACGGAAATGATAAACGTTCGGATTTTAAGCATGACAATCCGAACATTTTTCATGGCAAATTTAGATTATGCGTCGGTGGTGGGGGCGTCTTGTGTGGGAAGCGGCTCCTCTGCCGTGCTCTGTGTGTCATCGGGCCACTGACCGACGGCGACGACGACGGCGACGTCTTGTGCCGTTGTTGGCGTACTCCTGGACGTTGGCCCTAGCTTCAAGGAAGGCCAGAATGTTTTGGACTTCGGTCTCCAGAAGCGAGTCAACTGGCGGGAGGAGGCGACTGGCGTTGGTGCAAGGAAGCGGTCGACGGCGGCCATCCATGCCGCTGAGGGGGGCACTGGCACCCGCGCGGGGACAGGCGCTGGCAACAGCGCGGTGGAGACATTCGTGTGCACGGGCACCGGCACGGGCACAGGCGTCAGTGCACGCGCAGGCGCATGCGCTGGTAGGTGCACGGGCACGTGAAAGTCGGCAGGGACCTCATGGAACCCCGTGGCATCAAGCTCGGCAACAATGTGCTGCTCCCAGCCCATCAATGCCACGGGGATGGGCGCTGGCGTAGTCGGGGCGACAGGAGCCGGAACTGGAGCGGGGACAGGCGCGGCGTCGTCCCGCAAGTCTAGTTCAAGCTCTTCCCAAAGCGCCTTATGTTCTTGAGACTCCGGCTGGGTGTCTTCCTCAGGAAACTGGAAGACTAAGGGCATACCATTGTGATGCGGCATGGCGTACGGTTAGGTCAGGCTGGTTGGAGGTAGATGACAGGAGAATCGGAGAGGAAGAGTGAAGATTGTAGCGATACCGGGTAGTGCGGGGGTGATTTTAAACTGCGGCGCCGGCGCCATTAAAAGTGGGGGCAGTTGGGACGAAGGTGGGCGGCGGAGCCTGGTTAAAGGGCTCGCTTCCCGGTGAGCCTGCGAAGCGACCTGCTCACACGCCTCCCGGTCAGCCGGCGCAACGGTCTGCTCGCACGCCTCCCGTCGACTCACACGCTTGCTCAGACGGCACCTGCCGATGAGAAGCGGGACTCGTGGCGGCACGTAAATGCCCACGGTTTGAATAGTGAAAGCGTTCGCCTTAAAGTGATAGGTCTTTGTTCCAAAATACCTTGGCTCTTCATTTGTGCAACTTCTCATAAGCAGCTTGTCTCAAATTTAAAAAAAATTACGTAGGAATATTTGTGCCATATCACGAGACCATGCTCAGTTTCATGAATTTCCGGTCACTTTTGGATTTTCTGAAATTTCAAATCCAGGATTCGAAACAATATCATAACCTGCATCATGCAATAAATTTTCAAGCGATACATCTTTACTGTTGTAGATGTTATTATTTCTTAAGAAAGGATTTGGTCAAACATTTTGCTTAGTTAGACTTCAGACAAGTTATATATGCAGAGTAAAAGGATAATCCCTCTGTACCAGTGCATTGCCTGATATAGTAACTCAAGTACTAGGCAGGAACAAACGGGGCTCAATTCTGTGCTCATCCTGGTGTAGTACTCCTATTAGTACTAGGCAATGGAGTTGACGGGTGACCTTGGGTAGCGGCGACCGAGGGAATTGAGCCGTGCTCGGCATGGTAGGTAACATTGTCTAGTTACTAAAGCATCTGGGCATGGAAGGGGACGGTGGAGAAGGGAGATTTTGCAGGGCTGGAATTGGGGCCGCTAGATATTTCAATCTGAAACATGGAAGCATGAACTTATTTTGTCGTCGTTCTTTTTTTGTGTTGGAGGGGGGGAGGGAGGGAGGGAGGGGGTGGGTGGCTGGGTGCTAGCGTCCGTACGACACATGCGACCACCACGGGATGACCCTGGTCTACCTGGTGCGCCTACATTTGAGAATGTAAACGAATCTTGTTTCATTTGCAAACGAATCTGTATGTATTACCATGCCCGTGTTTTCCTTGCAAATAATTAGTCATTCGAAACGAGATACTATAAATTAATTAATGAGCAGTTATTTGAATTATAGTGTGTGTCACATAGCGATCTCCAATTCTAACGTGGATTTCGCATTTCACGGTATCCACGCTACTTTTTTAATACAAATTCATATGTATATGATGAAAACCATGGTAGTGAGAAAACTATGGATGGATTCAAACATATGACCTACAAAATAGCACAACAATCGAGTCAATGTCAACTTTTCCAAACCTAGTATGGCACAAATTCGAAATAATTACGGAAGCCATATGCATGGTCCTCAATTCAAATCTTACAATGTACAGTAAATTGAAACGTCGATATTAAGTCTCAGACTATCTACATTCAAATGTTGTTTTTAGCCCCCCCCCCCTCGGCACTCACGCTACATACTTCCTGTATCGATCAATCTTCCTCTCCTAACCACCTTAGGAAGCTATCGGCTTCCGACACGCGTTCATTCTTTCTCTCCATGGTTTCGATCTCTAACTCTCTCAACTACACAACCCCCTTTTTCCACTCTGTTACCAAATGTATCTACCTCACACACCCGCCATTGCACTCCATGCCGAGCTCTCTCTCTCTCTCCCTCCCACCCTCTCTCGCTAGATATATGCATTGTCTATCTAGACCCCCCCCTCTCATGCGCACGCACACACGTTGTCTATCTAGGTCACTCTCTCGAGACTATCTCACTCTTTCTTCCGGACGGTGGGCCACACTCGCTTAATCTCGCTCTCTTTATCTAAGTCTCGATTAACCTCGCTTTCTTTCACACACAAATGATATATCTCCCTGTTCGGGCCTCGATCGACATACTCCATACTCTCTCACGCAGATTGTCTATCTAGGTCAGTCCATCCAAGCCGCCCCCGCTCTTTCGACCTCATGGCGGGCCATGCTCGCTCAATCTCTCTCTCTCTCTCTCTCTGTATGTCTCGATTGACCTCGCTCTTTCTCGGACACAAACGATATATCTCCATGTTTGAGCCCAATTCGACATATTCATATTGTATACTCTCTCATGCACATTGTCTATCTAGGTCACTCTCTCCAACCCGTCTCACTCTTTCGATCGCACGATGACCCACACTCTCTCAATCTCTCTCCCTTTATATATGTAATCGATTGACCTTGCTTCCTCCCACGCACAAAATATATCTACATGTCTGTGACTGGATCATCTCTCAAGCTCTATCTTACAGCCCTCCCCCTTCCCAAAAGCTCAATCGGACAATATCTCTCCAGAGCATATATATCTTTTCAACGAATGCCGGACCACACTCATTTTGTCTCTCTATCTATCCATGTCTCGATTGACCTCGCTTTCTCACGCCGTATCTTCCACACATTGAAGCTACCTCTCCATCCCTCGCAGAGCCGGAGCTATTTACATTGTGAGGGGGACTTCCAACCTTGGATTAATTTGTGAAGGCATTTATTCCGGTGGGTTTAGATTGTATTTTCATAGCATTCCGTCCACAACTACTCCAAACACCGTTGCAAGCCCCGCACCTCCCCCAATTGATTTCCCCCTGGCTCGGTCATCGCTCTCTCGCACGTCCTTTCTCACCTTCAACGTCGCACCATGGTATTTTTGCAAAAAACTCTGTTGTTCTCTTTAATTATTACAAATAAGCTACAAAACTACACACCGATAGTCCACCTGTAATGGAACAAATTTTGACCCACAAATTAAAGTGCTACAAACTACACACTGAGAGGCCCACCTGTCATAAAACAAATTTGGACCCATATATAAATTAAAAATTAAAAAGGACGAGGATCGAACATGCGAACAGGGCCTTCAAGCCGCACGTCAATAGGCAACATAGTACAACAACGTTTGTTGTACCCACCTTTGTTGATATAATGTTTTTATATTACCACAGCCTATCTAATGGATAACATGTTTTAATATTATTTTTAGTACATTAGTGGGACCGGCTCGTTAGCACGTACTATTCGCCTTCACTTACTGGTGGGTTCCATGTTTGCTCTCTCTCTCCTCCCCTTCTACGTTTAGACGCAGGGGCAAACACGAAGAACTCGCGGGCGATGTGGCCGTTGACCATATCTGGACGCGTTCACAAGTTACGGCACCAGTTTCACGTACTAGTAGTACTAGTCAATGTGTACGTGCAATGCACGTTAATTTGGAAGTATATTAAGTGCATGCGGATATTAAGTAGGATATTATTTGCGTGTTATTATGTGATTAGCACTATTTTTGGCATGAAATTAACTGCACGCTAAACGTGTTGAGCGCTCGACATTCAAGCAGTCTAGGTCGTTGGATTGACATGATTTGATGGCCGAGATTAATTGGATCGGCCCCTTTGGTATAGATGGTATAGATATAGATTATACATGTAACAAGTTTAGGAACAAAAGTGACCGTGACGGTCAAGTTATCTAGTACTATTTATCTACTACTCCATAATAATTAAATGCGTTGATAAATGGATGTATCGCCTAGTGCTCGAACAAAGGGACTGGTCGCGCCCTACAAGTATTTGGAATTGACTTCCCTAAGAAAATATTTGGAATTGACATGGTATTTAATATGAAATGTTTGCGATGAGAAGGAATACATGTGGCTTGATGACGTTTTATATTTAATTTGATACGGCTCTAGAAGAACATTCAATCGATCAAACCATAGATTTCATTCAGTCTGACTCCGACTTTACATTCATACGACGATCGATCTAAAATAAACGGAAATGATAAACGTTCGGATTTTAAGCATGAGAATCCGAACGTTTTTCATGGCAAATTTAGATTATGCGGCGGCGGTGGGGGCGTCTTGTGGTGGGAAGCGGCTCCTCTGCCGTGCTCTGTGTGTCGTCGGGCCACTGACCGACGGCGACGACGACGGCGGCGTCTTGCGCCGTTGTTGGCGTACTCCTGGACGTTGGCCCTAGCTTCAAGGAAGGCCAGAATGTTTTGGACTTCGGTCTCCAGAAGCGAGTCAACTGGCGGGAGGAGGCAACTGGCGTTGGTGCAAGGAAGCGGTCGACGGCGGCCATCCATGCCGCTGAGGGGGGCACTGGCACCCGCGCGGGGACAGGCGCTGGCAACAGCGCGGTGGAGACATTCGTGTGCACGGGCACCGGCACGGGCACACGCGTCAGTGCACGCGCAGGCGCATGCGCTGGTAGGTGCACGGGCGCGTGAAAGTCGACAGGGACCTCATGGAACCCCGTGGCATCAAGCTCGGCAACAATGTGCTGCTCCCAGCCCATCAATGCCACGGGGATGGGCGCTGGCGTAGTCGGGGCGACGGGAGCCGGAACGGGAGCGGGGACAGGCGCGGCGTCGTCCCGCAAGTCTAGTTCAAGCTCATCCCAAAGCGCCTTATGTTCTTGAGACTCCGGCTGGGTGTCTTCCTCAGGAAACTGGAAGACTAAGGGCATACCATTGTGATGCGGCATGGCGTACGGTTAGGTCAGGCTGGTTGGAGGTAGATGACAGGAGAATCGGAGAGGAAGAGTGAAGATTGTAGCGATACCGGGTAGTGCGGGGGTGATTTTAAACTGCGGCGCCGGCGCCATTAAAAGTGGGAGCAGTTGGGACGAAGGTGGGCGGCGGAGCCTGGTCAAAGGGCTCGCCTCCCGGTGAGCCTGCGAAGCGGCCTGCTCGCACGCCTCCCGGTCAGCCGGCGCAACGGTCTGCTCGCACGCCTCCCGTCGACTCACACGCTTGCTCAGACGGCACCTGCCGATGAGAAGCGGGACTCGTGGCGGCACGTAAATGCCCATGGTTTGAATAGTGAAAGCGTTCGCCTTAAAGTGATAGGTCTTTGTTCCAAAATACATTGGCTCTTCATTTGTGCAACTTCTCATAAGCAGCTTGTCTCAAATTTAAAAAAAAATTACGTAGGAATATTTGTGCCATATCACGAGACCATGCTCAGTTTCATGAATTTCCGGTCACTTTTGGATTTTCTGAAATTTCAAATCCAGGATTCAAAACAATATCATAACCTGCATCATGCAATAAATTTTCAAGCGATACATCTTTACTGTTGTAGATGTTATTATTTCTTAAGAAAGGATTTGGTCAAACATTTTGCTTAGTTAGACTTCAGACAAGTTATATATGCAGAGTAAAAGGATAATCCCTCTGTACCAGTGCATTGCCTGATATAGTAACTCAAGTACTAGGCAGGAACAAACGGGGCTCAATTTTGTGCTCATCCTGGTGTAGTACTCCTATTAGTACTAGGCAATGGAGTTGACGGGTGACCTTGGGTAGCGGCGACCGAGGGAATTGAGCCGTGCTCGGCATGGTAGGTAACATTGTCTAGTTACTAAAGCATCCCTCCATTGTTCATCGGTAGTCATTATGGACCGGGGACATGAGGGGAATTTCCCAGGGCTGGAATTCTGGCCGCCAGATATTTTAACTCGAAACGCGGAGGCTCGACTGGTTGGGGTTGGCTAATGTGCGTACCACGCACGCCACCAGAAGGACACGAGCCTGGTTTTTTTTTTGAGGATCAACACGAGCCCGGGTCTGGCATTCGTGAATACAAAAGGAATCTTTTAAATTGCCGAACGAATCTATATATATTACAATGCCCGTATTTTCCTTGCAAATAGTAATCTCAACGTTGTAATTGATTTATGACGAGTTCTTGACTTAGAGTGAGTTTGTGATATAGTGATCTCAACGTGGATTTCACATTTCATGGTATCCCTAGTAAGTTTTTCATTGCAAATTCAAATTTAAAAGATGAAAGGTATGGTGGTGAGAAAACTTTGTATGTATCAAGCATATGACCACACACACACACACACACACACACGAATACAACAACAATCCAGTAAGTATAGTGCATCTATTTTTCCATACCATGCAATCATGACACGAATTCAAAAATACTCCCTCTTTTCGTAAATATTTGTCTTTTAGAGATTTCAACAAGTGACTACATACGGAGCAAAATGAGTGAATCTACACTCTAAAATATGTCTATATATATATCCGTATGTGGCAGTCCATTTGAAATCTCTAAAAATACTAATATTTAAGAATGAAGGGAGTAAAATGTAAGACATGCATGGTCCTCAATTCAATATTTAAAATGAACAGGAAACTGAAGCATGAATATTAAGTCTAGTACTACATACATGCAAATGTTGTGTTTAGGCGAAGCTATGTAGATTATCGGGGGTTAACCCCTCGACCTTAGATAAAATTGTGAAGCTATATTTAGGATTGGTTAGATTATATTATTTGAACATTATATTTTTCCCCACCCTCCCAAACACCGATTGGTTGTGCAACCCCCCCACCCCCCCTCCCCAGGAGAATATCATGTGCCCCCACACCTTAGATGCTATATGCTGATACGAGTTGCTTGGAGCTTGTAGATCTGAGATATAGCAGGTCACAGGATGTCTTAATATTTTTACAGGAAACCTTAATGAGTTTGAGAATTGCACACAATTTGTACAAATACTACTCAGATGCCCTTGGATCCCATATCCAACGACCTCAAAGCTCGTATCACTGTAGCATCTAAGATGAAGGAGGACCTCATATTCTCCTGTATGTAAGAATATCATGTGCTACCACACCTTAGATGCTTTGGTGATACAAGCTCTTCGGAGCCGTTGGATCTGTGATACAACAACTCCTCGGTGGTTCGAATCTTTTTTGCAGAAAAACCCCCAAAGAGTTCGGCCACTGCTTACAAGCACAAAGACTGCTCAGATGCCATTGGATCTCAGATCAAACGACCTCGAAGCTCGTATCACCGTAGCATCCAAGCTGCGAGAGCACCTGATGTTTTCTCGCACGGGAGAATATGAGGTGCTCCCGCACCGTAGATTCTATGGTGATACGAGTTCCCGAAGATCTAACAGCTCACAGTAGGAGGTTTGAATGTTTTTGCAATATACGCCTGAGAGAGTTTGGGAATTGCATAGAAAGTACAAGTACTACGCATGTGGCATCTGATCACAGATCATACGACCTAGATGCTCGTATCACCGTAGTGGCTAATTAAGCTATGGGGAGCACCTAATATGAGCAACTAGGAGCCGTTGGATCCAAGATACAGCGGCACACACGAGGCCTGAATGTTTTATTTGTAAAAAAAAACTTGGAGAGTTTGGAAATTGCGCATAAGTACAAAGACTACTCCCAAGCCATTGGATCTCAGTTCCAATGACGTAAAAACTCGTATCACCATAGCATCTAAGCTGCGGGGTGGATGTGATATTCTATGCCGCTGTCATTTTTGTTCCTAAACTTGCAAAATACGTGTAACTCGTGTCGTTACTTGTCTAACCACGCAAAGTGTTTGTTCAAAAAAAAACCATCCTACACTGAGGGTCCCACTTGTCATTGATCAAATTTGGACCTAAAACAAACAAATCTGAAAGACAAGATTTGAGCTGGCAACCTGGACTACAAAGCGTAAGTCGATAGCCTGAAACAACAATGGTTGTTGGCTTTGTCCCATAACTTGATTTTATACAGTATTACGTTGAGTAGAGTAGAGGGAGTGGCTCGTCAACACGTGCATGACCGTTGACTCACTTACTGGTGGGTCCCATGTCTGAGATCTCTCTCTCCTCCCCATCATCTAACCTTTAGACGCACGGGCACACACGAAGAGCGGCGCTAGCTTGCCGTGGTGTTATTATAACTAAAAAAACCTTGGAAAATAGAAGAATCGCCTAGAACAAGAGACGTTGTGGCTGGTCGAGACGGAGCTAACCACACCTATCCTCCGTGCCCCGTTAGCATGATGAAGATGTGTGGCTAGTGGGGTGTTTTCGACCGACTGGCTGGGTCCTGAGGTCGAACCATAGGTAGTACGTCTGATACAGCATATTTTTACACGCACATTTTTCCTCCGTGCCGAGACGTGGCACACCCTACCACGTGGTTTTGGGGTCCTCCCGGGTGGTGCACGCATATTTTCTTCCTTGCCGAGACGTGGGACGCCCTACCGCGCATTTTCTGGGTCCTCCTCGGTCGTAGCGCCGAAGCAAGTAAATGAGTCATCAAATCACGAAAGACCACCTTTCCCGCTGAGTACATCAGTGAAGCACGGTGGCTAGCTAGTTGGGCTAGTGCGACCGATTAGCTAGGACACCGCCACATTTGTTTTTTCACCCCTTTTTTTATCTCCTTGCCGGTAGGTACATTTAAATATCCACCGCGGCGTTACTCTGGTCTTTGGGTGCGGCAGGCGCGGCAGGATTTTAAATTTTTTGATTGACAAGAGCAGGCGCGGCAGCAATTAGTCATGATGACTATGCCTGTAAAACCCACTGCTCCCTGATGTGAAAAGTCATCGACTGGTGTTTTCCCATGGTGAAAACCAAAAGATTCACCCCACTCCTTGGCTGGCTCCCTCTGCCTTCCCATAGATTGCATTGCCTTGCAGCCGTTTCGCCCCCTTTGCTTCCTCTGCCCATTGCTTCTACCTAGTTCTATGGCAGCGCACCAGATCACGGAGTCTGAGGTGAGGCGCCTGACACAGGAGCTCCAGGCCAAGGATGCAGAGCTCAGGGCCAAGGACGTGGAGCTCCGTGAGCTCAAGGAGGAGAGGAGTGCCATGCTCCTCCTTTATGTGCGGGAGTTCATGGAGCTTCAAAAGCGGCAGGGGTCCACCACAAAGATGCTCGAGGCGTCGGCGGTGTTGCTGTAGAAAGCGGGAGATACGATATGCGGTCAGGCGAGCCGGCTGGAGTGCGAGCGGGACGATCATGACGAGGTCCAGGATCGCCTCAGCCACTTGGTGGACCATGTTGCCACGCACGTGTTGCGGCTGCGCGATGCCTTCCGTCATGCCAGCGCGACCATGCCGGGCGTCGGGCTAAACCCGTTTGACCACCCCGTCGACTTCAACGAGCTGCAGCTTCTGGACCTGGTCTCCTTCTTCACCTATATCTCCGAGGAGCTGAGCCGTCTCCGCGCGATGGTGGGGGTGGAGCTGGACAAGGAGGGGTTGCGGGCTGCCGTCGCCGTTGCCGGGCGAATCCTCTCAGGGCTCCGTCATAGGAATCTATTCGTGCCATTAGACGCCATCTTTGACGAGCTGGCTCCCTTCGACCGGGAGCGGGCTCTGCGGGCAGTGGCACCCTGCATCACCAATGTCGTGCGCCTCGAGAAGCAGAGGGACTTCGGTGGTGTTTAGGCGTCCTCTGCATGGGCATGTCCATGTCTCGGCGCAACATGACCGTTGGATCAAACTCAGACGGTGCAGATCCGTCACTATAGCACAAAGCGTGTGGGTGTGTTTGGTTGCATTCTCATCTCAATATAGTTGTTCCCTCATCGTGCATGCTCATCTCAGCCCGCTCTTCATGCATGCTCCTAGTGTATTTGTGTTAACCTACTAGTGTGGACTCATGCACCCTTCATGCACTCTGCCAAACACCCAAAAGTGGGTCGAGAAGGGAACTTTTGCTCCCATCCCATGCACCCTTCATACACCCTGCCTAACACTGATTCGTGCTTCATATGGTTCATGTTCCATGGAGTACTGTAGCACCATACTCTCCGTGCACTGTAGACCTAGTTCTGTTAACACTGATCTCACTGTTCATTCTCGACCGGACAGTCAAAAAAGGGGTACTATGTTACATTACTGTTCATATAGTTGACATCCGCACAACATCATTTGTTATCGTCATATCTTACTACACTAGCAACAAGATTATGTAGTACTGACGTATAAACCACTGCACATGCCTAGTAGTAGGAGCACTGTGTAAGTTCAAGTGGCTGCCATGTTTCGCACTCCTCCGTCGTAAGAGTTGAAACGCTTGCTGTAATCATTTTTTTCTTCAGAAATAGTGGACATGCTCTACCGTGCGGATCCTCCTCGACGGTCGTCGGGAACCATGCTACTCACTTTCGCCGATGTGTGGGACAGCTAGCATCGGGGTCCACTAGCCATGCACTAAATTAATCCGTACTAGAGTGCCCAACTGCACGGTAGACTACCCCGATCGAAGTGCCGCAGTAATGCCCAATGAGCCGTCAAATCACTAAACCCTCACCTTTCCAGCAGTAAGTTGGATGGACGAAGCAACCATCATTTCACTCTTCTCCCTCAGCTTCCTCTCTTGAAGAAAACCCCAACTCGTTTCTCCCTCATCTTGTTCCTCATTTCTTCAAGAAAACCCCGACCTGCTTCTGCCATTGTTCTTCTCTCCCAAAGAAGGAAAGGTGAGCGCATCAATGGTGTTGATTCTGGCCAAGGCCCGGTCTTGCAACCCCGAGACTGATCCTATAACTCCCTCTCTGTTCTTCTTTTGGGTTTGTGATTATGGTTTCTTTTCTTTTATTTCTATTTGACAGTTTCTTGATGGACCCTGGAGCACCGGCCGAAGTGATGTTTATGGCTCTGGCCAAAACCGTCGAGGCTCAGGGTACGAAGAAGCGCAAGCACCCCACCGAGACTACCGCAGACAAGCTCAAGGCCATCGCCCTGCCCAAGGCCCTCTCTCCGAGATCCCTCATTAAGCAAGTCAAGGTAATATCTCTTCTTGACGTTCTTTTTCTCGATCTTTATCGTGTTTTTTCATCTAACACGTAGTACTAGTACTAGTAGTACAACTTTCTGGGTGATCTTGCATGTGATTTTTGTGTGCCAAATGACGGTTCTAAATTCCTCTTTTGACCAAAACATGCGAGAGGTTGACACTGATTTCTTATAGATTACTTTCAACTACTTTATGAACATCAATGCTACCTTTGAAGAGAGTATATTAGCCTCAGTAACTTGTGTTATGGATATTGCAAGTAATCCCTCTGCTCTCATGCCTTTGAAGACATGTTCTAGTGTCTTTGTTCACTCATTTCTGTGCGTATATGTAGTCTTATATGGAGTAAAATATCAAAAATCATCTTATATTTCTGAACGGAGGTAGTAATAAAATATTTGGTTTCTGTTTGAATTAGAACCAGGTCCGCGGTGGAGATGAAGTTCTCAAAGTCATGCCGTGTGAACTGGAAGACCTGAGGATGAGTTCTACTGCTAAACTATCCAGCTGCTGTGTCCTTGTCGCCACGTGTCCTGAACTAGTGTTTTCCTGTAGCATTGTTGTTAGGCATGTTCTCGAGGGTGTACTTCACCACAACAATTTCCTGGTTGTGCCTTCGATTACGAAGGGTGTGGTTCTTGTAAATCTTCCCGACAAATCTGATGTGGATTGTCTTCATCGTCATGTTTACGAGTGGAAAGACCACTCTGTTAGGTTCTCCAAGGTTGAGGAGATGGTGCTGGTGCTGGTAGACATCTCTCACGAAGTCCATGGCCTAGTCAGTTATGCGGGGTTCATCCCATAGGTCGGTGGCATGAAATAGTCTACAGAGTTTAATTAGTGCAACTTTGCTTGTCTGTAGTAAGTACTATTGTTCAGTACTAGATTTGTGTGTGTGAACCCTGTATTGTTTAGTACTGCCGCTTTTGTTGTGTGGTGAGTCCTGAGAACAGTCTATGTTAATGTCTGTCCACTCAATTCAGTCTGTATATTTTGAAGTATCCAGATCATCTTTTTTGTGAGGACGGTTTATCAATTATGGTTACACTCCAATATCTGTATGCATTGCAAGGTTTATCGCACCCACCAGGATTTCCAGTCCCATGGATGTTCAGTCCATATGATTTGTCACGACCTTTGGACTATCCTGCTTGTGGGAGTAAGCGGGGGCCCTGCATGCCACGTGTAATTGGACGATCAATCTTCTGTGTAGAACTTGAACATAGTGATTTCCTGGTAAGGATTCACTCGTGTCACATCAAGTAAATCTTATTGATTTACTGTCTAAATCTTATTGATTTAATGTCATGTTTTCTTACTTTTGCTGCAATTTTACGATGCAGGTTTTGCCATGTGACATTCATCACAGAATAAACCGTTTGGTTTGCTCTATGATGGTTACTTTTGCAGGTTTCACTTCTTATGTCGTGTCAGTAATGAAGGCACTGTCCATCACTTATATTACTGGACACAATTGGATCAGTCTGTTGTCTGAGTACAATCTGAAGCCCTATGATGAACTGCAGTTTGGTTTAACAAAGACGCCACAATAAGTCCTTCTCGCGTTTAAAAGAAATGAAGAAAAAGACTGGATCAAGGTCACGGAGCCTAGTCAAGTTAGAATCTGATCATAGCAGACCAGAGACGATCGCTCCTGTCTCGCACATCGGTACCACCTTCAGCAATGGATCGAGCACCGGCACCTTCTCCGACGGCACTTGCTCTAGCACTGACAGCGGCAACAGCTCAGTCTGATCCACCTGAGGATTGGGCACCGACCGCGTCAGCGGATCAGGCTGATCTATCGGAGGATCGGGCATCGACACCGGCACCTGCTCCGACATCGGCACCAGCTCCACAAGGAGCACCATCTCCAGCAGCAGCAGTGGCACTACCAGTCACACCGGCACCGGCACCAGCAATGGTTCCGGCACCTACACCAACACTGGAAGTTGCACTTGCATCTACTCCGGCCCGTGCAGTGGCAACAGAACCAGCAGTTGCATCGGCAATAGACTGGGCTGCAGTTCACACTGCATATACCAAAGTCCTTACAAAAACCGACATCTCCACCTTCTTGGTAAGCATTGGCCGCCCAAGTGCTTCGTTCTTTTTTCTTTCCATGTTGTTTCACATGATTCACTGTGTTGATCTAACTGTTTGTGTATGTCTTCTTGTTTGCAAACAGAGAATTCCTAGAGCAACGAGGGAGTCGTTCAACACTCCGGGCGACCGTGGCCAAGTTTCTCTTACCATGCGCAGCCTTGGTGTGAATGAACCTGCTCAATATACCGTAAGTACAAAGGATGGTCGCATGATGATTGATGCTAAAGGATGGTCAAGGTTCAAATCTAAATCAAATCTTGCGGTAGGGGATGATGTCAAAATCGAACTTTCTCGGCAAGGAGAGCTAGTCCAAATCAACTTTGAAATTCTTTAGTAGCAGCACGAAACTACCGAACTGATCTATCCTCCGAGAGATTTTGATGTAATAATATGGCATGGTGAAACAAGTGTCCTGTGTATATAAGTAGTACGACAGTGTTATTTGTCACGTAGGATATTGTGAAAGAATTGCAACTCTGATTGCTGGTTAGGAACTGTTGTTCGATTTCATTCTAACAGCTGTCGTGCTTTATTCAATTTTCTGTATTGGCCTTGCGACAGCATCTAAAACCAGCGCCGTACCGATCGCTTGCAATATGAAATGCGCCGAGTTAGAACACATGGGCCCCCAAACATGTAGGCCCACCGGCCTGTGGCCCAAAGTCCAGAACCGTGAGCCTGTCTGAGTATTATATTCTTAGCTGAACCCCCATATGATGTTATATATATATTCCCCTTGATTTTTCTTATGTATAAAGTTGTGATATAAAAGATTTTTATATTTCTTTACAGAGGGAGTATCTCTCTATCAGAAATATATTTATGTGTAACTAGTTACTCCTGCCTTTCTACTTCCTTTCGCTGATATGTGGGGCATCCAGCAATGGGGTCCACATGCCATGCACCAAATTAGAGTGCACAACTGCACGGTAGACTCACCCCGGTCGTAGCGCCACAGTAATGCCTAATGAGCCGTCAAATCACAAAAAAACCCCACCTTTCCATCTTTAGCAGTAAGCTGGACGGACGAAGCAGCAATATTTCACTGGGCCTGAATCCCCTTCTCCCCTGTCTGCTTGTTCAGAGAAAACCCCCTCTCAGCGATTGCATAGGGTTTTCTCATGGAGAACCAGGTACGAATTCTTCATCCATCCCTGATAAATCCAAGTCCCTTGGTCGCGGGTAATCCTAGAATGGCAACCGCCGCCAATGATGCATTTTTCTTCCTACTGAATCTAGTGTGTTTCATTTGCAGTGCCCAAAGTGCGAGGACCCTACAGGTTTCTGCGCCCTCGGCGAGACGCCACACTTGTTCCTTCTCATCCTAACACAGGATTTTAAAACGCGCACAGTATGTTCCTAGAAACCTCTTTTCTATCCGGGAGGGTGGGGGTTTTTGAAAATGCTATCGACTAATTTGGAAATTTGGATTGCTATATTTGGTTAAAAGGTACTAGTACCATGGTCAACACTGACGTGAAGGAGGAAATTATTTCTAGATTTGGATAGCGAATACATTGTGTTCTGATATTATTTTTCCTGCAGTGCATTCCTTGCTCTGCCAGAACACATGTACTCAAGATAGTTGGCCTTGCCATAACTGAATACACTAGTTTAATGGTCACATTGAAGACAAGCCATAGATATAAGTTCCGAGTTGGGTTCATGAACCAAGAAGATCGCTGCTTTTTTTATGGCCGAACTTGGATAAACTTTCTCAAGTGTTACGGACTGAAAGTTGGCGCACGAATGTTGATGGAAATAGCAGAACCTGGTCTCATCTTCACTGTGATCTTCCACCCCGATGTCGTTCCAGTAGTTCATCCATGTTAGTTTTGTATCTGGTTCTTGCTTGTTGCCTCGATTACTTCTTAATCCACCTATTCTGTCTAACTAATCACAATTTAACTTTAGAAGTAGCAATGATTTGTGATTCCATTCTCTCACGAAGATGCTACTTCTAACTAATATTTCTTATAATTGGTGGCACATGTAGGTTATTTCAAAGTTAAGCACGCTACTCGTTTGTTATTCTATAAGAACTCGATTGTTACTGATGGCACTGAAGTTGACTGGGACGACATCCACAAGTTCCTACACTTTATTGATCATCTTGAGGTCCTTGTGGGGCGTTTCAATGGTGGAAGGCCACGTGGGATATGTGTGCCACTGCTGCACATGTTGAACAGGTCCAACTGTGTCAAGAAACTTATGGTACGAGCTATTTTCTGTTATATATGTTGTTCATAAACTCTTGCTTATACACAGTTTTACAGCTGTGATCTTCTTGAAACAGAAACTGCCCAGTTCTATTGTTCCTATACAGATGCCTGACCATGATCAGGTCAGACTTGCGCTTGGTCACAACATGATGTTTATGTCGACCTACTCCATTCCCCTTGGAGGTGAAAAGATACTTATTCATGGGTGGTCTCAAATAATGAAGGCCCGTCCATCTTGGAGAATAGGACAGAAGGTTATGCCCATGCTTTTCCATGGCTCTAAAGCGAATATCCTTTTTATTGACCACATTGCGAGATGAAGCCGCTTTCAGAAGGTTGTGGATGCGGAGGGTGGCGCCTGGGCCTTGTCCTGGGGCTTGGTGGGCTCACCCTTGGTTAACTGTAGGCAAAGTAGCACTGTTTGAGGCATGCTTTGTACGGTTGAACCTATATAAGTACTCATACTGCTTTCAGCTATGGTTGTTAAGTGCCCCTGCTGGTTTCAGTTAAGGGTGTTAAGTACTCCTGCTGCTTTTATAGTCTGTCGTGTTTCTTCAGTCCTGTCTTCCTCCAGCCACCAAAACCAAACCAGCGCCAGCGGGGCCGCCTGCTTCCGCCTCCCACGGCTGGCTGTGCCTCAGCACATGCATTGCCGCCCCACCGTCTCCTAAATCGTTAACGCCGACGTCCAAGGCCTCGCCATCGTCCTCCGCATGCTTTGGTGCGCTTGCCGCGGCGCCGCCCTCTCGCGTTGTCAACATGGTCAACAAACAAGAGGAATCGGGACATGACTGTATGTGGAGAGGATGACAGTAGGGGCCCACCATCTCCATGGCCGTACGCAAGGAAGTTCCTCATTTTTTGTTATATATACTCCATTGTCAGCGTATAGAAAAAGAAAATGCTTCCTCCTAGTGGTTTCCTGACATCTGGGACCCACGACTTTGTCAGTGTAGATAGTCAATAGACAAGAGAACATCACAAGATCGGCTGACACCTGGGACGTAGCTGCTCGAGCAGTATTTTTTTTGTTATTGTTGAGACGGAGCAGGGTTTCAACTGGGCTCTGGCCTATCTAGACCAGGCTTATATTTTACGTTCACCACATGACCAGCCTAGCTATTTTTTGTTTGTGAAAATGAGCCCAATTTATTTTTTCTGAAGAATACCCAATCCAGGCCTACTTATTTTTCTACGCCCTGATGGGCTGCAACTCTTTCAAGACGGCTGCAAATATTGAAAGTAATATGAAATGGGCTGTAAATATAAAAAAACAGACGGCAAATTGGCAATTACTTTATAATTTCTGAATTTTTTCACATTTTCAGATTCCAATTTCACTGGGCTTTAACCTAATTTAAATATATCTTCAAAGTAATTTAAATCTGGATCGACATTTCGGTATTAAAAATAGTTTGGACCCCACAGAAATATGCGAAATTTCATTTAAATTTTTAACCTTGGCCCTGGCCAACAAAAAAATGGACGGCAATAAATTGCATAAGAAGTTGCAATGAGCTGTAAATTATTAAAAAATAGGTAATGGTCTGACTTGTGGGCCTATTAAGTTGACGCGTATGCAAGATTTTTTTACTTATTATATACGTCAACAAACGATTCTAGCAGACGTAACCGTTGGATGTCAATCTAACGGCTGTCGTGCTTCTTCAATCTTCGATCTTCTTGCTCCAGCCGCCAAATCCAGCGCCGGCGGGACCGCCTGCTCCCGCCTCCCGTGGCCGGCTATGCAGCCGCGCAGGCCTCACCGCCCCCTACTACTCCCATAGCTAGCAGGACATCCCTCTACTCACCCACATCCCTCCACTGTTGTGGCTTTGCCGCCTCCGGGTCATTCCCTTCCTGGGTCTCGCCGTCGTCCATCGCGCTGGTGTTCTCGGCACGGCGTGGTCAACATTGTCAACAAACGACAACATCAGAAGAGGGATGTACATGGAGAGGCTGACAGTTGGGACCCACATGGTCTATGGCCGCACGCAAGCATGTACCTCCTTATTACGCCAAAAAGATTGAATCCTCCCAATGACAGCTGGGACCCACCAGCTATATCTTGGCATGGAAGGAAGTGCCTCCTTATTAAGCAAAAAATAATGAGTGCTCCCCATGACAGCTGGGGCCCACCAGATTTGGAGGCTGACTTGTGGCCCTACTAAGTAGACACGTACGGAGGGCATTGTCAACTTAGTCAACAAACGATTCTATCACCAGTGACCGTTGGATTGTTAACATCCAACGGTCGTCCTGCTTCTTCAACCTCTGATTTTCTTGCTCCAGCCGTCCAAACCACTGCGTGCTCCTGCCTCCCGTGGCCGGCTGTGCTGCCGCGGAGGCCTCACCGCTGGCTAGGCCATCCCTCTACTCACCCACAACCCCTGTTATTCTGCGGCGACGGCAGCCTCACACCGCAGCCGAACCAGTCAACCCTCGTACTCCTCTCCACATGGGCATCCACTGCCGCATCTTCCCCGGCTCTGCGTCGTCCCCTTCCTAGGCCTCGCCGTCGTCCACCGCCTTGGTGCTCTCGGCGCGGCGTGGTCAATGTGGTCAAGGAACGACTTCCATTGGAAGAGTACTGTACGTGGAGAGGCTGACAGCTGGGTCCATGACCGCAGCAAGGAAGTGCCTCCTTATTACGCGCAAAATAATAATTCCTCCACTTGACAGCAGGGACCCACAGGACGGGCCACCATATTTCATGAAAAAACATATCCCCCTGACTGCTGGGACCCACCAGCTACATCTTCGCACGCAAGGAAGTGCCTCCTTATCCTCCCTGACAGTCGGGACCCACCTAGTCGAAGCGTATGTAGCGTTGTCATTCTGGTCGCGAACGTGTATGTACATACTGGTCGATCGGTCTGTCTGCAGGCTGCAGCGATGAACCGTGGCCGAGTAAGGAAGGGCACGTGTCGTAGTAGAGGCGCGGACGTAGCATGTCACGTAGTCCCGTCAATATCGTGTACACGTACATACAGCCAGAGTGCAAGAAAGTAAATACGGCCACGTACGTACATACGGGCGGGGTCTCGAATGCCTACTCGCACATACGTATGGCCAGGGCTCGTGTACATGGAGAGGCAGTGACGACGTCCTATTCATTGGTAGCCAATCGGCTGGGTCGGAACGGAGAAACTGCGTCATATTCATCGGGAGGAAATGGAATGCGTCATGTTCATCAGGAGCCAACCGGCTTGGACGGAACAGCCGAAACGAGGCCTGGCGTACCGCAGAACAAAGGAAACGGCCTTGTGTTCGACCGCCTATGGTCGAAACGGGATCCTGCTCACCGGGAGGGGTCTGGCGTACCGCAAAATGGAGGAAACGGACTTGTGTTCGATTGCCTATGGTCGAAACGGGCTACTGTTCATCCACCGTCGACCTCCTCCAGCCTCCACCTATGACTGTTCATCCACGGCGTCCCCCTCCTGCCTCCACCAGCTACTGTTCATCCACGGGCTCGTGTTCATCCAGCCTCCACCGCTCCTCCACCGGCTACTGTTCAACTAGCCCTCTCCACGGGGTCCTGTTCAGCCACCCCTCCACGGGCTCGTGTTCATCCAGCCTCCACCGCTCCTCCACCGGCTACTGTTCAACCAGCCCTCCACCGGCTGCTGTTCATCCAGCCCTCCACGGGGTCCTGTTCATCCACCCCCAACTGGCTCGATCGGGGTCCTGTTCATCTAGCGGCAACGGCCTCTACTACCACGGGGTCCTATTCATCCAACCCCCACCGGGAACTGTTCATCCAACCCCCAACAACACTCACTGTTCATCAAGAGGCAGCAGGTTTGATCGGCTTCAGTTAGCAGCAGTAGCGAAGGAATCGCTCGATTGGGTTCAGTTAACAGCCACATCAATCGATCGCTCGGGTTCAGTAACGCGTAGCATGCAGTGCAATCGCTCGGGTTCAGTAGGCGAACGCCTCGCTCGGGTTCAGTTAGAGCCCAACGCCTCGCACCCACGCGCGTACGTGTACGGGAGAAATGTGCAATCCCTCCGTGCATCGCTTGGCCCCGACCACCCATCGTAACTGGGAACTCCCTGATATTTTCCTCGCCCTCGCTTCTACCACGGTTTTTTCCATCATGGACGGCCCAAAGAATGTCATGCAGTTGCGTCTCCGGCCCGCCCAGGACGAAAAGCCCATTTTCTGTCATGATTTTTTGTCATAGAAGTAGGAGCCCACCACATCTATGATGATACCGGGTTTTGTCACATTTATCGTCATAGAAGTGGCATAAGCATGACAAAAAAAAATTTCGTTCGGCCCAAAATGTCACAGATGTGTCTCTTTTTTGTAGTGTCAGCTCCTGCAATTTTCCCCAGATTAATGCCGCGGCCGCCCTTCTTCTCCCTCAACTCAAGCAGCTCGACCTCTTCGATGTTGGCATCTTGAAGAAGGCTATGGAGCACCTGCTCCGCAACTGTACTGCGCTGGAGTACCTTCGTCTTCGGTAGATCCACGGGTTCATTAGCCTCCACATCGCCTCAACGAATCTCCGATGGAATTATGTGTCTTGTTGGCCCCGCAACAAGACATCAATTGGGAAGAGATCACTCCAGCTGTTCCACGTTCTGGTCATTGAGAATGCGCCTTTCCTTGAGAGATTGCTTGTATCTGATATAGAAGGTCCAGCAAAAATCAGGGTCATTGACGCACCGAAATTGACAGCGTTGGTGTACTCTTCTCCCAAATTCTCTGAACTCTTTATTGGATCCATAATCGTTCAGGTACAACACTCATCTTCTTCTCCGTCTTCTTGAAATTCACATTTTTAAATTTCTTCTTGATGTATTTATGACTGTCATCCAGAAAATGATTTCCACAAGCTTGACCCAATCTGTGTGCACAGTGAAGATCTTGACAATAAAATCTATCGGCCCAAATTTGGATCAAGTTGTAGGATTCCTTACATGCTTTTCATGCACGGAGAAGCTACTCATTGAGGTAAAACTTCTTTCCTATTAGTAAACGGTAATCACAATGTAGCTCAATTTTTTTGTAATTTTCCCAAATTACGATGACAAGTGTAGTGTTCAAAACTGCATCTACGCACTACACCGAAAGAAATGTTTTTAGCATTTTTTTCTCACGTGATCACCTGCATCGTTTTTTTGTTGTACTACTAGTATCCTAGGCTAGTCATAGTGGCAAGTAACATAGACTAGTAACTGTATGGTTAGCCTAAGAGAAAGTACTACCTCCATGCTGGTTTACTCTTCGTATTTTGTAGTATCAAAATTTGACCATAGATTTAAGAAAATGCCAATGCATGTCACTAAAAAATATATCGTTGGATTCGTATTTGAACATAATTTCAAATGGTACAATTTTTGGTGACATGCATTGGCATTTTCTTAGGTAAATCTATGGTCAAAATTTTACAATAAATACGAGGTAGTACAAAAGTGGGCTATAACGGCCCTCCACTATGTAGGCCAAAACACGTGCCAAATTCACTTCTGATGCATTTCGCATCGATGCCCTTCTATTGCTCACCTGGTGCCCCAATCTGGATCACCTACTTTGGGAGAGGGAGAGGTTGGTGTAGTTGGTTTGATTGATTTGTTTATACATGTGGGTCTGTGTGCACAGCGGTGCCAACTCTCTCACATCGCTAGAGTGGTGCCAAAATCTTTTGATTTGACATCGATGCGTATTATGTGGCATACTTTTGAGAAATATGGCATCGGCCACATAGTGGAAGGCAACAAATGCCCAAGCTCTTCACATGCTCCTAGGTAAATGAGAGGAAAGAGAAAGAGAGAGAGAGAGAGTGAAAAAATATCACTAGCCTTAGAGCCAACCCTATCGTATGAGCGAATGATATTGGTACCTCTTGATGACACGACAATCTTATACAGCTAGCTGCTCTAATATATTCTCTTCTTTTGCAGATAAAAAAGAACCGAAAGTGAAAAATGTGCTGCACTATAACAATCTCATCGAATGCCTTGATCTCCATCTTACAGAAATTGATTTGATCGACTACCAAGGCAGCACATCTGAGATTAAATTGGCCAGGCTCTTTGTTCTGGAGGCAAGTGTGCTCAAGGTAATGAGGTTTGGCATTCTCTGGAGCAACAATGAATGGCGTGCTAATCACCGCAAGCGTCTAAGCCTAAATGACAAAGTCTCCGCAGAAGCTGAATTTGTTTTTGAAACATCAAGTCGCTAGAGACTCAAAAATTTATTTGCCCATTAGTGACTTGTCAAGGCGGTGGATTTTAGTTTGTACGATAATGCTGCATCCACCTAAAGTAACAAAAGTTCTTACGTAAACTTCCTAATAATTCCCTCTTCATAGGTGCAGCATTACTCCTAGCATTTGTAATATTAGTTTGAAACTTGTAATATTATGACTATCCAGCATGAGGTACTATGTTACGATAAATGTTCACGTGCATAGGTGCGGCAACGATATACTCATTACTCGAGTACAATATTTATTATTACCAACAAGAGGCCCATGCGTTGCACGGAACATCAAGATGCATTTATACGAGCTATTTATCTTGTGGGAGATGAAGATGAACGAGGGAAGGCCTTATCTGCAAATGTGGAGAGGGGTGCGGGTATCTTTTTGCAAAATTGCCATAGTTTGCTTTCTATCCGTCGGATATAGATCGGACGGTCTATATTGCAGGATGGCAGGCACACCATCATCACCAACTCGGTTTTTTATAAGAGTTTCTCTATTTCTCTATACTACTCCTACAAAAAACCTGAGGGCTCCTTTGATTCAAGGGAATTCTATAGGATTTTTGGAGGATTGAAATCCTTTGAAATTTTTCCTACATTTGTCCTTTGATTCATAGGATTGAATCGCATAGGAATTTTTCTAATGGAATCTTTTGTACTACATTTCATAGGAAATCTAACATCCACTCTAACCTCTTTTTACAATTCTCGAGCTTTTCCCATGAAATCAAACGCTCCTTGCTAATCGTATAGGATTCAAGTGGGCATGACACTCCAATCCTATACTTTTCCTATTCCTGCGTTTTCAAAATCCTGTGAATCAAAGAGGTCCTGAGTTGGTGATGATGGTGTGCCTGCCAACTTTCACCAATAGCCGTTGGATCTAGATCTGACGCATACAAAGCAAACTACTGCAGTTTTGCAAAAAGATGCCCACACTTGTTCCCTATTTACAAAGAACTCCTTGTCTCTCACAATCAGCCTTATCTCTTCCCCACCACATCTAGAAGGCCATGGAACAATCTGGCGTGATGGCCTCTGCCAGTGCCATCCACCCCCAATCTTGGTGTTTCGTGCAATGCACGGGCATCTTACTCTTATAAGAAAAGAGTAGAGATACTCGTGGCAACGCACGGAAAATTATGTCGAACACGGCTAGTTGTAAGCAGGCTAGCTCTATAGTCATGATGATAGTGACTGCACACGGTGAGGCTGACTTTGGTATGCCGAACACGGCGCCTACACTCAGGTGTCATCTCCGGCGCAGGGTCTTGTCACTTCACTGTGAGGAGCAGCACGTAATAATTTGACCAACGGGTAGTACAGTACTACTACATTGGTAGTACTACTACTAGTACTAGCACCACCGTCTGGATTTAGTATTTGACTAGCAATATCTAGTAATGCATGTCACAAAAAATATACTACTCCCTCTGTAAATAAATACATGGAGTGGTGTTTTATTCGGTTTTGAACGTAGTTCCTGATGATATTATACACTCTCCCTTCCGGTAGATGGCTCAAATCTGAAATCTCATCAATCAGACTACTATTGTACTCACCGAGTAGTCAGCTTGGTAAGCTACCAACAAAAAATTGCAATCAAAGACTACTATTGTACTCCCTCCGTACTGGTGCATTAGTCATGTTGCGAAAACCAAATAATCCCAAAACTTTTAGGCGCGGTGCATTAACTACCCACCTCGTTCCCTGTTTTTTGCCACGAAAAAAGAAATCACCCAATAGGAGACGTGGGGTGCGTATGCATTCAATGACTTGAGACCACTTAGAACAACATGCAGTGCTTAATTCTCTTCATGCAATGATATTAATTACAAAATACTACTCCTACCTCTGTCCTGGTTTATTGGTCCCCTTAGTATTTTGTGCCAAATTTTGACCATAGATTTAACTAAAATAATAATAATGCATGTCACCAAAAATTGTATCATTGGATTCGTATTTGAACATAGTTTCCAATGATATTATTTTTGGTTACATGCATTAACATTTTATTAGTTAAATCAAAGGTCAAAACTTGGCGCAAACTGCAAAGGGGACCAATAAACCAGTAAACATCAAAGCTCTCTCGTTTTGCCCCAACTTGGTCTCGGTGAGATGACTATACTGCACCGGCACGGAGGGAGGGCCGAGCAGTAGATGGCCAACACACACATGAATGCAACACAGTCTGCACTTCTCATATAAAGGCTCCCCGCCAGTCCAATCTACGAAATCCTATGCACCTACGCACCCTAACCAAGGGCAAGGGTGATCACTCCAATCGCAAGATTAGTTGACTAGAAGCTAGACCCATGGAGGCAATGAGCGTGAGCATCAGCCGGCTGTGCCAGATGGTCCACGACGCCGGCCTGCGGCCCGGCACCGAGGAACGTCACCTGGTCGTGCTTGAGGCCGCCAGGGCGAGAGGCCTCTTGGACGACAGCTTCGTCTGCTTGTTCGATGAGGTCCTCGTCGGCTTCCTCGACAAGTTCACCATTGTCAAGAAGCTCGCGGACAGCCTTGACGTACGCCTCCAGCCCACGTGCCCAGGCTTTGTGATGCCCGCCACCCTCAATGGCCTCTATGGTGACAACGTCTTCGACGCACTGGTGGCCCTGCGACTGCCCGCCATCACGCCGGAGAATGTCCACCTCGACGTCGCACTCGCCGCGCAGCGCCTGGCATAGCAAGACACCATCGACATAATCACCCACATCTAACGCAAATCATCCACAAGGGCTACTACGTGCAAGAGGAGGATGATAGGACGCTTGCCTTCTTGGACCGCAGGTCAACCTTGGACGACATTGTTCAGAAGCACGTTGAGCTCGCCGCCAACGCCGCTGCTCCTCACACGTCGGTTGGTGACCCGGGTAACTACGGCGTGGGGATGTCGTTGATGGATCCGTATGTATCTTTATCTTTCCGTCAATTCAATGTAGTAGTATATTATACTAGTAATTATCTTACCTTTCACATCAACTTCATAATTTTCATACGTACTCCATGCATGAACCGTGCCAGAACCAAACTTCTCATTACTCTAGGGAAAATCATTATTTCTATCTATCGGTCGCACCATGGAGCAGAACCAAATTTTACAAGCTACAAGTTCAAAAGGAAAAGCCTACCATGTTCGTGTCACACCCCTACACGGTTGGTCCAGCACACCGCTCAAGGGGGAATGCGTGCTGTGTTGCATTTTCACTTACAAGTGGGACTGTAGTTGAGCAAACCGACTATCGGCAAACCCCCACTCCGCCCACCACGCGATTGCTGAGTTAGAGAAAACAGGAAGGAGAAGAGATAGTTGTAGCACGGACTCCAAGAAAATTGGTGTCAGATGGGACTCGTGTGAGTGGCGTGTGCCATACTGCTAGACGTGAATGCTAGTTATGGCCCATGCCATGCCACTATATCAAGGTGCTGGTTACGTAGAGCGAACACATTATCTCTCCAGGAGTACGGTACACCACTAGTACTACTCACATTGTTGCGAAATTTCCTGGAGTCCGTGCTTAGCCCTCCTCTCTCTCTCTTCTCAGCCAGCCAGCAGACGCATGGAGTGTACCCATCGTTTGTTTGCTCACATGCGGTCCCACATGTCAGTGAAAATGCAAGACGGCCCACTAAACCTGCACATCTTTCACCTCGACGTGCTGGTGATGAAAAACAAATCCAATAAAGATGTTCGATGGCCGCTTTTGGAGACACTCAAGAGTAAGATTCTATTTACAGTTTAACCCAAGATTCACATCACATGGCTTCAACTAGCACTCCATTTTCTTGCATGACACAACCTGGATGCTGGATGTCCCATGTGTCGGCAAAAAGAGGAAGAACTCGACCAAATCTTCTCCACATTTAGACCGGAGGAGTAGGAAACACGGCAAGCCCTGTGCCTACATCATACATACAGTACAAGCCCACCTCACGCTATCACCATATTTCTCGGCCTCCGTGCGACACCTAGCTCTAGTTGATGGTATACTACTACTAGGACTAACTATTGTACTAGCATACTATTAGGTTGGCTCTATGTGATGTGGCAACTTCATATAACCAAATGTTGGCTATACTACTACGGTACTCACACTCCAAGAAGTGGCTCGAAAACCATTCATAAATTGAGTTTATGACATGCATATGCAAATGTACCATTCATTACATACAACAAGTCATCAACACACAACGACAATGAGGATACATGTTGGATTATAGATTATTTCCAACAAAACATTCTAGTAAATACTAAAGTTTTTATCACACAACAACTAACAAGCAATGAAATGAACTTTAGCTCAACCAATCCTCGGCGTTGGAAACGCTTGCTTTGAACCATAAGTAAGCCTCTGGGAAGGGCCAACTATTGTCAATATCGAGACCAACGCATGACTCATCATCCAGGCTGAAGCAGCCTATATCAGGACGCATATTGTGATAGCCAGGGTAGGGAACCATAGAAATGTCTGATGTATAGATGCACTTGCTTCTCATAAATGGTAGTAATGTTGTGCCAACAGCAGCTGGATCGCCTTTCACCATCATTGGATAGTTTAGTACAAGTAAGAGCGAGTTTTCTCCAAGACTATCAATATTGAACCAGGGAGAAGGTGCTGGCGCTAGCACACTAGTATCCATCCCGAATACCCTGCAACGGATGTTGGAATAGGTCCGGAGAGTGCGACCATGGGAGACAACACCTGCTTCCTTAGTAACATCAGCAATGCCCTGTATACAGACAAGAAGAGGTGATCCATCGGAATAAGTTGCCAGGTGCCACTGAGTATGTAGGTCCTACAAGTCCTCATGCTCGTGATCATCACCATCATCATCTCCCCCTTGGTTATAAATTTTTTCAAGTATAGGTGGTGGAATGTTCACAGGACCTTGGAAACACAAGAAGGTTAATTAGTACGGGGATACTAACTCGCATGCATGTGGATGAAACAATTCTAATTACGGTGGAAGACAAACGTACCGAAACCATAAGGATTCCATGCAAAAAAAGTGCCACGAGTGGTGGAAGCAAACACAAGATGCTCGTATTGAATTGCATCTACTCATCCGTGTATAAAAAATGATTTTTGAGCAATATCCATCGAGGCGTGGAAGTAAGGACGGCAACAAGCTTGTCGAAGATAGCAACAACATCATAGGTCGTGTAATCCCAAGAGCGGTTGGGAACTCGACAAATTGCTATCTTCCGTAGATGACAGTCACCATGATCGTATTTGAACGTACGTAGATCATCTGTGTGATCAACCTCAGGGCACTCTGAGATTTTTGGAAGTGGAACCCGCTGATGAGTGTACATATTCACAAGTTCCCACTCGCAGTTGTACCCAATATAAACAACCCAATCTCCATTTGCGCCTACCCAGGCCTTACCCTTAAGCGATGGAATCTTAACATCACACGTATCATTATCAAGCGGCATCAACTTGCACAAGGCGAGGCTTCCGTCATCCACGCACCAGTGAGCAGGGTCATGGCGAAGAAGATAGGGGTGATCAAACCGCTCCTAGACCCTTGGGTTCTTTGTAATGATGTTATTTGTTGAGTCGAGAATGGTCTTGAATGAACCTGCCATGCTAGCCGAGGTGATGATGTCGCACCGATCAATGAGTTCCTCCACCACGTCATCTTTCAGATCGGGGCAAGAATAACGGGGTCGTTTCCGGCCTGTTCCCTCCATGGAGAAGATGATCGAACAATGGCAGAAGGAAGGGTGAAGGCAAATGGAGGGAGGAAGAGCGTGCGACAGCAGTTCCAAATCGAGAGGGAAAGGCGAAGAGGCGGTGGACGGTTGCCACGGTACAAGAAGAGGCGCCCCCACCTACATAGACGTCTGTTCGGAAATTGTACAAAAGGACTCGTCGTCGTCTCACGGACATGTTGGAACGGACCACATGTCAGCGAAACATGGTCTGTCATTTCTTGTGCAAAATGCGATCTGGCCGCGTTGGCCCGAGGTGCCGCATTATTTCTCGACTTTATTTTTTTAATGGCGTGCCGTTCAGTTTTGAAGCACGACTAACTGGTACTATATCCAGAGAAAATATAAACTACTCTACCACTACTCCACCTCTAGTACTAGTATCAAAAAAGATATATAGGCTGGAGCTTCAGCGCTTGCTTGCTAAGGGCTGCCCACTTGCTTCTCACACTATCACCCTCTCTCCAGATCTAAAAAAGACGGCGGTGCCCCTCTCTCTCTCCCTCCTCACCGGTGGTCACAGATCCGTCGGGGAAGAAAAGGACGTGCAACGTTGAAGCACTCGTCGTCAGCGAGCGAGGTCATGCACTAACGACAAGGCCATCCTCTCAGACCTAGCACCCGCGCGAGATGGCCTCTGTCCCCAAGCTCGCTGCCGTAGTGTGTGCGGAGGATGACGACCACGAGCGAAGCCACTTCCCGCCAACCCTCAGGTATGCTACCTCTTTTCGAACCATACCCTTGTTCTATTGCCCCATCTGCCACGTCATTGCATGTGGATCTTTTTCCACTCCAGCATCTCCCCAATTTACTATCCTCTGCTCTACTGGTCACGCAGACAAAAACCTTAATTTGCACTATTAAAGGAAACCCTACTTCATGCAGACTAATCCATGTCTGGGTTGAATAAGGAAAGGAAGGGAGAAAGTACTATCGAAGAGACTAGGCATCAAACCCGCATCTAGGTTGAAAAGGGGAAAACAGTAGCTAAGGAATGAGTCTCGTGTCTCTTGGTTGAACAAGGGTAGAAAGGCATGACAACACAATAGAGAATGACCAGGTCGATCAGTTTGTTGTCCTCACATAGGAAAAAGGTGGCTAAAGAGAACAAAAATGGGACGTAATCCACATATGCTGCCTGGATATTTGTTGCTCTGGGCAACCATCTCTCCCTCACCACTCTATGCGTCCATGGAGGTACATCGTACTGGTGCGCCCACTATCCGAATGGGCCTCCCATGCTCTTATTGCCACTTTTTTGCTGTTAGTATAACGCCAGCGGTAAAGTCAAGCAATGCTACTACTAAAGTGATGCCACATTTAACTAATGCCGCACTCAGTCTAATGCCACCGATAAATTTAAGCAATGCCATTTAATGTCACAGTATTATTTCAGGGTTAGCTGTTGATTGTGGATGTATTAAAGATTTTTCAGCTAAGGCATTCTAATGCTGTTGCACAGCCAGTATACCAACGATGAAACTTGTTACTACCTTCAGATTTTTGCACTGTTAATGCTTATAGATTACATACCTCACTTTCATGAGATAAGTCAATTTTTTGTACAGTGTCACCAAAATGCCAAGGCGCTGATGTCATTTTATTTTGGTTAAACTACACAAAAAATTATGAAGAGAAGAGGAAATGTCAAGAGTGGGTACCTTCTCCTCCGGCTGTTTTCTAGATTCGGTTGATCAAGTTTTTATGTTTGATCAATTATCAAGATTGGGATAGCAATTTTTGAAGTCCCCTCGAGTTCGAAATGATATTTACCTTGAAGGTACATGGTTTGCAATTTTTTTATGCTGTTATTAGTTAATAATGCTAGTTACCTTCAGACTTTTGTATTTGGTTTAATGCTGTTGCACAACTAGTATACCAATGCTGAAACTTGTTACCTTCACATTTTGTATAGTTAATGCTTATAGAAATTTTCCAGTGCTAGCTTATGGAAATCTGTTCAGTAGAACCATTGTACTGTATCCCATAATAAAAAAACTACTCTACTTTTGCACTAGCCACTGGATTAGTGTATATTTGTACTATTCGAATGGTGTTGCATTAGCGTATGGACATATATAAGGTGTGGCAAGCTTTCCCAGATATGTGCTCAAGAAAACTACTACCTGTTTTTCTAAATACTAGACATTTGGGTACTTTAAATTAAACTGCAAAAATGTCTTATATTAAGGAACAGACGGTGTAGAGTTCACTCAAATTATGCCGGTAAAGCTAGTCACACCTTTGTTTAAATTAATGTTCATTATGTTATCAGAGGAGGTCTGCATGTTTGTCTCTAATGCCTGTCGATTACATACCTGACATCATGATGTAATGGTTAGTTATTGCTTTTTGTACAGTGTCACTGAATTGTCAAGGTGGTGATGGCATTTTATTTTAGTTGAACTGCACAAAATATGCTTAAAAGAAGAGGAAAGGTCAGGAATGGCTCAATCTTTCAGAAAATACTATGTATGCCTTCCTGACATCAGCCGATGTTGCCTTATTTATTCCTTCAAAAAGGTGGTTAGAAACAGTCTTGCACCTTTTCCCATTAAGAAATTGGAATGCTTATATTTGTGAGTCTATGCTTCAACTAGTGCCACTTTTATAGTAATCACACTTTCAATATCTGTGCAAATAGGGATGCTCGATTTTAGTGGAACTGCACATAAAGTCCAAATGGTTCAACATTAGGAGCATGTTTTCTTCCAAACCGTTATATCCAATTGGTGGCACTATGACCTATTCATTATGAAGGTACATGGTTTGCTACTATCTTGCTACTCTTTTTGTACTATCATTAGAAAGTAATATTAGTGGTTTGCATGTCAATTTATTGGCAGGGTGGACCTACATTGGAGGTGTAGGACATGATTCAGTGATTGGATGCTCAATTTCGGTTGTATCAATTTCACCTCTTCCATCACTGCGAACATGGATATCCTTGGTCTGATGAAGAATAGGCACTATATTTCTGCTCTGTACCAGCAAATCAATTCAGTACGAAATTGTCCAGGGCAAAACATGATAGTATCAAATTGTCCAGTGCAAAATAAGACAGATGCTAAGCGGAAACGACTAGAAGAGACGTGTTTAAACCGAAAATACAAGGTGGGGTATATGTTTACTAGCTGCTTGATATTTGTGTAGACAGATGTCTGCCCGTTGCTATTTGGCAAACAAACAAAGTGACCTCAATTTTGGTGGAACTGCACAAGAGAATAGTATAGTCACTGCATGCAGTGCCATTTGAAAATAGACACAGAAAGATTGGATAGTCACTTCATGGACTGCACGAAAGTAGTACTGTACTATTTATTGGCCAACACTAGATGCTTCATTGCTTTGGTCTGATCATACAATGGGCATCATTTTACCTAAGTTAAAGTTTGTATTCCAAAAATAGTCTCGCCGTGTGATCGAGAGAAGACCAAATCATATTGAAGTGGATGTTCCTCCATCATGTGTGGTTCATTCTCATGGTTCCAGCTGTTGGTGAAACCACTTATGTTTGCAAGAGGAATTGTAGACTTCACAAACAAATTTGTCTTTCACTCTGTACTGAATATTGGCCCAGAGAAGCATCCATGTTAGTAGCAAGAACATATGTTTTTTTCTAGATCTTTGCTTTTGGAGCTACATATTTGTATATGATATGTGAATCATTGAGATGCAGTAACATGTTGATCTTATGTATGGGAATCGTACTAGTTGGTTGTGAATTTGGGCTACTAATGTGAACATATTACAATGCCAGGCCTGTGAGTCTCGTGTGAACATTTCGAACGGACCGGCTCTTACTATTGTGCACAGCATGATCCTTATTTCTGTGTGCTCAGTGTTTACAAGTTACTAGCAGTTCCTTATTTCTGTTCGCTCAGTGTTTACAAGTTACTGATTGATCACTAGCTAGCCTACTAATACGCTCCTGGCAGTTTTAGTTACGACGCAAAATCCGAAGGTGGCAGTTTTTTGAATAAAAATGCATACCTCTGAAGAAACTGACATGCTATTCTGAAGAAAATGCCATGCGAATATGAAGAAACTGCCCGCAAAAATGTTCGCAAATGCCTTATCTCCCAGCGAACGTTCATCAGCTATTGCGATCCTACACGTACACTATCCGACCGACTCGATCCTACGCGATTAACCAGCGGATCACGCACGTACCTCATCTGGATGAATCAAGCGCACTCGTTTGACCGTCATGCCGACGTGCGACCCAGCACGGATGGGACGCACCACTGACGGGACGGGACGACACAGTCATAATTTCAGTTTATCTAGTTTTTCACGGCAAGCTGGTGCACTAAGCCATGCCTGCTTTTGCATTGAATTCTGATGACCACGATGACCGTCGTGTTTCCCGCGACACGCTGGTTCACCTGCCTTCCGCTTATAATTACTGGTTCCCGGCGTTCTCCGGTGGCACCATCACCCAACTCGCCCGATCCTCATAAGCCCCCACCAGCCAGACGTCGCTCGCCACTTGCCCTCGCTCTCGCCACGTCCGTCATGCCCCCGCCCATCCGCAATAGGCAACGCCGGAGGCAGTCACCGCCGGAACTAGTGTTCGGTTTTTCACTGGAAGGCAGACGGAGGGAGGAGGCATTCTATTAGTCTTTAGATGGCAATGCGGAGTATGAGGACTTGTTGGAGCGCGACCGCCTGGCGGAGGAGCAGCGTATCGCCGATTTGCGCCGCCAGCGGGGCATGGAGTAGCAGCGCACTGACGCTCTGAGTCGCGAGGCATGGAGGAGCAGCAGCGCAACTGGGCCGACTACATGGAGGCCGGCGTCCGGCAAATAGCCCTGGAGGCTATCGGGCACGCACGCGTTTGCGACGCCAAATTTTACTACCAGCTCGTCAAGTGGGTTTCCCGCTTAGAAGCCGAAGCTTTGGTGGACCACGCTGGCATGGAAAGGGCCAACGCGCGTGAGCAACGCGCCCTATTGCACCTTTGGCAAGTCCGAGGTGAGGATGAGGACATCGGTGCCGGCGTTTAGCGTGTACCGCAGATGGCTGCCGGCATAGTCTAGTCAGCTAAGAGTAAGTTAGTACTTGTACACTACTAGAGTATTAGTGGGAGTAGATAGTTAACTTGGCTATGATGGTTGTCAACGTGAAAGTTCAGTACTCTATATCTGGATCAGACTTGTTACTTTGCTCTGAATGTTAAACTTTCCGTTTGAACGTATGGAATGGGCTGTTATTTTTTTAATGGGCTGTATTTGTCCGCCACGGGTTTAGAGACTGACTTGTGGGCCTACTACGTTTATGTGTACACAATCAGGAGATGATTGTACGTGGAGAGGATGACAGCAGGGACACATCAGGGTCATGGCAGTACGCAAGCAAGTGCCTCCTTATTTCAAGCCAAAAAATGGTTCCTCCTAATGGATATCTAACATCTGGGTCCCATGCCATTATCAACGTAGTCAATAAATGAGAGAATTGCACAACGAGCGGCTGACACCAGGGACCCAGCAGCTTGCCCAGTTCTTTTTGTTTTTGAGACGGAAGTAGGGTGTCAACTGGGATGTGCGGGGCACTCTGGCCTGTGTAGCCAGCCTTTTATTTTATGTTTACCACAAGACCTGCCCAGTAGTTTTTTTTCTTTCTGAAAATGGCTAGCCCAGTTTTTTTGTTATTTTGCAGAATACCCAACTGAGGCCTACTTGCTTTGTCAGCCCTGCTGGGCTGCAAATCTTTCAAGACGAGGAGAGTTTCATTCGGCTTGCCCAGAAAATGGGCTATCAGTAATGAGAAATGGGCTGTACATTTTAAAAACACATCAAACCGGCAATTAGTTTCAAATTTCTTTTTTTTCATTTCAAGATTTTAAATTCCATTGATTTTTATGCGTGCACAATTATTTGGATTTTATATTGATATAAATTTATTTTTCAAATTAGTTTGAATGTGACTCAAAATTTTGGGATTAAAAACAGTTGGGACCGCACTGAAATATGCAAAATTTCGTATAATTTTTTAACCGTGGCCACAATATGGGCTGTAATGCTAACAAAAAGAATATGGGCTCCAAAAAAATCCTTAACAATTAGCAAATGGGTTGTAAATTATTAGAAATAATGGCAGATGGGTTGTATGCTGTTTTCCACAGATTTGAGGCTAACTTGTGCGCCTACTATAGGTTGACGCGTACGCTTTCTTAAAAAAGGTTGACGCACACGCAACGCCATGTCAATTTAGTCAGCACACGAGAGCAATGACTGTTGGATGTCCATCCAACGGCCGTCATGCTTCTTCAATCTCTGGTCTTCCTGCTCTAGCCGCTCAAACAAGCGCCAGCGGGACTGCCTGCTCCCTCCTCCCGCGGCCGGCTGTGCTACCGCGCAGGCCTCACCGCCCCACCGTACTCCCATCGCTGTCCGAGCCATCCCTATACTCACCCAGACCTCCTGTTATTCTCCGGCAATGGCAGCCTCACACTGTTGCCGAAGCAGTAAACCCTCGTACTCCCCTCCGCGTGGGAAACAACTGCCGAGTCTTCCCCGGCTCCTGGTCATTCCTTTCCTAGGCCTCGCCGTCGTCCCCGCCTTGGTGCTCTCAATGTAGCGTGGTCAACGTGGTCAAGGAATGATTTCCATTGGAAGAGGACAGTACGTGGAGAGGCTGACAGCTGAGTCCATGGCCGCAGCAAGGATGTGCCTCCTTATTACGCCAAAAATAATGATTCCTCCACCTGACAGCGGGGACCCACCGGAAGGGCTTCTATATTTCATGAAAAAAACATTCCCCCCGCTGACAGCTCGGACCCACCAGCTATATCTTTGCAGGCAAGGAAGTGCCTCCTTATTACGCACAAAAAAATGAATACCCCAGCTGCTAGGTGGGACCCACCATATTTGAAGGCTGACTTGTGGGCCTACTAAGTTGACACGGATGCAGGGCTTTGTCAACTTAGACAATATAAATGATTCTAGCTGTGGTGACCATACAATGTCCATCCAACGGCTATCGTGCTTCTTCAACCTCTCATCTTCTTGCTCCAGCCGCCCAAACCATCGCGGGCCATGCCACCTGCTCCTGCCTCCCATGGCCGGCTGTGCTGCCACGCAGGCCTCACCGCCCCCTCCTACTCCAACCTCTGGCCAGGCTATCCCTCTACTCACCCACAAGCATGTCGGATTCAGGGCTCCACAGACCCAAGAAAGGTTCGAACTCTGGGGCGTGTGCGGAGGACTCAACCTATCCAGCCAACCAGCTCGTCGCCCTACGACCTAGCTCGATGCACACGAACAAGGAAGAAGATGAACATGGCAGTTTACCTAGGTTTGGGCCACCTTACGGTGTAAGACCCTACTCTTGCTTTTGGTGGATTGGCCTCATGAGGGTCTAAGGATGAACTAGGTCAAGGGATGAACAACCTCGCGAGGTCTATGGGTGAGGGAATCAGTCGACGAGGTTCTGATCCGATCTGGGTCCCCTTCTACGGTGGTGGCTAACCTATACTTATAGTGGCCTCGGTCCTCTTCCCGCAAAACTTAGGTGGGAAGGGATCCCACAGTGGCCAATTTGAAAGGGGACAAGTAGTACATCTTATCCTGACGAAAGGTGGTCTTCGCCTGCAAAGCTTCTGGTCGTGACGCAGCAGTGGGCTCGACGATGACATTCGTCCTGCCGCGCCGGTGGCCTTGGTCTCGTTGCACTGGAATGGAAACCTTTGCCAGGCTCCTTGGGATCCCGCGTCTGTGCTTGCCTCCTTAGCACCAAAGAGGAAACTGCCTCCTCTGCACCCGCTAGCGCCCGCCTGGCCTTGGTCGTCATGGCTTGCATCATCGCAACCTCATGAGGTTGTGTACCTGCATAGAAATCTCAGCTCCTCAGGAGGCAGCATGGGGAGGCCGCTTCCTCAGGAGGTCTTGGTGTCGTCCGCCTCGCGAGGGTCTTGTCCTGATAGCCTTGGAGGTGGGCCGTACCAGGGCGTCGAAGGTGCCACGCTGTGGGCCGCAGGCAGGCAAGTCTGGGTACCCTGGTTCCCAGAACGCCGACAGTAGCCCCCGGGCCCAAGGCGCGCTCGGACTTGGCTTCGAGGCGATGCCAAAGGGCAAGGGCAAAGGGCCGCGGGCCCCAATCGCCTGCGGGCCAGGCTGACGCGTGGCACTTGATGGGACGTTGGCGTCTCTGCTTCCCACAATGCGTCGGCAACTGCCCAGGCTGACAAAAGCCTGGCGCCTGCTACCGAGCCATCATTGCTCTCCCTTCGCCTTGCTCCAGATCCCCTTTCTCCCAGCCGAGAACATCTCCAGATCCGGCCACACTCCTCCCCCTTCCTTCAAGATCTCATGAATGGCGTCTGGGAAGGCGAAGCCTGCCACACCGGCCGCAAGTTCCTCCTCCTCTTCTGCGCTGGCCCTCGACACGTCACCGAGGAGAAGCACCTTGCTACCGCGCTCCTGCTGAGGGCGAGCGATGACAATGAGTGGAACAAGGCCATCCTCCTGGCCGGCTCCGCCAAGCAAAGGACCTTGGCGCAAACGTTCTATCCCTTCTTCCTCCACAGTGTCTTCGCGGGGCTCATCCCACCTTTCTTCGGATTCTTCATCGCCGTCCTCGACCACTACCAGGTTCAGGCCCTGCATCTTCAGCCCAACTCCATTCTCCTCATGTCCATCTTTGCCTTCTACTGCGAGGCATTCATGGGAGTGAGGCCCTCCGTTCCGCTCCTCCGGCACTTCTTCTACCTACGACTGCACGATCTGGCCCAGCGCTCTGGCTGCGTGTGCTTCATCGCGGTCCACAAGAACAACCTGCTCATGAGGGCCGGAAAGAAGGTGGACAACTTCCGGCGCCGATGGGTGTTCATGGACGCCAAGGGCCTCCACGTGCAGCTCGAATTGCCAACCCAGCTGCCGGAGAAGCTTGACGGGTGGGGTCACGAGAAGTTCTCTGACCCCCGAGTTGCGCCTGTCCTGAGGAAGATGACCGCAGACATCGAGGCCAGGGCACTGACGGGAGGCATGCTCATCAAGGAGTTCCTAACACAGCGTCTGGCCCCACTCCAGGCGCACACGCGCCCCATGTGGGAGTTCCAGGGTGCAGAGGATGACATCCGGCTACACTCGGGGAGCTTGACAGGCGAGGAGCTAGACAAGGCCATGAACACCCTGCTTGAGGGCGAGCCAGGAGACCTCCCGGAGGCCTACGCACCGCTGTACCGTCGTGCCGATAGGGCCGCACTGGTCGCCGCCATGCCCGTCTTCAACGAGCTGGGGCTCATGCTGCCTGAGGTCCCCAACTCTCCGGTGCTGGTGTCTTCTGGTGACAACGCGGGCGAGGAGGGCGAGGAGGACTCAGAGGTGACCAAGGACGACGTGGCGGAGATCTCTCCCCCGTCCCAGAGTGAGCTCCTCCGCAGCCTCGCAGATGACGACGACGCCGTCGAGCCCCCGACCGTGGAATCCCCACGCTCCACCGGGGTCATCACGAGGTCCGAGGCCACTCCCCGGGCCCTCCGAAGGCCAGGCCAGGCGACACCGAAGAAAGGCGGGGCGGATCCCCTCCCTTAGGGCGGCGCCTCTGCCTCGCCAAGCGGCGATGCCATGCCGAAGCCGGTCGAAGAGTGCCCCGCCCACTCCCCAAGCGCGATGAAGGCCGTGCCTAGGAAGAGTGGGGGTGCCCCTGCCCCGGCCAGGAAGAGGGCGTACATTGCCCCCGACGAGTAAGTACCTTACCTTGTTTTTGTTCAGCACACTGTACCGTGCTCACATTGCTTCCCCCTTGGTGACCAGGATGGGCGCCGTGGCGAAGAAGAGGAAGGAAGGAGCTCAAGCTCCGGAGGCGCCACTTCTTGCTACAGTCGCCGCACCTTCGGTACAGGCGGGGGAGACCATCCCCGGTCTCCTCGTGATAGAGCAGGCTTCTCAAGACGTGATGACGCCGCCTCGGGAGGAGCTGGCCCCTGCGGGCCAGCAGGCCGCGGAGCCGGCTGCACCCGTTGCGCCCGCGCTAGGCCCTGCACCCACGACAACCCAAGCCGACCTTGCTAGCCCCTCCGAAGCCGTAGAACAGCCTGCTGTGCTCATGCCACCTTCTCCTCCGACCCTCGCGCTCATGAACTGCGGCCCCCTGGTCAGGCCCGGGGCTCTGGACGAGGCCTACATTGCGCTCGGCCGTCTCCGGCCAGACCTTCATGACGCCGACAGGTGCCTCGCGAGGGAGCGCATGGGGCTCCTCTCTGGGAGGCTCCAGCAGTAGAACTCGAAAGCGGTGAGGACGGTGGCAGCATTGTTGACCAGGGGCTTCCAACGAGCGGGGCAGGTGGCGGCAGTGGCGTTCCTTCTTAGTTTTATCCTGCAACATTTACCATGCCTCGTGGAGGCATAAGACTTCTGTTTAAGCTTGCGGAACAATCGGTGCTTGTAATAATTATTAGGACCCCGTGGTTTCCTTATTGCGCCACGTTTCCTTCGTGCTTGCTTTTGTGCTCTGCGTCGGTAGGGCCCAGCCCCGTGCATACCTCGACCGCCGTTGGTGTGTCTGGATCACTAGGACGGCACCAAGTGGCGAGGGGCTACGTGGCTAGTGAGGCCCCTGAGTCGTGATGCTCAGGAGGTCCCCCTTGACATGCGAGCAGCCCTCATGAAGGAAATGTGGACGCCGGGGTGTAGGACTTCGTGCTCTGTGTCGGCAGGGCCCAGCCCTGTGCATACCTCGACCGCCGTTGGGGCGTCCGGATCACCAGGATGATACCAAGGGGCGAGGGGCTACGTGACTAGTGAGGCCCCTGAGTCGCGATGCTCAGGAGGTCCCCCTTGACATGCAAGAAGCCCTCATACCTTTGACCACTAGCTTTTGCCTGGGGGGAACGCGAGAAGACCAGGTACCCGGACCTGGTAGGGTAGCGTGTGCGAGCTGGGGCCTGAGCACCGCCCTCGTGTCCAGCAACCTCGCGTGATCCTCCCGAGGGGGAAGCGTTGGGGTGTTGCCGGTCGTAGAGCCGAGAGGCTATCCTGAGGTTGGTGCGGCCGCGAGGGCGCCCTCAGTTGTTTATTCATGAGTGCGGAGCATGGTGCTTCAACTTTATCATGGGCATAGTCACTCCTTGACCGTGTCGTCCGGTAGCACGGAGCATGGGGCTTCCACTGGTGCGTGGGCATAGTCGCTCCTCGACCGTGTCGTCCGCCAGCGCAGAGCATGGGGCTTCCACTGGTACGTGGGTGGGAGTTCCCACTGGGGGAGACTCCGGGGCGTGTACAACCCTGTTCGTACGCGTGGCTAGCATGACAGAACTGGAGGAGGCGTATCTGGGCACTCGTGAGCCAGCACGGGACTCACGAGGCCCTACCTCAAGGCGGGTTGCGCCTGATTTTTGCGGCGTGGGGCGCGCGTAAGAAACCTGCGGGGCGATGGGGGGTCCTGTGCCGAATGCCCCTCCGGGGGTTATTGCATGAGAAGGCCGGACACCAATGACCCCAGGAGGTGACATGAACGGGGCCGGCCTGCTAGACAGAGCTCAGCCATTGGTTTTATCGACGCTGCAGGGATGGACCCGAGCACAGACGCCGTGCCAAGTCTTCTCATGCAACGATCCCACGGAAAAACAGCCGGCGCACGGCTCCCGCTGCAGTGAAGCGCCGAACTGCGGTTGTACGAACCGGGCCATGCAGCCGCACTTGCCCACACGTGATTAGCTCATGCGAGAACAAGGCACCAAGGACCACGGGAGGTGACGCGCACGGGAGCTGGCCCGCGGGACAGAGCTCGGTCGCTTCGGTTTTTCGACGCTGCAGGGACAAACCTGAGCACAGACGCCGTGCCAGTCCTTAATCATGAGGCGGTCGCGGGCGGGTTTGCGAGGGTGCAGCGACATCATAGTGATGAAGCACCGGATAGGCAGTTGAGATACTTAGGAAACTCATGAAGGCAAAGCCAGTTCTGATACATGCGCAAAACGATACAGCTACGGGGTCGGACCCTAGCAGCCTGAGGATAATGCAGCCCGAGGGGCGCCCTCAGTTGAACAAACCAAAAAGTCACCTGGCACCATTGTTGTGGAAGCGTTGGAGTAGCTAAAGACGTGTACTATAGAGATCGGTCCTCACGAGCCGACCGGCTCCTGAGTCCTGGGAGGCTCCAGAGGTCCGGGGGATCGCGAGGGCCCGTCACCTCCTCGGTCAGGACCACCTGGCTCCTGGCCTCGTGAGCCGTCGAGGCTCCCTACATGAGGTGCTGGTATGAGGCAGCCACGTTCAGTAGGCCAAACGGCATGCAGACGTAGCTGTAGGGGTAGCCCCCGCTCCGGCCGACGCGGGATGGCCAGAAGAGGTCCTGTGAAGCAGCCCTGTTGAGGCCTGGGATGTTGACATAGACGCGCAGCTCACCGCCCGCGTTAGGGGTGGCAGCTGCACTGGGTGGTGTGGGGCGATGCTCGCCACGCATGGCTCGCACCTCCAGAAGCTCCTCGATTGCCTTGGTGATGAACTCCTGAGCGCCCGGTGCCTCGTGCCTTGCGCCTTGCTCACGGAGGCGCGCATCAAAGCACGCCTCCACGTGGTGCCCGCACGCCTTCCTCGTGATGCCGGTCAGGTCAGAGGCCCTCCATAGGAGAGCCCCCGAGGCCATCCTGAGGGGGGCGCCGGGCGCGCCTCCCTATGCGAGAGGGAAAGACGCCCCAGCAGAGGGCACGGGGCCTGAGGCACGATCGTCGGGTGCCCCAGCCTCCTGATGCCCCTTTGGGAGGAGCTGCTTCTTCTTCTTGGGGATGGCCTCAGGGGGCATGATGGCACCCTCGCCATCTGAATTCTCGACCGCCGCGACCTGGTAGGCGCGCTCGAGGGAGCACACCGCATCCTTTTCATCGCAGGCGACCGTGATGATGCTGCCACTCCCTGGCATCTTGAGGACATTGTAGCCATGGTGAGTTGCTGCCATGAACTTGGCGAGGGCCGGATACCCAAGGATGGCATTGTACGGGAGATGGATGTAGGCGACATCGAAGTCGATGAGCTCAGTGTGGTAGTTGTCGTGCTTGCTGAAGGTGACAGGGAAGCGAATCTACCCTATGGGAATGGTGGAGCCATCGGTCACCCCTGAGAAAGGCTTGGTGGGCAGAAGCTGGTCATATGGTACTTGGAGCGTTTCAAACGTCTCGACAAAGAGAACGTTGATCCCAGCGCCACCATCGATGAGGGTCTTGGTGACAAGGACGTTGCTGATGGTTGGCGTGCAGAGCATTGGGAGCGCGCCGGCGGCGGCTGAGCATTTGAGCTGGTTCATGGAGTCAAAGGTGATGGCGTGCTTGGACCACCTGAGGGGGCGCGACACCTTGAGCTTGGGGAGGGCCGCATTCACCTCACGAGCGAACTGCTTGAAGATGCGATGAGAGGCGGGAGCCTGAGCGCCACCCAGGATGTAGGCGATTGTGTGAGGCTCTTGGAAGCCCCCAGCCCCATCATCTTGGCAGTTGTCATTGTTTCTCCTAGGCGGTGGCGGCAGCGGAGGGAGGCCGGCATTGCCCTAGGGGCAATCCTAACAAGGCTGGTCCTGCCAAGGGCCCTCATGAGGCTGGCCCTGCCAGCGGTCCTCACGGGGTTGGTCGCGCCTGCCCTGGCGGGGGTCGCTGTTGTCCCAGCGGCCTCCACCGCGGCCTCCTCCGCGGCCGTAGCCGCGGTCGCTATGCTCAGGGCGGCGGCCAAAGCGCCCGTCGCGGATTGCCCTGAGCTCCTGGAAGTCGTTAGTGTTGTGGCTGTGGACGTTATGGAAGACGCAGAACGGGCGGTTGCCCCTGGGAGGCTCATCATGGTCACGGCCACGCTTCATCTCGGGCTCCGCGGCTAGCATGGCGGGGCCCTTACGCTTCACTTCCTTAGCCTTGGCCTTCTTGTCTTCAGGAGTGACCTCCGGAAGCTCCAGGAGGGAGAGGCGACCTTCCTCGGCCCTCGCGCATCTGGTTGCCATGTTGAACATCTCCAGAGCCGAACACAAGTCCTCGTGGATGGCGAGCTTTTCCTTCACCTTGACGTCCCGAATGCCATCAGGGAGTGTCGTGATGATGGCCTCGTCCGACACCTTCGGGATCTTGAGGCGAACATTCATGAAGCACTGTATGTACTTGTGCAAGGTCTCGCCTGGCTGCTGCTTTATGCGCCGCAGGTCGCCTGCTGCAAGAGCACGGTCATGAGTGCCCTGGAAGTTGGCGATGAAGCGCTCGCGTAGCTCATCCTAGGAGGAGATCGACCCCACCGGGAGGTTCAGGCGCCAAGAACGCGCGCCATCCTTGAGGGCCATGGGGAACCAGTTCGCCATGGCCTTGTCATTGCCGTTCGCCGCCTCGAAGCTCAGCTCATAGAGCTGGAGGAACTCAGCGGGGTTAGGAGTGCCGTCGTAGCATGGAGGCAGATTCGGCTTGAACTTGTCGGGCCAGACGATGCGGCGCAGCTCCGAGGTGAAAGCATGTCAGCCTGCCGCACTCACAGGTACCGGTCGCATGGGGGGAGCTTGATCTTGGCGCCCACGCGCCACCGCCTTTGGTAGCACGCGGTCCTGACGCGGCAACGCTGGAAGCGCGCGCGCATCGGCCTGCGGGCGCTGCACCACCTGACAGCTTTCTTCATCATGCGCCGACGCCCTGTGCAGCGGGTCGCGTTGGGGTGCCTCACGCTTGGGCTCAGGGTCCGCGCCGTGTAGAGGAGGAGGAGGAGGCGCGCCGTGAGCCACATCGCCCGCTAGGGACGGCGGGGGACGGGGCGAATGGGACGGTGCAGGGGACTCACCGGCGGCGTTGACAAGCTCGGCGATGCGGCTGAGCCAGTCGTCGTAGAGGTCGTTGGCTGGATGGTAGCGCAGAAGCTCATGCGCCATGAGCAGCGCAGCCTGCATGTTCGCCAGCCCGCGATGAACATGAGAAGACGACGCCATGGCTGGAGTGGGTGATGGAGTTGCGGTGTGGCCATCGCGCCGCACGGACGGTGGCAGCGACGAATCCTGTTGTTCGCGAGCAGCAGGGTCAGTGGCGGTGTTAGCCACCGGGGAGGCGGAGCGGCGAGGAGCACCGTTGCCCACGGGTGCCGTCTAAGAGACACGAGCGGCTCGGCGCTCGGCACGGACACGGCGAGCGTCGACCATAGGAATGACGGAACGGCGGTGGAGCGAACGGTGGAAGAGAGGCTTCGACACGCCCCTACCGGGCACGCCAAATGTCGGATTCAGGGCTCCACAGACCCAAGAAAGGTTCGAACTCTAGGGCGTGTGCGTAGGACTCAACCTATCTAGCCAACCAGCTCATCGCCCTACGGCCTAGCTCGATGCACACGAACAAGGGAGAAGATGAACACGGCAGTTTACCCCAGGTTCGGGCCACCTTGCGGTGTAAGACCCTACTCCTGCTTTGTGGTGGATTGGCCTCACGAGGGGCTAAGGATGAACTAGTACAAGGGATGAACAACCTTGCATGGTCTATGGGTGAGGGAATCAGTCGACGAGGTTCCGATTCGATCCGGGTCCCCTTTTACGGTGGTGGCTAACCTATACTTATAGTGGCCTCGGTCCTCTTCCCCCAAAACATAGGCGGGAATGGATCCCACAGTGGCCAATTTGAAAGGGGACAAGTAGTACATCTTATCCTGACGAAAGGTGGTCTTCGCCTGGTCGTGACGTAGCAGTGGGCTCGACGATGACATCCGTCCTGCCGCGCCGGTGGCCTTGGTCTCGTTGCACTTGAATGGAAACCTTTGCCAGGCTCCTTGGGAACCCGTGTCTGCGCTTGCCACCTTAGCACCAAAGAGGAAACTGCCTCCTCTGCACCCGCTGGCGCCCGCCTGGCCTTGGTCGTCATGGCTTGCGTCATCGCAACCTCATGAGGTTGGGTACCTGCATAGAAATCTCCGCTCCTCAGGAGGCAGCCTGGGGAGGCCGCTTCCTCAGGAGGTCTTGGTGTCGTCTGCCTCGCGAGGCTTGGCCCCTAGCGAGGGTCTTGTCTTGTTAGCCTTGGAGGTGGGCCGTACCAAGCCATCGAAGGTGCCACGCCGTGGGCCGCAGGCAAGCAAGTCTGGGTACCCTGGTTCCCAGAACGCCGACAAAGCCCTGTTATTCTGCGACGATGGCAGCCTCACACCGCAGCCGAACCAGTCAACCCTCGTACTCCTCTTTGTGTGGGCATCCACTGTCGCGTCTTCCCTTGCTCCACGTCGTCCCCTTTCTAGGCCTCGCCGTCGTCCACCGCCTTGGTTCTCTCGGTGCGGCATGGTCAATGTGGTCAAGGAACAACTTCCATCGGAAGAGGACTGTACGTGGAGTGGCTGACAGTTGGGTCCACGGCTACAGCAAGGAAGTGCCTCCTATTATGCGTAAAATAATTATTCCTCCACCAGATAGCAGGGACCCACCGGAAGGGACTCTGTATTTTGCGGAAAAAAAATCCCCCTGACAGCTGGGACCCACCAGCTACATCTTCGCACGCAAGGAAGTGCGTCCATACTATGGGCCAAAAAATGATTCTTCCACCTGGCAGCTGGGACCCACCAGCTATATCTTCACACGCAAGGAACCGCTGGGACCCACCCGGTCGAAGCGTACATAGCGTTGTCTGTCTGGTCGTGAACTTGTACGTACATACTGAAAGTGCGTTATATCGACTAGAGGAGGGGTGAATAGGCGATTTTTACAAATTCGTCACTGAGGAATCTCAAGGTGAGGAAATTCCTAAGCGACGAACTACATAGCAGCGGAATAAGTACTCAGATGCAAGCATAACAGAGCAGTAGCACAGTCATCATGATGAAATGAAAACAAGCACAGAGTACGAGAAGCGTAAACACAAGATAAGCAGGCTGAAGACAAACTGAGGAAATTGAGAAAGTCTTCAGTCAAAGTCTTCAAACAGTAATGATCAAATACATAGCAAGTATGCGAGGAAATGAAAGGGTTGAGGAAATAGAACCAGTGGCTCGGTGAAGACAATGATTTGGTAGACCAGTTCCAACTGCTGTGACAGTTGTACGTCTGGTTAGAGCGGCTAGGTATTTAAACCTGAGGACACACAGTCCCGGACACACAGTCCTCACTGTATTCTCCTTGAGCTAAGGTCACACAGACCTCGCCCAATCACTCGTGGTAAGTCTTCAGGTGACTTCCAAACCTTCACATACTCGGTCACTCGGCAATCCACAATTTCCTCTTGGATGCTCTATACCATGACGCCTAACCGTCTGCAGGATGCACAGTCCTCAAAGGTAACAAGCGCCGGTTCCACACAGGAACAATCTCTTCAGTGATGCTCAATCACTTTGGGTTTGTAGGTGTTTGGGTTTTTGGGTTTTTCCTCACTTGATGATTTTCGCTCAAAGTCCTCGCAGGATGGAATGCTCTAAATGACAAGTGTCAATCTATTTCTCGGAGCAGCCAACCAGCTAGTGGTTGAAGGGGGGCGGCTATTTATAGCCTAGGGAGCAACCCGACATGATAAGACATAAATGCCCTTCAATGATATGACCGTTATGTGGGTAGGATATTTGGACAGCTGGCGCGTAGCACAGCAACGGTCGGATATTTGAGTATCAAATTCCTCAGGGCTATCATGTTCCTCACTTGTAGGCAATCCGCACTGGCGAATTCCTAACTCCTCAGTCAGAACAAATTCCTCAGAGAACAGAAAAACTTCATCTCTGTCACTGAAGAACTTGACTAAACTGAATGAGATTTCCAATTGCTTCACTCGAAAGGATTGGGTAGGTGTAGGATTTTGAGTTGAGCATCACTTGGAAACTTTTCCTTAGTTTTACCTCGACCCCCTTTTACAGTACGGTGTTTCCTATGACTCAAGAAGAAGAAAATGAAACTATGAAAACAAAAGTCTTCACGCTTCATAATCCTCGCATGAATATCAAGTCTTCAGGGTCACACCAATTTCTTCACTTTCAAAGTCTTCAAGAAAACCAAAGTCTTCAGTTGAAGACATTCATTTTTAGGGGTCGACATTCATCGTAAATAACAAACTCCTCATAGACTTATAGACCTGTGTACACTCACAAACGCATTAGTCCCTTAACCTATAAGTCTTCAATACACCAAAATCACTAAGGGGCACTAGATGCACTTACAATCTCCCCCTTTTTGGTGATTGATGACAATATAGGTTAAGTTTTCAACGGGGATAAACATATGAAGTGTAAATACTGATATTGAGGAATTTGACTGCAAGATATAGAAGAACTCCCCCTGAAGATGTGCATATTTGAGGAATTTGCTTTGAAATAGCAAATGCACATTGTTGAGTAATATCATGGAGATCTCCTCCTATATCTTGAAATTCATACACGCTCATATCATATGATATGAAGAATTTGAAATGCATGATGAAATATGGTGTCTGACGAAATTCAGCATGCAGAAAGCAGTTCAAAAGTATCAGACCACCATAGGACTTAAGTTTACAACTCATTAGAGCAAACACCTCAGAAGAGCAAGAGTTGAAACTTAACAGAAATATAGCCCATATATAAGACCCGCTTGAAGACTAACTCAAATTTCTCCCCCTTTGTCATCGAATGACCAAAAGGGACGAAAAATGAGGACTAACGCCCCTGAAGAATATCATCATGATGTCGATGGAGGAGCGCCAGCATTGTTGGGGTCGTCCGTTGAGGTAGGGCCTGCCGCAGTGTCGTTCAAGTCTTCAGCTTCATCCGTCTCGCGCGATGAAGAATATGAACTGGCAACAAGCTGAGGAACTTTGACTTTCTTGAATTTCTTCGAAGGTGGCTGAGACCAGTCAAAGTCCTGTTGGAATCCCATCTCCTTGAGTTCTTCAGCACTATGAAGATTAGACAGAATCGCCCAAGTGCGGTCAAAGACTTCATGCAAGTAGTAGTGATTCTTCTTCACAGTGTTTTGAGTGACTGTCATGTTCTAAAGAATTGCACCAAACTGACGCTTGACCCACTTGTGATTTCGATCAACTTTCTGATGAAGACTAAGGAGAAGTTCACGATCAGTCATCACACGCGGAGCTGTGGCCTGAGGATGATGTTCTGAAGCTTTGGCGGCAGAATCTTGAGTTGCAGAGTCATCATTGGTGGAATAGGAAGTAGCTCTGCGAAACTGTCCATCCAATGGACGGGTACCTTCATCAATAATAGCAGCCTTGCCCTTCTCGTCAGCTAAGGAAATAGTCCGTTTGAGGACTTCGATAGGGGGCAAATAGCTGAGATGATTTTGAAAATCAGCCTTATAATGAATTGAAGACCTTGATCTGATGAACTTCATGATCCAGGGAGCATAAGGCTTCAACTCAAAAGGTGACAGAGCAGCATTGGCCAAAGTCCTCATGAAGAAATCATGGTAGTTGATAGGAATACCGTGAATGATTTTGAACAGCAGATTCTTCAGCATGCCAACAACTTCTTCATCATCAGAGTTGTGGCCCTTGATTGGACTAAGGGTTTTGGTCAATATGCGATAAACTGTCCTTGGTACATAGAGCAATTCCTTGACGAGGAATTTGGTCCTTGGAGCTTGGCCTGGCTTCAAAGGCTTCATCAGCACTTGCATCAGATGATCAGACAGTTCAGGTTCAACATAGAGAAGCCTTGCACCTTCAGTGGGAGGACTGACTGGGACGGCATGAAGCAATTCAGAGGCCGGTGCTTTGAAATGAGTATTATCGGTCATCCAGTCCAATACCCATGAATTGACATCATCAACATTTCCAGTAATGTGCAGCGTGGCGAAGAATTGAAGAATGAGTTCTTCATTCCAATCACAGATGTCGGTGCAGAAATTGAGTAACCCAGCGTCATGAAGAACACTGAGGATTGGGGTGAAGCAGGGCAGTGATTCCATATCTACATGAGGAATTTGCTCATGTTCAAAGATCTTATCCTTATCAAACAATAATGAAGAATAGAAGTTCATCTGGCTTGCAGTCCAGAAGCGCTTGCGACGAAGTCGAGCAGAGTCATAGGGATTGTAGTCAGTGAAGAATATGTGCTCATTGAAGAAATCCTCAGCATTAAACTTCTGCTTCTTGGAGTGAGGGTTCTGTGGCTTTGGCTGAAGATTAACAGTTGAAGAATTTACAGCCTCTTGAGGTATAGCCACTGGAGCCACAGGCTGAGGAATTTCAGCAGCAGCCTTGGCCTCCATTTCTTCAGACATATGTACATCAGCGCTAGTGACTGGAACTTCTTCAGGAATAGAATGAAGTGAAGCTTGACGTTCATCAGAGCCCGTATGAATTTCTTCAGTTGGCACAGGGGACTGAGGAACTTGATGTAGAGGGGTTGTCAGAGGTGAATTGGGGTGATGACTTTCCCAAAAGTCATCATTTAGAATAGGTGTTGTAGACCCAATATCCACATCCTCATCTTGTTCAATTTCTTCGATGCCTGCCTCTTCAGCTGTGAACTGAGGCATGGGCGATGATACCAGTGGGGTTGAAGGGAAAGTATCCACTTCAATTTCTTCATCCATCTGCTCTGTCAAAGCAGCAGAAGGATCTGCTTCATCAGATTTACTTGGAATTTCATATTCCTTACCAAAGGGAATGATCTCCTTTGATGGCATGCTTGATATTGGAATAGCATCAATTGGGTTTTCAGATGAACTCGTCAAAGTCTTCAATTTCTTGGGAGCTGAAGACTCTGAAGATGCAGATGCTTTCCTTTTCTTCACAGCTGCTCACTCCGCAGCTTTGGTTTTCTTCGCTTCTGTTGCAGAAGGAAGGTTGATGCTTGTCGTCGGTGCAGGAGGAGCAGAGGAAATTGGTTGAATTTCTTCAGGCACAACTGATGCAGTTGCCCTAGCCTGTTCAGATTCCTCAGGCACAGTAGCAGAAGCTTCAACTGGCCTGGATTGCTCTTCAGGCGCAATATTGGAGGTTGCCCTGGCATTTTCTTCAGAGACTGGAATTTCTTCAGCAGCTCTGGCGCTTTCATTTTCTTCAGCAGACTGAACAGATGTTCCAGTCTGAGGAGATTTGGGTTGCGATGAAGCTGCAACACTTGGAGTAAATCCTTTTGCCATTCTGACGAATCTGACTTTGGCACCTAGCCAATCTACACGGAATGCATGAAATTCATCACTGAGTGCTTTGATCTCAGCCTGCATAGTCACAAGTTCTTCAGGAGACATTTTCACAACATTGTTCTTCAGAAAATGCTCCTTCTTGTACTGAGCCTTCTTCACCTGCCTGGCCTTTTCAAATTTCCATTTCTCTTCATTTATGAAGGCCGTCAACATGTGACTTTGACCAGGAGTGAGGTTTAATTCAGGCAAAGGTGTGTTAGGGTCCTTGTGCCATAGATCGATGAAATCAAGGATCTTCCTTGGATCCAGCATGAGAAGCACAACACTGCCTTTGGCACTAGAGGCCCTTTGTTGTCGATTTCTGATGATCTCAGCTAATTCTTCATCATCAGCTTCGTCTTCGCTTGACGGAACCTGAAACGCGACTTGCTTCTTGTGAGGACTTGGCCTTGTGCCTCGTCCAGCAGTGGCCTTTTTCTTCAGCAAGGTCGGAGTTGTTGAAGACTGAGGTGGAGCTGAAGAACTTGCAGAGACTCCTGAAGCAATTGAGATTCCAGTAGTCCTTTGGCATGTGGCAAGATGCACAGGTGCTGAGGACTTTGCAGGAGCAGCTGAGGATTTTGCAACTGAGGGAGTTGGAGCTGCTTTTGAGGAATTTGCTTGAGGATCAGGCCGTGAGGGCTTTGAAGAGCTTGGCCGTGAGGGCATTGCAGCTGAGGAACTTGTCTTGACGGCTGATTTCTTCAGCATAGCCTTCTTAGGCTTGGTAGCAGAGGCCTCAGCGGCGACAGCAACAGAATCTTCATTGAATTTCTTCACTGCCTCTTTAGTCACTTTGGCCAGCTTGGCTTGACGCTTAGCCCACTCCTGAGGAAATTCCTCACCTCTTCTGATGCTAGTGGGATCAGCTTCTTGGCCAGGAGCCAATGGAGGTCTTGGACATGGAGGGTTAACAGCGAATTTCTTCATGTACTTGGGAGTGACATAGCGATATTCCCTCCATTCTCTTGCCCATCTCCTCTCAATCTTCTGAATGCACACTTTGCGCTGATTTTTGTTCTCCTTGCCATGAGTTGCTTCATCAGGAGTATAATATTCATCATAGATGTCATCAGGGATCTCAAAAGCAGTATTTGTCTCTGGCCTTTTTCCTCCCTTCTGAGGTCTTTTACCATCAGCCATTTTCTTCACTAGAGGATTTTGAACAATCGAATTTTCTGATGAGGTATGCAATTTTTCTTCAAGGAACGCTGCAAATGAGTTAAGTTGATGAGAACCTAGAGATTCAGCAGCGGACATGTGTACCTGTGAACAGAATATAGGTGCGAAGAGTTTTGGAGAGGTCATATGCGTTCTCAGAAGATTTTCAAAAGTATCAAGTTTGAGGAATTTGACAAGAGGTGTCTTGAGGAATTTCACTAAGCATTTTGACTTAGGTTCCAGAGTTGTGTAGATTGAAAATCCACACAATTGAGGAATCTTGAAGAAAAACGTTGCTTAGAGAAACTGATCAAGGACAGAAGCAAGTTGTTGTTTAGATTTTGTTGAAAGTTGAAGAATAAACACCTTTTGAAGATTTTGTTGAAATCATCAGAATCAACAAGGGCAGTAAAAATAAATTTTATTTACCCTTGACGAAGAACACGACGAACTGAGAGTAGCAGTGGAGAAGTTCGTCCGTTCAGATCTTCCACGCCCTAACTTGGCGATGGAAAACAGCTACGGCGGCGGCGGAGTGAAGATTTCCGCGGCCGGCGAAAGTACGACGGCGACGAGGTCGAGGCAGTGAAGCTCTTCCTCACCGGCGACGATGGAGTGTAGCGGCGGCGCTAGGTCTGAGAGCTCGAGCGAGGGAAGTGAGATCGAGCGGGAGGAGAAATCTGAGGAGGGTGAGGGGTATTTATAGCAGAGGTGAAAAACCGCTCGTCCGAAGAAAATGGACGAACGTGCCCCTGACCCTTCTCATCCTAGCGACATGTGTCACCCACGTACTGTGAAGTGGAGATCGTGTTTGATCGTGGGTGAATAGATAAATCTTATCGAGGGATATGGAATGGTTTGAGCGGCAAAAGCCGAAAATTCAGATAAGAATATTTTAAGGTTTCGTTCGCAAATTCTTCAGCTGTCAAGGACACAGTGAAGACTTTGAACGGGTTTCAAATAGAACGCACATGAAGAATTTGTGAACGGACTGGATTGAGTTTAGCATAGAGGGGGAAAGGGTCCGATCACATTCACTTAGAAGAAAAACAACTTGAAGAATTAGCAATAAGTGAATGCTGTAGAGGACAGAAAACTCAAATATATATATATATTCAATGAAGAACACAGACGGAAAGAGTGAAGATTTTGCAAAGTTGAAGAATTTGAAAATTTGAAGAATTTGCACAATGATGAAAAACTCAAATTTTGAAGATTTTCAACTTTTTGTGGTGGCGTGACCCACCGTGTAAGAATGATGATTTCAGACACCGCATACAATTGTCGTAGGGCTCTGAGAATCGAATTCTTCATTAATTTCTTCACACTTAGAGGGTTAGTCTTCATTGATTGAAGAAAAAGGTTTCTTCGTGTGTTGCACATCTAAGTCATCAATTTGCATAAGTGTTAGGATGTGTGTCCTTTTCAAAGGACATTCGAAGATTCTAAGATATTTAGCTCACACCGCAATTTGCTAAATCTCTTCTCATCCAAGGGCTTTGTGAAGATATCCGTTAGTTGTTCTTCAGACTTCACGGGATCAATAGAGATGTCACCCTTCAACACATGATCTCGAAGAAAATGATGACGAATCTCGATGTGCTTTGTCTTTGAGTGCTGAACTAGGTTATGAGCAATTTTGATGGCACTCTCGTTGTCGCAGTAGAGTGGCTCATTCTTCACATTGATGCCGTAGTCCTTGAGGGTTTGCTTCATCCATAGCAATTAAGCACAGCAAGAACCAGCAGCAATATACTTAGCTTCAGCAGTAGAGAGTGATACGCAGTTCTGCTTCTTCGAGGACCAACATACTAAGGATCGTCCGAGGAAATGGCATGTGCCTGAAGTTGACTTGCGGTCCACACGATCACCAGCATAGTCAGAGTCAGAATATCTAATGAGATCAAAAACCAAGCCCTTGGGATACCATAATCCAAGTGTTGGAGTGTGAGCTAGATATCGAAGAATATGTTTCACAGCCTTATGGTGTGATTCCTTCGGTGTAGCTTGAAAACGGGCACACATGCAAACACTAAGCATAATATCCGGCCTAGATGCACATAGGTACAATAAAGAGCCAATCATGGAGTGGTATACCTTTTGATCGAAGTCTATTCCATTTTCATCAGTGCATAGATGGCCATTTGTGGGCATAGGGATTTTGACGCCTCTGCATTCTTGCATACCGAATTTCCTCAGAACGTCCTTGAGGTATTTCTCTTGAGAAATGAAGATGCCATTGCGTTGTTGACGAATTTGAAGACCTAAGAAGAATTTCAATTCTCCCATCATGGACATTTGATATTCCTCACTCATCATGTAAGCAAATTCGTCACTGTAATGTTGGTTAGTACAGCCAAAGATAATATCATCAACATATATTTGGCACATGAATAATTCATCATCATAGGTTTTGGTGAAAAGAGTTGGGTCGAGTGAACCGGGTTTGAAGCCTTTCTTAATGAGGAATTCCTTCAAAGTATCATACCACGCCCGAGGGGCCTGCTTGAGGCCATAGAGGGCCTTATTGAGTCTGAAGACTTTGTCAGGATGCTTAGGATCTTCAAAACCTGGGGGTTGAGCAACATATACTTCTTCCTCAAGCTTACCATTGAGGAATGCACTTTTCACATCCATTTGATATAAGATGATATTATGATGGTTAGCATAAGCAAGCAATATGCGAATAGCCTCAAGTCTAGCAACATGTGCAAAAGTTTCATCGAAATCAATTCCTTCAACCTATGTGTAGCCTTGAGCCATAAGACGAGCCTTGTTCCTCACCACTAGGCCATTTTCATCTTGCTTGTTGCGGTAGATCCATTTGGTACCGATGATATTGTGCTTGCATGGGTCCGGTCGCTTGACAAGCTCCCATACATTGTTCAACTTGAATTGATGTAATTCCTCTTGCATTGCTTGAATCCATTCAGGCTCCAGAAATGCCTCATCAACTTTGGTGGGCTCTGTGATAGAGACGAAAGAAAAATGCCCACAAAAGTTAGACAAATGTGAAGCTTTCGAGCGAGTCAGAGGACCTGGTGCGTTGATGATTCTCTCAATCTGTACTTCATTTGCAACGCGGGGATGAGCAGGTTGACGACTTTGATTTGGCTCAGCATTTTCTTCAGAGCCATTTTCTTCAGGTGCGCTAGCATGCTGTTCTTCATGTTCTGGAATGATTTCTTCTGCAGATTCTTCAGTAGGAATGACATCCTCAGTAGCTTTGAACTTGATGGTTTCCTCAGGCGTCTTTTCATCTAGCACAGGAGGTAGGTGCTCTCTTTGCGAGCCGTTAGTTTCATCGAATCGCACATCTACAGTTTCAACAACCTTGTTGTGATAGGTGTTGAAGACCCTGTAGGTGTGCGAGTCCTTTCCGTAACCAAGCATAAAACCTTCATGTGCTTTCGGTGCAAATTTAGAATTGTGATGAGGATCTCTAATCCAACATTTAGCACCGAAGACTTTGAAATAACTCACATTGGGTTTCTTGTCAGTGAGGAGTTCATATTAGGTCTTCTTGAAGAATTTGTGAAGATATACCCTGTTGATGATGTGGCATGCAGTATCAATTGCCTCAGGCCAGAAGTGACGAGGTGTCTTGTATTCGTCAAGCATGGTGCGAGCCATCTCAATAAGAGTCTTGTTCTTGCGCTCCACAGCGCCATTCTGCCGAGGAGTGTATGGGGCAGATAGCTCATGAGTAATACCAAGTTCATCGAGATAGTCATCAAGACCAGTATTCTTGAACTCGGTCCCATTGTCACTACGTATAAGCTTGATCTTCACGCCGAAATTCGTCGAAGCCCTTGAGGAAAATCGTCTGAAGACTTCCTGCACTTCAGTTTTGTAAGTAATGACATGCACCCATGTGTAACGAGAATAGTCATCAACAATGACAAAGCCATATAGAGATGCTGCATTTGTTAGTGTGGCATAATGAGTAGGGCCAAAGAGATCCATATGAAGCAATTCAAAAGGACGAGAAGTAGTCATGATGGTCTTCGAGGGGTGCTTGGCTCTGGTCATCTTTCCAGCCTCACAAGCCCCACAAAGATGATCTTTGAGGAATTTGACACCCCCGATGCCAATGACGTGCTTTTTCTTCACGAGCGTGTGTAAGTTCCTCATGCCAGCATGACCCAGTTGTCGATGCCATAGCTAGCCTTCTGAAGCTTTAGCAAGTAGACAAGTGGCAGGCTGTGGTCCTGTAGAGAAATCAACAATATACAAGTCTCCTCTCCTAAAGCCTTCGAAGACTTTGGAATTGTAAGATTCCATGAGCACTAAGCAACGATATTTGCCAAAGACAACAACCATATCAAGATCACAAAGCATTGAGACAGACATGAGGTTGAATCCGAGGGACTCGACAAGCATGACTTTATCCATGTGTCGATCCTTTGAGATTGCAACCCTACCTAGACCCAATACCTTGCTTTTGCCTTTGTCAGCGCAAGTGATATGCTTCAAGTGTGATGGAGATAAAGGAGTGTTCATCTATAAGCTCTTGTCACCGGTCATGTGATTTGTACACCCACTATCGAGGACCCACTCAGTAGCTTTGGGTGAATCATCTTGCAGATGAATTAGTGCATCTTACGAACTCATATACTTCTGAGTGAAGAATATGACATCAAATTCATCAGACATATTTCATCAATAAAAGCAACATATGTATATATATATATAGCAATGTGAGGACGTGAGAAATGAATAAATCATTTCTTCATGATTAGCTTGCGTCCTTTCAAGCATTTCAGGTCTCCAGCAAATTCTTCAGACGATTTAGTTCGTCTGGAGACCTGACCCTGCATAAGAGATTAGTTCTTTTTCTTTACCACCCACATCTGGAGGGGTGGCAAAGAGTTCATCATTCTGCGAGCTCCATAAGAGAAAGGTGGCATTGAGGCCAGAGTGCTTCGTTTCACAAGAGAGGGATTAGCATAGACATATGAGTAAGCAGAGAAATTCTTCGAGGACTTATGAATATAATGATTTGAAGAATAATGCACATAATCAGAACTCTTAGATTTTTCCCTGCGAAACAGAAGCGTTAGCATGATGATGATCATGTGAGGACTTGGATCCATGTGAGGAATTTGATCCATAAGAGGACTTGGATCCATATGAAGACTTTGGTCCGTATGAAGAATTTGATCTGGGGTTCTTATTCTTCACAGGTGGTGTCATGAGGACATTCACCTGAAGACTTTCAAGGCACCTTTTGGGAACCCAAATTTTCTTCATAGGGGGACCATTCCTGCAGTTAGATCCAACATATCTAGCAAATACCTCACCATTCTGATTTTTGAACAGTTTATAGTTGGAGTCAAATGACTCATCAGATGAATATGAGGATTCACAAGTAAAGCCAGATAAAGTGGATGGATCCACGGGAGGTCCCTTCGCAGCAACCCATGAGGTTTTGGGATACTGCTCAGGTTTCCAGTAGGTTCCATCAGCATTGAGTTTCCTCTCAAAGGCAATACCCTCTTTCCTAGGGTTCCTGTTCAAGATCTGCTTTTTGAGCATATCACAAAGAGTCTGATGCCCTATGAGGCTTTTGTACATGCCTGTCACATACAATTCCTTCAACCCTGCATTTTCGTCAGTGATACTAGTGGTATCCTCAGATGAGGAATTTGTGACCACAGAGATAGTTGAAGAATTTGTAGCAATAGAAGCATTTGAACATTCAGGTGAAGAATTAGCAGTTTCACGTTCAATGCATTTCAAGCATGGTGGAATAAATTCTTCCTGAGCGAAACTGATCTGTTGAGCAAGCAAAGAATCATTTTCCTTCTGAAGATCTTCATGACTCACCCTTAGCTTCTCAAGATCTTGCTTTCTTTGAAGAAATTCATAAGAAAGCTTCTCATGATCGGCTAAGAGAGTTTCATGATGACCTTGAAGGGTGTCAAACTTAGACTGTAGTTGCTGAAGATTATCAGTCAGTGTTTGAGTTCGATCCATTTCCTCACCTAACAGATCATCGCTTTTGTCTAGCATATTTTGAACCTTTTCCAAAGCCTTTTGTTGTTTAACAGCAATATTAGCAAGTTTGGAATAGCTGGGTTTGAGGTTATCATCAGATTCATCCTCACTTGACTCAGAGGAGGGATATTTGAGTACCTTGGCACCTTTTGCCATGAAGCAATAGGTGGGGGCATAGTCATCGTTGCCGTCATCAGCAGTGTTGGGGAAGCCATTTTCCTCAGTGTTGAAGATGGACTTGCTAACATAAGCAGTAGCGAGGGCTAGGCTCGCCACACCAGAGTCTAACTCCTCAGATGCCTCCTCTTCTTCATGTTCCTCAGATTCAGCTTCAGAGTCCATTTCCTTGCCGATGAATGCCCGAGCTTTCTTGGAGCTGCTCTTCTTGTGAGATGAAGACTTTGAAGATTTTAACGATGAGGACTTTGAAGATTTCTTCTTCTTCTTAGAGTCATCTGAACTATCATCCTTGTATTTCTTCTTCTTTGATTCCTTCTCCCACTGAGGACAATCAGTAATATAGTGACCAGGTTTCTTGCATTTATGGCAAGTTCTCTTCTTGTAGTCACGGGATGAGGAATCAGATTTCATGTCATCACCTCTTGAGGATTTTCCAAATCGGCCACGTCTAGAGAACTTCTGGAATTTCCTCACGAGCATTGCTAGCTCCTGACTCAGTTCTTCAGGATCACCAAGGCTGCTACCAGAATCTTCATCTTCAGATTCAGAGACTGCCTTGGCTTTCAGTGCATGAGATCTACCATAGCTCGGTCCGTAGAGATCTCTCTTCTCAGCTAGTTGGAATTCATGAGTGTTCAGCCTCTCAAGAATATCAGCAGGATCAAGTGACTTGTAGTCTCCACGTTCTTGAATCATCAGTGCCAGTGTATCGAATGAAGAATCGAGTGACCTCAGCAATTTCTTCACCACCTCATGGTCGGTGATGTCAGTGGCACCCAGTGCTTGAAGCTCGTTTGAAATGTCAGTGAGGCGATCAAAGGTTTGCTGAACATTTTCGTTGTCGAGTCTTTTGAAGCGGTTGAAGAGATTGCGAAGAACGTCAACTCGAGAGTCACGTTGAGTTGAGACTCCTTCGTTGACCTTGGACAGCCTATCCCAGATAAGCTTAGCTGTCTCCAAAGCACTCACTCTGCCATACTGCCCTTTGCTCAGATGGCCACATATGATATTCTTCGCTTGAGAGTCAAGTTGCTTGAATCTCTTCACATCAGCAGCGTTTACGGAAGGAGTGACGGAGGGAACACCATTTTCCACAACGTACCAGAGATCGTTGTCAATTGCCTCAAGATGCATGCGCATCTTGTTCTTCCAGTAGGGGTAGTTCGTCCCATCGAAGGTAGGACACCCAGCCGAGACCTTGATCATGCCTGCAGTCGACATAACTAAAACTCCAGGTGGTTAAACCAAAATCACACAGAACAAGGGAGTACCTCGCTCTGATACCAATTGAAAGTGCGTTATATCGACTAGAAGGGGGGTGAATAGGCGATTTTTACAAATTCGTCACTGAGGAATCTCAAGGTGAGGAAATTCCTAAGCGATGAACTACATCGCAGCGGAATAAGTACTCAGATGCAAGCATAACAGAGTAGTAGCACAGTCATCATGATGAAATGAAAACAAGCACAGAGTACGAGAAGCGTAAACACAGGATAAGCAGGCTGAAGACAAACTGAGGAAATTGAGAAAGTCTTCAGTCAAAGTCTTCAAACAGTAATGATCAAATACATAGCAAGTATGCGAGGAAATGAAAGGGTTGAGGAAATAGAACCAGTGGCTCGGTGAAGACAATGATTTGGTAGACCAGTTCCAACTGCTGTGACAGTTGTACGTCTGGTTAGAGCGGCTAGGTATTTAAACCTGAGGACACACAGTCCTCACCGTATTCTCCTTGAGCTAAGGTCACACAGACCTCGCCCAATCACTCGTGGTAAGTCTTCAGGTGACTTCCAAACCTTCACATACTCGGTCACTCGGCAATCCACAATTTCCTCTTGGATGCTCTAGACCATGACGCCTAACCGTCTGGAGGATGCACAATCCTAAAAGGTAACAAGCGTCGGTTCCACACAGGAACAATCTCTTCAGTGATGCTCAATCACTTTTGGGTTTGTAGGTGTTTGGGTTTTTGGGTTTTTCCTCACTTGATGATTTTCGCTCAAAGTCCTCGGAGGATGGAATGCTCTAAATGACAAGTGTCAATCTATTTCTCGGAGCAGCCAACCAGCTAGTGGTTGAAGGGGGGCGGCTATTTATAACCTAGGGAGCAACCCGACATGATAAGACATAAATGCCCTTCAATGATATGACCGTTATGTGGGTAGGATATTTGGACAGCTGGCGCGTAGCACAGCAACGGTCGGATATTTGAGTATCAAATTCCTCAGGGCTATCATGTTCCTCACTTGTAGGCAATCCGCACTGGTGAATTCCTAACTCCTCAGTCAGAACAAATTCCTCAGAGAACAAAAGAACTTCGTCTCTGTCACTGAAGAACTTGACTAAACTGAATGAGATTTCCAATTGCTTCACTCGAAAGGATTGGGTAGGTGTAGGATTTTGAGTTGAGCATCACTTTGAAACTTTTCCTTAGTTTTACCTCGACCCCCTTTTATAGTACGGTGTTTCCTATGACTCAAGAAGAAGAAAATGAAACTACGAAAACAAAAGTCTTCACGCTTCATAATCCTCGCATGAATATCAAGTCTTCAGGGTCACACCAATTTCTTCACTTTCAAAGTCTTCAAGAAAACCAAAGTCTTCAGTTGAAGACATTCATTTTTAGGGGTCGACATTCATCGTAAATAACAAACTCCTCGTAGACATATAGACCTGTGTACACACACAAACGCATTAGTCCCTTAACCTATAAGTCTTCAATACACCAAAATCACTAAGGGGCACTAGATGCACTTACACATACTGGTCGATCATTCTCTCTGCGGTGATGAACTGTGGCCGAGTAAGGAGCGGCACGTGTCGTAGAAGAGGCACGGACGTAGCATGTCACGGAGTCCTGTCTATATCGTGTACATTTACATACAACCACGCTACAAGAAAGTAAATAGGGCTACGAACGTACGTACGGGCGGGGTCTCGAACGAGTACAGCGACGTCGTCCTGTTCATCGGAAGCCAACCGGCTGGGTCGGAACGGAGGAAACAGCGTCATGTTCATTGATAACCCACAAGTATAGGGGATCAGTTGTAGCCTTTCTCGAAAAATAAGAGTGTCGAACCCAACGAGGAGCTAAAGGTAGAACAAATATTCCCTCAAGTTCTATAGACCACCGATACAACTCTACGCACGCTTAACGTTCACTTTACCTAGAACAAGTATGAAACTAGAAGAACTTTGTAGGTGTGATAGGATAGGCTTGCAAGATAATAAAGAGCATGTAAATAAAAGCTAGGGGCTATTTAGATAAAGAAACAACTAAGTTAGTTTTAGTAGAGAGCTTTTTGTCACAAGAAAGTTATTTTTCCCTAGGCAATCGATAACTAGACCGGTAATCATTATTGCAATTTTATATGAGGGAGGGGCATAAGCTAACATACTTTCTCTTCTTGGATCATATGCACTTATGATTGGAACTCTAGCAAACATCCGTAACTACTAAAGATCATTAAGGTAAAACCCAACCATAGCATTAAAGTATCAAGTCCTCTTTATTCCCATACGCAAACAACCTACTTACTCGGGTCTGTGCTTCTGTCACTCACGTCACCCACAATAAGCGAATCATGAACATATTGCAAACCCTACAGCAGGAATCCCTCACGCTTGCATGACACGGAGAGCACCATAGGACAGCACCAATAATAAAACATGCAACTCAAACCAATCACGATCATCAATCAACCCATAGGACAAAATGGATCTACTCAAACATCATATGCTAGCCACACATCATTGGGAAATAATATATAGCATTGAGCACCATGTTCAAGTAGAGATTACAGCGGGGAGAAGGGGTGTTACACTGCTGCATAGAGGGGGAGAGAGTTGGTGATGACGGCGGTGAAGTTGTTGGTGTAGATTGTCGTCACGATGATGGCCCCGGCGGCGTTCCGGTGCCACCGGGAGAGAGGGGGAGAGAGCCCCCCTCCTTCTTCTTCTACCTTGACCTTCCCCCTAGATGGGAGAAGGGTTTCCCCTCTGGTCCATGGCCTCCATGGAGGTGGAGGGGTGGGAGCCCCTCCGAGATTGGATCTCTCTCTCTATTTCTTTCGGTTTTTGCGTTCCCAGATTCTGGCCTTTCACCGTTTCTTAAATTCCCGGAGATCCGTAACTCTGATTGGGCTGAAATTTTAACACGATTTTTATCCAGATATTAGCTTTCATGTGGCCGAAGAAGGGCACCAACAGCCTTACAGAGTGGACACAAGGGCCCAGGGCGCTCCCTACCCCCTGGGGCGCGCCCCCTGCCTTGTGGACTCCTCGGGCATCGTCTCGCGTTGATTCTTTTTCCCAAAAATCACATATATTCCAATAAAATCTCCGTAACTTTTTATCACGTTTGGACTCCATTTGATATGGATTTTCTACGAAACAAAAAACATACAACAAACAGGAACTGGCACTGGGCACTGGATCAATATGTTAGTCCCAAAAATAATATAAAAAGTTGCCAAAAGTGTATAAAAGTTGTAGAATATTGGCATGGAACAATAAAAAATTATAGATACGACGGAGACGTATCAGCATCCCCAAGCTTAATTCCTGCTCGTCCTCGAGTAGGTAAATGATAAAAAAGATAATTTTTGATGTGGAATGCTATCTACCATAATCTTGATCATATAATCTAATCATGGCATGAATATTAAGACACGAGTGATTCAAAGAAATAGTCTATCATTTGACATAAAAACAATAATACTTCAAGCATACTAATAAAGCAATCATGTCTTCTCAAAATAACATGGCCAAAGAAAGTTATCCCTACAAAATCATATAGTCTGGCTATGCTCCATCTTCACCACACAAAGTATTTCATCATGGACAACCCCGATGACAAGGCAAGCAATTGTTTCATACTTTTAATGTTCTCAAGCCTTTTCAACTTTCACGCAATACATGAGCATGAGCCATGGATAAAGCACTATAGGTGGAATAGAATATGATGGTGGGGGTTGTGTGGAGAAGACAAAAAAGGAAGAAAGTATAACATCGACGCGGCTAATCAACGGGCTATGGAGATGCCCATCAATTGATGTCAATGCGAGGAGTAGGGATTGCCATGCAACAGATGCACTAAGAGCTATAAGTGTATGAAAGCTCAAATTGAAAACTAAGTGGGTGTGCATCCAACTTGCTTGCTCATGAAGACCTCGGGCATTTGAGGAAGCCCATCATCGGAATATACAAGCCAAGTTCTATAAGGAAAATTCCCACTAGTATATGAAAGTGATAACTCAAGAGACTCTCTATATGAAGAACATGGTGCTACTCTGAAGCACAAGTGTGGTAAAAGGATAGTAACATTGCCACTTCTCTCTTTTTCTCTTTTTTTTTTATTTTCTATTTTTTTTCTTTTTTGGGGGGCTCTCTCTTTTTTTTGGCCTCTTTTTTTTCATCCGGAGTCTCATCCCGACTTGTGGGGGAATCATAGTCTCCATCATCCTTTCCTCACTGGGGCAATGCTCTAATAATGATGATCATCACACTTTTATTTACTTACAACTCGATATTAGAACTCGATACTGGAACAAAATATGACTCTATGTGAATGCCTCTAGCAGTGTACCAGGATGTGCAATGATCTATCATAGCAAAGACATAAAAAAATGGACAAGCCATGAAAATATCATGCTAGCTATCTTATGTGTGATAGAGCGTATCATATCACGGGGTTTGGATGCACCGGCGAAGTTTGCACCGACTCTTGAGGTGAGAAAGGGAAATGCACGGTACCGAAGAGGCTAGCAATGGTGGAAGGGTGAGAGTGCGTATAATCCATGGACTCAACATTAATCATATAGAACTCACATACTTATTGCAAAAATCTATTAGCTATCGAAACAAAGTATTACACACAAGCTCCTAGGGGGATAGATTGGTAGGAAAATACCATCGCTCGTCCCCGACCGCCACTCATAAGGAAGACAATCAAAAAATAAATCATGCTCCGACTTCATCACATAATGGTTCACCATACGTGCATGCTTCGGGAATCACAAACCTTAACACAAGTATTTCTACCAATCCACAATTACTCACTAGCATGAATCTAATATCACCATCTTTATATCGCAAAACTATTGCAAGGAATCAAACATATCATATTCAGTGATCCACAAGTTTTATGTAGGATTTTATGACTAACCATGTGAATGACCAATTCCTGTCAACTCTCTAAATAGATATAAGTGAAGCAAGAGAGTTTAATTCTTTCTACAAAAGATATGCCCACGCTCTAACAAATATAAGTGAAGCAAAAGAGCATTCTACAAATGGTGGTTTTCTATGTGTAGAGAAACAGGCAATCCAAACTTCAAATGATATAAGTGAAGCACATGCAGCATTCTATAAAGCCATACTCAAAAGATATAAGTGAAGTGCAAAGAGCATTCCATAAATCAACCAAGGACTATCTCATACCAGCATGGTGCATTTATTAAAAGAAAAATAAAAGGCACACGACGCTCCAAGATTTACGCATATCATGTGACGAATAAAAATATAGCTCCAAGTAAAATTACCGATGATCGTTAGAAGAAAGAGGGGATGCCTTCCGGGGCATCCAAAGCTTAGTTGATTGGGAGTCCTTGAATATTACCTTGGGGTGCCTCAGGCATCCCCAAGCTTAGGCTCTTGTCACTCCTTATTCCTTCATCCATCGTGATCTCACCCAAAACTTGAAAACTTCAATCACACAAAACTTAACAAAACCCTCGTGAGATCCATTAGTATAATAAAACAAATCACCACTTTAAGTACTGTTGAAAACTCATTCATATTTTATTTTTGCATTGTAGCTACTGTATTATAACTTCTCTATGGCTTATACCACCGATAAAATCGATAGTTTCATCAAAACTAGCAAAACAATGCATCAAAAACAGAATCTATCTAAAACAGAACAGTCTGTAACAATCTGAATATTCACTATACTCTGTAACTCCAAAAATTCCAAAAAATTAGGAAAAAATAAAAAATTTGTATAGAAGTACTGTCCAAAAAGTTTCATAAGCGTTTTACTTTTCAGTAGAAAATGTAAAATCACGCACTACAGCCAAAATTTCTGTTTTTGTACCGCACAAACCAAACAAGCAATCTAATCATCCTAAAGGCAAATCTTGGCACATTATTTTTATAATACAATGGATTTATACAAGGGGATAATTATTTTTGTTGAAAATTTTCTATAATTAAGATTCACAAAGTTTCCATGGGCATGAACAAAGTTCAAGGCATGCTCCCACTTTAACAATGCTCGTCTCTCTCACTTTCACTTTTCTTTTTGAAAAAGTTTTAGGCTCCCCTCTTTATTTATTTTTTTAACTTTATAAAAGCACTCAACAGAAATAAATGACTCTCTAAAACTTCCGGGTTGTCTCCCTGGCAGCACTTTCTTTAAAGCCATTAAGCTAGGCATATAGTGCTCAAGTAATGGATCCACCCGAATCCCAAGTTATATCAAAGCCAATTTTAACTAACAATGATTTGTAATTTAGTATTGAGCACAAAGTAATATATATCATGCAACAATGAAGTCTAACTCTCTTCCTATGCATCGCCATGTCATAAAAGAACAATTCATGCACACAAAGTAAAGGCCAATGCATAGTATAAACAGTTTCTTGCAATTTTATTGTGATGGAAACATAGAGAGGCGGAGATGTAGTTCCTCTCTCATAATAATTGCAAGTAGGATAAGCAAGCACATGCATATTATATTTATCAAAATCATCATGTGTAATAGTAGAACGCAACCCATCAATATAGTCCTTAATAAGCGCAAACTTCTCCGATATGGTATAGTTGGGATAATTCAAAAAGATAATAGGACTATCATGCGTGGGTGCAATAGAAACAATTTCATTCTTAACAAAAGGAACTATAGCAAGTTCATCTCCATAAGCATAATTCATATTGGCATCATGGCCACAAGCATAGCAAGCATCAAGTTCATCAAAAAGGGATATTTCAAACGAATCAAAGGGATCATAGCAATCATCCTTCAGTAAGCACGAAGGGAAATTAAACAATGTATGAGTTGAAGAGTTACTCTCATTAGAAGGTGGGCACGGGTGATCAATCCGCTCTTCCTCCTTTTGTTCTTCGCTCTCCTCATCATCTTTTTCATCTAATGAGCTCACAGTTTCAGCAATTTCTTCTTCCATAGACTCCTGCAAAATATTAGTCTCTTCTTGGACAGCGGAGACTTTCTCAATAAATGCATCAATATCGGCATTATATTCATAATTCTCATAGCAATATTTAAGTATAGCAAAATTTTCAGGCCTATAAACATCATCATCAAAAGCTTCATACTTTTCAAACAAAGATTCAATTTCATAAGCACCCTTAAAAGCAACAAATTCTTCTATTCGTTCCACATCATAGTAATCATATCTACCAGTAGCATAAGAAGCTAAGGTTTGATTATCATTAAATTTACATGAAAAGGGAAGGTGTGGAGCCTTCATCCTAGAGCAACCAGTATAATCGTATCTCAATCATAGTTCCCGAGCATACCAATGCAACATATGAATTTGATCCCATAACAGTTTCCCTTTTTGAGTCAAGCGATAATCCCTAAAGTATTCACGTTGATCCAACGTGTCTCCCATTATATAATTGAATGGGGTTTTCTCAAGATTATTAAAGTAGTGCATAATATCTTTCACATAATGAGCATCGCGGGTCTTAGGAGGTTCCCCATCTCCATGAGTAGCAAGTACACCTAATTTTTCTGGTATTTCGTGTTCCATATCCATAACTAAAGATAGATAACAACTTAGAATAGCAAATAAGATCTACTTAGTGATAAAGCAAACAAGCACACATGAGAATATTCAGCCCACGCTATTGCCCCCCGGTAACGGCGCCAGAAAAAGGTCTTGATAACCCACAATTATAGGGGATCAGTTGTAGCCGTTCTCGATAAATAAGAGTGTCGAACACAACAAGGAGCTAAAGGTAGAACAAATATTCCCTCAAGTTCTATCGACCACCGATACAACTCTACGCACGCTTAACGTTCACTTTACCTAGAACAAGTATGAAACTAGAAGTACTTTGTAGGTGTGATAGGATAGGCTTGCAAGATAATAAAGAGCACGTAAATAAAAGCTAGGGGCTATTTAGATAAAGAGACAACTAAGTTAGTTTTAGTAGAGAGCTTTTTGTCACAAGAAAGTTATTTGCCCCTAGGCAATCGATAACTAGACCGGTAATCATTATTGCAATTTTATACGAGGGAGAGGCATAAGCTAACATACTTTCTCTTCTTGGATCACATGCACTTATGATTGGAACCCTAGCAAACATCCGTAACTACTAAAGATCATTAAGGTAAAACCCAACCATAGCATTAAAGTATCAAGTCCTCTTTATTCCCATACGCAAACAACCTACTTACTCGGGTCTGTGCTTCTGTCACTCACGCCGCCCACCATAAGCGAATCATGAACATATTGCAAACCCTACAACGGGGATCCCTAATGCTTGCGCGACACGGAGAGCACCATAGGACAGCACCAATAATAAAACATGCAACTCAAACCAATCACCATCATCAATCAACCCATAGGACAAAACAGATCTACTCAAACATCATATGATAGCCACACATCATTGGGAAATAATATATAGCGTTGAGCACCATGTTCAAGTAGAGATTACAGTGGGGAGAAGGGGTGTTACACCGCTGCATAGAGGGGGAGAGAGTTGGTGATGACGGCGGTGAAATTGTTGGTGTAGATTGTCGTCACGATGATGGCCCCGGCGGCGTTCCGGTGCCACCAGGAGAGAGGGGGAGAGAGCCCCCCTCCTTCGTCTTCTTCCTTGACCTTCCCCCTAGATGGGAGAAGGGTTTCCCCTCTGGTCCCTGGCCTCCATGGAGGCGGAGGGGCGGGAGCCCCTCCGAGGTTGCATCTCTCTCTCTCTCTCTGTTTCCTTCTGTTTTTGCATTCCCAGATTCTGGCCTTTCACCGTTTCTTAAATTCCCGGAGATCCGTAATTCCGATTGGGCTAAAATTTTAACACGGTTTTTATCCGGATATTAGCTTTCTTGCGGCTGAAGAAGGGTACTAACCACCATACGGAGTGGCCACAAGGGCCCAGGGCGCACCCTACCCCTTTGGGCGCGCCCCCTGCCTTGTGGACTCCTCGGGCATCATCTCGCGATGATTCTTTTTCCCAAAAATCACATATATTCCAAAAAAAACTTTGTAAGTTTTTATCGTGTTTGGACTCCGTTTGATATGGATTTTCTGTGAAACAAAAAACATGCAACAAATAGGAACTGGCACTGGGCACTAGATCAATATGTTAATCCCAAAAATAATATAAAAAGTTGCCAAAAGTGTATAAAAGTTGTAGAATATTGGCATGGAACAATCAAAAATTATAGATACGACAGAGACGTATCATTCATCGGGAGGCAACCGACTGGGTCGGAATACGTCAAGTTCATCGGGAGCCAACCGGCTTGGACGGAACAGCCGAAACGAGGTCTGGCGTACCGCAGAACGGAGGAAACGGGCCTTCTGTTCGACCGCGTACAGTCGAAATGGGGTCCTGTTCATCAGGAAGGGTCTAGCGTACCGCAAAACGGAGGAAACGGAATTCTGTGAGTCTCTACGGTCGAAACAGGGTCCTGTTGATTGAGAGGGGTGTGGCATACCGCAAAACGGAGGAAACAGACTTCTGTTGGAGCGCCTACGCTCGAAATGGGGTCCTGTTCATCTACTGTATACTGCCTCGCTCCAGCCTCCACAGGCTACTGTTCATCCACCGCCGACCTCCTCCAGCCTCCACCAGCTACTGTTCATCCAGCCTCCAACGGCTACTGTTCATAGAGCCTCCATGGGGTCCTGTTCATCCACCACCAACCGGCTGGGGTGCAGCGGCCTCCTCGGGGTCCTGTTCATCCAGTGGCAATAGCCTACTACCACGGGGTCCTGTTCATCCAACCCCCACCGGGAACTGTTCATCCACTGCCAACCAACAGTCTCGACTCACCACGTCTCGACTCGTTCTACGTACCGAGCGCATGGTAGCAATGGTCACTGTTCATCGAGAGGCAACCAACACCGGCTGGCTACATCTCGCACAGGGGCTCGATCGGCTTCAGTAAGCAGCAGCAGCAGTGATCGATCACTCGGTTCAGTTAGCAGCAACAGTGAAGGAATCGCTCGGGTTCAGTCAGCAGCGAATGAATCGCTTGGGTTCAGTTAACAGCCAAGGGATCGATCGCTCGGGTTCAGTTATGTAGCTAGCAGTGCGATCGCTCGGGTTCAGTTAGAGCCCAACGCCTCGCACACATGCGCGTACACGAGAGAAACGTGCAAACCACAGTGCATCGATCGGCCCCGACCACCCACCGTAACCGGGAACTCCCCGATATTTTCCTCCCCTCAATTCTACCATGATTTTTTCCATCATGGACGCCCCAAAGAATGTCATGCAGCTGCGTCTCCGGCCCGCCCAGGACAAAAAGCCCATTTTCTGTCATGATTTTTTGTCATAGAAGTAGGAGCCCACCACATCTATGATGATACTGGGTTTTGTCACAATTATCGTCATAGAAGTGTCATAAGCATGACAGAACAAAAATTTCGTTCGGCCCAAAATGTCACGGATGTGTCTTTTTTTTGTAGTGATGTCATCAACAATAGTAACAGGGTCTTACTAGCAGAGTTGTACACTAAGGTGTTTACCTAAGCCGGGGATTATTACTGCTTAGATCATATAAATCACAACAAAGGTTCAAAAGACCAACGGAAAGGAAACTGTGATTAATATATTAATCAGACCAATGGAAAGGAAAATATGTTTATACACAAGTATTAGGAGTATATCTTTCCCAAGGACAAACAGAGCATGATATACATGATAGGATGACAAGTACATTTCCATTTAGATAACGGGGCAAGGAGAATCATGATGTCTACCAATACAGTGGTGTTTGGATAAATGATCAAGAAACAATTAGCATTGCACTTCCAATGTTCCTTTTGATGTTTGGAATACCACAGTCATGCTTCGGGATAGCATCGACATGGTCATAAGGTAAAGGTCAGACTAAATGATATAATGATGTATGCTCGAGGAGGACACCCACAATTAATCATTGATCGAAAAGTGCACCCAAAATATGGATTAAGTAGCACGATCAATGTTAGGATGATGAGTCAATAACCAACACACGAAGAATGAAAACTATCATTCATTAACTTACAAGCAATAGGGTTGCTAGAAGTTTTGAATTTACACATCACAGTCCATTTGTCGGTATTCCGGATAGAAACAACATGGGGACCAAGAAAAGAATGGTGATGCTGCGAAGTATTACTATCAAGAATTCTTAAGAGGTGGAGCAATTCTCAAAACATCCTTGACATAAAAGATGGTAATACTACAAGGTAGAACATAACATAAGCTGGATAGCAAAGAGCTCCATAACATGAACAAGTTTGTGTTGGAAAGAAGGTAAGGATGTTGTCGATGACAACACAAATTATCAAGGGGCAAGGATGGTGCTTCTCATCATGAATTTTATGCACAACTTGGAAGAAGCAAATTGTTGATGATGATTACGACACATGTTGTCGAGAGGTTTCATGAAGATGTAATCGATCGGCGACGACATCAAGCCAAGGGAATGGTGAAGCAAAATGTTATTAAAACCATAGATAAGATGCAATCTCAGAATCAGAGTTGCCTCTCAAGACAAACAATATGATGTTGAAAGCTCGATGTAAGTTTAGCGCTCTGTCGGGATTGTATCCCGGGGATGAAGGACATAGGTAGCATGGTCAAGCTTTAGCATGACGATGATGATGTAGCCAATCGGCTGGGAATGACATGATTGAGTACAAACTCATAAGCAATGAAGATTACTAAGAGTTGTTGAATCATAGATTAGTTATCAGTGTCCTTGAGTGTCTAACAACTCAGAACCCGGGGTAAATTGGAATCGGTGAAAAATAATAGTTGATGAAGAACTCGTAAGAAGTTATGTAGTTCCATGATATTCTCGAGATACCAGAGGATAAAACTCGAAGGTAGATCAGAATAGAGGTTAGACTAGTGTATTGATCTGCGGAAGACAAGCACTTTAACTTGTGTGAGAAATGGAATCAAAGAAGAACAACATGGTCGGAACCATGATTGCAAAGGACAAAATCACAGTTACAAGTTCAAATTATACCAAGGGAATAATTATTGATACGAGAAGCTTCCATGATAAGATCTACATCGTGTCCATGGGCATGAACACAAGGTTCAAGGTCGACTCCCACTTCTCCAATGCACAACTTTTCATCCACTTCTCGCCTTCCAAGAAGTTGTAGTGTTGAAAATTTATCTGGCAAAACACTAGTAGAGTATGACCCGTAGAAGTCTCTGGGTTCACACGGATGGCAAAAGCATAGATACAACTTATCAGAGGAGTTTAGGAAGCTATCCAGAGCTTATAGAAACAATGGACACAAGCTCGAAAGCAGAGGGTTGATGACACGAAGTAGATGATATGATTCACCAAAGGCATTTTGTATCAGGGAAAATTCATCGATGATTTAAAACATGAAGGAACTATAGGTAGTAGTCCACCAAGATTAGGTGGTCTACAAAGAATCTGGTGTGAGTATCGGTACTCAACCATAAGAATGCAAGCGCATCGATTTATGGAATTCTCTGAATAATTTGAGGCTTAATTACAAAGTAATTATGATTTCCAAATCAGAGGACCAGAAGCAAATGCTCTGATCAAAAGAGGAGTAAGTTGAATAGAATTAGATAGACAATCAATCAAGGTTTGATTGGTCCAGAAACAGCTCATGTTTGGAATGACGTTTGAGCCGGAAGGATGAATTCTAGTTTCAATTGATGATTGCGAGCATGTGCAAATGTATTGAATTGAGGGACTCAGGATGATAATGACAAAGGGTGTCAATAAATACTGCTAGGCATATGTAATTAAACATAATGCAAGTAGGCAAGACCTTCCAGAGCAATAGGCTATAGAGGATTCTCGGAAGATCGGATAGCATTATGAAGTATTTGTGGAACACATGAACAACTGGGGATGAATGAATCCCCGGTAAGTGTGAGGTATTATACGTAGGTGTATTCATGCATGAAGGAGCTACAAGGCAGTAAGCACGATGGATTCTCGGAATATAGAAAATGTTTCAGGGCATCTTGTAATAACAAGAGCAACGGGGAATGGTGATACGTCTCCATCGTATCTACTTTTACAAACTCTTTTGCCCTTGTTTTGGACTCTAATTTGCATGATTTGAGTGGAACTAACCCGGACTGATACTGTTTTCAGCAGAATTGCAATGGTGTTATTTTTGTGCAGAAATCAAAGTTCTCGGATTGACCTGAAAATTTCCGGAGAATTTTTGTGGGCCCTACGAATAAAACTGATACTAATCAAGCCTGACCGCACTTCCGGCCTGGTACAGGCCCGTGTAGTAGGTCGGCGCATTTTCGGCCCGTCTGAATTTCGGCCTGTCAATGGTCCGCATTATAAATGGGCCACCACGAGCTGTGATACATTTCGGCCTGCAAATGACCAGTGGGTTATTTGGCACAATCAGGGCCCAATCTCACTTTTGGCCTTTTAAAGGCCCATGTTTAGGCCTGTTAAAGGCCCACTATGGGCACAGGCCTACCGAAAATAAGAAAGCTTATGCTGATTTAGGCCCAGATATTTTTAGTGGGATACATGCAAATTACGGCCCATAATCGTTTTTAGCCCAATTGGAATTGTGGGCCCTATGAATGTTGGGACGTTGGGCTCCTACGAAGCTTTCGGCCGAATACATTACTAAGATAAACATACACTATACAAAAATAGCGTCGTAATTTCTACAGCCTTTGGCAGCACGATAAATGTTGTATCACAACAAAATAAATTCCAGCCATACAACAAAAGGCCTGTTGGCATAAAGTTTACAGTCGTTGCAGATAAAAGCACCATCAGATGTATAGAAGCACAGATCATTTGACATGAGTGCTAATGTTTTAGGCTGTAGAATCTGATGGAGCAGCTTGATCTTCCCCTTTCTCTGCCATTGCTCTTGAACAATGAAGCAAATGTCTGATAGTCTGGTTTCAAAACCATTCATATCTTGACGACATTTGTCAACACTATTCTTGTTTTCAAAACGACCTCCATTAGGGATTGGACTTGTGTCTAGAGCACAGATATATCACTCTGTCTAGCCGGAAGATTTTGTTCAGTAGGCGATTTGGACGAGGTTACCTTGACAACCAACCCAGAATTACGCAGGAAGGTGCTTTTTGTACTGTTAGTGGAGAGATACTGATGCACCGCAGCAAGAGGAGACATTGTGCCTGTGGTAGCCTCGTCACCTTCAGGTGGTTGTGGCTGTTCAATCATTTGTTCCATAGCTTGCTGAAAGTTTGAACTTGTAGATTAGTGTACCAGATAAGTTACTAATGAGACAAAAACAAACAAAGTAGGTTTCACGTTTATACATAACTTATTTTGGTGAACTACTGTAATGCATTAGCATGTATTGTAGTGCCAACTACATAATAAAATCACTTTCAGAACATATGTCCATGTAGCATGCCTACAGTATTGTCTATTTCCTCACATTCATTGACATCTAAGGATAAAGAGACATGGTTTAAAGTAGGATGAACATAGTATGACATCATTCATATCATGGGCAAACAGATATCAAACAAACAGGCTATTGTATCATTGTGTGCGCACGTGAACATCACAACTAGATTACAGATCAAGACCAAAAGAATATCCTTCCGCTCTTTTAAATCGTGTAAGGTGAAATGATACATTAAGACAATTGTGTATAAAAGTGAACAGAGTAACCAACATTGGCTGCAAACCAAGCAGTTAAATGACACATCACAGTAACAAGCAGTTCAAAGGCAGGAGGAGTAAGGACTTACAACAGCGGCTTGAACTGGTGTGTCATGCCCTTCATCTTGCTGGTGTGGCAATCCTTGAAGATTTCCACTTCATTTGGTTCAGGTTCTTTTTGGTCCGCACGGGATTTCCTCTATATTTGGAACAAGTCAATATAGATACAATAATATGGCACAGAAAAAAGAAGGACGTAGCAGCTATTTACAAGAGCCTCGCAGTGTGCAATATAGCTACGAGATCCTGTTGTCTGTTGGAATTTCACTTTAGAACGGTTGGTCTTGTTCTTCAAATAGTTAGCCTAGAAGAAGATACACTTGTAAGGCACATACATAAATACAAATTCAATATGTGATCTGATCAATACATATACCCCACCTGATACTTTGGATCAGACCAGTGTTTAACAAGGGCTGTCCAGTCTTCATCTGTAATATATTCCACTGGCGATGTTTGCGCGATTTCATTGTTAGCCTTCCCTTCAAAGTGAGTTTTTCTAAGGTGATACCAATACTGTCGCAGAGCAGACTGAAAAACATGAGTGCATGCTTGTTTAGTTGCATCATCTTTCGGATCCAACTTGAACCTCATCTGTTGAAAAAAGACTGTGAGTCTTGTTAGGAGGAAGCTAGAAAGTATGGGACAGAGCAAGACAATATTACAAATTGCGATGAATAACATTACTTATGGATAAATGGTCAAGGAAGGTGTTAAACTGGGTATCGTCTTTCTCATTCCTGTACTGGATCCACGTTGGGAGGATACATGCATGACACCTAACAGCAACGGCTGCCTCTGATACTAACTTGGCTGACTCTGTAGCATCACGTGGCCTTTTTAAACCTGCCTCAAAATGGATCTCCATTTTTCCTCCTTTAGAATTTGTTAAACTGTCAAGCATTATCCCTGATGTCTATTTCCACTTGCGCCGTGGTGCTAGTTCAACAACGAATATGGAAAGTGTTAGTGCACATCAAACTATGAGAGTACATATAAAGGAGCATGCAACTGCAACTTGACTCGGTCAGGTACCGTCTTGGTGTTGATGCTCATGAGGTTCATCTGATCTTGCCAAGTCCTGTTGTGTTAGCAGTGCTTCAGAAGTAGTGTTAGGTGTGAAGGCAGCTCGGGAACAGGCTAGTTGCGGAGCAAACAAATGAGTAACTCATTGAGATGCCGGTACAGTTGAAGGGGATGCTGCAGCTGGTGGAGCAGGTGATACTGTGTTTGTAGATTTAGTCGGTGGACTTGGACCTTCTACTACACTATAAGTAGAAGCAGAATCTCGAGGGAAGATCCTTTTCCGTTGCACCCGACGAGTAACACCATTCCCTACTATATTATTTTCCTTGCTCTTTTTTGACTTTGCCATGTCAAGCCGTACCCACAACACAAAAGAATAAAATCGCTCTTCAGAACTCATTGATGCATGATACAGACAAGCAATACTTTGATGTAAGACAACCGTATGAGGAGGATGGAATATGTAAGAAAAATAGGACGGCGTGACATATTCACAACTACCATGTGTAAACTAAGCAGAAGGATTTTCAAGAAAATAGAAGTAATGCAAGCTAGACACCATATGAAAGATGCAACCAATATCACTCTGCCAAGTTAAAAGTGTCTTGTCATAAGTGGCATTTTGAAAAATTAGAAGCAGTACAACCTAGAAATCAATGAAAGATACAACCACTATCACACTGCCAAGTTAAAAGCGTCCAATCATGAGTGATTGATGCGGGATACACAACAGAAGTACTTTGATGTAAGAACATGGTATGATAGATAGATGTAGTGTATTCTAGACACAGAAAGGCATGTCATGTGCACATGTATAACGTATAAACTCAGCAGGTGCAATTTAATCAAAATAGAAGAAATACAAGCTAGACAACATATGCAACATGAAACCAATTATCACAATGTCAACTTAGAGCAAGCACCTGCGATGGTGGAGTAGGGGAGATGAACTCATCATGTAGACTTGGGACTTCAACTGCATTAGCAGTAGAAGTGGCAAATCTAGAGAGTCTCCGTTTGCATCGGTCTGGAGGACCACCAACATCCCCTAACTTACACTTTTCCTTCCTCTTTTTTGATATTGCCTTCTAAAGTCAAAACCACAAGAAGAGGAATCAAATTAGCTCTGCATAACTGGTTGATGCATGATACAGACGAACACTACTTTGATGTAAGGCAAGTGCATGATAGGAGGATGGAATATAAAAAAATGACAGCATTGCATATTCACACGTACGATAGGAGGATGGAATATGTATGAAAAACAGTAAGGAGAAGGCATTTCAACAAAATTAGAAGAAATGAAATCTAGGCACCATATGAACATGCAACCAATATCACTACCAGGTAAAAAGTGTCTCATCATAAGTGCCATTTCAACAAATTAGAAGCAGTACAAGCTAGAATATAATGCAAGATGCAACCTACAGCACACTCCCAAGTTAAATGTGTCTTATGGGTAAGTGATTGTTGCAGGTATAAGTTGTAAGCTATGCAGATGCAATTCAACAAAATTAGAAGCAATACAAACTAGACATCATATGGAACACGCAACCACATATAACAGTGCCAAGTTAGAGCAAGCACCTGTGATGGTGGAGTAGGGGAGATGTGCTCATCATCTACACAGCTACGTTGACTGTCCAGCCTTGTGTTGTCTTGCGAATCTTGTTGGGAGGATGGCGGAGTAGAATCTGTAGAGACCCTCTATTTGAGTTGCTCCGAAGGACCACCATCATCCACTGCCTTACTAATTTCCTTTAGCTGTATTGATTTTGCATTGTGAAGTCAAACCGATAAGAAAAAGGAATAAAATTTGCTCTTCAGAACTCATTCATGCATGATAGTGACAAACACTACTCGCATGAAAGGCAAACACATGATACGAGGATGGAATATGTACAAAAAATAGGACGGCGTGACATATTCAGACCTATGATGTGGTAACTAAGCAGAAGGCATTTGAACAAATTAGAAGCACTGCAAGCTAGACACCATATGAAAGATGCAACCAATATCACTCTGCCAAGTTCAAACTATCTGGCGTTTCAACAAATTAGAAGCAGTACATGCTAGAAATCGTATGCAAGACGTAACCAATATCACAGTGCCGACTTAAAGGTGCCTCATCATAAGTGACTGATGCGGGATACGCAAGAACAGTAGTCTAATGTAAGTACCTGGTGTGATCAAATATAGTATGTTCTAGAAACAAGAACACGTGTCATATTCACAGGAATGATGTGTAAAGTAAGCAGATGCAATACAACAAAGTTAGAAGCAATACAAGCTAGACATCATACGCAACATGCAACCACATATAATAGTGCCAAGTTAGAGCAAACACCTATGATGGTGGAGTAGGGGAGATGTGCTCATCATCTACACAGCTACGTTGACTGTCTAGCGTTGCATTGTCTTGCGAATCTTGTTGGGAGGATGGCGGAGTAGAATCTGTAGAGACCCTCCATTTCAGTTGCTCAGAAGGACCACCATCATCCAATGCCTTACCAATTTCAGTCCGCTTTATTGATTTTGAATTGTGAGGTAAAACCGACAAGAAAAAGGAATAAAATTCGCTCTTCAGAACTCATTCATGCATGATACCGACGAACAGTACTCTGATGAAAGGCAAAGTCATGATACGAGGATGGAATATGTACAAAAAACTGGACGGCATGACATATTCACACCTATGATGTCGTAACTAAGCAGAAGGCACTTCAACAAATTAGAAGCACTGCAAGCTAGACACCTGTCGCTGCAACAAACCCCAGGTGTGTTGCCCAGACTATACACAGGCTCGAGAACAAGGTTGTAGCGTCCAAGACAAGACCAAGCAGAAGAGATCAGCTCTTTAAGAAATCAAAGGGCGGATCAAGAAGATCAAGACCAACCAAAGGAGTAAGATACCACTAAGGAAAAACCTCCCTTATCGGGCAGGCGAGCCTGGCGGGGACGAGGTTGCCTCAAAGACAAGTCTCCAGATTGCCCCGGCAGGCTTGCCGGGGGCACCGAGGGTGGACTACCCCGCCAAGGCTCCACCGCTCCACCTCACAGCAACGCAAGTCATTGATCGATGTGGTGTCGAGCCCCCAAGTGGCTAAGTGGCTGCTATTTGGCACGTGGCGGCCACTTCCAGAGGAAATCACCTCCAAATGACACCCATCCAGGGACGTGTCACGCAGGCAGGCGAGAAGGTGGCCGAACGGCACGGCAAGGCTTGTCGGGCTATGCTATGATGTGACACTAAGCGGCGCATTTAATGCGCTCTGTCCTGTCTGCAGAGTTAGGTATGATAGCAATGTTTGCTACCTAATCAGTACGCAATGACTGATTTGCCATTGTGGTGACCCCTTGATCTATAAAAGGAGGGCCATGGCAACCTTAGAAAGGATTCGGACCCTTGTATACTCATACGCGCGCAGTTGCTCTCGCCCTGAGGCGACCCTGTTGGGCTAGAGCGTTGTGTCTCCACCTCGGTCCTCTCATCAATCCACCAAAGCAGGAGTAGGGTTTTACGCCTCGCGGCGGCCCGAACCTGGGTAAAAACTGCCCATGTGATCACTATCGTGCTGCTCCGCGCCCTCCGCTCTTTGTGCAATGCGTCCTTCCCCACTGCCGATCCACAAGGGGCCGATGGCCCCATAGGTGGCCGTGTTTTCCCACGACATCATTGGCGTGCTAGGGAGGGGGAAGCGTTTGCGCGAACCCTCGAGCGTATGCAGCGCGTCATCTTCATCATCATTCTCTTCATCGACGGCTTCATCATCCATGGCGCCCAAGAAGAAACCCGGTGCCACAGCTCACCCGTCCACCTCGAAGGCCCCTTCGCATGCGGCCGCCGATGCCGTGGGGGCTACGGGGGCGCACGGGGACAAGGACGTTGCAGGGGACGTGGCCGGCGCAGCCGGCGTCATCACCACCTCCCCTATGGCCGAAACGGGAGCGGGAGGCACCGGAGAAGGACAGCGCCAACAACTTCCCAGCGGCCACGCTCCACAAGGTGCAGGTGGAGAGATCATCATGCCCGCGCCTCTCCACCACACCGAAGGACGCAACCACAACGGTGGCGCTCGCCGTGGGGTGAACCGCAACCCTCCGGCCGCCCCCGCTGCGGGTGCGGCCGCAGGGCACGCGCCACCCCCGGAACGGGCTGGCCAAGCCGATGCGCCAAACGGAGCCGCCAATCCCCAAGCACAACCATCTCGTCACCACGCCACCCTGGAGACTGGCTCATGGTGACGAGAGCACGGCGCTGCCAGTACTGTCACTGTCAGAAGCCAGGCGACATTACGGTCTACATCGTCACCCATGCCGAGCACTGCTTTGGAGGCCATGGCGCGGGCCCAACTCCTGTTGAGATTTTCGCCGGCGTCCAATCAGATGGATGAGTGGAGAGCTACCATTCAGAGCCTGATTGGTTTTGCCGAGGTGGGAGGATCACAGCAAGCGGGCCCATCACGGCCTCCGCAGGCGGCGACAATGGCCCGAGTCGCTGGCCGTACCAAAGGGGCCACCCCCACGGTGCAATCCCCTCCGCGGCAGCAAGCGCAGGGGCCGCAGCCAGAGCCACACGACCAAGAACCCGACGACGTATCGATGGCTTTATCCGATCCTCGAGCACGACGAGACCAGCGGCGAGTCCTGGAAGACAGGTGGAGGCGAGACGCGTGCGCCACCATCGAACGACGCCGCGAAACCCAACACTAGTCTGATAGGCGCAATGGCCCCGACGTCGACGAGCCCATGCCCGGTGATGGTGGGTACCTACCTTTCGAGGTTGTGTGCCCCACATTCACTCGCGAGCTACGGCAGGTCAGTTGGCCATCTGCTCACACGTTCAAACCAGAAATACCAGACAAGTACAATGGAAGATTGAACCCGGCAGAGTTCTTGAGCATCTACACCATCGCCGTTGTCGTGGGAAACCACAGCCACCTATGGGGCCATGAGCCCCTTTTGGTTCGGCGGGGGGATGGGCATGTTGCATAATGAGCGGAGAAGCGTCGCGCAGCACGGCAGAGATCACACGGGCAGTCTTTACCCAGGTTCGGGCCGCCGTGAGGCGTAAAACCCTACTCCTGCTTTGGTGGATTGATGGTGGATAATGGTGGTGAACGTAGCACACTCGCCCGGCAAGGTCGCTCTGGGGGCGAGAGTGGCTACGCGCGTATGGATATGCGAGGGTCCAACCCTTTCTACGGTCACCATGGGCCTCCTTTTATAGGTTAAGGGGTCACCACAGTGGCAAATCAGTCTTTGCGTACTGATTAGATAGCTAATAGTGCTATCATATGTAACTCTACAGGCTGACAGAGCGCATTAAATGCGCCGCTCAGTGTCACATCATAGCTCGCCCGGCAGGCCCTGCCGGGCTGTTTTGCCAGCTTCGCGCCTGCTCGCTTGACACGTCTCAGGACGGGTGTCATATGGAGGTGTTTGGTGTAGGAAGTGGCTGCCATGTAGCAGAAAGCAGCCACTTAGTCACCTTGGAGCTCGACACCGCTTTGATCACTGACTTGCGTCGCTTGTGAGGTGGAGCGGTGGAGTGGCTTCCCTCCGCCAGCCCCGCCAGGCTTGCCGGGATGATCTGGGAGCTTGCTTCCGGGGCAAAACCCAACCCTGCCAGGCTCGCCTGCCTAGCAAGGTAGGTCCTTCCCTTGGTGATGCCTCATTCCTCTGGCTCTCCTTGGCCTTCTCGACTTGCACTTGGATCCTTCAAAGGAATTGATCCTCCTTGTTTGGTCTGATCTTGGTCTTGTAATCTTGTCTCTGGCCTGTGCACAGCCCGTGCAATGGACCCAGGGTCTGTTGAACCGACAGGAGCCCCCGGGCCTGGCACGGACGCGCCACTAGGCGTCGCCAGGTTAGGCCCTAACCAGTGCACATGCAGAAATGTAAGGGCGGCTCCGCCCCTTGAAATCTTCTTTGCTTCTTCATTAACCTGAGCTCGGGTCAGTTTCCAGTTTTCCCGCGCGTCGTGCAGCGCCAATTGTGGTGGGGCCATTCTTGTAATGGCCCGTGAATGACTTTAACGCACGAGCGGGTAACTACCAATTCACTCTTCCCACCGCGCCCTTATCCTTAGCCACGTATGTCGCATGCATTGAGTGGGGTAGGTAATGGAGGCGCATTGCGCGGGAGAGCATCAAGGCAGGGGCCTGATCTTCTTGGATTGGCGGAGGAGGACAGTGGGTACTCGCCGGGGAATCAGCCCCCACCCCCAGCTTGCCTATAAAAGGATGAGCGGGGGAGGAGCGGAGGCATTCATCCACATTCCTCTCCTCCTCCGCCTTCTGCTTCTTCTAGGTATGCTGAAAGGGAGAGCCCGGGGCCAGGCCTCGGGCCCTAGCTTGGAGTTGTTGACGATGTCAAATGCTCGTGCTAATGCTTGGGGAGTGAGTCTGGTCTGGTGCCGCGCATCGCTGGGGGTCGCCACCCTATTGGCGAGGTGTCCGGGGCTCTTGATGCTCGCCTGGAATGTAGTATATGGGGTCCTTGGTAATCCCAGCACTGCTCCTTCCGGTGGACCTCGCATTCTTGCTAAGGACGGTGGCGTCTTCCTGCCCGCCAAGGTGGGGAGCGGCGCGCCTCGAGTGTCATGCTCGTCACAGTCGCCCGCCGCCTCTTCGGGGGAGGTGCCGGGCTGGGGGCCCAGCGTCTTCCTGGAGCGGTGTTGATGAAGATGAAGTTAGGGAAGACGGAGAAGGCGGGAGGCAGATCGTTAGGTCGGAGTACGAGGGCATCAACACGCTCGTCTTGTACTGACGTACTGCCGCCTCATCTTCCGTTCTTCCCCTCCCCTCCCCGGCACCGTCATCACCAGGCCCCCGACCGCCAGGGAGGGGGCCGCTCTCTTGGTGCCTTCGCCTCCTCCAGCAGTCTTCCAGCTGAGCTCCGACGGCCTTCCCTATCTGCGGTTGTTCTGGGGTATTTGACTGGTCCTGGAGGTGGTGACCAGGGCACTGCCGAGCTGCTCCTTCCATCCCCCTTCTTCACAGCCTCGCCACTCCCGATCTTGTCAAGCTGCACCCGGCAGGCCATGACGGGATTGGGGTGGGCTCCTGCTCGGGCAGTCCCCCTGAGCTCTCCTCTTCCCTCCGCACTACCTGGGATAAAAAGGGACAAGGAGAGGAGTTTACGGGGCACTTATCTTTTTTCAGTCTTAAATCTATAGGCACTTGCCAAATTTTAGGTCAAATAATGTAATCTCTTGTATCCATGTTTATGTTCCGTGAGATTTGTACTTGTTGATCAGCATATTAATGAAAAAGATAAGCTTTGTCGGGCACTTGTGCATGTATGATATCCATGCAGAGGTGAAATGCCTCCATACTTTCATGTAAACAAGTAGATCCCGGTAAGCTACCTTGCCGGCACCCCATAGGACTGCTGCTGTGAGGCTGAGCCTGCCGGGCGCAGAACCCATTGGGAGAGACCAGCCCCCCACCAACCTCTTTCAGCCAAAGGCCACTACGACCATCCTGACCAAAGCAGCGTTTGTGTCAGTAGATGGGAGCACCTTTGTTTCCGAGGCGGCGAGGTTTTCATATGCACAAGTCCTACTCACGGAACAGGTATGGATTAGAGTTGGAACTTATCTGTTTGGCTTGCCAGAGACCGCAGTGCTGGCTTGTCTTCACATCCTCTTCCTAGGACTAAGTCCACGGCAGGAGCCTGCAGTTTATGCAAATGAAGATGATGCCAGATGCAATCTATCTATATGATCATGCAACCTATCTACATGAATCATGCAATGCTTATGCATGCATGCAACTTGTCGGGGGCCCCCAGCACTTCATTTATTTCTCTATTGCTTAGGGTCTGCGCCTGGCTTTGTACAAGAGGTTACATGCAGCTGAGGCAAGGCCTGTACAAAAGGGTGGCTGCCGGGCAGGGCCCGACAGCTGCGCCTTATTGGTAGAACTTGCGGAGATGCTCAATATTCCATGAGTTTTGCAATTGAATGCCATCTCCAGTCTCCACATGGACTGCGCCAGGTCTGGTGACTCGTACTACCCGGTAAGGGCCTTCCCACTTCGGCGACAGCATGTTTGTACCCTTGGCGAACTGAACGCGCCTAAGGACAAGGTCGCCTTCCTCAAAACACCGGGCATGAACCCTGTGGCTAGGATAGCGACGCAGGGCTTGCTGATAGCGTGCAGCACGCGTAGCAGCCCGGAGATGATTCTCCTCAAGAAGCATGGCGTCGTCATGCATGTGCAGTTCCTGCGCTACTTCATCGTAGGCAAGCACTCGAGGTGACCCGTAAATGAGTTCCGTGGGGATAACTGCTTCTGCCCCATAGACTAGGGAGAAGGGAGTCTGCCTGGTAGCTCGGCTTGGTGTTGTTCTGAGGGACCAAAGAACCACCGGCAGCTCATTGATCCATTGCCTGCTGTGCTTCCGCAGCTTATCAAACATTCTTGTCTTGAGTCCCCGCAGCACTTCAGTGTTCGCCCTCTCAGCTTGTCCATTGCTTCTGGATGTGCAACAGAGGCAGATGAGATCTTGCTTCTGAGGACATGAACATATTGAATGAAGGCATGGCTCGTGAACTGGGTGCCGTTGTCAGTGATGATCCGGGCTGGGACCCCGAAGCGGCACACCAATCCTTTCAAGAACTTGATAGCTGACTGAGTAGTCACCTTTCTCATGGCATCTACTTCCGGCCACTTTGTAAACTTCTCGATTGCAACGAACAAGAATTCAAAGCCCCCGGCAGCTCGGGGGAAAGGGTCGAGGATATCGAGCACCCAGACCGAAAACGGCCATGACAAAGGGATTATCTGGAGTGCTTGGGTAGGCAGATGGATATTTTTGGAATGGATCTGACAGGCTTCACACTTGGTGACGAGCTCAACCGCATCTTGGAGGGCTGTGGGCCAATAGAATCCTTGCCGGAATGCTTTCCCAACCAAAGCCCTTGATCCAATGTGGGAGCCGCACATGCCTTTGTGTATCTCTGCCAACAGTTCCTTTCCTCCTTCGCGGCAAATGCACTTCAATTTCACATCGTTGGGCCTTCTTCTGTATAGTGTGTCATCGACAAACTGGTACATACTGGCCCTCCGGGCTACTCTTTCAGCTTCTTCTTGCTCTTCAGGAAGTTCTCCGGTTTGGAGGAAATGGATTATGTGCCTTGCCCAAGTTGGAGCCTGGGGCTCGGCAACGAGGACTAGCGGCACCTCCTCATTGATGGGGGCGCATCCCTCATCTGCGGGGACCAGTGGCCCAGCAGGAGGGTGCAGCCCGGCTAGCGAAGGGGAGTTGTTCCCGGCAGGGTCCCTGCCAAGAGCCCCAAAAGGCTCTACCGGGAGAGGCTTACCGGAATCCTATTTCCTCTTCTTTCGGGCCATTGTGGTCAGGGATACGGAGGGCTGAGTAAGATGGAGAACAAAAGTCCCTGGTTCCATAGGAAGCTTCTGCGCAGTGCACTTCGACAGGTGATCAGCAATGCTGTTTTGCGCATGGGGTACGTGCTCTGTTTGCAACCCGTCAAAGTGCTCCTCCAATCTTCTCACTTCCTCGACATATGCCTCCATCAATGGGCTTTGGTAATCCTTGTTGACTTGTCTCACCACCAGTTGTGAATCTCCTCGATTGATCAACTTCTTGATTCCCAATTCTGTGGCAATCCTGAGCCCGGCAAGAAGCCCTTCATATTCTGCTGTATTGTTGGTCGCCTCCTCCCGGGGAAAGTGCATCTGGACGACGTACCTCACGTGCTCTCCAATGGGAGCCACGAGAAGCACGCCAGCCCCTGCACCATGTAGGGAGAAGGCACCATCGAAATACATGATCCATTCTTGGGGCGCTTCCTTGCCGGGGATAACTGTTTCCTGTACTTCTTCATCAGGGGTTGGCATCCATTCTGCAATAAACTCTGCCAACGCCCTGCTCTGGATTGTTCATGTGCTTTCAAACTTCAGGCCAAAGCTGGATAGCTCCAATGGCCACTCCACTATCCTACCGGTGGCCTCTGGGTTTCGAAGTATCCTTTGCAACGGGAAGCGGGTGACAACTGTGATCTCATGGGCTTGGAAGTAGTGGCACAGTTTCCTTGAGGCCATGACAAGGCCAAAGATCAACTTTTGCATGCCAGAATAACTGGATCTAGCCCCCTGCAATAGGGAGCTGACGAAGTATACTGGGCGCTGCACCACCTTCTTCCTTGTCGTGTCCTTGGGGTTGTTTCCGCTGCCGTGCTCTTCTTTGTCCTGATCCATATCTGGCCTTGCCAGGCCGCTCTCTTCCTCTTCCCCGGGCGGGACACTTGTTGAGGTGGCTACTTCTTCTACTTCCCGCTGCGCTACTAGGGCCTCGCTAACCACTTGATCAGTTGCTGCTAGATATAGCAGTAACGGCTCTTGTGGTTTGGGTGCAACCAAAGTAGGCACAGAAGACAAGTAGGCCTTCAAATCCTGTAGTGCTGCATCTGCTTCCGGGGTCCACTGCATGGGTCCTGCCCTCTTCAAAATCTTGAAGAACGACAATGAGTGCTCGGCAGACTTGGAGATGAATCTGCTAAGCACGGCAACGCATCCTGTCAAACGCCTCACATCCTTAACTGTCTTGGGTGCCTGTATCTGCTCAATAGCCTTGATCTTATCGGAGTTGGCCTCTATCCCACGGTGGGACACAAAGAAACAAAGTAGCTTGCCGGAGGGAACGCCAAACACGTACTTCTCCGGATTCAGTTTCAAGTTGATCTTGCGCAGATTAGCAAATGTCTCTTCTAAATCCTGGATGAGGGTTGATCTGTCCTTGGTCTTGACCACAATATCATCCATATAGGCTTCAATGTTCCTATGCAACTGTGGTTCAAAACCAATCTGGACTGCTCTTCCAAAACTGGACCCGGCACTCTTCAACCCGAAAGGCATGCGCACAAAGCAGTATGTGCCGCATGGGGTGATGAATGGGGTCTTTTCTTCGTCCTCCCTGGACATAAAAATCTGATGGTATCTAGAGTATGCATCCAGAAAAGAGAGCAACTCACATCCTGAAGTAGAATCCGCGATTTGGTCGATGCGTGGCAAGGGAAATGGGTCCTTTGGGCATGCCTTGTTTAGATCCGTGAAATCTATGCAAAGCCTCCATTTTCCATTAGCCTTACACACAACCACTGGGTTCGCTAACCATGTTGGATGCAGTACTCCTCTGACCAAACTAGCTGCTTCAAGTTTCTTGATTTCCTTGGCAATAAACTGCTGCCACTCCAAGGCCTACTTCCGAACCTTCTGCTTGACGGGCCGGGCATGTGGGCAGACAGCAAGGTGGTGCTCGATTACCTCCCTGGGAACACTGGGGATATCAGATGGTTGCCAGGAAAACACATCGATATTCGCCCGTAGGAAGGCAACAAGCACGCTTTCCTATTTGTCAACAAGGGTGGCGCTGATAGTGAAAGTACCATCAGCACCAGCCAGCCCTGCCGCGACCTTTTTCACTTGGGGTGGAGCAGCCTTGGATCTCTTACTGTTGGAACTCTCTGGCGTGTCATCAACGAGCGTGGCACGTTCCACAGAGGTAGGCTTCCCGGATTCCTTGCCAGTGCCTCTGCTATGCTTTTCCTTGGCGGGAACTGTGGCTTCCGCGACCTCTGCCGCGACCGCATCCCGGTACATCTTGTCCATGCAAATAATTGTGTCTTTCTTGTCCGACGGAACGAAAATGATGCCCATCGGCCCTGGCATCTTCAAGGTGTTGTAGGCATAGTGGGATGCTGCCATGAATTTGGCCAGGGTCGGGCGCCCAAGGATCCCGTTGTACGGCAGAGGGAGGTCAACCACATCAAACACTACTTTCTCCGTCCTGTAGTTCAACTCTCCTCCAAATGTCACTGGCAATGTAACCTTTCCCTTAGGATGGCTCCTGCCGGGATTGACTCCTTGAAACGTGCCTGTGGCCTTAAGTTCTTCCTCTGCTATCTGGAGTTTGCTGATAACCTTTGGGGAAATCAGATTCAACCCGGCCCCGCCGTCAACCAGCATCTTTGTGACCTTGAGGTTGTGAATTGTTGGTGAGACCAACAATGGCAAGCACCCTACCGCAGTAATACGGTCGGGGTGGTCATCTTCATCAAAGATGATGCGTGTGCATGACCACTTGAGCGGCTTTCGAGAATCTGCCGCTGGCTCCATGGCATTGACTTCACGCGCCCACTGTTTAAGTTGGCAGTGAGAGGAGTGCAAAGATGCACCCCCGTCAATGCACAGGGCGTCAGTGGCTTTCTGGAATTCTTGCTCGCTGGTTTCCTCTTCATTCCCTCCACCACTCTCATGACTGCAATCCTCCTTCTCTCAGCCCTTAGCGGGTTTCCCTTGGTTCCGAGGAGCCTTGCCGGGGCGATTTGCTTCACCACCCCGGCCCGTCCCGCCAGTGCCATTCTGACCTTTTTCCTTATCGTGCTTCTCATACTCAGCCTTTTGTCTCTTGACAAGCTGCTCAACCTGATGACACTCCTGGAGATCATGGCCCTTGGTCCGATGAATCTTACAGTACGACCCATCAATTTTCCCAGCTTTCTCGGCAGCCGCCGCCTCCCGGCAGTCAGCGCATGTGGTAGCCTCCTTGCCGGGGGCTTCAGCCTTGGCCTTCTTGCCGGCACTAGGCGTGCCTGACCCCTCAACAGCCATCAATGTCTTATCCTTGTGCTTCTTGTTGTGTTTCTTGTTCTTCTTCTTCTTACTAATGGTTTCGTCGTCATCTTTTGAGTCGATGTCGACGCAATCTTCCTCTCCGGGAAGTTTCCTCCCCTCTTCCACCCGAGCACATTTGTCGACTAAAGTGTGGAGCTCCTTCACAGTATTGGGCAACCGAACGTTCATCTTGGAATGTATCCTGCGGTTGCGCATGTTGGATTGGAAGGCAGCTATCACGGCAGCTGGGTGGATATCTGGGATATTTCAGTGGACTCGACTGAATCTCTGCAAGTACTTCCATAGAGTTTATCCTTCTTTCTGTCAGAGAAGCTGCAAGTCGCTGGGCCGCCCTGGTTCTTGATGGCCGCCCGTGAAGGCACCAATGAACTCGTGGCACAGGTTAGCCCAGGTCGAAATGGAGTTCTCGGGCAGGTGCATCAGCCAAGACCTCACATTTGACTTGAGGGCCAAAGGGAAGTAGTAGGCGAACACCTTCTAATCTCTTCCCCCGGCAGCTTGAACAGCGATGGTGTAGATGCTCAAGAACTCTACCGGGTTTAGTCTCCCATCATACTTCTCGGGTATCTCTGGCTTGAACGTGCGAGTTGATAGCCAACGGACTTGCCGCAGCTCACGGGTGAAGGCAGGCCACCCAACTTCGAAAGGCAGGCACCTGCCATCTCCGAGCACGGGCTCGTCGATGTCTGGGCCATCACACCCATTGGACCGGTGGGGGTTGTCGCGGCGCCGCTCGTCGATGATGCGCGTGCCTTCCCTTCGCCTGCCCTCCGGGGCACGCTGTCAGCCTTGACGCGCTCGACGATCTGACGAGGCCATCGAGATGTCATCAGGCGCTTGGTTTTGCGGCTCTCGGGCAGCTTGCCGTGGTGGGGCTTGCACCGTGAGGGTGGCCCCTCCCGCACGACCAACCGCACGAGCCGTCGTTGCTGCCTGGGAGGGCCGTGGCGGTCTGGCCCACTGTGATCCTTCCGCCTCGGTGAAACCAATCAAACTTTGGATGGTAGCTCACCACTCATCCATCTGGTCTACCGCCGGTGGAAATCTCAACAGCAGTTGGGCTCGCGCCATGGCTTCTGAGGCAGTGCTTGGCATAGGTGATGACGATGTAGATCGTAGTGTCACTCGGCTCCTGACATTGCCGGTGGCGACTGGGCTGCGCCCTTGCTGCTGCGAACCAGCTGTTTGGACGGCATGATGACGTGGCGGAGGTACCTGAGGGCCAGCGGCTCCGTTCGGCACAGCAGCTGGGTCAGCCCGCCCCGGGGGTGGCACGTGCCCTGCGGTCGCGCCCGCAGCGGGGGCGGCCGGAGGGTTGCGATTGGCCCCAGAGCGAGCATCATCACTGCGTCTGTGCCCGTTGGCGAGGAGAAGGGTTTCAGGCGGAATGATCCCTCCATCCGTCCCTCATGGAGCATGGCCGTTGAGTTGGCGCTGATGCTGTCCTTCCCCGATACCTCCTGTTCCTGCTTCGGCCGTGGGGGAGGTGGTGACGGCGCCGCCTGCGCCAACCACGTCCCCCGCAGCATCCACACCCTCGCGAGCCCCCGCGTTCCCCGCGATGTCGGCGGTCGCGGGCGGCGGAGCCTTCGAGGTGGACGGGTGGTTTGCAGCCCCGGGCTTCCTCTTGGGCGCCATAGTCGATGACGCCGTCGACGATGAAAATGTCGATGAAGATGACGCGTAGCGTATGCTCTCAGTTTCGCGCAAGTGATCCCCCTACCTGGCGCGCCAAAGATGTCATGGGAAACCACGGCCACCTATGGGGCCATGAGCCCCTTTTGGTTCGGTGGGGGGATGGGCATGTTGCACAAAGAGCGGAGAAGCGTCGCGCAGCACGGCAGAGATCACACGGGCAGTCTTTACCCAGGTTCGGGCCGCCGTGAGGCGTAAAACCCTACTCCTGCTTTGGTGGATTGATGGTGGTTAATGGTGGTGAACGTAGCACACTCGCCCGGCAAGGTCGCTCTGGGGGCGAGAGTGGCTACGCGTGTATGAATATGCGAGGGTCCAACCCTTTCTACGGTCGCCATGGGCCTCCTTTTATAGGTTAAGGGGTCACCACAGTGGCAAATCAGTCTTTGCGTACTGATTAGATAGCTAACAGTGCTATCATATCTAACTCTGCAGGCTGACAGAGCGCATTAAATGCGCCGCTCAGTGTCACATCACAGCTCACCTGGCAGGCCCTGCCGGGCTATTTTGCCAGCTTCGCGCCTGCCCGCTTGACACGTCTCAGGATGGGTGTCATATAGAGGTGTTTGCTGTAGGAAGTGGCTGCCATGTGGCAGAAAGCAGCCACTTAGTCACCTTAGAGCTCGACACCGCTTTGATCACTGACTTGCGTCGCTTGTGAGGTGCAGCGGTGGAGTGGCTTACCTCCGCCAGCCCCGACAGGCTTGCCGGGATGATCTGGGAGCTTGCTTCCGGGGCAAAACCCAACCCTGCGAGGCTCGCCTGCCCGGCAAGGTAGGTCCTTCCCTTGGCGATGCCTCGTTCCTCTGGCTCTCCTTGGCCTTCTCGACTTGCACTTGGATCCTTCCAAGGAATTGACCCTCCTTGTTTGCTCTGATCTTGGTGTTGTAATCTTGTCTCTGGCCTGTGCACAGTCCGTGCAATGGACCCAGGGTCTGTTGCAACGACAGCCGTTCAAGCTGTCGGGGGAAGAGACGAGAAGGTGTTCGCCAACTACTTCCCTTTGGCACTCAAGCCAAATGTGAGGTCTTGGCTGATGCATTTGCCAGAGAATTCCATCTCGACCTGGGCTGACCTGTGCCGTGAGTTTCTTGGCGCCTTCACGTGTGGCCATCAAGAACCAGGGCGGCCCAGCGACTTGCAGCTCCTTCCGCTAAAAGAAGCAGAGAGTCTGCGGAAGTACATGTAGAGGTTCAGCCGGGTGCACAGGAATATTCCAGACATCCACCCAGCAGCAGTGATAGCTGCGTTCCAGTCCAACATGCACAACTGCCGGATACGTTCTAAAATGAATGTTCGGTTGCCCAAGACTGTGAATGAGCTATACACTCTGGTGGATAAGTGTGCCCGAGTAGAGGAGGGGAGATGACTCCCAGGTGAAGAAGATGGCGTCGACATCGAATCAGAGGACGACGACGACGCCACCAACCAAAAGAAGAAGAACAAGAAGCGCAAGGATAAAGCGGTGATGACCGTTGAAGGATCGAGTGCGCCTAGTACCGGCAAGAAAGCCAAGACCGAGGTTCCCGGCAAGGAAGCTGCCGCGTGCACTGATTGCCGGGAAGCCGCGACTGTCGAGAAGGCTGGGAAGAGTGATGGGCCATACTACAAGATCCATCGGACCAAGGGCCACGATCTTCAGGAGTGTCATCAGGTTGAGCAACTCGTCAAGAAGCGGAGGGCTGAGTACGAGAAGCGTGATAAGGAGAAAGACCAAGATGGCCCTTGCGGGAAGGGCCGAGGCAGCAGAACAGGTCACCCTGGCAAGGCTCCTCAGTATCAGGGGAAACCCGCCAAAGGCCATGAGAAGAAGGATTGCGAGGATGAGAGTGATGAAGGAGATGAAGAGGAAACCAGCGAGTAGGAGTTCCAGAAAGCCACTAACACCCTATGTATTGACGGGGGTGCGTCCTTACACTCCTCTCACCGCCAACTCAAAAGATGGGCGCGTGAGGTCAATGCCGTGGAGCCAGCAGAAGATTCTCGGAAGCCGCTCAAGTGGTCCTACACGCCCATCATCTTTGATGAGGAGGATCACCCCAACTGCGGTAGGGTGTTTGCCGTTGTTGGTTTCACCAACGATCCACAACCTGAAGGTCACAAAGATGTTGGTTGACGGCGGGGCCGGGTTGAATCTGATTTCTCCAAAGGTCATCAGCAAACTCCAGATAGCAGATGAAGAGCTCAAGGTTACTGGTACGTTCCAAGGGATCAACCCCGTTAGGAGTCGTCCTAAGGGGAAGGTCACACTGCCGGTAACATTCGGGGGGGAGTTAAACTACTGGACTGAGAAGATCGTGTTTGATGTGGTTGACCTCCCCCTGCCGTACAATGGCATCCTTGATCGTCCTGCCCTGGCCAAATTCATGGCGGCATCCCACTATGCCTACAACACTTTGAAGATACCAGGGCCAGTGGGCGTCATTTCCCTTCCATCAGACAAGAAAGACGCAATCATATGCGTGGATAAGATGTACCGGGAAGCAGTCGCTGCAAAGGCCGCGGAAGCCACTGCTCCTGCCAAGGAAAGCAAGAAAAAGAAGAAAGCCAGCAAGGATGCCTGCAAGGAATCCAGGAAGCGTACCTCTTCGGAGTGCGATGCACCTATTGATGACTTGCCAGCGAGTTCCAATAGCAAGAGGTCCAAGGCTGCTGCACCCGCTGTGAAGAAGGTCCCGGCAGGACTGGCTGGCACTGACGGTATGTTTACCATCAGTGCCACCCTCTACGACAAATAGGAAAGCGCGCTCGTTGCCTTCCTGCGGGCGAATGTCGATGTGTTTGCTTGGTAACCATCTGACATCCCCGGTGTTCCCAGGGAGGTAATCGAGCACCACCTTGCTGTCTGCCGACAAGCCCGGCCCGTCAAGCAGAAGGTCCGGAAACAAGCTTTGGAGTGGCATCAGTTTATTGCCGAGGAGATCAAGAAACTTAAGGCAGCTGGTCTGGTCAGAGGAGTGTTGCATCCAACATGGTTAGCAAACCCAGTGGTAGTGCGCAAGGCGAATGGGAAATGGAGGCTTTGCATAGATTTCACAGATCTGAACAAAGCATGCCCGAAGGACCCGTTCCCCTTGCCGCGCATCGACCAGATAGTGGATTCCACCTCCGGGAGTGACCTGCTTTCCTTCCTGGATGCCTACTCTGGATACCACCAGATCTTCATGTCCAAGGAAGACGAAGAGAAGACCGCGTTCATAACCCCATGTGGCACGTACTGTTTTGTACGAATGCCCTTCGGGATGAAGAGCGCTGGATCCACTTTTGCAAGAGCAGTATAGATTGGCTTTGAGTCCCAGCTACACAGAAATATTGAAGCCTACATGGATGATATAGTGGTCAAAACCAAGGACAGAGTTACTCTCATTTAGGATTTGGAAGAGACCTTTGCAAATCTGCGCAGAATCAACTTGAAGCTGAACCCGGAGAAGTGTGTGTTTGGCGTTCCTTCTGGCAAGCTACTTGGCTTGTTCGTGTCCCATCGGGGGATAGAGGCCAACCCCGACAAGATCAAGGCTATCGAGTAGATACAAGCACCCAAGACAGTTAAAGACGTGAGGCGTTTGACTGGATGTGTTGTCGCGCTGAGCACTTTCATTTCCAAGTCCGCCGAACGCGCCTTACCTTTCTTCAAAATCTTGAAGAAGGCAGGGCCCGTGGAGTGGACCCCAGAGGTGGATGCTGCGCTACAAGATTTGAAGACCTACCTTTCCTCTGTTCCCACCTTAGTTGCTCATAAACCACAAGAGTAGTTGCTGCTATATTTAGCAGCAACCAATCAAGTGGTTAGCGCAGCGCTGGTGGCACAGCGGGAGGTAGATGACGCAGCAGTCGCCACCGCCGTCCCCTCTGGAGAGGAAAGTGAACCCGTCCCGGCAAGGTCAGATGAAGTTCAAGACAAAGAAGAGCAAGGCAGCGGAGACAGTTCCAAGATCACGGCAAGGAAGAAGGCGGTGCAGCGCCCAGTGTACTTCGTCAGCTCCCTGCGGCAGGGGGCTAGGTCAAGGTACTTTGGAATGCAAAAGTTGATTTTTGGCCTCATCATGGCCTCAAGGAAACTATGCTACTACTTCCAAGCCCATGAGATCACGGTTGTCACCCGCTTCCCCTTGCAACGCATACTCCGAAACCCCGAGGCCACTGGTAGTATCGTGGAATGGGCTTTGGAGTTATCCAGCTTTGGTTTGAAGTTTGAAAGCACGTCAACTATTCAGAGCAGAGCACTGGAAGAGTTCATTGCGGAGTGGATGCCGACCCCTGATGAAGAAGTACTGGAGACAGTCATCCCCGACAAGGAAGCGCCCCAAGAATGGATTATGTATTTTGATGGTGCCTTCTCCCTACAAGGTGTAGGAGTTGGCGTGCTTCTCGTTGCTCCCACTGGGGAGCACCTTAAGTACGTTGTTCAAATGCATTTCCCCCGGGAGAAGGCTACCAACAATACTGCAGAGTATGAAGGGCTCCTTGCCGGGCTCAGAATTGCAACAAAACTAGGAATCAAGAGGCTGATTATCCGCGGAGATTCACAACTGGTGGTGAGACAAGTGAACAAGGATTATCAAAGCCCATTGATGGAGGCATACGTCGAGGAAGTGAGAAAGTTGGAGGAGCACTTTGACGGATTGCAAACAGAGCACATACCGTGTGCGGAAAACAGCATTGTTGATCATCTGTCAAAGTGCGCTGCGCAAAAACTCCCTGTGGAACCAGGGACTTTTGTTCTCCATCTAACTCAACCCTCCGTATCCCCAGCAACAATGGCCAGCAAGAGGAGGAAATTGAACTCCGGCAAGCCTCTCCCGGCAGAGCTTCCCGAAGCCCCCGGCAGAGAGCTTGGCGGGAACAACTCCCCTTCGATCAGTGAGCTGCACCCTCCCGCCGAACTACCAGTCTTTGCGGTCGAGGCATGCGCTCCCATCGACAGTGAGGTGCCGCTAGTCCTTGTTGCCGAGCCCCAGGCTCCAACTTGGGCATGGCACATTGTTCATTTCCTCTAAACAGGAGAACTTCCCAAAGAGCACGAAGAAGCTGAAAGCCCGAAGGGCCAGTATGTATCAGTTCATTGATGACACGCTATACAGAAGAAGGCCCAATGGTGTGAAATTGAAGTGCATTTGCTGGGAAGATGGAAAGGAATTGCTGGCAGAGATACACAAGGGTATGTGTGGCTCCCACATCGGATCAAGGGCCTTGGTTGGGAAAGCTTTCCGGCAAGGCTTCTACTGGCCCACAACCCTCCAAGATGCAATTGAGCTAGTCACCAAGTGTGAAGCCTGCCAGTTCCACTCCAAGAATATCCATCAGCCTGCTCAAGCTCTCCAAACAATCCCTTTGTCATGCCCATTTTTGGTCTGGGGGCTCGACATCTAGGGCCCCTTCCCCCGTGCTACCGGGGGCTTTGAATTCTTGTTCGTCGCAATCGACAAGTTTACAAAGTGGCCGGAAGTAGAGCCCGTGAGAAAGGTGACTGCGCAGTCAGCTATCAAGTTCTTGAAAGGATTGGTGTGCCGCTTCGAGGTACCTGCCCGAATCATCACCGACAATGGCACCCTATTCACAAGCCGTGCCTTCATGCAATATGTTCATGGCCTCGGAAGCAAGGTCTCATTTGCCTTTGTGGCCCATCCCAGAAGCAACGGGCAAGCTGAGAGGGCGAACAATGAAGTGCTACGAGGTCTTAAGACAAGAACTTTTGATCGGCTGTGGAAGTGCGGCAGGCGATGGATCGACAAGCTGTCGGTGGTTCTTTGCTCCCTTCGTACGACACCAAATTGAGCTACCGGGCAGACTCCCTTCTCCCTAGTCTATGGGGCAGAAGCAGTTATCCCCACAGAACTCATATTCTGGTCTCCTCGAGTGCTTGCCTTCGATGAAGTAGTGCAGGAACATCACCGGCATGACGGTGCTGTGCTACTTGAGGAGAACCGTCTCTGGGCTGTGATGCGTGCTGCACACTACCAGGAAGCCCTGCATTGCTATCACAGCTGTAGGGGTCATGCCCGGAGTTTTGAGGAAGGCGACCTTGTCCTTAGGCGTGTTCAGTCCGCCAAGGGTGCAAACAAGTTGACGCCAAAGTGGGAAGGCCCTTACCAGGTAGTATGAGTCACCAGACTTGGCACAGTCCATATGGAGACCGGAGATGGCATTCAATTGCAAAACTCATGGAACATTGAGCATCTCCGTAAGTTCTACCCGTAAGGCGCGGCTGTCGGGCCCTGCCCGGTAGGCACCCTTTTGTACAAGCTTTGCCGAAGTTGCATGTAACCCTTTGTACAAAGCCAGGCGCAGACCCTGAGCAATAGAGAAATAAACAAAGCACTGGGGGGCCCCCGAAACTTGCATGCATGCATAAGCATATCATGAGCATTGCATGATCATGTAGATGAGGTCGCATGTGGCATTGTTTTCATCTGCACTCAGTTGCAGGGTTCTTGCCATGGACTTGATCCCGAAGAGAAGAAATGAAGACGAGCCTATGTGACGACCCCCGGCAGACCAAACAGATAAGTTTCTTCTTATCCATACATGTTCTGTAATTTGAAAACTTGTGCATATGAAAACCCCACCACCTTCGAAACATAGGTGCTCCTACCCTTTGACTCGAATGCTGCTTCGGTCAGGGTGGTCGCAGTGGCCTTTGGCAGAAAAGGTTCGGCGGGGGGCTGGTCCCTTTTTACGGGTTTTTGCCCGGTAGGCCTAGCCCCGCGGCAACAAATTGAGGGCACCGGCAGGATAGCCTGCCAGGGAAACTTGTTTACTTAAATGTATAGAGGCATTTCACCTCTGCATGGATATGGTACATGCACAAGTGCCCGGCAAAGCTTGTCTTTTTCATTAATATGCTGATAAGCAAGTACAGATCTTATAGAACACAAACATGGATAAAGAAGTTTACATTATTTAGACTAAAGTTTGGCTGATGCCTGCACATTTTAAACTAAAAAAAGATAAGTGCCCCGTAATCCCTTTCTTGCCCCTCTCCTCCTAGGCACTACGGTGGGAAGAGAAGAGGGCAAAAGGCGTGCCTAAGCGGAAGCCTGGCCAGATCCCGTCAGGACTTGCCGGACACAGCCTGACAAGATCAAGAGTGGCGAGGCTGCGAAGGAGAGGGGTGGAAGGAGCAGCTCGGCGGTGCCCTGGTCACCACCTCCAGGACCAGCAAGAATCCCCAGCGCAAGCACCGGCAGGGGAAACTGCCAGAGCTCAGCTGGAATACTGCTGGAGGAGGCGAAGGCACCAAGAGAGCGACCCCCCCGGCAACCGTCCTAAAGAGGCCTGTGATGATGGTGCCGGGGAGGGAGGGGAAGAGCGGAAAGACGAGGCAGCGGGCCGGCAATACAAGACGAAGGCGTCGGTGCCATCGTACTCCGACCTGACGGCCTGCCACCCGCCTTCTCTGTCTTCCCTTGTTCTTTCTTCATCACCACCACTCTGGGAGGACCCCAGCCCCTTGGGCCGACACCTCCCCCAGAGAAGCAGCAAGCGACGGCGACGTCCGAGGCGTGCAAGTGGCACCGCTCCCCAATTTGGAGGGCAGGAAGGTGCCACCGTCTTCAGCGTTCGCCCCGACTTTGCCGGAAGGAACAGCACTGGGATTACCGAGGATCCCGAGTGCTGCACCCCAAACAGGCGCCGGAACCCCCAAGGGCCCCGTCATCAGGGCAACGAGCCTCGGCGACTTGCAGCGAGGGCTGGCGCTCCTCATCGGACAGCCGGCTCGTGTGAGGGAGACGAGCCTTTCACCATTTTGGAGAAGCGCGACATCTCCCACACCGCGGGCGACTCGACACCCACATCCTCGACCACTGCATCCCTTTCGACCCCAGACCAGACTCACTACCCGGGTGTTTACACAAGCGTTCGGCGTCATCGACCCTAAGCTAGAGCTCGGGGCCTGGCCCCAGCCTCCCCACCTCAACATAACAGAGAAGGAAGCAAGGAAGAGAAGAAGAAGGGTGCGTGGATGAGCATTTCCGCTCCCCCTCACCCCCTCTTTTATAGGCGGGCTGAGGCTGGGGGCTGATCCCTCGGCGGGTAACCGCCGCCCCTCTCCACCAACCCAGGAAGACCGGGCCCCTACCATGACGCTCTCTCCCACACCACGCGCTTACGTTACCTACCCCACTCAATGCATGCAGCATACGTGGCAAGGGATAAGAACGTGGTGGGAAGAGTGAATTGGCAGTTACTCACCCATGCGTTAAAGTCATTCACGGGCCATTAGAGGGATGGCCCCACTACAATTGGCATTACACAACGCGTGAAAAAACTGGAAACTGACTCAAGCTTAGATTAATGAAGAAGCAAAGAAGATCTCAAAGTGTGAGCTACCGTAGCCTCCCCGCCTATGTACTGGACAGGGCCTACGCCGATGACGCTCGGCACTGCGTTCAGGCCAGGCCCGGGGGCTCCTGTCGGTGCAACAAACCCCAGGTGTGTTGCCCAGACTGTACACAGGCTCGAGAACAAGGTTGCAGCATCCAAGACAAGACCAAGCAGAAGAGAACAGCTCTTTGAGAAATCAAAGGGCGGATTAAGAAGATCAAGACCAACCAAAGGAGCAAGGTACCACTAAGGAAAAACCTCCCATGCCGGGCAGGCGAGTCCTGGCGGGTACGAGCTTGCCCCGAAGACAGGTCTCTAGATTGCCCCGGCAGGCTTGCCGGGGGTGCCGAGGGCGGATTACCCCGCCAAGGCTCCACCGCTCCACCTCACAGCAACGCAAGTCATCGATTGGTGCGGTGTCGAGCCCCCAAGTGGCTAAGTGGCCGCTATTTGGCACGTGGCGGCCACTTCCAGAGGAAATCACCTCCAAATGACACCCGTCCAGGGACGTGTCACGCAGGCAGGCAAGAATGTGGCCGAACGTCAAGGCAAGGCTTGCCGGGCTACGCTACGATTGTCAGCGTTCTGGGAACCAGGGTACCCAGACTAGCCTGCCTGCGGCCCATGGCGTGGCTTCATCGACGGCCTGGTACGGCCCACCACCAAGACTACTAAGACAAGACCCTTGCAAGGGGCCAAGCCTCATGAGGCAGACGACGCTAAGACCTCCCGAGGGAGCGGCCTCCCCAGGCTGCCTCCTGAGGAGCGGAGATTCCTATGCAGGTGCCCAAACCTCATGAGGTTGCGGTGACGCAAGCCATGACGACCAAGGCTAGGTGGGCGCCAGCGGGCGCAGAGGAGACAGTCTCCTCTTTGGTGCTAAAGAGGCAAGCGCAGGCGTGGGTTCCCGAGGACTCAGGCAAAGGTTTCCATTCCTGTGCAATGAGACCAAGACCACCAGGACGGTAGGAAGGATGTCATCACCGAGCCCACCGCAGCGTCACGCCAGAAGCTTTGTAGGCGAAGACCACCTTTCGTCAGGATAAGATGTACTACTTGTCCCCTTTCAAATTGGCCGTTGTGGAATCCCTTGCCGCCTACGATTTGGGGGAAGAGGACTGAGGCCACTATAAATATAGGTTAGCCACCACCATAGAAGGGGACAGAGACCGGACCGGGACTGAAATCAGATCCTTTCCACCCTCACCAGAGCAGACCTCCCGAGGTTGTTCATTCCTTGTACTTGTTCATCCTCAGCCCCTCGTGAGGCAAATCCACCACAAAGTAGGAGTAGGGTCTTACACCGCAAGGTGGCCCAAACCTGGGTAAACTGCCGTGTTCATCTTCTTCATTGTTCCTCGAGCTAGGCCGTAGGGCGACGAGCTGGTTGGCTAGATATGTTGAGTTCTTCACACACGCCCTAGAGTTTGATCCTTTCGTGGGTCCGTAGAGCCCTGAATCCGACATTTTGCACGCCAGGTAGGGGTGTGGCGAAGCCTCTCTTCCACCGTTCGCTTCGCCGCCATTTCGTCGTTCCTATGGCCGACGCTCGCCGTGTCCGTGCCGAGCGTCGGGCTGCTCGCGTCGCCCAGATGGCTCCCGCGGGCAATGGCACTCCTCGCCGCTCTGCCTCCCCGATGGCTAATGCCGCCACCGACCATGCTGCTCGTGAACAGCAGGACTCGTTGCTGCCACCGTCCGTGCGGCGCGATGGCCGCACCGCAACTCCATCACCCACTCCAGCCGCGGCGTCGTCTTCTCATGTTCATCGTGGGCCGGCAAACACGCAGGCTACGCTGCTCATGGTATGAGAGCTTCTGCGCTATCGTCCGGCCAACAACCTCTACGACGATTGGCTCGGCCGCATCGCCGAGCTCGTCAACGCCGCTGATGAGGCCCCTGCACCGTCCCGTTCGCCCTGTCCCCCGCCATCCCTGGCGGGTGATGTGGCTCATGGTGCACCTCCCCCTCCTCCTCTGCATGGCACGGACCCCGAGCCCAGGCGTGAGGCACCCCAGTGCGACCCGCCACGCAGAGCGCCGATGCGCGATGAAGAAAGCTGCCAGGTGGTGCAGGGGCCCCAAGGAGAGGCGCGCGCGCTCCCAGCGCCGCCGCATCAAGACCGCGCGCTGCCAGAGTCGGTGGCACGCGGGCGCCAAGACCAAGCTACTCCCATGTGACCAGCCCCTGTGAGTGCGGCAGGCTACCGTGCTTTCACCCCGGAGCTGCGCCGCATCGTCTGGCCCGGCAAGTTCAACCCGGATCTGCCTCCACGTTATGATGGCACCTCCGACCCTGCTAAGTTCCTCCAGCTCTACGAGCTGAGCATCGAGGCGGCGAACGGCAACGACAAGGTCATGGCGAACTAGTTCCCCATGGCCCTCAAGGATGGCTCGCGTTCTTGGCTCCTGAGCCTCCCGGTGGGGTCGATCTCCTCCTGGGACGAGCTACGCGAGCTCTTCATCGCCAACTTCCAGGGCACTCGACAGCGATCGAGAACTCAGATGGCGAGGGTGCCATCCTGCCTCCTGAGGCCATTCCCAAGAACAAGAAGAAGCTCCTCCCAAAGGGCCGTCAGGAGGCTGGGGCGCCTGGCAATCGTGCCTCAGGCCCCACGCCCACTGCTGGGGTGCCTTTCCCTCTCGCATAGGAAGGCGTGCCCAGCGCCCCTCTCAGGACGGGCTTGGGGGCTCTCATCTGGAGGGCCTCTGACCTGACTAGCGTCACGAGGGAGGCGTTCGGGCACCACATGGGGGCGTGCTTCGACGCGCGCCTCCGTGAGCAAGGCGCGGGGTGCCAGGTGCTCAGTAGTTCATCACCAAGGCAATCGAAGAGCTTCGGGAGGCGCGAGCCATGCGTGGCGAGCGTTGCCCCGCGCCATCCAGTGCAATTGCCATCCATGACATGGGTGGCAAACTGCGCGTCTGCATCAACATCCCAGGCCTCAACAGGGCTGCTTCGTAGGACCTCTTCTGGCCGTCCCGCGTCGGCCGGAGTTGGGGCTACCCCTGCAGCTACGTTCGCATGCCATTCGGCCTGCTGAACATGGCCGCCTCGTACCAGCACCTCATGCAGGGAGCCTTGGCGGCTCACGAGGCCAGGCGCCAGGCGGTCCTGACTGAGGAGGTGACGGACCCTCGCGAGCCCCACGGACTTCAGGAGCCGGTCGGCTCGTGAGGAGCGATCTCTACAGTAAGCGTCTTCAGCTACTTCAATGCTTCTACAATGATGGTGCCAGGTGACTTTTTGGTTTGTTCACCTGAGGGCGCCCCTCGGGCTGCATCATCCTCAGGCAGAACTGGCTTTGCCTTCATGAATTTCCTAAGTATCTCTACTGCCTATCCAGTGCTTCGTCACTATGATGTCGCTGCGCCCTCGTGAATCCGCCCGCGACCGCCTCATGATTAAGGACTGGCACGGTGTCTGTGCTCAGGTTCGTCCCTGCAGCATCGACAAACCCAAGCGACCGAGCTCTGTCCCGCGGGCCAGCTCCCGTGCGCGTCACCTCCCGTGGTCCTTGGTGCCTTGTTCTCGCATGAGCTAATTGTGTGTGGGTAAGTGCAGGCACACGGCCCGGTTCGTACAACCGCAGTTCGGCACTTCACCGCAGCGGGAACCGTGTGTCGGCTGTTTTTCTGTGGGATCGTTGCATGAGAAGACTTGGCACGGCGTCTGTGCTCGGGTCCGTCCCTGCAGCGTTGATAAAACCAATGGCTGAGCTCTGTCTGGCGGTCCGGCCCCGTTCACGTCAGCTCCTGGGGTCACTGGTGTCCGGCCTTCTCATGCGATAACCTCCGGAGGGGCATTCGGCGCAGGACCCCCCATCGCCCCGCAGGTTTCTTATGTGCGCCCCGCGCTGCAAAAATAAGGCGTAACCCGCCTTGAGGTAGGGCCTCGTGAGGCCCGCGCTGGCTCATGAACCTCTAGTTCTGCCGTGCTAGCCACGCATACAAACGGGCTGTACACGCCCGAGAGTCTCCCCCAGTGGGAACTCCCATCCATGTACCAGTGGAAGCCCCATGCTCCGCGCTGGCGGACGACACGGTCGAGGAGCGACTATGCCCATGATAAAGTGGAAGCACCATGCTCCGCGCTGGTGAATAAACAACTGAGGGCGCCCTCGCAGCCGCACCAACCTCAAGATAGCCTCTTGGCTCTACGATCGGCAACACCCCACGGCTTCCCCCTCGGGAATATCATGCGAGGGGGCTGGACACGGGGGTTGTGCTCAGGCCTGCCTGGCACACGCTACCCTACCAGGTCCGGGTACCTGGTCTTCTCGCGTTCCCCCCAGGCGAAAGCTAGTGGTCAATGGTACGAGGGCTGCTCACACGTCATGGGGGACCTCCTGAGCATCACGACTTAGGGGCCTCACTAGTCACATAGCCCCTCGCCCCTTGGTGTCGTCCTGGTGATCCGGACGCCCCAACGGCGGTCGAGGTATGCATGGGGCTGGGCCCTGCCGACGCAGAGCATGAAGTCCTACACCCCGGCGTCCACGTTTCCTTCATGAGGGCTGCTCGCACGTCAAGGGGGACCTTCTGAGCATCGCGACTCAGGGGCCTCACTAGTCATGTAGCCCCTTGCCCCTTGGTGTTGTCCTGGTGATCCGGACGCCCCAACGGTGGTCGAGGTATGTGCGGGGCTAGGCCCTACCAACGCAGAGCACAAAAGCAAGCACGAAGGAAACTTGGCGCAATAAGGAAACCACGGGGTCCTAATAATTATTACAAGCACAGATGGTTCTACAAGCTTAAACAGAAGTCTTACGCCTCCACGAGGTACGGTAAATGTTGCAGGGTAAAACTAAGAAAGAACGCCACTGCCGCCACCTGCCCCGCTCATTGGAAGCCCCTCATCGACAACGCTGCCACCGTCCTCACCGCTTTGGACTTCTGCTGCTGGAGCCTCAGAGATGGGAACCGCCAGAGGCAGGATCATGAGCAGCTTTGCCAACACCTCGCCACCGCAGAAGGATACTGTGCTACGTGCCATGGGGCGCAACCCCTCCTAGGTACCCCCTCGGAGCCAGCCACTCTTTTCTCGCACAAGTCGCTTGCACGTTAAAGGGGGGGCCCTTGAGCACCGCGCCTCAGGGGCTCCTACCGGCCCTTGAGCCCTCACCCCCTGGCCTTGACCACGGCATCGCGACCTGGCATACCAGTCGCGGCCGAGCCTCGCTTGAGAGCCGGGTCCCGAGGACGTAGAGCACCCTGACGAGTGGGAGAGATGGAGTCGGTAGGAGCCCTGCGGGGGGCTCCATCAGGAGCAGGGCGCAGCCTAATGTCGCACAAGAAGCTCGCCCTCGCGACAAGGAAACCACCACAGGCTCGCCAAGATAAGTCGCTTCGCACACCCGGGCGCGAACCCCATAATCAGTGTTTCAGCTCTCGTGATTTCGCTCGGGCAAGGGAACTCCCCTTTCAGTCCTTCGGGAAGCACTTGCGCGCCAAAGGGGACGTCCTGAGCATCACGCCTCGGGGGCTCTTACCGGACCTCGGGCCGCTCACCTCTTGGCCTTGACCACGGCATCGCGACCTGGCATACCAGCGACGGCCGAAGCTTGCCTGGGGACTTGGTCCTGTCGGCGTAGAGCACTAAGCTACCACGAGAATAAAAAGGGAGAACCGTGCCCAAGCGAGAGACACAAACACAACATGAGTTGGGGACGCTAACATTACGGCAAAAGTGTCACGATCTTTACATACCCCCACAGGGCCCTTCATGACTTTTGCGTAGGAATGAAACGAAAGGAAAGGACCTCCTCAGGATCGCGACCGAGGCGGTGTCGCCCATGACGCTTGGCCGGTGCCATTCCTCCCTCAAGCCAGAGCGTGGTGGCGCGGCGGCTCGTAGCTGTCATCGTCACTTAAGCTTGGTTCAGAGGAGGCATCGCTGCTGCTGGAGGAATCGCAGACAAGGCCAAGGGCAAGTTCACCGCGAGGGACCTCACCGATTTGCCGGCCTATGAGGGGGTCGCCGTCTCAATCGCCTCCCCAAGGGTAGCACTCCAGACGTCGGCCGTCCTCTTCGAAGACCTTGAAGAAGAGCGTCAACATCCCATCAAGTGCCACGTGTCAGCCTGGTCTGTAGGCGATTGGGGCCCACGGTGCTTCGCCCTTGCCCTTGGGCTTCGCCTCGAAGCCAAGTCCGAGCGCGCCTTGGGCTAGGGGGCTACTATCGGTGTTCTGGGAACCAGGGTACCCAGACTTGCCTGCCTGCGGCCCATGGCGTGGCTTCATCGACGGCCTGGTACGGCCCACCTCCAAGACTACTAAGACAAGACCCTCGCGAGGGGCCAAGCCTCGCGAGGCAGACGACGCCAAGACCTCCCGAGGGAGCAGCCTCCCCAGGCTGCCTCCTGAGGAGCGGAGATTCCTATGCAGGTGCCCAAACCTCATGAGGTTGCGGTGACGCAAGCCATGACGACCAAGGCCAGGCGGGCGCCAGCGGGTGCAGAGGAGACAGTTTCCTCTTTGGTGCTAAAGAGGCAAGCGCAGGCGTGGGTTCTCGAGGACTCAGGCAAATGTTTCCATTCCTGTGCAACAAGACAAAGACCACCAGGACGGCAGGACGGATGTCATCACCGAGCCCACCGCAGCGTCACGCCAGAAGCTTTGCAGGCGAGGACCACCTTTCGTCAGGATAAGATGTACTACTTGTCCCCTTTCAAATTGGCCGTTGTGAAATACCTTCCTGCCTACGATTTGGGGGAAGAGGACCGAGGCCACTATAAATATAGGTTAGCCACCACCATAGAAGGGGGCGGAGACCGGACCGGGACCGAAATTGGATCCTTTCCACCATCACCAGAGCAGACCTCGCGAGGTTGTTCATCCCTTGTACTTGTTCATCCTCAGCCCCTCGTGAGGCAAATCCACCACAAAGTAGGAGTAGGGTATTACACCGCAAGGTGGCCTGAACCTGGGTAAACTGTCGTGTTCATCTTCTTCCTTGTTCCTCGAGCTAAGCCGTAGGGCGACGAGCCAGTTGGCTAGATAGGTTGAGTTCTTCGCACACGCCCTAGAGTTCAAACCTTTCTTGCGTCCGCGGAGCCCTGAATCCGACAATGATGTGCACTAAGCGGCGCATTTAATGCGCTCTGTCCTGTCTGCAGAGTTACGCATGATAGCACTGTTTGCTATCTAATCAGTATGCAATGACTGATTTGCCATTGTGGTGGCCCCTTGATCTATAAAAGGAGGGCCAAGTCAACCTTAGAAAGGATTCAAACCCTTGTACACTCATACGTGCGTAGTTGCTCTCGCCCCGAAGCGACCTGCCGGGCTAGAGCGCTGCGTCTCCACCTCGGTCCTCTCATCAATCCACCAAAGCAGGAGTAGGGTTTTACGCCTCATGGCGGCCCGAACCTGGGTAAAAACTGCCCGTGTGATCACTATCGTGCTGCTCCGCGCCCTCCGCTCTTTGTGCAATGCGTCCTTCCCCATGATACGTCTCCAATGTATCTATAATTTTTGATTGTTCCATGCTATAATATTATCTGTTTTGGATGTTTTATATGCATTAATATGCTATTTTATATAAGTTTTGGGACTAACCTATTAACCTAGGGCTCAGTGCCAGTTCCTATTTTTTCCCTGTTTTTGAGTTTCGCAGAAAAGGAATACCAAACGGAGTCCAAACGGAATAAAACTTTCGCGATGATCTTTCTTGGACCAGAAGGAAACCAGGAGACTTGGAGATGAAGTCGGAGGAGCCACGAGGCGGCCACAAGGACGGAGGGCGCGCCCCCCACCCTTGTGGGCCCCTCGTGCACCTCCTGACCTAATTATTTCGCCTATATATACTCTTATATGCCCAAACCACCAGAGGCATCCACGAAAATACTTTTCCACCGCCGCAACCTTCTGTACCCATGAGATCCCATCTAGGGGCCTTTTTCGGCATCCTACCGGAGGGGGATTCGATCACGGAGGGCTTCTACATCAACACCATTGCCCTTCCGATGAAGCGTGAGTAGTTTACCTCAGACCTACGGGTCCATAGCTAGTAGCTAGATGCCTTTTTCTCTCTCTTTGATTCTCAATACCATATTCTCCTCGATGTTCTTGGAGATCTATTCGATGTAATACTTTTTTGCAGTGTGTTTGCCGAGATCCGATGAATTGTGGATTTATGATCAGCTTATCTATGAATACTATTTGAATCTTCTCTGAATTCTTTTATGCATGATTAGATATCTTTGTAATTCTCTTCGAACTATCGGTTTCGTTTGGTCAACTAGATTGGTTTTTCTTGCAATGGGAGAACTGCTTAGCTTTGGGTTCAATCTTGCGGTGTCCTTTCCCAGTGACAGTAGGGGCAGCAAGGCACGTATTGTATTGTTGCCATCGAGGATAAAAAGAAGGGGTTTTCATCATATTGCTCGAGTTAATTCCTCTACATCATGTCATCCTGCTTAATGCGTTACTCCGTTCTTTATGAACTCAATACTCTAGATGCATGCTGGATAGCGGTCGATGTGTGGAGTAATAGTAGTAGATGCAGAGTCGTTTCAGTCTACTTGACACGGACATGATGCCTATATTCTTGATCATTGCCTTAGATATCGTCATAACTTTGCGCTTTTCTGTCGGGGAAAACAAACAGGGGCATGTAGTTTCCCCTGTCTCGTGCACGGACATGCCAAGGCCGTGCCAGAATACAAGAGACCAAGATCATCAAAGAGTCAAACATGCAGATCAAGAGGGACCAAGATCAAGCCAAAGAAGCAAGGCACCATCAGGAGAAGGGCCTCCTTTGCCGGGCAGGCGAGCTCGGCACGGGGCGAGGCCACCCCCGGAAGACGATGTCCAAGACGTCCCGGCAGGGCCTACCAGGGCACACGGAGGCAAAACCACCTCACCAACTACTTCACCACGACCCACATCGTCAATCAGTGCGGTGTCAAACCGCGGAGTGACTAAGTGGCAGCCATTCACCATATGGCAGCCTCTCCCTACAGGAAACACCTGTAGATGACACCCGTCCTGCAACGTGTCAAGCGAGCAGGCGTGGAGCTGACGAGATAGCCCGGCAAGCCTTGCCGGGCAACCAACGATGTGACGTTGAGCGGTGCATTTAATGCGCCCTGTCAGCCCGTAGAGTTAGGTATGATAGGACAGTTTGCTATCTTATCAGTACATAATGACTGTTTTGCCATTGTGGTGACCCCTTAATCTATAAAAGGAGGCCCATGGCGACCGTAGAGAGGGTTAGAAGGTTGGATAACTCAGACCCCTATACACGCGTAGCCACTGCCGCCCTGAGGCAACCATTGCCGGGCAAGTGTACTACGCTCCACCACCACCTTTCCACCATCAATCCACCAAAGCAGGAGTAGGGTTTTACATCTCACGGCGGACTGAACCCGGGTAAAAATGCCTGTGTGATCTCTGCTATGCTGCCACACGCTCGTCTGCTCTTTGTGCAACACGACGCCCCCCTGCCGAACCAGCAAGGGGCCTCCTGGTCCCATAGGTGGCCGCGGTTTCCTGCGACATGTTTGGCGTGCCAGGTAGGGGGAGCGCTTGCGCGAACCTGAAGGCGTGCGCAGTGCGCTTTGCCCATGGTCGCCCGCTTGAAGCCTCTGGCGTTCGCGGCGCCCACGAAGATGCAGAAACAAAAGCGGGGCCATCCCCGCGCCATATTGTTGGTCTCCATGCCTTGCCATAGCCGCGACTACAGCGAAGATCGCTGCTGGTGGCAATATGCCCATTTCGGCAGCCCGTATGGCGTACCCGCCGTTCGGGCGCCGTTTGGAGAAAGGGCACAAGACGTGCGGGCGCGAGCTCCCCCCTTTCCGTCCCTTCCCTTTGTCAGCAGTCGAACTGCTTCAGCCCCGGCATTGTCGATGTCAATGAGTACCGCGCGACGCTCGGTTCAGTATTTCCCCTAGTTTGGGCAATCCTGAGAAAAGCGCCGATATGAGTCCGTTGATTGATGCCCCGGCAAGCCTGCCTGCATTGGCATGACCCATGCAACGGCAGCCGCCAGGTTGACTAGAAAGGAAAGGGGAAAAGGGGAGGGGGACCAGAGGAGCCCGACACTATACCCCGACGCCCGCCAGCCGCACGAAGCACGTGTCGATCCCTGCCGAGAATAAAAGAGCCGCCCGATTGGCTTTCGATTCTCCGGGAACAGAGGAGAAAAGAAGCTTAAAACGAAAGCTAAGTACACATTATCACTTCTTGTTGACACATTCCGGACCTTTGCAGCTGTTTATCCCTTAAATTTAGTAAGTGTTCATATCGTGAGAACCCTCATGTGATGGAACCTTGGTTAGTTTCTTTGATCACACCATCGTCCTGTCCCGAGCCATGCTCACATGACGAGAGGCTGCGTCGAGAGCTACCTAGGAAAAACCTGCCAGGACGCATCCACGCCAAGATGACTGTTAAGGGCCATACCCTTACGACAATCGCGGCAATATGATACCGGCAGGCATCCAGAGCAGACACAGGGATGGATTATACGAACACAAACATACAAGGGCTCAAAGGGATAAACACGCATTTAAAGATTTAACAGAGAATATCGGTTTCACGCAAACACTAGAGATAGAGTGACTAAACACAAAATATGCGTCATGTTTTCATTACAGGGCAACACAAGAGCAACCGCAGCCCGACACTTGGCCTGGTGGCTGGGCAAAGCAGTTCAGACATGGAGGACCCTGTCGGCCCGGGGAGCAGCTTTCTCCTTGGCAGCTGCGACATCGGCGCCCGCTGGCGGTTTCTTGAATTCGTCGTCGAGGTCGAGGTCCGGATGGCGGCAGACGATATTGCTCAAGACCATGAAGAGGGCGTCGCAGGCAAGCTTCTGAGACTCGGTCGCAAAATGCCCAGCCCTTCCCTTGTCATGCACCTTCAACTTCTCGATCAGCTCATTGAAGAAGAGTCCCAGCTTGATGCTCGGGACCTCGTGCTTGCTGATCGAGAAGACTGGACCATCCATGCCCATCACCGCAGCCTGGGTGCCAAGACGCTCAGCGATATCAATCAGGATCTTGATCCAGAGGTCAACCTGCTCAGACTGATTCTTCAGTTTGTCTTCTGCATCCTGTCGGAGACGCTTGGCGATGTCCAAGTCCTTGGACAGCAGCTGTTGGCGGGACTCAAGAGACTCTGCCAAACTTTCTAACGTGCCGATCCAAGCCTTCATGTCTGTGATATCGCCGTTGGCGGTCTCAAGGCTCTGGGTTTTGGAGGAGAGCTGCAATTGCGTATCGGCCAAGAGGATTTCTGCCTACCGCGCTTCTTCCTTGAGGGTCGTCACCTCCTTGGCGCTCCCAACAAGATCCTCCGTCAGCTTAGCCACCTGCTGGTCAAGGCCAGTCTTGGTAGCGGACACGGCAGCCAGGTCGTCAGTGAGTTTCTTCAGTTGGGTAGCAAAGTCAGCAGCAATGGCATCCAGGGCGGCTCCGTGCTTGTCCTCCAGCTCCTTGGTGCGCTGGCGCACGAGGGCCTCGAGATCATCATCCTTGGCGCGGAGAGTGGCTTCGAGCTTCTCCTCCCGGAGGGAGATCTCCCGCTCCCTGGCGTCCAGGGATGCCTTGCGGTCCGTCAGGCGCGCCTCGCGGGCCAAGACATCCTCCCTTGTCATCAAGAGCGTCTCCTGCTGCCTCATAAGCACCTTGAACTGCTTTTCGTGCCACTCACGCAACTCCAGGCATTTGTCCTTCAGCTTCTGGTCCACCTTGCTGGCGGACTCGCGCCGCTCCTTGAGCGCCTGCCACTTCTGGTTGTGCCGGGCCTCCCAGTTCCCCCATGAATGACAAGTCCATTGCGATGGCGGCTGAGTCAGCGGCCTCCCCAGCTTCCTGGTACAGCGGCGCCAGGAGACGTTGAAGCTCTTCATCAAGCTCCATGCCTGTCGACAGAGATAGGCCAGGGGCTCCCATGTTAGGCGGCAACAACACCATAGCCAGTGTACTTGAGGGAGGCAGCGGAATCTCCATAACGATCCCGGAGGAGGGGAGCGGGTCCATGGTCCAAAGTGGGACCTTCATCTCAACCACCACCTCCTCTTCCGGGATGTCTGCGGGGGAATGTTCCACCACCGCCAAGGAATCCTAAACTTTCCTGGCAGCCAGGACCTGCCCCTCGGCAGTAGCAATCTCGACGGCTTCGTCTGCGGCAGCCCTCCCTATGTCACCCACCACCTCTAGCAGTTCTAGCTCTTCAGCTCGGGGATCTGTGGATAAGGAAACCAACGAACAATGAAGAAACAGAAATTCAAGCAATTGGGGAATCAAAAGAAATGGTCAGAACAAGAAAAGAAGAAAAGGAATAAGTGGAGCACCTGGGGAAGTCTGCCGGGCAGGAATCTCAGTTTCCCCAGCAACGTCTGTTGTCGGGCAGTGAACTTCGCCCTCTGCCATGGTAAACGCGGCAGCCTTCCGCGCGACCTCATCCGCGGAAGGTTCCGTGGGGATCCCTTCGGCTCGGGCGGCGGGGGAAGTGCGCCCCTCCGGGGGGGCTCGTTCTGCACCATCTCGCCTCCTCCTTCGTCCGGGGGAACTGGGAGGTTACCTCCGTCACCTTCGGCGGGTGGTGCCAAATCACCGCCCCTGGGCCGGGGGCTGGACTGGGGGCTCGACATAAGATCCTCTGCATCGCTCCCCGCCAAGGCCGAGCTCGCCGTGCCCTGCAACGACCCGAGACTACGGAGTATCTTCCGTGGGCGGTGGACCAGGGTCTCCATGTCTTCCTCCACCTCCCTGCCAGCAACAGCAAAACAAAAGATCAGTCAGCGAAGGTAATCAAGCAAAAGAGAGAGAGAGAGAGCTTTGGAAGGGAAGGAAAGATCTTCCTTACCCTTCTGCGATAAGCATGGGGTTCAAATTAAACTCCATGGGAGGCGGTGAGTCCCTTCCTCTCTTTGGAGGGGGAGGGACAGAACTCCCCGGCAGCTTCGGTGCCTAGGGCGGTGCCGGGGGCTCCGGGGAAGACGAGCTCTGTGAGGAGCCCGAGCCAGATTGGGAGCTGGAATCCGTTTCCATGCCCGCAGATTGCTTGGCGGAGGGAACCTTGGTTCGAGCAAGGCGGGGAGACTGGCGGCACGCCACCTCAGCCTTGGTGGCCTTGGTGGTGGTCTTCTTCACCTTCTTGGCGGCTGGCGCTGGGTTGGAGACCACTGCCCCTCGGTTGCCGGCGTGCCTACGGGTGCGCTGGTCTAGGACTGGCTCGGGGGCTTGAGGCCCAGCCGCCAGCCACTCCTCCCCAAGCTCCGCCACCTCGCCAACATCCTCCTCCTCCTGGAACTTCATTGCTGCCGCGGCTAGGGTCTCCAGCCCGGCAAGGTTATCCCCGGCAAGCTCTTCCCTGGCAGCCCCTTCCGTGTCCTGCGCCTCGCTCCGCCATGGGAAGAACTCTCATCCTCAGCTTTTCCCTTGCCCTTCCTAGCCTCCGTGCCCTTCGCCATCTCCACGAGGCGGGCCGCCTTGTGCTCCTCGACCCTCCTCGAGATATACGCCACCTCCGCGGAGGAGGTGCGTTTGTACATCCCCGTTTCAACCCTGGTGGCCTTCTCCACCAGGGTGTTCGACCACTGGAGCTCTTCGTCCAGGGGAGGTAGGTGCCAGGTACTCGCTACCCCTTCGGCATTACAGTCCGGCATCCATTTTAGTATCTGATCCCAGGCAGAGTTGATGTTCATGGGGATGACGGTTGCCGGGAGTTTGAACAGCTCGAAGCGGCCGAACAGTTGGTCGCACAACCAGCCGTGGCCGTAAACTGACAGGTTGTTAAGCAACCCTGGGAGCAGCCTCATCCTGTCGGCAGCATCTCCATACAGCCAGGCGGGTCTATCCCTCTCCTGCAACGGCGAGATGCGGTGGAGAAGAAAATCTGACCCCATGTGCTCAATGGTAAGCCCGGCAGCCTTCAAATGGGTAATCCTGTTGATTGCCGGGCGCAGCTTATCCTCAGTGAGGCCCTTGGCGCTCCATTCCTTGCCGCGCTCAACACGTTCCTTCCATGCTTCACAAAACTCGGGGGCTTCCTTATCTTGAATCCAACACCAATCTCCCCTCCATTCGTCCCACCCTCATGCTGCCCCCGAGGGATGTAATCCCAGAACTTCCTCGCCACCCATGGCATCCAGCTAATGTTTCCGGAGCGGTGGCCCTTGTTCTCCACCCGCGGAACAAAATAATGCCGAAACAGATCCATATTGGGCCTAACTCCGACGAAATTCTCGCACAAATGCGCGAAAATGGCCATGGTTGCCATTGCATTTGGCGCAAAGTCGAGGAGGTGGAATCCATAGATATTCATGATTGCCTCAAAGAATTTGGAGAAGGGGGGAAAGAGGCCGCAGATGAAGTAAGCACAGAAAAAGTGATATGAGTTCGGCGGATCTTCCTTCCCTGCCGCATAAACTACGGGCGCTCCATGCCCTTTTGGGACCGGCCTCCCACACAGATACCCATACCTCGCTTGAAGAACTGGGCCGCTCAAGGTTGACAGAATGAAGATGACGTCTCCCCTCCACTTCTTGTTCAGCTCTGCCGCCCTCTTGCCCTCCTCGGCGGCGACTTCCTTCGCCGCGGCCGTCTGCTTTACCTTCTCTGTGAGTTTCTTCCCCATTTCCACGGCGGTGATATGGAAGGGGAAGGGATTCAGTGAAAAGGGCGGTGGCGGACGGGAAAGAGAAAGGGGGGAACCGTCCATTCACTTAAGGAAGAAGATGGGGGAGCGAGATGAGCAACAGGTGAACCGTGCCGCTCCGCTTTTCCCTGTTTTTAAAGAGGGAAATGCGGAACAGAGGCGCGATGCTTCAGAAAGTTACCCTTTTACCTCAACTACAATGGTCCCACGACCCCATGACGCACAGTAATTGCGCGAAGTGGACGTTGGATTGACTAGTCACCTTGGCAAAACGGCATGCGCAGCCTGCTCCTGCCACGTGCCCATGCACTTTTTGGGACCTAACCCAACGTGCCACGCGACACGTATGGCTCAGGCCCGGGGGCTTATGTCGGGGAAAACAAACAGGGGCATGTATTTTCCCCTGTCTCGTGCACGGACACGCCAAGGCCGTGCCAGAATACAAGAGACCAAGATCATCAAAGAGCCAAACATGCAGATCTAGAGGGACCAAGATCAAGCCAAGGAAGCAAGGCACCATCAGGAGAAGGGCCTCCTTTGCCGGGCAGGTGAGCTCGGCAAGGAGCGAGGCCACCCCCAGAAGATGATGTCCAAGACGTCCCGGCAGGGCCTGCCGGGGCACACGGAGGCAAAACCACCTCACCAACTACTTCACCACGACCCACGTCATCAATCAGTGCGATGTCAAACCGTGAAGTGACTAAGTGGCTGCCATTCACCATATGGTAGCCTCTCCCTACAGGAAACACCTGCAGATGACACCCGTCCTGCGACGTGTCAAGCGAGCAGGCGTGGAGCTGGCGAGATAGCCCGACAAGCCTTGCCGGGCAACCAACGATGTGACGTTGAGCGGTGCATTTAATGCGCCCTGTCAGCCCGTAGAGTTAGGTATGATAGCGCAGTTTGCTATCTTATCAGTATATAATGACTGATTTGCTATTGTGGTGACCCCTTAATCTATGGAAGGAGGACCATGGCGACCGTAGAGACGGTTAGAAGGTTGGATAACTCAGACCCCCATACGCGCGTAGCCACTGCCGCCCTGAGGCAACCCTTGCCGGGCAAGTGTACTATGCTTCACCACCACCTTTCCACCATCAATCCACCAAAGCAGGAGTAGGGTTTTACGCCTCACGGCTACCCGAACCTGGGTAAAAATGCCTGTGTGATCTCTGTCGTGCTGCCACACGCTCGTCTTCTCTTTGTGCCACACGACGCCCCCCTGCCGAACCAGCAATGGTCCTCCTGGTCCCATAGGTGGCCGCGGTTTCCCGCGACATTTTCTATCAATTCCTCGGCAGTAATTTGTTCACCCACCGTAATATTTTCTATCTTGAGAGAAGCCTCTAGTGAAACCTATGGCCCCCGGGTCTATTTTCCATCATATAATCTTCTATTTTCCATCATATTAGTTTCTGACCTACTATTTTGCAATCTTTTACTTTTCGATCTATAAAAAAAAATACCAAAAATATTTACTTTATTGTTTATCTATCTCTATCAGATCTCACTTTTGCAAATAACCGTGAAGGGATTGACAACCCCTTTATTGCATTGGGTGCAAGTTGTTTGATTGTTTGTGCAGGTACTCGGTGATTTGTGCGTTCTCTCCTACTGGATTGATACCTTGGTTCTCAAACAGAGGGAAATACTTATCTCTACTTTGCTGCATGACCCTTTCCTCTTCAAGGGAAAAACCAACGCAAGCTCAAGAAGTAGCAGGAAGAATTTCTGGCACCGTTGCCGGGGAGATCTACACCAAGTCAAGACATACCAAGTACCCATCATAAACTCTCATCTCTTGCATTACATTATTCGCCAGTTGCCTCTCATTTTCCTCTCCCCCACTTCTAAAATGATTTTCAAAAAGATTTGCCTTTTTCTTCGCCCCTCTCTTTGCCTTTTCTCTTGCTGCCTTCTTGTTTTCTTAAGTTTGCCTTTTCTATCGTTATGGCCGAATCAAAAAGGGTTAAGGGTTTTCTCCCGAGTTTTAATTCTTTAGATAGCCCCCCCCCCTATCCTCTCTAAGCTCATAAATAATGATGCTACGGAAAGACTTACCGGGTTTGTTAATGAGAATTTTAACAATTTTGATGAAGATGACCCCGGAATTTTTCGTTATCTGCTTGATGAATCTTTGAAAGATGCTTGGGATAGATTGTTGAGGATCCGAGCTAGCTATGTGCCCAAATATCATATTGAGATATACTTGAAAAGCTTTTATATTGGTTTACCCCCTTCTTTTAGGAAAGTTTTGGATTCTATATTTGAAAATGGTTTTCTTGAAGGGGATGCCATCGATACTTATGAAAAGATGAAAACTATATTTGGGCACTCCAAAGGTGAAAATGTTGAATCAACTACTCTTATGTGCTTTTATCAAAATGAAATAATCAAAGAAATGAAGGCTAGTTTAGATGCAAATTTTCGAAGTGTGTTTAATCTTTCTTCCACCATTAATGGCCACGTACTTACACAAAATAGAAAGATAAGTGCTCTGGACAAGAAATTCTCTCTTTACAACCAAAAAGGAGAAGTTGACAATACCCAGATCTATTCGTGTTTTTATGCCTAGCTAAGGGCGTTAAACAATAGCGCTTGTTGGGAGGCAACCCAATTTTTTTTTGTTTTTGCTTTTTTGGTTCTGTTTTGCAATAAATAATTCATCTAGAATCTGGTTAGATGTTGTTTTGTGTTTTAATTAGTGTTTGTGCCAAGTAAAACCTTTGGGATGGCTTATGGTGATAGTTGATTTGATCTTGCTGAAAAACAGAAACTTTTGTGTCCAGTCTCAGAATTTTAATAATTCAGTGAAGCCTTTTAAACCTCTAAAATTTTTATAAGAGATTTATATACAAATTGCCTCTGTTTTCCTAATTTTTCAGAATTTTTGGAGTTACATAAGTATTAGAACAATTCGGATCTTCGCAGACTGTTCTGTTTTTGACAGATTCTGTTTTCTTTGTCTTGTTTGCTTATTTTGATTAATCTATGGGTAGTATCCGGGGGTATGAAACATGGAAAAGTTGGAATACAGTAGATATTACACCAATATAAATAAATAATGAGTTCACAACAGTACCAAAGTGGTGATTTATTTTCTTATACTAACGGAGCTTATGAGATTTTCTGTTGAGTTTTGTGTTCTGAAGTTTTCATATTTTGGGTAAGGATTTGATGGACTATGGAATAAGGAGTGGCAAGAGCCTAAGCTTGGGGATGCCCAAGGCACCCCAAGGTAATATTCAAGGACAACCAAGAGCCTAAGCTTGGGGATGCCCTGGAAGGCATCCCATCTTTCGTCTTCGTCTATCGGTAACTTTACTTGAGGCTATATTTTTATTCACCACATGATATGTGTTTTGCTTGGAGCGTCTTGTATGATTTGAGTCTTTTCTTTTTAGTTTGCCACAATCATCCTTGCTGTACACACCTTTTGAGAGGGACACGCATGAATCGTGATTTATTAGAATACTCTATGTGCTTCACTTATATCTTTTGAGCTAGGCAATTTTGCTCTAGTGCTTCACTTATATCTTTTTAGAGCACGGCGGTGGCTTTATTTTATAGAAATTATTGAACTCTCATGCTTCAATTATATTATTTTTAGAGTCTTTAAACATCATGGTAATTTTCTTTGGTTATAAATTTAGTCCTAATATGATAGGCATCCAAGAGGGATATAATAAAAACTTTCATATAAAGTGCATTGAATACTATGAGAAGTTTGATTCCTTATGATTGTATTGAGATATAAAGATGGTGATATTAGAGTCATGCTAGTGAGTAATTGTGGATTTGAGGAATACTTGTGTTGAGGTTTGTGATTCCCGAAGCATGCACGTATGGTGAACCGTTATGTGATGAAGTCGGAGCATGATTTATTTATTGATTGTCTTCCTTATGAGTGGCGGTCAGGGACGAGCGATGGTCTTTCCCTACCAATCTATCCCCCTAGGAGCATGCGTGTAATACTTCATTTCAATAAATAATATACTTTTGCAATAAGTATGTGAGTTCTTTATGACTAATGTTGAGTCCATGGATTATACGCACTCTCACCCTTCCACCATTGCTAGCCTCTCTAGTACCGCGCAACTTTCGCCGGTGCCATAAACCCACCATATACCTTCCTCAAAACAGCCACCATACCTACCTATTATGGCATTTCCATAGCCATTCCGAGATATATTGCCATGCAACTTTCCACCATTCCATTTATTATGACACGTTCCATCATTGTCATATTGCTTTGCATGATCATGTAGTTGACATCGTATTTGTGGTGAAGCCACCGTTCATAATTCTTTCATACATGTCACTCTTGATTCATTGCACATCCCGGTACACCGCCGAAGGCATTCATATAGAGTCATATTTTGTTCAAAGTATTGAGTTGTAAGTAAATAAAAGTGTGATGATCTTCATTATTAGAGCATTGTCCCATGTGAGGAGAAGGATGATGGAGACTATGATTCCCCCACAAGTCGGGATGAGACTCCGAACAAAATAAAATAAAATAAAAGATGCCAAGAAAAAATGAAAGAAGGCCCAAATAAAAAAAAGAGAAGAAAAAGAAAAAAAAATGAGAGAAAAGAGAGAAGGGGCAATGTTACTATCCTTTTACCACACTTGTGCTTCAAAGTAGCACCATGATCTTCATAATAGAGAGTCTCCTATGTTGTCACTTTCATATACTAGTGGGAATTTTCATTATAGAACTTGGCTTGTATATTCCAATGATGGGCTTCCTCAAATTGCCCTAGGTCTTCGTGAGCAAGCGAGTTGGATGCACACCCACTTAGTTTCTTTTTTGAGCTTTCATAAACTTATAGCTCTAGTGCATCCATTGCATGGCAATCCCTACCCACTCACATTGATATCTATTTATGGGCATCTCCATAGCCCGTTGATACACCTAGTTGATGTGAGACTATCTCCTTCTTTTTGTCTTCTCCACAACCACCTTCTATTCCACCTATAGTGCTATGTCCATGGCTCACGCTCATGTATTGCGTGAAAGTTGAAAAAGTTTGAGAACATCAAATGTATGAAACAATTGCTTGGCTTGTCATCGGGGTTGTGCATGATTTAAATACTTTGTGTGATGAAGATGGAGCATAGCCAGACAATATGATTTTGTAGGGATAAGCTTTCTTTGGCCATGTTATTTTGAGAAGACATAATTATCTTGTTAATATGCCTGAAGTATTATTGTTTTTAAGTCAATATTAAACTTTTGTTTTTAATCATACGGATCTGAACATTCATGCCACAATAAAGAAATTACATGGATAAATATGTTAGGTAGCATTCCACATCAAAATTTCTGTTTTTATCATTTACCTGCTCGAGGACGAGCAGGAATTAAGCTTGGGGATGCTTGATACGTCTCCAACGTATCTATAATTTTTTATTGTTCCATGCTATTATATTATCTGTTTTGGATGTTTTATATGCATTAATATGCTATTTTATATTATTTTTGGGACTAACCTATTAACCTAGGGCCCAGTGACAGTTCCTGTTTTTCCCTGTTTTTGAGTTTCACGGAAAAGGAATACCAAACGGAGTCCAAACGGAATAAAACTTTCGCGATGATCTTTCTTGGACCAGAAGGAAACCAGGAGACTTGGAGATGAAGTCGGAGGAGCCACGAGGCGGCCACAAGGACGGAGGGCACGCCCAGGGGGGTAGGGCGCGCCCCCCACCCTTGTGGGCCCCTCGTGCACCTCCTGACCTAATTCTTTCGCCTATATATACTCTTATATGCCCAAACCACCGGAGGCATCCACGAAAATAGTTTTCCACCGCCGCAACCTTCTGTACCCGTGAGATCCCATCTAGGGGCCTTTTCTGGTGTCCTGCCGGAGGGGGATTCGATCACGGAGGGCTTCTACATCAACATCATTGCCCTTCCGATGAAGCGTGAGTAGTTTACCTCAGACCTACGGGTCCATAGCTAGTAGCTAGATGGCTTTTTCTCTCTCTTTGATTCTCAATACCATGTTCTCCTCGATGTTCTTGGAGATCTATTCGATGTAATACTTTTTTGCGGTGTGTTTGCCGAGATCTGATGAATTGTGGATTTATGATCAGCTTATCTATGAATACTATTTGAATCTTCTCTGAATTCTTTTATGCATGATTTGATATCTTCGTAATTCTCTTCAAACTATCGGTTTGGTTTGGCCAACTAGATTGGTTTTTCTTGCAATGGGAGAAGTGCTTAGCTTTGGGTTCAATCTTGTGGTGTCCTTTCCCAATGACAGTAGGTGCAGCAAGGCACGTATTGTATTGTTGCCATCGAGGATAAAAAGATGGGGTTTTCATCATATTGCTTGAGTTAATTCCTCTACATCATGTCATCTTGCTTAATGCGTTACTCTGTTCTTTATGAACTTAATACTCTAGATGCATGCTAGATAGCAGTCGATGTGTGGAGTAATAGTAGTAGATGCAGAATCGATTCGGTCTACATGACACGGACATGATGCCTATATTCATGATCGTTGCCTTAGATATCGTCATAAATTTGCGCTTTTCTATCAATTGCTCGGCAGTAATTTGTTCACCCACCGTAATATTTTCTATCTTGAGAGAAGCCTCTAGTGAAACCTATGGCCCCCAGGTCTATTTTCCATCATATAATCTTCTATTTTCCATCATATTAGTTTCCGATCTACTATTTTGCAATCTTTTACTTTCCGATCTATAAAACAAAAATACCAAAAATATTTACTTTATCATTTATCTATCTCTATCAGATCTCACTTTTGCAAATAACCGTGAAGGGATTGACAACCCCTTTATCGTGTTGGGTGCAAGTTGTTTGATTGTTTGTGCAGGTATTCTGTGATTTGTGCGTTGTCTCCTACTGGATTGATACCTTGGTTCTCAAATTGAGAGAAATACTTATCTCTACTTTGCTGCATGACCCTTTCCTCTTCAAGGAAAAAACCAACGCAAGCTCAAGAAGTAGCACACCACTGCCGAACCTGAAAGTGCGTTATATCAACTAGAGGGGGGTGAATAGGCGATTTTTATGAATTCGTCGCTGAAGAAATACTACTTGAGGAATTTCCTAAGCAACAAACTACAAGCAGCGGAATAAGTACTCAGGTACATGGATAACAAAGCAGTAGCATAGTCATCATGATGAAATGAAACAAAACAGAGCACAGGTAGCGTGTAAACAGGATAAGCAGGCTGAAGACAAAGTGACTGAAGAAATAGGAATGAGGAAATTGAGAAAGTCTTCAGTCAAAGTCTTCAAATAGTAACGATCAAGTACACAGCAAGTATGCGAGGAAATGAAAGGGTTGAGGAAATAGAACCAGTAGCTTGGTGAAGACAGTGATTTTGTAAACCAGTTCCAACTGCTGTGACAGTTGTACGTCTGGTTGGAGCGGCTAGGTATTTAAACCTGAGGACACACAGTCCCGGACCCACAGTCCTCACCGTATTCTCCTTGATCTAAGGTCACACAGACCTCGTCCAATCACTCGTGGTAAGTCTTCACAGGTGACTTCCAAACCTTCACAGACTTTGTCACTCGGCAATCCACAATTCCTCTTGGATGCTCTAGACCATGACGCCTAACCGTCTGCAGGATGCACAATCCTCAAAGGTAACAAGCGTCGGTTCCACACAGGAACAATTTCTTCAGTGATGCTCAATCACTTTGGGTTTTAGGTGTTGGGTTTGGGTTTTTTCCTCACTTGATGATTTTCGCTCAAAGTCCTCGGAGGATGGGATGCTCTAAATGACAAGTGTCAGTTTCTCTCGGAGCAGCCAACCAGCTAGTGGTTGTAGGGGGCGGCTATTTATAGCCGGGGAGCAGGCCGACATGATAAGACATAAATGCCCTTCAATGATATGACCGTTAGCTAGATAGGATATTTTGGACAGCTGGCGCATAGCACAACAACGGTCGGAAATTTGAGCTCTCAAATTCCACAGGGCTATCATGTTCCTCACTTGTAGGCCATCCGCACTGGCGAATTCCTAACTCCTCAGTCAGAACAAATTCCTCAAAGAACAGAAGAACTTCGTCTCTGTCACTGAAGAACTTGACGGAACTGTATGAGATTTCCAATGGCTTCACTCGAAAGGATTGGTAGGTTTAGGATTTGAGTTGAGTATCACTTGGAAACTTTTCCTTAGTTTTACCTCGACCCCCTTTAACAGTACGGTGTTTCCTATGACTCAAGAAAGGGAAAACAAAACTATGAAAAGAAAAGTCTTCACGCTTCATAATCCTCGCATCAATATCAAGTCTTCAAGGTCACACCAATTTCCTCATTTTCAAAGTCTTCAAGAAAACCAAAGTCTTCAACTGAAGACATTCATTTCTAGGGGTCGACTTCCTTCGTAAATATCAAACTCCTCATTGACTTATAGAACCTGTGTACACTCACAAACACATTAGTCCCTTAACCTATAAGTCTTCAATACACCAAAATCACTAAGGGGCACTAGATGCACTTACAATCTCCCCCTTTTTGGTGATTGATGACAAATAGGTTAAGTTTTCAATGGGGATAAAACATATGGAGTGTAAATACAGATATTGAGGAATTTGATTGCAAGATATAGAGGAACTCCCCCTGAAGATGTGCATATTGAGGATTTTGCTTTGGATTGCAAATGCACATTGTAGAGTAATATCATGGAGATCTCCCCCTATATCTTGTAATTCATACACGCATTTAACATATGATATGAAGAATTTGAAATGCATGATGAAATATGGTGTCTGACGAAATTCAGCATGTGTGCATTAAGGTACTTGAGGAAATAAGCATGTAGAAAGTAGTTCAAAAGTATCACACCACCATAGGACTTAAGTTTACAACTCATCAGAACAAACACCTCAGAAGAGCAAGAGTTGTAACTTAACAGAAAAAAATAGCCCATATATAATACCCACTTGAAGACTAACTCAAATTTCTCCCCCTTTGTCATCGAATGACCAAAAGGGACGAAAAATGAGGACTAACGCCCCTGAAGAATATCATCATGATGTCGATGGAGGAGCGCCAGCGTTGTTGGGGTCGTCCGTTGAGGTAGGGCCTGCCGCAGTGTCGTTCAAATCTTCAGCTTCATCCGTCTCGCATGATGAAGAATATGAACTAGCAACAAGCTTAGGAACTTTGACCTTCTTGAATTTCTTCGAAGGTGGCTGAGACCAGTCAAAGTCCTGTTGAAATCCCATCTCCTTGAGATCTTCAGCACTATAGAGATTCGACAGAATAGTCCAAGTGCGGTCAAAGACTTCATGCATATAGTAGTGATTCTTCTTCACTGTATTTTGAGTGACTATCATGTTCTGAAGAATTGCACCAAACTGACGCTTGACCCACTTGTGATTTTGATCAACTTTCTGATGAAGACTGAGGAGAAGTTCACGATCAGTCATCACACGCAGAGCTGTGGCTTGAGGATTTTGTTTTGAAGCTTTGGCGGCAGAATCTTGTGTTGCAGAGTCATCATTGGTGGAATAGGATGCAGCTTTGCGAAACTATCCATCCAATGGACGAGTGCCTTCATCTATAATAGCAGCCTTGCCCTTCTCATCAGCTGAGGAAATAGTCCGCTTGAGGACTTCAATAGGTGGCAAATAGCTGAGATGATTCTGAAAGTCAGCCTGATAATGAATTGAAGACCTTGATCTGATGAATTTCATGATCCAGGGAGCGTAAGGCTTCAACTCAAAAGGTGACAGAGCAGCATTGGCCAAAGTCCTCATGAAGAAATCATGGTAGTTAATGGGAATGCCATGTATCATGTTGAACTGTAGATTCTTCATGATGCCAACAACCTCTTCTTCATCAGAGTTGTGGCCCTTGATTGGACTGAGGGTTTTGGTCAATATGTGATACACAGTCCTTGGTACATAGAGCAATTATTTCACAAGGAAGGTGGTCCTTGGAGCTTGGCCAGCCTTCAAAGGCTTCATCAGCACTTGCATTAAGTGATTTGAGAGTTCAGGTTCAACATACATGAGTCTTGCACCTTCAACCGGAGGACTAACTGGAATGGCATGAAGCAATTCAGAGGCCGATGCTTTGTAATGTGTATTTGCGGTCATCCAGTCTAGCACCCATGAATTCACATCTTTAACATTTCCAGTGATATGCAGTGTGGCGTAGAATTGAAGAATGAGTTCTTCATTCCAGTCGCAGATGTCAGTGCAGAAGTTAAGCAGCCTAGCGCCATGAAGAACACAGAGGACAGGTTGGAAGCAAGGAAGCGACTACATATCCACATGAGGAATTTGCTCGTGGTCAAATACCTTGTTCTTACCAAACAGGAGGGAAGAGTAATAGTTCATTTGACTTGCTGTCCAGAAGTGCTTGCGTCGTAGTCATGCAGAGTCATAGGGATTGTAATCCGTGAAGAAATGATGCTCAGCAAAGAAATCATCAGTGTTGAATTTCTGCTTCTTGGTATGAGGATTTTGTGGCTTGGGCTGAAGATCAATAGTTGAAGTCTTCACAGCCGCTTGGCGCACAACCTCTGGAGCCACAAACTGAGGAATTTCCATAGCAATTTCATTGGCAGCATTCTTGGACTCCAATTCTTCAGCATTAGTAGTTAGAACTTCTTCTGGAATAGAATGAAGTGAAGATTGATGTCCTTCAGAGCCCGTATGAATTTCTTTAGTCTGCACAGGGGACTGAGGAATTTGTTGCAGAGGAGTGGTCAATGGAGAATTTGGATGATGTCTTTCCCAATAATCATCATTGAGAACTGGTGTAGTAGACCCAATGTCCACATCCTCATCTTCTGCATCAATTTCTTCAACGCCTGCCTCTTTAGCTGTGAACTGAGGCATGGGCGATGATACCAGAGGGGCTGAAGGGATATCATCCACTTCAATTTCTTCATCCAACTTCTCTGAATTAGTAGCAAAAGGATTTGCTTCATCACTGTCATCTGGAATGACATATTCCTCACCAAAGGGAACAATTTCCTTTGATGGCATGCTTGAGATAGGAAGAGCATCAATGGGGTTGGTGTACGAGCTTTGCAAAGTCTTCACTTTCTTGGGAGCTGAAGACTCTACAGTTTCTGATGCTTTCCTTTTCTTCACAGCTGCCTTTTCTGCAGCTTTGGTCTTTTTCACTTCTGATGCAGAAGGAAGGTGGATATCTTTCATCTGTGATGACTTTGCAGGAGGAGCAGATGAAAGTTGTGCAGTTTCTTCAGGCACAACTGATGCAGTTGCCCTGGCTTGATCAGATTCTTTAGGCGCACCTTCATATGCTTCAGCTGACCTGAGTTGTTCTTCAGGCGCAACATTGGAGGTTGCCCTGGCATTTTCTTCAGGAGCTGGAATTTCTTCAGCAGCCCTGTGACTTTCAGTTTCTTCAACAAACTGATTTTCATCAACTGTGCTAGCATTCTCTTCAGTAGGCTGAGCAGATGCATCAGCCTGAGGAATTTGTTGTTGCGTTGGAGCTGCAACATTTGGGTTGAACCCCTTGGCTATTCTGACAAATCTGACTTTGGCACCTAGCCAATCTGCACGATATGCGTCAAATTCATCGCTGAGAGCTTTGATCTCCTTTTGCAGATTCACAAGTTCTTCAGGAGTCATCTTCACAACATTCTTCTTCAGAAAGATCTCCTTCTTGTATTGAGCTTTCTTGACTTGCCTGGCCTTCTCAAATTTCCATTTTTCTTCGGCTATGAAGGCCGTCAACATGTGGCTCTGGCCAGGAGTGAGGTTCAATTCAGGCAAAGGAGTATTTGTATTCTGGTGCCATAGATCGATGAAATCAAGGATCCTTTTAGGATCCAGCATGAGAGGCACAACACTGCCTTTGGCTCTAGCGGCCTTTTCTTGCCTGTCTTTGATGATCTCAGCAAGTTCTTCATCATCAGCTTCATCGTCCTCAGACAGAACTTGGAAGGCAACTTGCTTCTTGTGAGGACTTGGCCTTGGGCCTCGTCCAGCAATGGCCTTTTTCTTCAGCAAGATTGGACCAGTTGAAGATTGTGGCGGAGCTGAGGAACTTGCAGTTGCTCCTGAGGCAATAGAGATTCCTGTAGTCCGTTGGCACGTGGCAAGATGCACTGGTGTTGAGGACTTAGCAGGAGCAACTGAGGATTTAGTGGCAACAGAGGGAATTTTCACAGCCCTTGAAGAAGTTGCCTAAGGAATTTGCTTAGAGGGCTTTGAGGAACTTGGTCGTGAGGGCATTGCTGTTGAGGAACTAGGCTTCACAGCAGATTTCTTCGGCATGGCCTTTTAGGCTTACTAGCAGAGGCCTCAGCAGCAGCATAATCTTCATTGAATTTCTTCACTGCTTCTTTTGCCAATTTAGCCAATTTGGCTTGATGCTTAGCCCATTCTCTAGGAAATTCCTCACCGCGCCTGATACTTGAGGGATCAGCTTCTTGGCCTGGTGCCAATGGAGGTCTTGGACATGGAGGGTTAACGGCGACTTTCTTCATGTACTTAGGAGTGACATAGCGATATTCCCTCCATTCCCATGCCCATCTCCTCTCAATCCTCTGTATGCGCACTTTGCACTGATTTTTGTTCTCCTTGCCATGAGTTGCTTCATCGGGAGTACAATATTCATCATAGATGTCTTCAGGGATTTCAAAAGCTATATTAGTTTCTGGCCTCTTTCCTCCCTTCTGAGGTCTCTTCCCATCAGCCATTTTCTTCACTTGAGGATTTTGAACAATGGATGTTTCTGAGGAAGTGTGCAACTTATCTTCGAGGAATGCTGCAAATGAGTTAAGTTGATGAGAACCTAGTGATTCAGCAGCAGACATTTTGTACCTGTCAACAGAGTATAGGCGCGAAGAATTTGGAGAGGTCATATGCGTTCTCAGAAATTTTTCAAAAGAAATCAAGTTTGAGGAATTTGACCAGGGGAGTCTTCAGGAATTTCACTAAGCATTCTTGACTTAGGTTCCAGAGTTGTATAGATTAGAAAATCCACACAATTGAGGAATCTTGAAGAAAAACATAGCTTAGAGAAACAAACCAAGAACAGATGCAATTTGGTGTTTACGGATGCGGAAGTTGAAGAATAAACACCTTTTGAAGATTTTGTGAAATCATCATAATCAAAGTAGGGCAGTAAAATCAGATTTTAATTACCCTGGGCGAAGAACACGACAAACTGGAAGTGGAAGTGGAGAAGTTTGTCCGTTCAGATCTCCCACGCCCTAACTTGGCGGTGAGAGACAGCTACGGCGGCGGCGGAGTGAAGATTTCCGCGGCCGGCACGAGTATGACGGCGATGAGGTCGAGGCAGTGAAGCTCTTCCTCACCGGCAACGATGGAGAGTAGCGGCGGCGCTTGGTCAGAGAGCTCGAGTGAGGGGAGTGCGTTCGAGCGGAGTAAATGAGGTTTGAGGAGGGCGAGGGGTATTTATAGCCGAGGTGAAAAAACTGCCCGTCCGAAATTTTTGGACGAACATGCCCCTGACCCTTGCCATCCTAGCGACATGTGTCACCCACGTACTAGTGGTGGAGATCGTGGGCGATCGTGGGTGAATATTTTAATCCATCGTGGGATGCGGAACGGTTTGAGCGGCAAAAGCTGAAAATTCAGATATGAAAATTTTACTGTTCCGTTCGCAAATTCTTCAGCTGTAAAGGACACAGTGAAGACTTTGAACGGGTTTCAAATAGAATGCACATGAAGAATTTGTGAACAGATTGGGTTGAGTTTAGCATAGAGGGGGAAAGGGTCCAATCACATTCACTTAGAGGAAAAAGTCAACTTGAAGAATTAGCAATAAGTGAATGTTGTTGAGGACATGAAGAACTCAAATATATATATAGTCAATGAAGAACACCAGTCAATTTTTTTTTGAAGACTTTGCAAGCTGAAGAATTTGAAAGTTGAAGAATTTGAAAAATGAAGAAAAACTCAATTTTGAAGATTTTCAACTTTTGTGGTGGCGTGACCCACCATATAAGAATGATGATTTCAGACAGCGCGTACAATTGTCGTAGGGCTCTGAGAATCAAATTCTTCATTAATTTCTTCACACTTAGAGGGTTAGTCTTCATTGATTGAAGAAAAACGTTACTTCGTGTGTTGCACATCTAAGTCATCAATTTTGCATAAGTGTTAGGATGTGTGTCTTTCCAAAGAACATTCGAAGATTCTAAGATATTTAGCTCACACCGCAACTAGCTAAATCTCTTCTCATCCAAGGGCTTGGTGAAGATATCCGCTAGCTGTTCTTCAGTCTTCACGTGATCAATAGAGATGTCTCCCTTCAACACATGATCTCGAAGAAAATGATGACAAATCTGGATGTGCTTTGTCTTTGAGTGCTGAACTGGGTTATGAGCAATCTTGATGGCACTCTCGTTGTCACAGTAGAGTGGCACATTCTTCATGTTGATGCCATAGTCCTTGAGGGTTTGCGTCATACACAGCAATTGAGCACAGCAAGAACCAGCAGCAATGTACTCAGCTTCAGCAGTAGAGAGTGATACGCAGTTCTGCTTCTTCGAGGACCAACATACTAAAGATCGTCCAAGGAAATGGCATGTGCCTGATGTTGACTTGCGATCCACTCGATCACCAGCATAGTCAGAGTCAGAATATCCAATGAGATCAAAAGCCGAGCCCTTGGGATACCATAATCCAAGTGTTGGAGTGTGAGCTAGATATCGAAGAATATGTTTCACAGCCTTATGGTGTGATTCCTTCGGTGTAGCTTGAAAACGGGCACACATGCAAACACTAAGCATAATATCTGGCCTAGATGCACATAGATACAGTAAAGAGCCAATCATGGAGCGGTATACCTTTTGATCGAAGTCTATACCATTTTCATCGGTGCATGGATGGCCATTTGTGGGCATAGGGATTTTGACGCCTTTGCAATCTTGCATACCGAATTTCCTCAGAACGTCCTTGAGGTATTTCTCTTGAGAAATGAAGATGCCATTGCGTTGTTGATGAATTTGAAGACCTAAGAAGCATTTCAATTCTCCCATCATGGACATTTGATATTCCTCACTCATCATATAAGAAAATTCGTCACTGTAACGTTGGTTAGTACAGCCAAAGATAATATCATCAACATATATTTGGCACATGAATAATTCATCATCATATGTTTTGGTGAAAAGAATTGGGTCGATTGAACCGGGTTTGAAGCCTTTCTTCATGAGGAATTCCTTCAGAGTATCATACCACGCCCGAGGGGCCTGCTTGAGGCCATAGAGGGCCTTATTGAGTCTGAAGACTTGATCAGGATGCTTAGGATCTTCAAAACCTGGGGGTTGAGCAACATATACTTCTTCCTCAAGCTTACCATTGAGGAATGCACTTTTCACATCCATTTGATATAATATGATATTATGATGGTTAGCATAGGCAAGCAATATGCGAATAGCCTCAAGTCTAGCAACAGGTGCAAAAGTTTCATCGAAATCAATTCCTTCAACCTGTGTGTAGCCTTGAGCTACAAGACAAGCCTTGTTCCTCACCACTAGGCCATTTTCATCTTACTTGTTGTGGTAGATCCATTTGGTGACGATGATATTGTGCTTGCGTGGGTCTGGTCGCTTGACAAGCTCCCACACCTTGTTCAGCTCGAATTGATGTAATTCCTCTTGCATCGCTTGAATCCATTCAGGCTCCAGAAATGCTTGAGCGAGTGAGAGGACCTGGTGCGTTTATGTCGTTGATGATTCTCTCAATCTGTACTTCATTTGCAACACGATGATGAGCAGGTTGACGACTTTGATTTGGCTCAGCATTTTCTTCAGAGCCATTTTCTTCAGATGCACCAGCATGATTTTCTTCACGATCTGGAATGACTTCTTCAGCAGATTCTTCAGTAGGTATGACATCCTCAGTAGCCTTTAGCTTGATGGATTCCTCAGGAGACATTTCATCTAGCACAAGAGGTAGGTGCTCTCTTTGCGAGCCATTAGTTTCATCGAACCGCACATCTACAGTTTCAACAACCTTGTGGTGATAGGTGTTGAAGACTCTGTAGGTATGCGAGTCCTTTCCGTAACCAAGCATAAAACCTTCATGTGCTTTCGGTGCAAATTTGGAATTGTGATGAGGATCTCTAATCCAGCATTTTGCACCGAAGACTTTGAAATAACTCACATTTGGTTTCTTGTCAGTGAGGAGTTCATATGAGGTCTTCTTGAAGAATTTGTGAAGATATACCCTGTTGATGATGTGACATGCTGTATCAATTGCCTCAGGCTAAAAGCGATGAGGTGTCTTGTATTCATCAAGCATGGTGCGAGCCATCTCAACAAGAGTCATGTTCTTGCGCTCCACAACGCCATTCTGCTGAGGAGTGTATGGGGCAGATAACTCATGAGTAATACCAAGTTCATCAAGATAGTCATCAACACAAGTATTCTTGAACTCGGTCCCAATGTCACTCCGAATATGCTTGATCTTCACACCGAAATTTGTCGAAGCCCTTGAGGAAAATCTTCTGAAGACTTCCTGCACTTCAGTTTTGTAAGTAATGATATGCACCCATGTGTAACGAGAATAATCATCAACAATGACAAAGCCATATAGAGATGCTGCATTTGTTAGTGTGGCATAATGAGTAGGGCCAAAGAGGTCCATATGAAGCAATTCAAAAGGACGAGAGGTGGTCATGATAGTCTTCGAGGGGTGCTTGGCTCTGGTCATCTTTGCAGCCTCACAAGCCCCACAAAGATGATCTTTGAGGAATTTGACACCCTCAATGCCAATGACGTGCTTTTTCTTCACGAGCGTGTGTAAGTTCCTCATGCCAGCATGACCCAGACTTCGATGCCATAGCCAGCCTTCTGAAGCTTTTGCATGTAGACAAGTGGCAGGCGGTGGTCCTGCAGAGAAATCAACAATATACAAGTCTCCGCTCCTAAAGCCCTCGAAGACTTTGTGTCGGAGTAAATGACCACGGGTAGCCACATCAGTCCCCCATGGTATTTTGAGACATCGGGGCTGGCTGCGCCCCTCACACCTTCCTGAAGCATGACCGCCTGCTTGGGCCAGCTGGTCCAAGTGACTGGCTGCTAGAAGGCGGCAAGACCATGGAAGGCGGCCGCGAGGGAGCCGACTCCTGGCAGACGGCTCCTCGTCCCCTCGAAGTCAGCACTACATTACCACGACAAGACAAGGCATGGCTACAGTGCAGCCTGCCACCCCCGAATCCAGGATGGGATGTGGCCACAGAGCTATGTACTGGGTGGATACCCCCGCCCAGCGCGGCACTATTGCCGCACAGTCTGTGACGTCATTAGCGCTAGAGAGAGCCACGCTCCCACGACGGGCGGTCGGTATGGCCCGCAGGCGGCGGGCCCTACCTGTCCGCGAGCCACCAGAAGGCGGCAAACCTCCAGCATGCGGCAACAAGGGAGGGTCGACTCCTAGCAGGCGGCCCTCCTCCCCCTTGGAGTATGTGCATAATTAACCAGACGAGACGGGGTATGGCTACAGCGAGTACCCGTCAGGCGGCGGGACTGTAACCACGTTCCCCTCGGTCAGGCGGCGGGCGGCAATGCGAGACCTGTCCGCACCCGTGGTACCCGGTTTGAGTGGTGAAATGCTGGAGGCCTGCCGCGTCGCACTCCTCGACAGCACTAACAAGTTGGCAGCCATGAGACGCCTCACCGAGGCCTACCAGCGCGAGATCGACCGCGCCGTCTGCGGCACGCCGGCTGCTGGTGAGCCCAGCCGCATGGGCACGGTTTGGCAGCGCGGCGCGGCCATCGCCAGCATGCTGGGTGCCGACCGCCCAGTCTACGCCACGCCAATGGAGAACTTACGCGCCGCCCAGGCGGCAGCAGACGAGCTGGACCGTCTGGAGGGCGATGAGCGTTGCTGCATGACGGAGCGCGTCCAGCAGCTCATCGACGCCGCCGCCGCACAGCAAGAAGCCGGCTGCCGCGTGGTGGAACCCGACTTGCAGGCCGGGAACCTTCCCCCTCGCAGAGAGCACGACGCGACCTCCCGGACGCCAACAGGCGGCGCCCGCGACCGAGGAGACCAAGAGCCGGCTGTTAGCCGCAGCCGCACACGCATCGCCATCGAGCGCAACCAAGACGGCCGCCCACGAGCAGTGGAACGGCGGGACAATCGTCCTCCTCCCGCGCGCAGGGAGAGGCGCGCCTCCCCGCCGCCCGTTGAGCATCCGACTCTCGGAGGCCGGCTGGGCCCCCGTGAAGGAGTCAGAGAAAACGCCGCCCGCTACCGGATCAACCGCTTGGCTCAATCCCTGGCATTAGAAGAAGAAGATGCGATCGGCCCGCCTTGTTTCGGCCCCCGCATTCGTGACGAGCCCTTCCCCAAAGGGTTCTCACTTCCTCGAGACACTCCCAAGTACAATGGTTCCATGAAGCTGGAGGATTGGCTGGTTGACTACTCCACCACCGTCAGCATAGCAAACGGCAACAAGCGCGTTGCCGTGAAGTACGTTTCGCTCATGCTCCAGGGCACGGCCCGGACATGGCTGAACAGCCTCAAGCCCTACAGCGTCAACAGCTGGCTGGACTTTACCAAAGTTTTCATCCGCAACTTCACCAGCACCTACAAACGGCCGCCGAAGCCCCGCCAGCTCTCCCTGTGCGTCCAAGGCCCAACCGAGTCCACCCGCGAGTACTTGACGCGGTGGGCCGAACTGCGCAACTCCTGCGAAGGGGTGCATGAGGTGCAAGCCATAGAATACTTCACTACCGGGTGCCGAGAGGGCACCTTACTCAAGCACCGACTCCTCTGCGACGAGCTGGCCACACTCGACGAGCTGCTAATCATAGCGGACAAGTACGCCACCGCCGACTCCTCCATGAAGTCGGACCTCCGAGTGGACGCGTCTGGAAAGATGCTCCCTCCGGACCCTCAGACACCTGCTGGCGACTCCAGTCGGTGCGAGCAGTCGAACGACAACAAACGCAAGGCCCAGCAGCCGGCTTTCACCAGCCGACAGGTGGCAGCAGTTGAAGACCAACAGCCAGAAGGGCAGCCCGGCCCCAAGCATCAAAAAGGCGGCAAGCCTGCTTGGTTGCCCGCTTTCTCCTTCGAGCAAACCCTTGATGCTCCCTGCAAGTTCCACAGCGGTGCGAAGCCATCAAACCACACCACCCAGAAGTGCCACTGGCTCACCCGCATTGCCAAAGGCGAAGGACTGCCCCCTCTGCCTGCTGGCCCGCCGGCTCTGCCTCGTCAGCAGCCGGCGGCCCGCCCCATCGGCGTAATTCAAGATGAATTCCCCGAAGAACACGGAGCCTACGTCGTCTTCACCAGTGTGGCCGACGACAGGCACAGCCGGCGTCAGCAGCACCGCGAGGTGAACATGGTCGCTTCTGAGGTCCCAGAGTTCATGCACTGGTCCGAGAGGCCCATCAGCTGGAGCCGCGCTGACCAACCGGAGGTGATGCCTTCTCCGGGTTCCTACGCCCTGGTGCAGGATGCCACCTTTTCAACGGAGCGGCGAGCCTGTCGCTTCCCCCGAGTTCTGATAGACGGCGGTAGCAGCATCAACATCCTCTACCGTGACACCCTGGAGAAGTTGTGCGTCAAGGAGAAGTAGCTCCAGCCCAGCCGGACTGTCTTCCATGGAATTGTACCTGGCCTTTCCTGCTCTCCAATCGGCAAGATCAAGATAGATGTCCTCTTCGGAGACAAAGATCACTTTCGCCGCGAGCCAATTTGGTTTGAGGTGGTGGACCTGGAGAGCCCCTACCATGCGCTCCTTGGCCGGCCTGCTCTGGCCAAGTTCATGGCGGTGCCACACTACGCTTACCTCAAGATGAAGATGTCGGGTACCAAGGGCATTATCACCGTAGCCGGCGACTACCAGAAGTCGGCCACGTGCGCTACTGCCAGCAGTCGGCTGGCCTAGTCCCTTGTCATCGCTGCAGAAAGGCGGCTCCTTGACCGGGTTGTGGCCATGGCCGGCAAGCAGCTGAACCTGTCACCGGATCCCAAGGAGTCAGAGGCCTAGGGCTCCTTCCAGCCGGCCAAAGAAACCAAGAAGATTCCCTTGGACCCTGAGCACCCGGAGAGGTTCGCTGTCGTGGGGGCCCACCTCAACTGTAAATAGGAAAGCGAGCTCGTCGATTTCCTCCGTGAGAATCGGGACATCTTCGCATGGTCTCCCAAGGACATGCCGGGTGTTCCGACGGATTTCGCCGAGCACAAGCTACATGTCAGATCAGATGCAAAACTAGTTAAGCAGCCCCTCCGCCGCCTTTCGGAAGAGAAGAGAAGAATTGTTGGTGAAGAGATCACCCAGCTTCTGGCAGCCGGCTTCATCATGGAAGCGTTCTTTCCAGAATGGCTTGCCAACCCAGTCCTTGTACTGAAGAAGAACAACAAGTGGCGCATGTGCATTGATTACACCAGCCTCAACAAAGCTTGCCCCAAAGATCCGTTTGCTCTGCCTTGGATAGACCAAGTGATTGACTCCATAGCCGGATGCGAGCTGTTGAGTTTTTTGGATGCCTACTCTGGCTACCACCAGATCAAGCTGAACCCGGCCGATCGGCTGAAGACCGCCTTCATCACACCATTCAGAGCCTTCTGCTACCTGACCATGACATTCGGCCTGAGAAATGCCGGTGTCACGTTTCAGCGTTGCATGCAGAAGGCAGAAATGCCACGTCTATGTAGACGACATTGTGGTGAAGACGGAGAAGGGTGGCACCCTCCTGGAGGATCTCAAGGAGACCTTCGATAATCTGCGCCCTTTTCAAATCAAGCTAAACCCAGAAAAGTGTGTCTTCGGAGTCCCAGCCGGCCAGCTCCTTGGTTTCCTTGTCTCAGAACGCGGCATCGAGTGCAACCCTGTGAAGATCAAGGCCATTGAGCGGATGGAGAGGCCCACCCGGCTGCGAGATGTCCAGAAGTTCACCGGGTGCTTGGCATCCCTCAGCCATTTCATCAGTCGGCTGGGCGAGAAGGCTCTTCCACTGTACCAGCTAATGAAGAAAACCACTCACTTCGAGTGGAACGACAAGGCGGACGAGGCCTTCCTCCAGTTTAAGAAAATGCTGACTACGCCGCCTGTCCTGGCGGCTCCGGCTGCTAAGGAGCCCATGTTCCTCTACATCACCGCCACCAGCCGGGTGGTCAGCACTGTCATTGTGGTCGAGCGCCCGGAGGACAGCAAGGCACAGCCGGTCCAGAGGCCCGTCTACTACCTGAGTGAAGTGCTGTCGGCCTCCAAGATGAATTACCCACACTACTAGAAGATGTGCTACGGCATGTACTTTGCCGCCAAGAAGCTCAAGCAGTACTTTCAAGAGCACTCCATCACGGTTGTCTGTACTGCCCCACTCGCCGAGATCATGGGCAACAGGGATGCATCAGGCCGGGAGGCCAAGTGGGCCATCGAGCTAGCTCCCCACACCATCCTCTACCAGCCTCGCACCGCCATCAAGTCCCAAGCGCTGGCCGACTTCCTCGTCGACTGGGCCGAGACCCAGTACCTGCCGCCGGTGCCAGATTCCACCCATTGGCGAATGCACTTTGATGGCTGAAAGATGCGCACCGGTCTGGGAGCCGGCATCGTCCTCACCTCTCTCAAAGGCGACAAGCTCAAGTACACATTGCAAATTCACTTTGTCGCCTCCAACAACGTGGCCGAATACAAGGCACTCGTCCACGGGCTCCGACTGGCCAAAGAGATTGGCATCCGCCGGATTCTGTGCTACGGCGACTCGGACTTGGTAGTCCAGCAGTCGTCTGGCGACTGGGACGCCAAGGATGCAAACATGGCAAGCTACCACTTCCTCGATCAGCAGATCAGTGGATACTTCGACGGGTGCGAGTTCCTTCACGTGCCACGAGCCGACAACGAGCAAGCTGATGCCCTGGCACGGATTGGCTCCACCCGCCAAGCGATACCAGTCGGTGTCTCCCTCCAATGACTCCGCAAGCCGTCTATCAAGCCTTCACCGGAATCAGAGTCCATCTTCGTGCCGGCTGCTCCCGGAGCAGTCGGATCTGACTCGAGGGCTGCAACAGCCGGCCAGGGGACTTCGGCAGGCGGCTCAGGGACTGCTGCAGTCGCACCCGGCCCGGGGACTGCGGTAGTCGGCCCGGGGACGATGGCAGGTGGCTCGGGGACTGCAGCAGTCGCACCCGGCCCGGGGACTTCAGAACCCGGCCAGGGGGCTACAGCAGTCGGCCCGGGGACTTCAACGACACAACAAGTAGCGGCCGACTCCAACCCACCTCCTCCCAACCCAACCGCCCTGGTCCCAGTGGCTGTGATGACTGTGGTCGAAGCACCATCATGGGCGCAGCCCATCCTCAACTTCCTGGTAAGCGGAGAGCTACCAACCGACGAGACCTTGGCCCGGCAAGTGCAACGCCGGGCAGCAGCATACACGATAGTGAACAAAGAGCTTGTCAGATGCAGCGTGACTGGCATTTTCCAGCGCTGCGTTGAGCCAGAAAAAGGCAAGGCAATCCTCAGAGACATCCATCAAGGTGAATGCGGCCACCACGCGGCCTCCAGATCCCTCGTCGCCAATGCTTTCCGCCATGGATTCTTTTGGCCGACTGCTTTGGCCGACGCCAAGGACTTGGTCAAGAAGTGCAAAGGGTGCCAGAAATTCAGCTCCAAGCAACACCTGCCGGCTTCTGCACTCAAGACCATCCCCCTCACTTGGCCATTTGCCGTCTAGGGGCTGGACATGGTGGGCCCGTTCAAAACAGCACGCGGCGGCAAGACTCATCTGCTGGTCGCCGTGGATAAATTCACTAAGTGGATTGAAGCAAAGCCAATTAAGAAGCTGAACGGTCCGACTGCGGTGACCTTCATCACAGATATCACAGTCCGGTACGGCATACCGCACAGCATCATCACCGACAATGGCACAACCTTTGCCAAAGGCGCCTTGGCCCATTTTTGTGCGACGCAGGGCATCCAACTGGACTTAGCGTTCGTTGCCCATCCGCAGTCAAATGGCCAAGTCGAGCGAGCAAACGGCCTCATCTTGTCCGGCATCAAGCCCCGACTAGTCGAGCTGCTGGAGAGCTCGGCCGGCTGCTGGATCGAGGAGCTACCAGCCGTCCTCTGGAGTCTCCAGACCACGCCGAACAAATTGACCGGCTTCACTCCCTTCTTCCTCGTGTACGGGGCCGAGGCTGTCATCCCAACTGACATCGAGTTTGACTCGCCTCGTGTCACCATGTACACGGAGGCGGAGGCAAGGGAGGCGCGAGAAGACGGTGTCGACCTGCTGGAAGAAGGCCGGCTGCTGGCACTCAGCCGGTCCGCCATCTACCAGCAGGCCCTACGCCGCTACCACAGCCGGAAGGTCAAGCCACGATATTTCCAAGAGGGGGACCTTGTGCTTCAGCTGATCCAGCGAACAGCCGGCCAGCACAAGCTCTCGGCCCCTTGGGAAGGACCCTTCGTCATCAGCAAAGCCATGGGCAACGACTCCAACTACCTCATCGACGCGCAGAAGCCCAGGGCATGCAAGAGGGAGGATTCTGGCAAGGAAACAGAGCGCCAATGGAACGCAAATCTCCTCCGAAGATTTTACAGCTAATGCAGTATGTACCACGCTACCTTTTGTATTAAGAGCAAAGACATCGGGTCCCTCGAGGAGCACTCGGGGGCTACCCTTTTTGTCTGTATGATAAGTTTATGCCTGAGAATTTGTTATTTCATTCCTCCGCCTGGCACCGGGTCCGACCAGTCGGCCCGGGGGATCGCCGACCTGCCTTATGTTGGTGCCGCCTGCAGTCGGACAAGTAGTGTGCCGACATCTAAGCCCTCTCTTGCCTTAAGCCGCAGCTCGCAGAGCGACTGTCCGGCTGGCAAGAGCTAAAGGCAGGAAACGGTGTCCACACGAAAAATGACTAAGGAAAAAGCATCAACATAGGCCAAGCCGGCTCCTCGCCCCTCCATCCGGCTGCTGAGCAGCCGGCCGGCCGGCTTCTCACTTGACTTGCTACGTTCTAAACGGCCAAAGTACTTGTCTTCCTAAACGGCCAAATACCGGACCCAGCCACAGACCGCAGAGCGGCTGTCCGGCTGGCAGGGCGGTAGCCAAAGAAAGGCGGCAAAGGAAAAAGCCAAAAAGAGCAGAAAAGCAAGACTAAGTCAGAACCCGGCAGAGCACAACTTCTGCGAATAAAGTTAATTTACAAAGCAAAAGCTCTTAGCCAGCATTCAACAAAGTTTGAATACACCCCCAGCGGGTGGAATTGCGCGAATTTAACATACTTGTTCAAAAGATTCCAAGAATAGGAAAAGATAAGATGATGAGGCCATCTAGGCCAGAGAAGCAGCAGGCGGGTCCAACGGGTTGGCAGAGGCAGTGGCACCGGATGATGGAGCGGCCGACTGAAGGGTCTCGGTCTGATCGCCCCCGGCAGTAGTCGGTGCGGTAGCACGCGGCTCGTTGGTTGAGGCTTGGTCGGGCTGAGGCCGGCTGTCCGCTCCGTCGTCCGGTGCGTCGTCTTCACCGGCCTCGTCCGCTTCGTCCCCGCCCTCGTCGCTAGAGGCGATCTCTTCCGCCGAGTCCCCCGCATCCCCCGGATTCAGCCCGAACCAGCTGGGCGGCACCTCAGCGCCTTCCTCATCCAGCTCGGGGATGAAAACGGTGGTGTCGACATACTCGGCGATCGCCGCTGCACGTTGAGTAAGTGCAGGGCCCACCGCCGCCAGCTCCGGTCCGGCCTCCTGCCGGAAGGTGGCCAGCTGGGCCAGGTCCAGCCCAGGATACCACGCCCAGGCGAACTCCAAGGCCGTCCGCGCACCCACCCGAGCCGCGGCGCCCTTCCAAGCCTCGAAGCAGCCGACCGCTACCTCCAGCCAGTCGGCAGTCCGACTGGAGGTGTGTGGAATTTGAGCGTCGGGCCAACAGGCAGCCAACACCTGAGCCCCAGCGCGCTGCAGGCGGCGAAGCATCCTGTGAGCCGGCTGCAGGCGCGTCTTGACGGCCAGAAGCTGCTCGCCGAGATTCCGGGGCGCATTGGGCGCAATGTCTACGCCCGCCTTCCTCCGCACGTCGTGACGCGCCTCGATGGCCTGGCTGACGGCGACGGAGTGACCGGGAAAATATTCTGCACAAGAAGAAGATCAAAGATTAGAAGCCATAAGCCGACTCCTACAGCAGTCGGCGGCTGTTCAAAAGAAGAAGTAACTTACCATCGATCATGTCCTCGATCTCGCCGTAGCAGTCGGTCAGGAGTCTCTCCTTCTCAGCCCAGTTCGAGCGTTGAGTCTCGAACTCGGCCTTGAGGGAGTCTTCCTCCTCCTTCAGCTTCTGGAGCTCCGCCTTGTGCCGCTCCGCCTGGTCTGCCAGCTCCTTGGCCAGGCTGTCGCATTCCAGGGCCGCCTGGCTGCGCTCCTGCTACTTGGTGTGGAGCGCGGACTCGGCCTCGCCCAGGCGCTGCCGCAGATCTGCGGCGGCCTCTGCCAAAAACGAAGAAAAAAGAAAACCATCAACACCAATGAAAAGCAGTTGCCGGGAGATCCAGCCGACTGCTCAGCAGTCGGCCTGAATCTCGGGGACTACACCCAGCGGGTGCGCTGACGCGCCCTCGCAAGGAAGAAGACCAAGTACTTACTTCGGCTCTCCGTCAGATCGGCGGTCCGCTTGGTCAGCTCCTGGAGCTGAGAGTTATAGGCGGCCGCACGGATGTTGTGGTAATCCTGTAACAAAGACAACAGAAGAAGGTAACGAGTCAGTACTCGGAACTCGACCTGAAGTTCCGAGCCGCCTGCTCAGCAGCCGGCCCGGAACTCGGTGGCTACACCCAGTGGGTGCGCTTGCGCGCCCCCACGGAAGATTACAAAGAAATGAAAACAAGAAACGCAACCGGACGGCCGCCCGCGTCGCTAGGAACTCCTACGTGTACTGCTGGAGAGCGGCGCCTTGGGCGTTGAACCGGGCCAGGACTTCCTGCGAGGCCGCGTTCAAAACACCCGTACCACCCCCAGACGTCCAATCCGGTGGGGCGGCGCTGGTAGCCTCGGCATCGGGGGCCGATGAGCTAGCGGCCCCGACCTTCAACGGCCGCGGTGCTGAGGCCGCCCTCCTCGCACGCCGACGCATCGGGATACGGGTCGCAGGAGTCAGACCCACCACCAACTCGCCGCTGGCTGGCGGCACCAGCGACGTGTCGGGACGACCGCCCTGGGCGTCGGTAGCCGGCGTGCGCGGGGGCACCTCCGACTCCGGGATAACAGGGTGCCCTCCCCTCTCTTGGATCGGCTGGTCATCGCCGGCCCCTCCAGTCGGAGCCTGGACCTCCAGCACCATAGGCTCCGCAGATTGCGGACCGGTGGACTCCGGAGCCCGGCGGCGGGACGCCTCCTCCGCCTGCACCTTGGCGGCCGTGTCCGCCTGCTCCTTGGTCGCGACGTCGGCTTGGGCCTTGGCCACCGCGTCGGCCTCCGCCTTCTCTCGGGCCGCAGCTTCTCGCTCCTCTCGCGCCTCCCGCGCGTTCTTCTCCGTCGCCTCCTGGAGGGCCGCCAGCAGATCCACACGGCGGGGGCCCGCGACATTGTCTGCCGCCCCGATCACCGAGCCAGACGGGGCTCGCGACAAGGAAAGTGGGGCACTGCGCGCCAAGGAAGGAAGAGAATAAAAAGATCGCATAGATAGAAGAAATGCAAACGCAAAGCAAGATGCAAGAAAGGACAAGGCACTTACGCGGACACCAGCGGGAGTCGCTTTGGGGCTTTCTGGAAGAGGGCCACCTTCGCGGCAGCCTCTTGCCGCTTGGTCGCAGCGGTCGAGGTCTTGGCCTTCTTGGGCCGGCTGCCGAACAACCTGGCGTCGGCCCGGCGCTTCGGCGTGCCGGCTGCTGCAGTCGGCGCGACCGAGGAACTGGCACCCGTCCTGTCGGCGCCATGGGAACGACGCGGCTCTTTGTCCTCGTCGTCGTCATCCGGCCAAACCCGAAGGCCGCCTGCTCCCTCGCCGCCACCGCCTGTGGCGTCGTCCTCCTCCTGCGCGGCCGCCCCCAAGTCAGGGTCGTCCACGTCACTCACCGACCGGTCCGCCATGTACTGGTGACCCAGGGCCGGCGTGTCAGTGGCCGTCTGACCCGGGAAGCGCTGCATCAAGGCCGACTGGTCAGGCGGCAAGATAGAACCCGGACGAACAAAGGAAAAAAGAATAAGGAGACGTACCGGAGGCGGCGGGTTGGCCCGGCTGTACGGCGGCTTGCCGAACTGCCACTCCGTCTCCGACAGCTTGCAGTCGGAGAAGAAGTTCACCATGCGGACCACCTCCACGTTCGGCATCACCTTGGTGGACAACCGGCACGGGTCCCGGCGCCCACTCATGTCGCTGATCAAGTGAGGCCGGGCTTGGTGGGGTAGCACTAGGCGCTTCACGAACGCCGCCAGCAGGTCCGAGGCCTTGAGGCCCTCCAACGCCGTCATCTCCTGGAGCCGGAGGAGCGCGGTGGAGCACGCGGCTAACAGGGTCCTCGACCGGAACTTCCAGTTGGTGCGAGGCTCAACAGGCAGGCCGGCTGCGTAGGCCGGCAGGTTGACGTAGTCCCGCGTCGAGTGGATATTCTCGACGTAGAAGTATGACTTCTGCCATAGTTTGGCCGACTGCAGCAGGGTGAGAGCTAGGAAGCGGACCCCGGATCCCGTGCGCCGCACCGCGACGCAGGCTCCGCACTGGGCCGCCTCGTTCTTGGCGGCGGTGCCAAGCTTGAGGTAGAAGAGCTCTCCCCACAGCTCGAGTGTGGGGAGCGTGCCGAGGTAGCCCTTGCACAGGGTGACGAAGGTGGAGAGCAGCACCACCGTATTCAGAGTGAGGTGGTGGGGCTGCACTCCGTAGAAATCCAAAAAAGAGCGAAGGAATCCGCTCGCCGGAAGGTCGAAGCCGCAGAGGAAATGCGACCGAAAGACGATGCGCTCGCCGCCTTCCGGCGCCGGTGAGATCCCCCTTTCGGGGGGGACACACACCTTGACGTTCGATGCATGGGGAAGCCGCCGCGTCTGGCGGAGGAACTCCAAGTGCCCGTCGTGGACATTGGAGCCGTCCCAGTCACCCGCACGGCCGCTTTGCGCCATGGGCTCCGTGCTCAGCGGCGGCGCGAGGTGGCTGCGGCGTGAGGAGGTCCGGTAACGACGGGCTGCGGCAGCACTCCGGCAAGAGGAGAGGCCGCGGCAACAGCAAGAAGAAGAGGAAGGAGAAAGGCGAAGAGAAGGGAGAGGAGGGCGCGTGTGTTCTGCCGCCCCCCTCCTCCCCCTACTTATAGACCTCTGGCGGCGGAGCTGAGGGGGCGAGACGAGGGGGGGGGCGCAAGACTAATTGCGCCCACTCCCCCCATGACCCCGCAGTTACAGCGCCGTAATGGCGTGTATTAATAGCACCTGGGAAGCGCAACCGCCTGCCACAGCCGCAGCGGATCCGCACGCATGCCGAGGCCCTGTAGTGGCGGGCCCCGGCCTGCGGCGACGTCTCATCACGCACACGGGCTAGCTGGCCGGCCTGGCCTGCTGGCGCCGCGTGGCGAGCGAGCAATGGGTGGCAAGCCTGCCGTCCGGCTGGCACTCTACCCGGCCTCCGCATGACGATTCGAATTCGCCAGGCGGCTGGCCTGGCCTTGGCCGCCTCGTGCCAACCGGCCCCTCCAGAAGACGAACGAAGCCCAACCACCAGGCCACTCAGAGTAGGAAGCTGCTAAGGCTCCTTGTTTTTCAGCCGCGGTGCCCCACCAGCTTCGGGGACTACTGTCGGAGGAATTGACCACGGGTAGCCACATCAGTCCCCCATGGTATTTTGAGACATCGGGGCTGGCTGCGCCCCTCACACCTTCCTGAAGCACGACCGCCTGCTTGGGCCGGCTGGTCCAAGTGACAGGCTGCTAGAAGGCGGCAGGACCATGGAAGGCTACCGCGAGGGAGCCGACTCCTGGCAGACGGCCCCTTGTCCCCTCAAAGTCAGCACCACATTACCACGACAAGACAAGGCATGGCTGCAGTGCAGCCTGCCACCCCCGAATCCAGGATGGGACATGGCCACAGAGCTGTGTACAGGGCGGACACCCCCCGCCCAGCGCGGCACTATTGCCGCACAGTCTGTGACATCATTAGCACCAGAGGGAGCCACGCTCCCACGACGGGCGGTCGGTACGGCCCGCAGGAGGCGGGCCCTACCCGTCCGCGAGCCACCAGAAGGCGGCAAACCTCCAGCATGCGGCAACAAGGGAGGGCCGACTCCTAGCAGGCGGCCCTCCTCCCCCTTGGAGTCTGTGCACCATTAACCAGATGAGACGGGGTATGGCTACAACGAGTACCCGTCAGGCGGCGGGAGTGTAACCACGTTCCCCTCGGTCAAGCCTTCGTCATCAAGGGCGAGGCTACAGCACAAAGCAGTCAACATGGCCCACCAGGCGGCAGGCCCCAGCGGTCGGCGGTGAAGCCGGCAGCCAGAGACGCTGACGGCCGGGTCCTACACCCGGCCGGATTACCATTGTACCCCTGGGGGGTAGACCTATATAAACCCCCCAGGCTCACCCATGCAAGGGGTCGGTGGAGCACCCACGCCATTCACACACACACACACACACATAGAGTGAGGAGTAGACCTAGCCTTGCCCTTCTTCGTCCTCTAGCCGAAACAGCTCAAGGAGCAAGCTTGTAGCTACCTTGTTGATCATAGTCATCATGCAGAGACCCCGCAGAGCAGGACTAGGGGTGTTATCTCCGAGGAGAGCCCCGAACCTGGGTAAGATTCGCAGGCATATGCGGTCTCGCTCACTCCCGCTTCTAGAGCCCGGCGACGTACTCTTGTCCCCATCCATGATAAGCCACCCCCTTGCATATGTCGCACGATATCCCTGACACTTTGGAATTGTCAGATTCCATGAGCACTAAGCAGCGATATTTGCCAAAGACAACAACCATATCAAGATCACAAAGCATTGAGACAGACATGAGGTTGAATCCGAGGGACTCGACAAGCATGACTTTGTCCATGTGTCGATCCTTTGAGATTGCAACCCTACCTAGACCCAATACCTTGCTTTTGCCTTTGTCTGCGTTGGTGATATGCTTCAAATGTGATGGAGATAAAGGAGTGTTCATCAGTAAGCTCATGTCACCGGTCATGTGATTAGTACATCCACTGTCGAGGACCCACTCAGTAGCTTTGGGTAAATCATCCTGCAGATGAATTAGTGCATCTTACGAACACATATCTTCAGAGTGAAGAATATGACATCAATTTCATCAGACAGAATTTTATCAATTAATGCAACATATGTATATATAGAAGTATGAGGACGTGAGAAATGAATGAATCATTTCTTCATGATTAGCTTGCGTCCTTTCAAGCATTTCAGGTCTCCAGAAAATTCTTCAGACGATTTAGTTCGTCTGGAGACCTGACCCAGCATAAGAGGTTAGTTCTTTTTGTTCACCACCCACATCTGGAGGGGTGGCAAAGAGTTCATCATTCTGTGAGCTCCATAAGAGAAAGGTGGCATTGAAGCCAAAGTGCTTCGTTTCACAGGAGAGGGATTAGTATAGGCATATGAGTAAGCAGAGAAATTCTTCGAGGACTTATGAACATAATGATTTGAAGAATAATGCACATAATCAGAACTCTTAGATTTTCCCTGCGAAACAGAAGCGTTAGCATGATGATGATCATATGAGGACTTGGATCCACGTGAGGAATTTGATCCATAAGAGGACTTGGATCCATATGAAGACTTCGGTCCATATGAAGAATTTGATCTGGGGTTCCTATTCTTCACAGGTGGTGTCATGAGGACATTCACCTGAAGACTTTCAAGGCACCTTTTGGGAACCCAGATTTTCTTCATAGGGGGACCATTCCTGCAGTTAGTTCCAACATATCTAGCAAATACTTCACCATTCTGATTTTTGAACAGTTTATAGTTGGAGTCAAATGACTCATCAGATGAATATGAGGATTCACAAGTAAAGCCAAATAAAGTGGATGGATCTACAAGAGGTCCCTTCGCATCAACCCATGAGGTTTTGGGATACTGCTCAGGTTTCCAGTAGGTTCCATCAGCATTGAGTTTCCTCTCAAAGGCAATACCCTCTTTCCTAGGGTTCCTGTTCAAGATCTGCTTTTTGAGCACATCACAAAGAGTCTGATGCCCTTTGAGGCTTTTGTACATGCCTATCACATACAATTCCTTCAACCCTGCATTTTCGTCAGTGATACTAGTGGTATCCTCAGATGAGGAATTTGTGACCACAGAGATAGTTGAAGAATTTGCAGCAATAGAAGCATTTGAACTTTCAGGTGAAGAATTGGCAGTTTCACGTTCAATGCATTTCAAGCATGGTGGAATAAATTCTTCCTGAGCGGAACTAATCTGTTGAGCAAGTAATGAATCATTTTCCTTCTGAAGATCTTCATGACTCACCCTTAGCTTCTCAAGATCTTGCTTTCTTTGAAGAAATTCATAAGAAAGCTTCTCATGATCGGCTAAGAGAGTTTCATGATGACTTTGAAGGTTGTCAAACTTAGACTGTAGTTGCTGAAGATTATCAGTCAGTGTTTGAGTTCGATCCATTTCCTCACCTAATAGGTCATCGCTTTTGTCTAGCATATTTTGAACCTTTTCCAAAGCCTTTTGTTGTTTAACATCAATATTAGCAAGTTTGGAATAGCTGGGTTTGAGGTTATCATCAGATTCATCCTCACTTGATTCAGAGGAGGGATATTTGAATACCTTGGCACCTTTTGCCATGAAGCAATAGGTGGGAGCATAGTCATCGTTGCCGTCATCAGCAGTGTTGGGGAAGCCATTTTCCTCAGTGTTGAAGATGGACTTGCTGACGTAAGCAGTAGCGAGGGCTAGGCTCGCCACACCAGAGTCTGACTCCTCAGATGCCTCCTCTTCTTCATGTTCCTCAGATTCAGCTTCAGAGTCCATTTCCTTGCCAATGAATGCCCGAGCCTTCTTGGAACTGCTCTTCTTGTGAGATGAAGACTTTGAAGATTTTGATGATGAGGACTTTGAAGATTTCTTCTTCTTCTTTGAGTCATCTGAACTATCATCCTTGTATTTCTTCTTCTTTGATTCCTTTGCCCACTGAGGACAATCGGTTATGTAGTGACCAGGTTTCTTGCATTTGTGGCAAGTCCTCTTCTTGTAATCACGGGATGAGGAATCTGATCTTGTGTCATCACCTTTTGATGATTTTACAAAGCGACCACGCCTTGAGAACTTCTGGAATTTCTTCACGAGCATTGCTAGCTCCTGGCTTAGTTCTTCAGGGTCACCAAGGCTGCTATCAGAATCTTCTCCTTCAGATGAGGAAACTGCCTTGGCCTTCAGTGCGCGTGATTTTCCATAGCTTGGCCCATAGAGATCTCTCTTTTCAGCTTGTTGGAATTCATGAGTGTTCAGCCTCTCAAGGATATCAGCAGGATCTAGTGACTTGTAGTCTCCACGTTCTTGAATCATTAGTGCCAGTGTATCGAATGAAGAATCAAGTGACCTCAGCAATTTCTTCACCACCTCATGGTCGGTGATGTCAGTGGCACCCAGTGCTTGAAGCTCGTTTGAAATGTCAGTGAGGCAATCAAAGGTTTGCTGGACATTCTCATTGTCGAGTCTTTTGAAGCGGTTGAAGAGATTGTGAAGAACATCAACTCGAGAATCACGTTGAGTTGAGATTCCTTCGTTGACCTTGGATAGCCTGTCCAGATAAGCTTAGCAGACTCCAAAGCACTCACTCTGCCGTACTGTCCTTTGCTCAGATGGCCACATATGGTATTCTTCGCTTGAGAGTCGAGTTGCTTGAATCTCTTCACATCAGCAGCGTTCACGGAAGGAGAGACAGGGGGAACGCCATTTTCCACAACGTACCAGAGATCGTTGTCAATTGCCTCAAGATACATGCGCATCTTATTCTTCCAGTAGGGGTAGTCCGTCCCATCAAAGGTAGGACACCCAGCCGAGACCTTGATCATGCCTGCAGTCGACATAACTAAAACTGCAGGTGGTTAAACCAAAATCACACAGAACAAGGGAGTACCTTGCTCTGATACCAATTGAAAGTGCGTTATATCGACTAGAGGGGCGGTGAATAGGCGATTTTTATGAATTCGTCGCTGAAGAAATACTACTTGAGGAATTTCCTAAGCAACGAACTACAAGCAGCGGAATAAGTACTCAGGTACATGGATAACAAAGAAGTAGCATAGTCATCATGATGAAATGAAACAAAACAGAGCACAGGTAGCATGTAAACAGGATAAGCAGGCTGAAGACAAAGTGACTGAAGAAATAGGAATGAGGAAATTGAGAAAGTCTTAAGTCAAAGTCTTCAAACAGTAATAATCAAGTACACAGCAAGTATGCGAGGAAATGAAAGGGTTGAGGAAATAGAACCAGTAGCTTGGTGAAGACAGTGATTTGGTAGACCATTTCCAACTGCTGTGACAATTGTACGTCTGGTTGGAGCGGCTAGGTATTTAAACCTGAGGATACACAGTCCTCACCGTATTCTCCTTGAGCTAAGGTCACATAGACCTCGCCCAATCACTCGTGGTAAGTCTTCACAGGTGACTTCCAAACCTTCACAGACTTGGTCACTCGGCAATCCACAATTCCTCTTGGATGCTCTAGACCATGACGCCTAACCGTCTGGAGGATGCACATTCCTCAAAGGTAACAAGCGTCGGTTCCACACAAGAACAATTTCTTCAGTGATGCTCAATCACTTTGGGTTTTAGGTGTTGGGTTTGGGTTTTTTCCTCACTTGATGATTTTCGCTCAAAGTCCTTGGAGGATGGGATGCTCTAAATGACAAGTGTTAGTTTCTCTCGGAGCAGCCAACCAGCTAGTGGTTGTAGGGGGCGGCTATTTATAGCCGGGGAGTAGCCCGACATGATAAGACATAAATGCCCTTCAATGATATGACCGTTAGGTGGATAGGATATTTTGGACAGCTGGCGCATAGCACAGGAACGGTCGGAAATTTGAGCTCTCAAATTCCTCAGGGCTATCATGTTCCTCACTTGTAGGCAATCCGCACTGGCGAATTCCTAACTCCTCAGTCAGAACAAATTCCTCAGAGAACAGAAGAACTTTGTCTCTGTCACTGAAGAACTTGACTGAACTATATGAGATTTCCAATGGCTTCACTCGAAAGGATTGGTAGGTGTAGGATTTGAGTTGAGCATCACTTGGAAACTTTTCCTTAGTTTTACCTTGACCCCCTTTAATAGTACGGTGTTTTCTATGACTCAAGTAAGGGAAAACAAAACTATGAAAACAAAAGTCTTCATGCTTCATAATCCTCGCATCAATATCAAGTCTTTAAGGTTACACCAATTTCCTCATTTTCAAAGTCTTCAAGAAAACCAAAGTCTTCAACTGAAGAAATTCATTTTTAGGGGTCGACTTTCTTCGTAAATATCAAACTCCTCATTGAATTATAGAACCTGTGTACACTCACAAACACATTAGTCCCTTAACCTATAGGTCTTCAATACACCAAAATCACTAAGGGGCACTAGATGCACTTACAGAACCACAAGGGGCCAATGGCCCCATAGGTGGCCGTGTTTTCCCACAACAACACCATATGGAAGGTGCAACCAATATCACTCTGCCAAGTTAAAACTGTCTTGTCATAGGAGGGGTTCATCAAATTAGAAGCACTACATGCTAGAAATCATATTCAAGACGCAAACCGATATCACAGTGCCAACTTAAAGGTCTCTCATCATAAGTGACTGATGCAGGATACACAAGAAGAGTAGTTTCATGTAAGAACATGGTGTGATAGACAGATATAGTACGTACCAAAAACAGGAAGGCGTGTCATATTCACAGTATAATGTGTAAGCTAAGTAGATGCAGTTTACACTAATTAGAAGCAATACAAGCTAGACACCATATGCAACATGCAACCAGATATCACACTGCCAAGTTAGAGCAAGCACCTGGGATGGTGGAGTAGGGGAGCGGAGACTTGGAACTTGTAATGCACTAGCAGTACGAGGAGAATCCTTACAGATGCTCCATTTACGTTGCTGCAGAGGACCACCATCATCGCCTTCCTTACTCTTTTCCTTCCTCTTTTTTGATTTTGCCTTGTCAAGTCAAACCCACAAGAAAAAGGAATAAAATTTACTCTTCAGAACTCATTTATGCATGATACTGACGAACACTACTTTCATGTAAGGCAGCCGCATGATAGGAGGATGGAATATGTATGAAAAGCAGGACGGCGTGACATATTGACATGTATGATGTGTAAAGTGTAAACTAAGCACAAGGTGTTTCAACTAATTAGAAGCAATGCAAGCTAAACACCATGAAAGATGAAACCAATATCACTCTGCCAAATTAAAAGGGTGGCCTCATAAATGTATTTGACCAAATTAGAAGCAATACATGGCAACAGGCTAGAAATAATATGCAATATGCAACGAATAAAGGTGTCTCATCGTAAATGATTGATGCAGGATACAGAAGAGCGGTAGTTTCATGTAAGAACATGGTTAACAGATAGATGTAGTATGTACCAAAAATAGGAAGGCATGTCATATTCACAGGTATAATGTGTAAACTAAGCAGATGCAATTTACCCTAATTAGAAGCATTACAAGCTAGACACCGTATGCAACATGCAACCACATATCACACTGTGATGTTAGAGCAAGCACTTGCGATGGTGGTGTAGGGGAAATGTGGTCTTCAAATACAGAGCTACGTTCAATATCTTCATTTAGACTTGATGTTTCTTGAGAATCATGTGGGGAGGATGAAACTACACTCTTTATAAGAGTATCGCGTCTCATACTAACCCACGGGCGTGACTGTCTCATCATAAGTGATAGATGCAGCATACACAAGAACAATAGTTTGATGTAAGAACATGGTGTGATAGGCAGATGTAGTATGTACCAAAAACAGGAAGGCGTGTCATATTCACATGTATAATGTGTAAGCTAAGGAGATGCAATTTAATAAATTAGGAGCAATACAAGCTAGGCACCATATGCAACATGCAACCAGATATCACACTACCATGTTAGAGCAAGCACCTGGGGTTATGGAGTAGGGGAGATGAGATTCGGAACTTGCACTGCAGTAGGAGTAGCAGGAGAATCTGCAGAGATCATCTATTTCGGTTGCTCCAAAGGACCACCATCATCCCGTGCGTTCATCCTTTTAGATTTTGCCTTGTCAAGTCAAACACACAAGAAAAAGGAATGAAATTCGCTCTTCCAAATTCGTTGATGCATGATACTGACGAACACAACTTTTATGTAAGGCAACAACATTGTAGGAGGATGGAATATGTACGAAAAATGGTAAGCAGGAGGCATTTTAACAAATTGGAAGCAATGCGAGCTAGACACCATATGAAAGATCCAACCAAGATCACTCTACCAAGTTAGAAGTGTCTCATTATAAGTGGCATTTCAACAAATTAGAGACAATACATGCTTGAAATGATATGCAAGATGCAACCAATATTACACTGTCAATTTGAAGGTGTCTCGTCAGAAGTGATTGATGAGGGATACACAAGAAAAGTACTTTGATGTAAGAATATGGTTAATAGAAAGATGGAGTATGTACCAAAAACAGGAAGGCATGTCATATTCACAGGTATAATGTGTTAACTAAGCAGATGCAATTTACCCTAATTAGAAGCATTACAGGGTAGACACCATATGCAACATGCAACCACATATCACATAGCCAAGTAAGAGCAAGCACCTGCGATGGTGGTGTAGGGGAATTGCGGTCATCAACTATAGAGCTACATTGACTATCTTCATTTAGCCTTGCTGTTTCTTGAGAATCCTGTGGGGAGGATGACACCGCAGTCTTTAAAAGAGTAGCGCGTCTCACAGTAACCCACTGGGGTGACTGTCTCATCATAAGTGATTGATGAGGGATACACAAGAGCCTTAGTTTGATGTAAGAACATGGTTAATAGGCAGATGTAGTAAGTATAAAAAACAGGAAGGCATGTCATTATCAAAGGTATAATGTGTAAAGTAAGCAGATGCAATTTAACCAAATTGGAAGCAATACAAGCTAGGCACCATATGCAACATGCAACCACATTTGACAGCGTGAAGTTAAAGCAAGCACCTGGGATGGTTGTGTGTGGCAATTGAGATCATCAACTGCAGAGCTACGTTTACTGTCTCCATCTGCTGACACTACACCCTTTAGAGCGCTGAAACGCTTAGTGCTTACTGTCGAACTACACAGGAGCGACTTCTGTCTTTTCTTTTGTGTATTCATCAATAGTGCATCAGAGTCTGAAATACCCATGCATAAAAAAACAATAGTGTGAGTATGGGTGAAGTGTGTGCACAAGTAGTACAGTGTAAAAGTAGCAGGTAGCAGGTGGGTGAGAAATAAATGATGGGAGACATATAATAGCTCTACAACATGCATGGCACATAAAATTAGATTCTAGGATTTGGAAATACGAGCACAGGGAAGGCTGGGAAATGCGGATACTCCTCCAGCATAGCACAAGGTGTGGTCCTATGAAAATAACAGTCGACTGAAAACAAATAGGTCATTGCATTTTTTCTGCACCATCCGATGTACAAAGAACGGGTAGATCGCCTTCATCTACCTCGAGCCAGTCAATGTTGACGATCTTCCTCGAAACACCAACGACCACCGGCCCAGTCCCCTGCCTCCGCCCTCCCCTCAACCTCACCGCACTGCCGTGCTTGGCACTGCCCCCCGGCCATCCCTTCAAGCCCCGCCGACCTCCAGATCGGGCGCAAGCAGCTCCTGTGCCCCTCACCGATGCGCCACTTCCCCGGCGAACAGGTGGACTAGGTGCTCCGCGCGCCTAAGCGGGTGCTGCTTCTTTTAATTGCGAATCAACTGGCCCTGAATTGAAATTGAGGCGGGCGACTGACCTCTAGCTAAGATGAAATAGTAAATGGCAGGAAACCTTGTGCATTTAGTATCACGAAGAAGGTGCGGTAAGAAACGCTCAACTAGTTTCTTTCGTGGAATGAATATGGTGTGAGCAGAGACGTAAGATTTGCACAAATAAGGGAAGAGCAGTACCTCTTTCTGCTGGCAGTGTTGTGTCCTCCTTCTGTTTTTCCAGTGATCTTCTTGTGGTTCGCTGGAAATAAGAAGTTCTGGAGGACGGTGGAGCCTTGGACGAACCCATGGCCAAGTTGTTGAGTGTGGTGCGGTGGCCATTTGTCGGCGGCGGGGAACTAGATCTGAGGCAGCGAACGACGATGTAGCAGGAATAGCTCCGGTGAAGTAGACAGTTGCGACAGTGGAGCGGCAGCGGTAAGGCGCAGGACGATGTGGTCGGAGTGGTTCTGGTATGGCGCACGTCGGCGTCAGCGTCATGGAGGCAGCGCTGCCTCAGCTTCAGCTGCTAAGTCCTTGAGGGTGTTGCGGTTGCGGTTGCGTTGAACAACGACGTCGGGGTACTGGCTCCGACGTGATGGAGGAGGGCGGCGGTGGATTGGGCGCAATGGGGTGGAGGACGGAGGAGGCTAGGGTTTCGCGGCTGGTGGAGAGGGCGTTTTGGCGCCCACGGAGTATGAATGGGGAAACAGAGGGAGGGGGAACTAAGGGCGAACAATGTTTCAGGAAAGTTACAAACTTTGCCCCCATCTAAAATTTCGGACATATTGCGGGTCGGGGGTAGGACAGTAATCTCAGGTGTCCCAAATAGTGGGCGGGATAGATTTCGGCTGAGCGCATGAGTGTTTAGGCGCCCACGGTGTATGAATGCTTCTCAGAGGGGGTTGACTGGCGTCTTGGTGAAGTTACAAACCTACCCCGGTTTAGACCTTTGGACATCGGCCGATAGGCTACATGGGTCAGAGTCAGGACAGTAATTTCCTACCACCAAACATTAGTCTCGCATGGTTTCGGGTGACCAGAGGCTTATTTGTCGCTTCATTCAATATTTGGGAGTAGAAGCATTAATGTTTACAGTTCTCTTGAATTGAACTTACAGGATTTGTCAAACTTCAAAAACCTTGACTCTTGAAAATCCTAAAACTACGATTATTTTGGAATGGAGGGGGTACATTTGAATATGCATTGTATACGAGTATATATTAAAAAATATGCAGCTTAGCTCAATTCATGCATGGTTCCAGATATAATCTCCTTGGTTGCAAAAAAATAGTTAGACATGCGTATGAATATATAGCATGTTCAAACGCACAACAAAGATTGATGCCCCCTTTTAGATCTGATTTACAAATGCCATTATCTTGAATTCAAATAGATGAATGCACTTCCTATGAATTCAAATCTTCGAAACCATCTTTTTTTTGCGGGGATCTTTGAAACCATCTTTATGTTGAATTGAACATGTATTCTATTTCGTAGCTAGCAATTTGAAATGTATCCATGTATGTGACAAATGTATAAATTGCCTGACACTAACAACATGGAGTGCACTAATTAATGTTTATATATGAATTGCAAAAGCCATGCATTGTCTATATTTCAAAGCAATCTCACTCTATGGATCGATAATATGAAATAAACCCATACACATGCTTGAATTCAATAGAGTATGGGTGTCTGATAGACCAATGTTCGTTCATACGCAAATTGCAAAATTCATGATCTCATCCAAAAAATTTAATGCAATTTATATTTTAATTTAATGTGTAGAACTGCCTTTTACGCATAGATGCAATATGCCTCGGCCCGTCCTCACACATGCGCTATATATCTCTCTATCGGACACATAAGTGCACACAATTTATATACGTCGGCATTTCTCTCTCACACATGCTCACACTCTCTCGCGGGGTGTCTCGCACACACTCTCTCTATATATCTCCCCTCCTCTCTCTTACTACTACTTACCACTCTTTTCACTAATCTCAGTTGGAAAACACTATTTCTCTCACATGCCTATATACACACGCACAGTCTCTGCTGGCCCTCTATATGCACATACATGTGCCTAAGTGTCTCCCGCACGCACATTATCTTTAGGCCTCTCTCTCTTACTACTACGTACCACTCTTTTCACTAATCTTAGTTGGAAAACACTATTTCTCTCACATGCCTATATACACACGCACGGTCTCTGCTGGCCCTCTATATGCACATACATGTGCCTAAGTGTTTCTCGCACACACATTATCTTCCGGCCTCTCTCGCACACATTGCCCCCCCCCCCCACACACACACACCTCTCTCTTGTTGGCGGATATGATTCCATCAGATCATTCGGTAAGATATCCCTGACTATTAGGCTGGATGGTAATACAAGGCAAAGTTTTACCCAAGTCTGGGCCCATGGAGTTAAGGAAAAAGCCTACTCCTGGTATTGTATATTTGTGATAGGGGTGTGTACAAAGTACACGTGAATACCAGGCATTGTGTGTGTGTATACTATCGACGAACTAGCCCCCGGGCTTATATAACATACTCGGGGCCTATGGTTACAAATCATATATAGTCGGCTTATCATCAGTGGGGATAGAGTCCTCCACGACTCTGGTAGCTTCGTCTTGTATGCCGAGTCCTCCATGGGCTTCGTATAACGTGTCTCGGTCCAACCTATGTGGCGCAGGATGGAACCAACCCATGAGTCCTCACGTCGACCCACCACAACTAGAAATGATGTGCCCACCACACCCCAGACACAATCGGCCACTAAGAAAATAAGCATATACAATATTACAAAGTTATACAGAGTACATGAAAATTAATTGCATGGTGCATCCAATAATATTTGTTCCGCATTGTGAATGTTTATATCTTCTCCTAAAAAAATAGTCACGGGAAAGAGAAACGAAGGGCATATCTCTCTTTGTCTCCACCGCACCCGCCTCTCTCTACACCACTTTCACGTACGCACTCAAACTATCTCTCGGCCCTCTAAAAGTATGCCCCTGACACATTCACGCGTGACGGTCACTGTATTTCAAGCGAAAGCACTATACGATCACTAGACTTCAGAATATGCTCATTACGGTCACCGTATACATTCTTGTGGTCATCATACGACATGTAGCTCACCATACACCTCTGTATTTTATTGATGACACTGACGGTCATTGTATTTGATGCATGCTCCGTATTTTGTTGACGACACTTATGGTCATTGTATTTGAAGCGAAAGCACGATATGGTCACTGGACTTCAGAATAAGCTCATTACGGCCACCATATACATTTTGTGGTGCTAACCAACCTGTGGTTGGATGGTTAGGAGGACAGTGGTATCCCCATCCCACCAGGGTTAACGTCCTGCTACTCGCATTTATCCTATATTAATTTCAGTACTTCCGCCGATGTACGTTCAGTGGGAGGAGACGTTCCCCTCGACTACAAGGTGCCTATGTTTACTTCATAAAATGTCAAGATGATATGCTGGCTCACTCTCTCGAAGGTGCTCATAGGGGTAGGGTGTGCGTGTGCGCGCTTATAGCGGTGAGTGTTTGCGCGTATATATGAGCGCTTGCATCTGTACTATGTTAAAAAAATACATGTCGTGATTATACGGTCACTGGCTCACCGTACAACTCCGTAATTTGTTGATGACACGATCAATTGACCAATCAAACGTTCCACATGGCCCAACTAGTTTTGCACCATCAACGCACGTAACCGTGGGGCCCACCTGTCAGTTCGTATATGAAAGAAAGAAATGGTAGCTTGTGTCTGTACTGTGTTAATAAAATACATTTTGTGGTGATCATACGGTCATTGGCTCACCATACAGCTCCGCAATTTGTTGATGACACGATCAATTGACCAGTCAAATGGTCCATGTTCATCAGCGCACATTACCATAGGGCCGACCTCTCAGCGCGTATATGAAAGATAGAAATGGTAATAAATTAGTGGCCGGTGGGGATTCGAAATTGTGAGACCTCTTGTTGGCAGCCCGCGCGCCCTAACCACAGCGGACAAGGTCGCCTTGTGATGATATGCTGAGCCAGCCGTTTTAATTGCACGCACGCACAAGCCACTGTGCTGAATACAAACACATCACACATGTGCACAAACACGCCCGCAACGCCCGCATGCATGCAATACTCACACGTAAACATGCACGCACGTAACACTCGCACGAACACACGCACGCATGTAGGCATGCAACACTGACACGTACACATGCACGCACGAACACACGCATGCATGCAACACTAAAACGTACACATGCATGCATGCAACACTCGCACGCCTGCATGCACACAGCACACGACACAAGACACACGCTCAACATATACGTGCATCCACCCTTTATTAAGGACATGGATTGTTATGAGTATTAATCAATCTTATCTGTGATAAGCAGAACATTGATGTTTGCAGCGGTCTTTATGAATCACAACGTATCGAACGGGCCATCAATGTATATACAGTATGAAATTTTTTAAATTCTCTTACATTATATAGTAGGCTTATCAACCTACATGAATTAGATGATGTCACACTCAATAAACAATCATCGGTTTATGAAATGCCCGCTTCTCACCGCGCTGGCCCACCAAAAGCTCCTCTGTCGTGCGCTGCCAGCAATAGTTCACTGACATGCAGGCCAGGTACCCAACGAGCCCACAGTCAGTGGAAGAACGGTGCGGTGTCGTACGTCAGAGTCGAGGGGACCGCTCACTGCACGCCCGGCTGAACACGCCTCCTTGCCGCATTCAAACGCCTCCATGAAACCCGTGTGGAAGCCGAGAAACCCACTCCGGCCACACGTCCGTTCATGACCGGGCCGGCATTAAACGCAATGCCGGCTGAGCTCCTCCCGTCCGCCGTCTATTTAATCTCCTATTTAAATGAGGCCACACACCAGCCAAGAATCGCACACCTCCGCCGCTCCTCTATCTCCTCCTTCACCATTTTCTCCACTCTTACAATGGCTTACGCAGAGTAGTTATCCGACATCCAAGCCGGCTGGGTGGCCCGCCGAGCCCGCCAGATACGAGCTATGCAGCTTGCTGATCCACCTCCCTCCCCTCGCCCGACGGAGCTAGTTGCCGCCCCAAGCCGGCGCGTGCTTCAGCAACTCGCCGCTCCAGGCCAGCTCGACGAGGAGCGGCGAGCTGATCCACGTCGGCACGGCGGGGAGCACGGGCGTCGTCGCTGCCGTCCACGCCGCCACCTCGTACCACGCCTCCCGTGTCTGCGACCGCGTCTCCCGTGTCTGTGGCCGAGACTCCCATGCCTACGGCCACGCGATGCAAGCAGAGACAGAAGCCGGGTATGCGGAGAGCGACGAGTTGGTGGCCAGCGTCTCCGCGTCCGCCGCCATCATTGAGGAGAAGTAGAACACGGGAGGCCACCGCCGCTTGGGTCCCATGAAGATCACCGCCGAGGCAAGGCCGGCGTACACAGCAGGTGTCTTGCCGGATCCTTCTGTTGCCGACAAATGGATCCGCGGGCGACCATTTAGGCTAGGTATTATTATACCTGTGTTGTTCAGGAGTAGCACCGCTTAGTTGATTTAAATGTAATCAAATCCGTCATGTTTATATGAAAATCCGGTATTTTATATGAATTCCTTCATTGTTTATATGAAATATCGCCGTGTTTCCATGAATTTCCCCCGGTTGGTTGAGTTGCTGTCAGAATGTGTGCGGCTATGGTTGCATGGCGTAATTTGCGGGTCGCCGGTCTGTCTGCGGCCGGCTCGGACGGCAAGGTGGGACAAAAAAAGCATAGCTCGTGCGAGCTCGTCTCCAACGCGCGCGCTGGAGGATGCATGAGCACCCGAGCTCTACCTCGTTCGTCGGTGGCAAAGGCACAGGTGGACAAAAGGGTTCCCAATATTTTGGCTACCCTGGGCAAGATCCAAACAGCCCCTTCCAGCACCACCCCTCCCAGCACATTCAAATCACTCGTTCGCCGTGAAATTTTGCCATGTGTTGTTTTCATGGATATTTTGCTATGTGAAAACAAATTTAAATATCAATGAATAATCGGTGCCCACGGTCTTCTGCCGGGACATAGTTGGATGGCCTCATAGTAGTAGTAGTGTAGAGTACTAGTACTACTAGATAGTGAGTGTTTACTACTGTATCATGTACGTACTAATTGCAACGCATGCATGTGTTAGCAGTACAATGACCACATACAAATTTGATGGTAAGATTTGTGTAAGTTGGATGTCATATTATTGCTCTAACATGTGGTCAAAGTTAGCCTCCAAAACGCATTTTAGACCCTATATGGATTGAGGAAGTACAAGCATTGTTGAGGTTTCTCTTAATCCTTGCATGCAACGTTTTTATTGAAGCTTGAAATGTGAACATGTGAATGGGAGGGACTACTACAACCCTTCCAAACGAACTGTAGTACTAATGGTATCGTACTCCCTCCGTTCACCATCTCACATGCTCAGTACTTTTGCGAACTATGGAAGTAACAAATTTATTCCACCACTCATCATCTATTATGGTTAGGGAGATTTCAAATTGCGTCATATAGACCGGAAAGTAGGCACTTAGGGCATCCACAATGTATGCTTTTTCTTGCCTCTAAGCCCTCTCTCTCCTCTTAGAAGCAGGCCTCTATACATTGCATGAATTGCCTCTAACCAAAAATTGGCTAGCATCGCGTCTAACCTTAGAGGCTGCCTCTAACAATATAACAATCCATCTGGTTCCACTTGTCAGCCTTAGGAAGCATAAGAAAGTACAAGAGAAATATTACTGATTGGACAAATGTGGTGCTAATCAATACTTTTTAAATTTCTGCTAGGGACCACCTTAGAGGCTGGTTAGAGTCTATATACATTGTGGTTTTTCCATTTGATAAGAGGCAAACCATGTGGGGCCTACCTTAGAGGCAAGGCTCTATACACTGGAGATGATCTGTAGTACTACTTTTGATGTGTCCTGTCAACTCGCAGAACGAGGAGAAGCTTGCTTAGTACGCCCTCTCCCCCGCCCATGGGTGCTGTGGCTCGCAGAGTCACAGGACAAGGAGAAGCTTGCTTACTATGCCTACGCCTGCTCCCTCGCCCACGCGCGCGGTGGATCGCAGCACAAGGAGAAAATCCGGTCCTACTGCTTAGAGAGATTATCATATTGTTTGAAATATATGCCTTTTAGTAGTAGGAGTACTACAGTGGTAGGAGTAGTACTACAACAATTTCCTTGGAGTCCGTGCTGCAGCAAGCTACCCTAGGCTATGTTACTACTCCCTCCTTTCCGGTTTATAAGGCTCAATTTCAAAATCTCTCCAACCAAGGTAGACGGTGAGTGGTGGAATTAATTTCGTAGTTTGCACAAGTACTTAATTAGTATGCTCGTTTTTTCTCAAAAAGTTATGTTTACCGATGCATTAATTACAACGAATGCATGCATGATCACTAAATTTCCATGAACTTCTACATGCATTGGTGAGTTTTCTCTTGATACTGCTCACATTGGGTAATTTAATGCACCTCAAAATCCAAACATGTGATGGTAAGTACTAGTAGAATTGAGACTTATAAAACGGAAAAAAGGAATTTTTTTAGATGAGCCCTATAAACCGGAAAGAAGGGAGTAGTAAGTAGTACTACCTCCATAGTGGGTACGTACTCTGTAAAATCAGATTTTCCCAAAACTAAGTCGCTCAACCTTTATTTGCTTGTTTCCTTTCCTTCCTGCCTCGTTGCCTCGAACAGACTATATGCCAGACTCCCCTGCCTGCCGCGCGGGAAAAGGCCCACCCTCGCCTTTTTTAGTTCGGGTTTGTATCGATGGATCATGCAAAGCAGCAAAAACCAAGCCGTGTCTTGTACTCCTCCGTCGTACTAAAAGAGTGGAGACGCTCGCTTTCAAGAATGTTGTACTTCCTCTTGCCGACATGTGGGTCATATAGCAACCGGATCGACGTGTCATGCACCAAATAACAGTGCAGAACAGCAGTGGGACACACCCTAGTCGTAGCGCCCCCAGTATAGTAGTAATGAGCAATGAGACGTCAAATCACAAAGCCGCACCTTTCCCCCAGACGGACGAAGCAACCATTATTTCACACTTTGCTGAATCCGCTTCTCCATCATCTCCTTCAAGAAAATCACGTATTGCTTCTGCCATTGTTCTGCCTCAAGAGGGACGCGCATCACCTTGGTACATCATGACACGTGGGACCGCATGACAGGCCATGCTCCCCCGCCCACCGGTCGGTAAAATCACCTCATTTTTACTAATCTAGATACTATCTTTTTAGATCAATACTAGCAAGATGCCCGTGCGTTGCACGGAACATCAAGATGCATTTGTATGAGTAGTTTATCTTGTGGGAGAAAAGGATGAATGAGGGAAGGCCTTATTTGCAAATGTGAAGAGGGGTGTGGGTATCTTTTTGCAAAATTGCCATAGTTTCCTTCCTATCAGTCAGATATAAATCGGACAGCCTATATTGCAGGATGGCAGGCACACCATCATCACCAACTCTATTTTTCATAAGAGTAGGGATAGTCGGGATTCACCAAGGAGCAAAACCAAGTGGTAGGCCGCTCCTGTCGCGTTGGCGTAGCAACTCAGCAGGGTCAGTCCGCACACGAAATGGCGACACACTTACAGGACCCCTTTGGCCGACGTGTGGCTCATCCACCGTCTTGTTCCACCATCCAGTTCGGAGCAGCAGTTGGACTTGGAGGCACCCCGGTTGTAGCGCCGCAGTAGTAGTAAATGAGCGATGAGGGGTAAAATCACAAGGCCCCAGCTTTCCCGCATTAAGCTGGACGGACGAAGCAACCATCATTTCACTCTAGGGCGCAAGAGCATAAAGAAAAAAGAAAACCAATGATGCGTGCGGCACCTACCTAGGGCGCCCTAGGGTAGGAGCCTCCGCTACAGATCCGCTTCTCCCTCGTCCTCTTGTAGAAAATCGATGATGCATGCGGCGGGTAGGGTTTGTAGGAGTAGGATTGAGGGGCCACGCCGTAGTAAACGGGAGAGGGATTGAGTTCGAGTCGACGCCTCAATACGGGTGGGCCGCTCAGTTTTACCGGAACGAGGCAGAATTTTGGGTTCGGGGAGCAGTGGAGATATACGTACAAAAAATTGTGGACGTAGGTTCGACCGAAAGGCAATGACGCATGGGCCCCGCATTTTGATATACCCGCGGCCGCGTGAAATTTGCTACTCAAAATAATGCATAAAAGTTCCTCCAAAAACATCTATAACTAATGGGAAGTGAATGTATGCTTAAAATGAAAATGTAATACAAAGATAAAAAATGAATTGCAGTTAAAAGAATGACATTTCTAACAAAAATGTGAATGTGAACTAAATATGTGTGCACGTGACCAACACATATATTTTCAATACAAAATCTAATGCAAGAAATAACTTATGAGAAACATGCACGAATTGATGATGTGGTGCTTGCATGTATAGAGTACAAAAAATATGTGATTTATGACTTGCATGCATGACGTGTTCAGGTGCCATAGTTGCATGTCCAAGAAAAAAGCTAGTGGGTTGTACTAGCTATTTAGGAATAGAAGATGTATATATGGAAGTTGTAGGGAAAGAGATAACATGTATCTCAATTCCTATGAGTAGGGATTGGAAAAGAGATGTCATTTGGTTCACATCATAGGAACTTTTCTATTGAATCTAGAGATGACATGTATCTCAATTCCTATGAGGAGGGATTGGAAAAGATATGCCATTTGGTTCACATCATAGGAACTTTTCTATTGAATCTAGGCTAATGTTTATTTTCCTTTGAAATTGCGGGAGTATAGGAATCCATTCGTGTGAACCAAGTGGCTCTAAAGCTATAAAAATGATATCATGTTTATTTTCCTTTGAAATGTGGAGTATATGAATCTATTCCTATGAACCAATTGGCTCTAAAGGAAAAATTCCTATAAAAATCATATCATATAGAGTTCCTATGATATTCCTCCACACCAAAGGATGGTTGAAATTGTTGTAGGTGATATGACGGTCTTTCTTTGTACACTCCTCCCCCATCTTTATAGTTACCTCTCGAAGATGAATGAAATGATATATACTGGGTATTCTATATGTGCATTTTGGTATACGAAAACTCGGTAAAAGTTGCTAACACTCAGGTTCGAATTTTCAATAAAGCTATATGCACTACATTTTGGAACGGAGGGAGGAGCATACGATAGTTGCTAACACTCAGGTGGAAGATTTGTGTGTCGGAGGAGTGGCTGTTCTGTTAAATGCCATGGCAAAACTGACACTGTCGGATGCCGATCTAACGGTTCTTATGGCGTCCGTCAGGAAACGTCTTGTGGCGAATGTTTTTCAGATATGATTTACGGACACATGCATTGCATTGATAAGTGCCCCCTCTCTCTCACGCACACACGCACCCTCACGAGTCACTACTCTCCCGAGTCCTCCCGCACCCACCATCTATCTGTAGGTAGACGTCACACACATATGTGCTCTTCACACCCTACCCTTAGAACTTCTAAAAAATAAAAGACATCGCGCACCTTACATTTTAAGTCACACGTCACACTTTTTTCAAACCAGCAATAAAGTGCCAACTAGCTTTCCCTCAAAAAAAGTCACACGTCACACACTTATACTGTTACTCTTGTGGCGAATGTTCTTTGGGCGTAGTATATTGTACTCTCACGAAGAGAAGCATTGCATGCACGCACTAGTTCTCTCATACCCACTCGCGGGTACACGTAGGAGCGCTTTTTTTAAGCTAGGAGCGCATTTGTTTACAAAGAGGCATCCCAATTGACATTTTGACTAGTCCAGTTTTCAACTTGATGGAGGGTCGGGGACAGCACGTGAATGATACAGTACATAGTGCGTCCTGGACGCGGTGATTTGATAGTGTGACCTGGAAGCAGTGGCACGCTATTGATCGAGTTTTATTTTTACTTGAACTTTAAATGAAAATAGTGGTTCACGCTTATTCAATTTAATAACGGTTGCTACAACAAAATCACTCTAGTATATATATAAGTAGGAGCCTCGGCGCTTGCTTTACTAGGGTTCCTCTCTTTCACTGTGTCATGCTCTCTAGATCTAAGCAAGACATAGGTGGCCACACTCTCTCTCTGCTCACCGCTGGAAGCAAATCCGGCCGAACCACCTCGGCCGGGGCAGGGGTGTAGGTGCATCATTCACGCGGTCGTCGGCGGCGAGGGAGGAGACCAACAGCTGCCCGCGCGCCCCGATCGGCGGCCGTGCCGTTCTCTCCGAGACAGCGCCGGCTCGGGTGGGCCTCCAACCCCTTCTGCCTCCTTGTGGTATTGTGGCCAAGATGCAGCCTCCCAACGCCGTCTTTGCCACATCCCGACGACCCTCAGGTATATATTCCTTCGAAACCTAGCTTGCTCTACTGCCCCAGCTCCCCACGTGGCTGCGTGTGGATCTTTTTCTACTTCCGTCGGCTATTCCAAAGCCAGCTAGACTTTTACTATTATTAGAGGTAAAGCTAGTTCACTCAGTCAAATCTAAGAGTTGGTTCAAACAGGGAAGAAAGTGGGAAATCTGTAGCATGAATCTAGGACTTGGTTCTAAGAGGAAACGAGGGAAAGTAGTAGATACTGGCTACCCACAATCGGTCTCTTGGTTGAAAAGGCGAAGAAAGCAGGGTGGATGGCGAAGGGTGGCGGGAAGTGGACCTGTCTGTTGGTCAAAAAAGGAAAGAAAGTGAGGGGTGTTGGGGGGACAACGCAAATGAGAACGAGCAGATCTAGATTTCCTGTGCTCACATTGGAAAATGTCGCCGAGGAGATAAAAAATGGGACAAATGCAGACATACTGCCTGAATGTTTACCGCTCTCGGCAACCACATCTGCGTCACCACTTTATGCCCCCGCTGTCCCTACGCCCATATAGCTACCGTTAATGTAAAATCACATGAAGCATGAAGCAATGCCACCTAATGTCACTATTAAGTAATGGTCTACTGCCATCGATAAATTGAAGCAATGCCACCTAATGTCACTATTAAGTAACGCTATTGTCGGTCTAGTGCCATCGATAAATTGAAGCAATGACACCACCATTTTATGAAGTGCTTCCGTCTTGCTTTATTTCCCATGAATTGTGTTTTTGCGGTTACACTTAAATCTCACACCGCTAACATTACTTCATCCCAGTGGAACTGCACAAATTTGATTGCACATTTACTGACCATGTGCTACTCTCATGACAATAATACTAATGCTATTGTTCTGCATCTTAATCTAGTGGCAGTGTTGATGTGATGTGATGCTACTTCTTACTTAATGGCACTTTCGTACTGTCAATGTAGTGCCAATTATAACACAATAGATGGTGTTGTTAATCATATGCCAGTGCAAATAACTGTCACTGCTTAAATAACCGTATTTCATATTTGCGCAAACAGGGATGTCTGTCTCCATATCATTTCTATTTGTGCAATCAAAAGTACACACCTCAGTTTTAGTAGAACTGCACAAAATGAGATGGCTATTCCTAGCTGCCGTCGTCTAACCTCCCGTCTTCCAGGTATTCCTACATTGGTAGTAACTAGGTAGAATGACCAACGCAATCTAAAAGAAGCTGATTCGTATGTTTTACTTCCTTATTGCAGTGCAGGGACGAGCGAAAACAACTGCATCCTAGTTGGGAATGCACTTTCTCCCAATTCACGGATGGATAGAGGACTAGCTGGCATGGCTGCGCGGAGGTTTTTGGGACAGGTGCGCGGACAAGAGGCATTGTGGTCTGCTTATTTCTGCAAATAGTGGTGCTTAAATTTAGTGGAACTGCACAAGAAGTTCAGATGGTTAGTACACTACATGGTTCAGTTCAACATTCCAACTGAGAACACAATTATAATTGGTTATTTTGGAATGCGAGAACCTAACCCTGGATGGTGGCAACAAGAAAAACTAGAGTGAACTCCAGGAAATTAAAGCCTGCCTAGGGAGGCCCTTTGCTCAGAGAAGCCTTGCTTGATTTTTCCTGATTTGTAAACCTTCTCACAACTTTGTCTTTTGGTGTGAACTAGTAAATGTTTGTTATGTTCTATGAATCATTGAGATGTATAAAATTGCTTAACTTATGCTTTTCAAGTATTTTATGAAAACGAGTTTAATGTGAATGTTCCACAAGAATGCTGGACTAACGTGTGAATGTTTGGAATTTACATTGTGGCCTCAGTTAACTGCATGAACCACTTTAACAAGATATGTAGTTGCTTATATGTCAAACAGCAGATTATTGATTATTAGCTGGTCGATAGCCGACTTTTCTAGTGTTGAAGCGAGCTGAGCCAATGTGCCATGTTTTGCACAACTGCTTACAAGTGGGGTAGCACCAACAGTGTTTACAAGTACTTAACCAGCCTTACATACCCTATGTATACGTCGGCACACAGTTCTCGAACAAGTACTTTATTTCATCAAACACACACTGCTCGTATGATAAACCGTGACAACTTATGTCTTACCATGCCATATTACATGAAAAAACTAGTGAGGACGCATCTGTTTTGGCAACAATTAGGATGGTTCTCACATGATTCACGGGCACACAAAAGTAGCAGTAGTTCCCATAGACAGATTCAAACAGAGTACTAGCCCCAGAGGGCTCGATAATAGGCAAGGTTCGGATAATTAGACACAATCCAAACTACTTTTAAACACTAGCTGGGCCAACTATTTCATGCCTCGATCTAATTTGGGATGGACACAAGACGGACCTTGCCATGAACATCAGCGAGGACGTCTAGTAGCAGCTCAATCCTGTGAACCTTCTTGAAGATAACCTTGTGGCCTTGCCACTCATAAACTTGTTTGTGGAGGCATGCCACGTCATCTTCCTGCGTAAGGTTGATAAGAACAGTATGCCTCACAAACAAAGGAGTAGCTTTGAACTTGTTGTGCTTCAGTACACCCTGGACAACACGCCTGACAACAGTGTGGCTAGAATACATCTTGACTTTGGTATAAGTGCAAATGGCTTCCAGGATCCAACAACCTAAGAACTTTGTTTTCCCAGTGCATATATTCAGGCCATCCGCCTCATAGCGAGTGACATGTACAACCACACAATCCTTGTCTGCATCAGGGCTCTAATTGAAACAAAAATGAATTCTGAATAACTTTCCAATATAAAAAACACAAGTTATTTAAACCACTATGTAGAGTCAAAAGTATGCATGACAGGGAAGGTAGCATGGCATAAAAGCTAATAAATTTTTCATTATTTATCACCACATACTTAGCTGAAAAACCACAATCGAGATCGGCAAAGAAGAAATTCACCTTGGGCAGCTTAGCGGGGGGGGGGGGGAGGAAAAAACCACATCCTCGAAGGGGGAAAACTGCTCCTACAGGGCCACGAGGCTGTAACCTCAAATGGGGCGTTGGCCATCTCACTAGTGGCCGTGAGCGTATCTGGGGTCGGCTCGGTGGCGGCCTCTCCATCTTCTTGGAGCTCTTTGTCTCATGGGGATCAGCCTCTCGCATCTGCTCCAACATCAGGAGATCTTTGCCTGGTTCTCCTTGGTCCATCATGAAACTGACAAATGCTAGGAGACAACTGAAAGGAAAACACAATCGTAATGACAATGAAACAAAAAAAAAGAGTGAGGATCGGTTACTGCTTTGCAAAAGTTCTTTTTTTCTGAAAGAAAATATACCAACATCACAGATCCGCTTACCTTCCCTTCGTTGGGAGAGAAGAACAATGGCAGATGCGAGTGTTGGCTTTCTTGAAATGGTGAGGGAGAAGGGGATTCAGCGAAGAGTGAAATGATGGTTGCTTCATCCGTCAAACTTAGACTGCGGGGAGGTGGGGTTTTGTGATATGACGGCTCGTTACTGCCGCGCTACGACCGGGGTGACTCTCCACCTGCATACCGCCTTCTAAAATGCTGGATGGCATTTGGGCCCGCGCACTGCATGGCCCACATGTCGGTGAACCAAAGTAAAACGCCATTCGGTAGCGGGAGACGTTTCGATGACCACGGAGGAGCCAGAAGCGGTAGTGTATCCACTGTACTAGTAGTAATTGTTTTTCTAGGTAGCTGTAGTGTGTCTCCACTGTCCTAGTAGTAGTAATTGGTTCTCTGGGCCCAAGACAAAATAGCCCATCCACCCTAATAAATAATAAAAACAATTCAAAAGCCCATATATTTACTTAATGAGAGGCGCTACACAGCACACCTGGGTGCTCTTCTTCCTCCTCACTCCCACCCACCTCATGTCAGCTCGCTCCACTCATAACCCCAAATTCCTCACCTCACTACTACAAAAAACCCCAACTCCCCTTCTTCCTCACTACTACAGAAAACCCCAGCTCCCCTTCCTCTTCACTCGCACTACAACTAGGCTCGTCATTCGTTACTCTCCTCAAATCCGTGAGCTCGACGCGACGCCCTCGAGGATAATGGAGTCGGCTAACCCCAGCGCCAAGAAGATGAGGCTCCCGCCAGCGATGACGCTTGTTGTAGATCCCGCACCCGGCAGCGCGGGGAGAAGCGGTGAGCCCCCCCCCCCCCCCCCACCGGATCGGAGGAACCCGTAGAATCTCGGGTGGACCGCATGTGCAATCTCCCAGACGCCATCCTTGGGGAGATCATCTTGCTTCTCCCCACCAAGGATTGCTGCCACACCCAAGTCCTCTCAACTCGGTGGCGCCCTCTATGGCGTGCCACGCCCCTTAATCTCGACTGTCGTCAGCTATCCCTCTTCAATGATTTTGAACTCCCCGGAGCCATCATCTCCTCCCACCAGGGCTCCGTTCAAGGCCTCTGCATCCCGGCATGCTACATAAGCATGCCCTGCATGGTGGACGCCTGGCTGAAATCCCCTGAATTCACAGAACTACAGCTGTTTGAGTTCTACTATTCCCCTAGAAATCACATACCACATACCGAACACCATGTACTTGTGCCCTCAGCACCGATGTCCATCTCGCGGTTTTCCTCCTCTCTCCACACCGCCACCTTTGCGCTGTGCAACCTACCAGACAATCTAGTACTAAACCTTTGACTCCCATTTCTCAAAAAACTTTCACTTGTGCGGGTTCGTAGGTCGGAGGCCTCATTGCACAGCATCATCCACTCCAGTTGCCCTGCCCTGGAGTGCTTGGTGCTTGTTTTCATAGTTAGAATCAGTTGTCTCCAAATAAAGTCGCCTAACCTTGTAAGAATTGGAATTTCTTTTGACAGAAGGCATCTCATCCCCGAAGATGCCCCTTCACTTCAAAGGTTGATCCTTGATTCTCGTTATTCACCATCGGAAATAACTGTCATCTCTGTGCCTAAACTGGAGACCTTGGGTGTAATACATGATCTTTGTGCTCATTTCAAGATGGTGTTTGGCTCCACAGTTCTTCTGGTACTGTATATTATCATCTACACTTGTAATCATACGCTGCATTTTAAATTTTTGCACGTAAGTCCTATATCATCTTGGAGTACACTTTTTGTACTAATATTATGTTCTATGCTCAATGAAGAGTTTGTCCATGGATAGCCTATCAATGGTGCTGGATTCTGTCAAGATCTTATATATCCATCATATATTTACTAATTGGAGGCACCATACAAGTCGCCATGTTAATCCACATCATTAAAAATATCTGAACCATTCAATCTATATAATTATTTATCTCAACCATAAGATTTGCGTTCCTCTGTGGTGAAAAAATAAGGACAACCTGACACGGTAACTACAATTTATGTTGCTCCGGTGGAAAAAAAATAAGTATAACAACGTACGGGGAAGAGTCCATGGCGTTCAAGCCCTAGAATAAAAAGTGTGCACGTCCCGATTCATAGAAAAACACATGTTCCCGTGAAAAATAAGAAAGACACGTACATATGTGAACATTAAAGGACCACGTAGATGTAAGAGTCCTCAACGACGTGTTAAAAAGGGAGTCCTCACGGACCACCACCAAGTTCCAACCAATAAAAATACACGTGCTTCCTTCAAGCCTAAAAGAAAAGGGCACGTACAATGAAAGGAAAAACTATTCAAGCTTTCAAGTTCTGGGATAAAATGAGTCAACGCCCCGAGTCCAACACACGTGCATGTTCCCTTAAAAAAATGAACTAGACGATGCATATTAAAGACCCAGCTAATTAATTTAATATGTGAAATCACCTAATTCTAAGGTAGTAACTAGGAAAGTATACATAAATTTGCATGGACAGAAAAATTATATATTAACATAATTTAACATGTGATTTTATTGGTATTTCAAATAAGGGTATTTTCCACAACCACGTCCATTTAAATTAAAAATTAATGGTTCTAAAATTTCAAGTTGTACGATATACTCTATTGTTTAGTTTGATACAAGTTAGATATGTTTACAATTAAGTAAAGAAATTAGGGGAAATTTAAGCAAATAGCCATGAGTACCACAATAATTGTATGAAACTGTGCCTACACTTGATGTTTATCAAAGGCTGGACATTACTTCTATTATTTTGGAAAGAAATTTTCGAACAACAGAAGCATATTAGGATTCTCTGCATTTCTCTTCGACAATTTAAAGTAAATATATATTTGTTTAAAAATGTTGATATTGTTTGTCAGAAATACATTACAGTTGCAAATCTCATTGCAAAGGAATCTTCTAATGTATACAAACTGGACATCATTTCAAATATAAAAGGTCTTAAATTTTGAATTAATTCTATTTTTAACTAATTTGAACAATATTTTAATATCAAAATTAACATTTGCCTTCAATATACAAGAATCTAAATTTTATTGCTTTTTGTACATATAGTTGACTCTTTCATTTCAAAATTTCATTATTGACACAATACTTAATTACATAAAAACGTTAAGAGGAACTATATCTAGACCGTGCAGAAGCACGGGTTGATGACTAGTATGAATAGTTTTGATCTGAACAAGATTATTGGCTTGCTGCAATCCTTTCCATGTCTGGAGAAGTTGTATATAAAGGTGATAATTTCACGCACATTGAAAGCCTGCGTATAGTGTACTAGAATTAACCGTTCAACTGTTGCTCTTTCGACACTCCTTTTTAGACCTTAACTATTTTCAATCTTGATGTGTATTTAGGCAACAGGACGGGGTAAGAAAGTTATAACCAACCGATGGATTCGTAAGCACCAGGATTTTCTCAGTTCTCTTGACATTCGGTTGAAGACAATCACGCTGGAACGATATGTAACCAACCAAGCAAACACTAGATTTATCACATTCTTCCTGCTGAATGCGAGGTTACTATTGTCCATCAGGCTTAAGTTTATCAGCAGCATGGTTTTGACGGATGGGTATGTCGAAGAGCAAAAAATAAGAGTTTCAGATGGACAAAAGGGCTTCTGAACGTGTCGGGCTTCTAGTTAAAACCTCTTGTGGTCATAATCCAGTAAATTTTATGACCCAGGATGTTCATTCTATGGACCTGACCGATCCATTTGATTGTGACTGCCGAAAACAGTGCTGGAGTTAGATGTTGTTGCACTTTTCAATCTGTGTTTTGTCTAAACCTGATGAACAATTAACTCTCGTGCTTTTGTACAGTTTGTAAGCTGGAGTTAGATGTTGTTGCCCTTCTCAACTCGGCTGTAACTGTCATATTTTCTTTAAAACAAGGCAAATGGCTTGCCATTTGTTTAATTACGAGAGAAATATTGTAACAAATCCCAACCAAGGGAAATAACATCACTCTCGCCGGCTGCTTGAGCTCACTGTGCATTACAGAAACCAAGTGATTAGTCCCCACCAGCACCCACGCAAACTTATTTTGAACTAGCACACCAAATGGGCTATAAATTTTCATAAGAAAGGCTGCATGGTTGTGACAGACTTGGATTCTGACATTTGGGACCCACGAGGAAAAAGCCTATCCAAGGTGGTGTCGACTTACTAGTCAACAAACGATTCTGCCTACCAGCCGTTGGATTGATATCCAACATCTGTCGTGTATCTTCTATCTCTTGTCTTGTTCCTCCAGCCGCCCAAACCAAACCACCCCGTCGGTCCCGCCTGCTCCCACCTCCCATGGCTGGCTGCGCCTCCGCAGCCCTACCATACCTTCAAATGTTGGCCAGTCCATGCCTCTATTCGCCCACACGTCCTGTTATTCTCCGGCGATGTCAGCCCCAACACACACCCGCACCCGAACCAGTCAACCCTCGTACTCCCCTCCGCTTGCGACTAGACTGCCGCATCTTCCACGGCTCCTGTTCATTCCCGTCCGAGGCCTCACCGTCGTCCTCGCCTTGGTTCGCTCGCCATGCATGGTGCGCCGCCATCTAACGTTGTCAACATGGTCAACAACCGAGAGGAATAAGGAGATGATGTACATGGAGAGGATGACAGTAGGGACCTACCAGGGTCATGGCAGTACGCAAGCAAGTGCCTCGTTATTACAAGCCCAAAAAAATGGTTCATCCTAATGGTTGGACATCTGGGTCCCATGCCATTGTCAACATAGTCAATAAATGAGAGAATTACACAACGAGCGGCTAACACCAGGCACCCAGCAGGTCGCGCAGTTGTTATTTACCTTTTGTTTTAGGAACAAGCAGTTGTTATTTAGTACTACTAGTATTAGAGACGGATCAGGGTAACAACGGGGCTGTGCGGGGGCTGTGGCCCGTCTAGCCAGCGTTTTATTTTATGTTTACCACATGATGAGCTTAGTTGTGTTTTTTTTCTTTCTGAAAATGGCTAGCCCAGTTCTACTTTTTTTAAAGAAATACCCAACGGAGGCCTACTTGCTTTCTCGGCCCTGCTGGGCTGCAAATTTTTCAAGACGAGAGCGATGTATTCGCTTGCCCAGGAAATGAAGTAGTAAGAAATGGGATATAAATTTTAAAAACACAGCAAACCGGCAATTAGTTTCAAATACCTTTTTTTAAGATTTTGAGATTTTGAATTTAATTGTTGTTTTGCGGGAAAAATTAGGTTGGATTTTAAATTGATATAAATTTATTATTTTTAAATTAGTTTGAATGTGATTCAAAATTTCAGGATTAAAAATAGTTTGGACCGCACCGAAATATGAAAATTTGGTTGAATTTTTAACCGTGGCCAGAATATGGGCTGTAATGGTAACAAAAAGAATATGGGCTTCAAAAAAATCCTTAAGAATTAGCCAATGGGTTGTACATTTATTATGCTGTTTTCCACATATTTGAGGTTGAGTTGTGGGCCTACTGGGTTGACGCGTAGGCTTTCCTAAAAAAAAGGTTGACGCGCACGCAAGGCCTTGTCAACTTAGTCAACACACGAGAGCAGTGACTGTTGGATGTCCATCCAACGGCCGCCGTGCTTCTTCAATCTCTGATCTTCCTGCTCCAGCCGCTCAAACCAGCGCCGGCGGGACTGCCTGCTCCCTCCTCCCATGGCTGGCTGTGCTGCCGCGCAGGCCTCACCGCCCCATCCTACTCCCATCGCTGGCCTGGCCATCCCTCTACTCACCCACACCTGCTATATTCTCCGGCGACGGCAGCCGAACCAGTAAACCCTCCTAATCCCCTATGCGTGGGAAACAACTATCGAGTCTTCCCTGGCTCCGTGTCGTTCCCTTCCTAGGCCTCTCCGTCGTCCACCGGCCTGGTGGTCTCGGCACGGCGTGGTTAACCTGGTCAACGAACGACATCCATCGGAAGAGGACTGTACGTGGAAAGGCTGACAGCTGGGTCCACGGCCACACACAAGGAAGTGCCTGGTTATTACGCGCAAAATAATGATTCCTCCACCTGACAGCAGGGACCCACCGAAAGGGCCTCTGTATTTCGCGCAAAAAAACATTCCTCCCGCTGACAGCTCAGACCCACCAGCTATATCTTTGCACGCAAGGAAGTGCCTCCTTATTACCCCAAAAAATGAATACTCCCCCTGCTTGCTCGGACCCACCATATTTGGAGGCTGACTTGTGGGCCTACTAAGTTGACACGGACGGAGGGCTTTGTCAACTTAGTCAACATAAACGATTCTAGCTATAGTGATCGTACGATGTCCATCCAATGGCCGTCGTGCTTCTTCAACCTCTGGTCTTCTTGCTCCAGTCGCCCAAACCAGCACCGGTCGTGCCGCCTGCTCCTGTCTCCCGTGGCCGGCTGTGCTGCCGCGCAGTCCTCACCGCCCCACCCTACTCCCATCGCCGGCCTGGCCATCCCTGTACTCACCCAGACCTCCTGTTAATCTCCGGTGACGGCAGCCTAATACTGCAGCCGAACCAGCAAACCCTGTCGGCGTCTTGGGAACCAGGGTACCCAGACTTGCCTACCTACGGCCCATCGCCTGGCTCCATCAACGGCCTGGTATGGCCCATCTTCAGCACCAACAACTCAAGACCCCCGTGAGGGGCCAAGCCTCGCGAGGCGGACGACACCAAGACCTCCACGAGGAGGGCCTCCTCAGGCTGGCTCCTGAGGAGTGGAGAGTTCTATGCAAGCCTCATCTCGTGAGGTCTGGACGACGTGAGCCATGACGACCAAGGCAAGGCGGGCGCCAGCGGGCGCAGTGTACCAGTTTCCTCTTTGGTGCTAAAGGGGCAAGCGTAGGCGCGGAGTCCCGAGGAATCAGCCAAAGGTTTCCATTCCCGTGCAACAAGACCAAGACCACCAGGACGGCAGGACGGAGGTCATCACCGAGCCCACCACGGCATCACGACCAGAGGCTTTTGCAGGCAAAGACTACTTTTGTCAGGATAGCATGTACTAGTTGTCTCCCTTCGAATTTGGCCATTGTGGGATCCCTTCCCACCTTTCATTTGGGAAGAGGACCAAGGCCACTAAAAATAGGACTTAGCCACCACCGTAGAGAGGGATCGGACCCCCGGACGGATCAGTCAGATCACCCACACCCCACCAGCTCACTCGAGCTCAAGAACACCTCTCCTCCTGAGGCTGTTCGCCACTATACTAGTTCACCCTCAGCCCCCCGAGGCCAATCCACCACAAAGCAGGAGTAAGGTTTTACACCGCAAGGTGGCTCGAACCTGGGTAAACTGCTATGTCTCTTTTCCTTACAGTTCGTCGAGCTAGGCTGTGAGATTAGCGAGTAGGCAGACTGGGGAGGATGAGTTCTTCGCACGCACCCCAGAGTTCGAACATCTCATGGGTTTGCAGAACCCGTAATCCGACATTTGGCGCGCCAGGTAGGGGTGCGTCGGAGACTCTCTTCTGCCAGCAGATTCGCCACCACCCAACAATTCTCATGGCCGACGCCCCGAGGGCTCATGTTGAGCCACTACTAGAAAAAAGGCTATAGCTAATATGGACATTAATGGCGCACCATGTATAGGTATGCCATTAGTGTCCATATCACTAATGGCGCACCACACCCACGGTGCGCCACTACTGACAATTTTTTTTTACTTTTTTTTCAAAACTAGTAATGGCGCACCAGGGGATAGTGCGCCATTACTTGTTAAAACTAGTAATGGCGCACCACACACTCTGTGCACCACTACTAACAATTTTTTTTTACTTTTTTTTTCAAAACTAGTAATGGCGCACCTGGGGATAGTGCGCCATTACTAGTTCAAACTATTAATGGCGCACCACAACCATGGTGCACCACTACTAACAATTTTTTTTTCAAAACTAGTAATGGCGCACCACATACCAGGTGCGCCATTAGTAACAAGGGTTACTAATGGCGCATTCTTAGGAGGTGCGCCATTGGTAACCTGAGAGCAGCTAGATATTTTGGACAGCCACCTACCACACTCACTTTCCCCACTTCATTCTCTCCACCTCCTCCTCCAAGCTTGTCTCGGCTGCCTCCTCCTCCTTACCTCATTTGCACCATAGATTCACCCAAATTAAGTGGTTAAATTTCCTTTTTTTGATAGGTAAGTAAGGGGCCGGGAAAGCTTTCTTTATGTTCTAGATCTACTTTTTTCTCCCTCCAACAACGTGCACATACACTTTTTATGGCCTAGATCTACGTATGTTTGTGGTGTTGCATATGTTTGTGGTGTTGCATATGTTTGTGTTTGCAGGTACCGGTATTTGAAATGCGATAGTTGCCAATATTTTGCCGAAATGTTGATTCATTTCCGTTTCGGCGAGAATTTGGCACTATGCATTCCTTTTGGTCCTATTTTTAGGCAAAGTCATGCCAATTTTTTTTTGGTTCTAAAATATCGTTTTGCTCTACCCCGCAGGCGACCATGGTCCGCACGATGACCGAAGGCATCGTGAATAGGTTTTTGAGCTCCGTGAAGGCCGAGATGCTTCAAAAGAACGAGACGGAGATAAGATGTCCGTGTCGAAGATGCAAGCTGAAGAGCCTTATGGACCCGGATTCTGTACAGGTGCGGGACCACCTGCTCTTGCATGGTTTCATGGATGGCTATCGGTGGCAAGGTGATGAAGATGATTATGAAGTCGTCCATGGGGGCCGGGCAAGAAATGAGGAAGGGCAGCAAGACAACCGCGGCGAGGGCGGGCGAGAAGACGAAGAATCTCCAGGACATGATCACGAAGTAGATACAGTACACAGTCATCATGTAGAAGATGCCGGACATGATGATGAGGAAGATCAAGACGAAGGGCATGATTATGAAGATGAAGATGCCGGAGCAGACGACGATGGACCATCAATGGGCTGGGTGCAGGACCCTCATATTCAAGAGCTGCTTCTCAAGCAGACGGATAACGCAAGAGCTGCCGCCTGAGAGAAAGCCAAGCTGGATCAACTGGAGATAGACGCAGTTACTCCATTGTATGAAGGATGCAGGCCCGAGGATACCCGCCTGAAAGTAATGCTCATGGCTCTGGAGATGAAGGTAAAACACAAAATGACCGACGCATGCTTCGACGAGAACATGTCATTCTGGCACGAACGTCTTCCCAAGGGGAACAAGTGCCCGACCAGTTTCGAGGAGGCGAAGAAAATCGTGTGTCCTCTGGATTTACCGCACGTGAAATACCATGTGTGCATGAACAATTGCATCATTTATCGGGACGAGCACGCGGAGTCTACCATATGTCCGGTGTGGGGCGTCACTCGATACAAGAAGAGGAAGAAAGCTCCTCGAAAAGTGGTGTGGTACTTTCCGATCACTCCTCGTCTGCAGCAGTATTTCGCGGACCCTAAGGTAGCAAAGCTCCTGCGTTGGCACACGGATAGGGAGGAGAAGAAGCGAGAAGATGACGGAAATGATCCGGAGATAAATAAAAAAGACAAGATGCTAAGTCACCCTAAGGATGCAAGCCAGTGGCAAGCGTTGAACTTCGAACACCCAGAATTTGGGAACGATCCAAGGAACATCGTGCTGGGCGCGAGCACCGATGGAGTCAATCCGTTTGGCAGCCAGAGAAGCACACATAGCACCTGGCCTATGTTTGTGTGGATGTACAACCTTCCCCCCTGGTTGTGCATGAAGAGGAAGTACATTCACATGAGTATGCTAATTGAAGGGCCGAAACAACCAGGGAATGACATCAATCTGTATCTGGGCTGCTGAAAGAGGAGCTAGACACGCTGTGGAAAATGCCAGCCAATACGTGGGACGCCGCAGAGAAAGAATATTTCCCTATGAGAGCCGCACTGCTCACGACGGTGCACGACTTTCTCGGTTACGGAGATGTCGCGGGGCAGGTGGTCCACGGATTTTCTGGATGCGTTAGGTGCATGGATGACACAATGTATCGCCAGCTAGATAGAGATCCCGGGTCTTCGAAAACCGTGTTCACGAGACATCGAAGGTGGCTTCGCGACGATGACTCATGGAGAAAACGCAAGGATCTGTTCGATGGTGAAACCGAACCCCGAAGACGCCCGCGTACGAGGAGCGGCGAGGAAATAGACGAGCTGTTGAAAAATTGGAAAGAGTGCCCACCGCCGGGAAAGAAGCGAAAGGTGCCAGAGCCGGGAAAGAAGCGAAAGGCGCCAGAGCCGTTGCTGAAGGTATGGAAAACGAGGTCTGTTTTCTGGGACTTGCCGTACTGGAAGATCCTCCGTGTGCCTCACAGCCTTGATGTCATGCATATCACGAAGAACGTGTGCGAGAGTCTACTTGGTACCCTGCTCAACATGCCAGAGAGGACCAAAGATGGGCCGAAAGCAAGGGCAGACTTGAAATCAATCGGCATCAGGATCCGGACATGCATATGGCACAGGATCCGGACGACGACGACGGTACATTTACCAACGTCGATAAGTACTTCAATGAACATGGGTATGGTGACGAATTCTTGGGGCCTCCTTCTCAAGAACCCAACTCTGCAAAAGATGATCGCGATCTAGCTGGTACCGCGGAGAAACCCGATTGCAACAGGCGTCGTCTGGCGTTCAGTTCTCAGGAGACGCCTCCAGCTGCCGCCTTCACCGAGCCTCAGATAGCCGAGGTGTGAAATATTATCAGCCCCAACACACTCAAGAAGGTGGTCTCTGAGCAGAACTCGATCCCATTACAGCAGAAGAAGCAGAAGGGATGGAAAAGAAAAAATAAGAAGGGTGCGAGCCAGCCGGCACCGAGTACGATCCGTGCTCAGGACGGGCCACCTTCACCTAAGGATATCTCGAGGAGGGTGCATGTGGCGGGTAGGCCGATGCTACCGACTAATCTGCTCAATGCTGCAACTGGTGCTATGCGGAGTCTGCATGACAGTGTTCTTTCTTTGGAGAAGCGGCGTCTCTCCGAGAATGATGTGGCATACCCGGTTTTCGTGGCCAAGGTGCCAGAGGGCAAGGGCTTTGTCGATAGCACCATCGGGGGTATGATCGTCCTGCGGTTTGATGACATCTTCGCTATGTTTAACCTTCATCCGCTGCACTACACCTTCATTCGGCTATTTTCGCTCAGTATGGAGATGCGGATCATTAGTGACAAGACCCCGGACATCGTGATAGTCGACCCCTTCTACATGCGTGCCAAGATCTTGGGCAGCGCTGGGGACCGGCAAGTCGCGAGTTCATACCTCGAAGGCGTCATTCTGGCGAACCCAGATAAGGATAACTTCCTCGTGCCTTACTTTCCCAAGTAAGTCATCCCCTCACCGCCCCGTAACATATGATTTCTTAGATTTTGACCGTTCTTTTTTTTTCTAACATTCCGTGTTTTGTGCAGTGACACACATTGCACACTCATCCTCTTAAGCCCGAAATATTCCATGGCCACGTATTTCGACTCGGACTGTTAGTCGAAGAAAGACTACACAAATATCAAGAAAGTTCTTGATGATGCTCTCCCCGGCTACGCCAAATCTGGAGGCACCTTCAGGAGGCCAATTTGTAGGTACGGCAAGCACGTGTTCACCCACGTAACGACGTTCCCCTGCGTCAAGCAGCCACCTGGCGGTCAGAAGGATGCCTACTACGCCCTCCATCACATGCGGGCGATCGTACGAGACCATAATCACCTTCTGCTACCAACTAATCTCAAAGATTGGGCCGCACGCTTGTCGGCAATCCAGGACACGGACATCAAACAAGAATTCTTTTGCATCCAGTTGGAGTTTGCGGAAATCATCCATCAAGATGTCCTTCGTACCTCGGGGCAGTTCTACCTCAGATATCAACCGTCCAACAGTGAAATAGAAACAACGCTACAAATGCAGGCTGACAACGACCGCGATTTCATGGCCATCACGATAGACGGCGGCTTCATCCATGCTCCGGTCCCTGAGTCGAGTTGAAAGTAATGATGCTATGTAGTTCTGAAATATCGATTAGCTCATGTTGTAATTAAACTTTAATGAACTTGAATGTCTCTTTAGTTTGGACAGTCGTTCAACTTATATGTAATCGATGCTATTTATTAGTAGGACCATGAATCGTGCTATTAATGTGTTGCTTTTCTCTTCCGATCCTTTTGTTGCATACTTATATATTGCTTATGTATTGTTTGTGAATTGCTACTAACGTTTTGTTTGTCTAGTGCATAGAGATGCCGTCGTATGTCGTGTACAAGGGTATGGTTCCCGGAGTCTACGACGACTGGGAGGAGTGTCAGAGACAGGTTCACCGTTTCAGCGGTAACAGTTACAAAGGGTACACCACTAGGGCGGAGGCGGAAGCTAGATACGCGCACTATCTAGCGGGAGAGAGGAGGGAGCGGAGGAGGAACCGGATGAAGACCAGTTTCATCGCGATGATGCTCATCGTGACCGCAGCTCTCTTCTATGTGATGGTAGTTTAGATGATCGATATCGACTTGTAATGTGAAGACAAACTCGCTACTCGCGGTCTCGAGACTTGTAATGTTCTAACTTTGTTCGGTATTTTGAATTCGGAGACTAATATGATGAATTGTATTCGGAGACTAATCTTCTATTGTATTCGATAAATCTGCTGTTTATATGTTGTGCTGTTTATATTCTGTGCAGTAATGTATTTTGTAACCTGTGCAAATATCAGAAAAGAAAAGAAATTCCTAATATTCATAGTAGTGGCGCACCATATTGCACTTTACTGGCGCACTGAAATAAACACACCAGTGGCGCATTATCTAAAAGTGCGCCATTAGTAACCCAGAGCACAAGGTAAATATGGCCCCCTGGGAGGCATAGTAATGGCGCACTGGTGGACATAGTAATGGCGCACTATGTGGTGCGCCACTATTATCTGGGATACTAGTGGCGCACCAGAGGTGCGCCATTACTATTTGTTACTAGTGGCGTGTTAATAGTGGCGCACCTGTAGTGCGCCATTAATAGCAAAAACAGGTGCGCCACTAACAGCCCTTTTTCTAGTAGTGAGCACTGGGTTGTTCGGCCTGCCCAAGCAGTGTCGTCAGCCCAAGAGGATCTCCACTCCGCGCTCCTCGCAACCCGCTCACCACCCGGTGCTATCGGTCGCGGGCGGTGGGGGCCGCCATCGCCTGCCCTCGCGCCACGCCGCAATCGCGCCACCATGGGATCTTCGAGCTACGCCATGGCGACGGCACCACACTCTCGTCGGGAGCAGGCGAACATGCGAGCCACGCTCATCGTGGCAGGGGAGCTGCTACGGTGCCGGTTGGCGGAAGGCGGCCGCGATGCCCTGCTGGAGCGGGTCGCCAAGCTGCTTGACGCCGCCTGTAGGGGCGCGGCACCTTTCTGCACCCTGCCTACGTCGCAGGCTATGACAGGGGCACGCGGGGGGCCCCGCCACGCCCGCACGCCCCTCCCTGGAGCACCTGAGGGACCTAGCGGCGTCAACCCGGCCCGCAGCGCTGATCGTCCTTTCCTGACCACGCTACCCCCGGGTGAGGCGAGCTCAGGCGGTCCCTCCTGGGGCCGCGCCGGGGCGCCACCCTGCAGCCATCAGAGCCTGGCACCGAGCCTGGTGGCCAGCAACGCGGGGCACCCAGACGACGACCCTGGCGCGGCAGTCCCACACGCCTACGTACCCCCCATGATGGATCTACAGTATGCATTAAGAGAATGCCCCGGCGGGTTCTCCTCATCAGGCTGGGCGTCGGGGGTAGATGAAGCCGAGGCTCTCCGCGAGCCACCCCAAAACTTCACCGACACCTTCAACGACAACAACCACTGGGTACAGCCGATATCTCAGGAGCACGATTACGCTAACCATGGACCACAGGTGAACCAAGCCATAGCAGCGGCCAGGGACCCCAGGGCAATGGCCCCGTTGCCGGCGAGCGAAGTACACTGGGGGCTGCGCGGGGGGAGCCCGGGGCCAGGGCCTCCCCCGCACAGCATGGAGCAAGGCGCTGCACGGAGGTAGGTCCTCTACCGGGGAAGGCGCCGGCGAGCCCTTCCCCCTGGCGGAGGGCCTGCGGTCGCCGAGGGCACCGCTAGCGTCCCCCTTGCCCCTTGGTCTCGTCCTGGTTTCTGGACGCCCCAACGGTGGTCGGGGGAGGTGCAGGGCGGGGCCCTCCTCAGGCGACGTGAAGCAAGGCCCCGCGCCTGTGAAGGTCTCCGCTCATGACACTCTCACGTAATAATGAGTGGGGCTGTACACGCCCAGGAGTCTCCTGAGTGCCGCCCTCGGGCCTCAGGGGGGCTCCCACCCACGTCCAAGTGGAAGCACCATGCTCCGCGCTGGCCATCGACACTGTCCCCCAATGACTATGCCCACGCCTAGTGGAAGCACTTAGCTCCGCGCTGGTGAGAAGACAAGAAGACTAGCTAGGTGCCGGACGCGGCCATTTGATTCCGCCTTTCTTTCTGTAACTCATCTTGCCACCTTTTGGAATGAGATTTGGAATTTCGTGTGTTTATTAAAAGAAAAACGGGGGGAATTTTCTTGTCTCGTGGCGATTTCTTGCTTTCTGGCTTCGTGTTTTAAGAGTGAGGCTCGAGCCTACTACCCCTCCCCGCGAGCGCCCGTGAGCGGGGGCTGGGCGTGGTATGCGCGCGTCAAGGCACGCCCGGGCCGGCTCTAGAGATGCCAAGCCCCCCCCCCCCCAGGGGGCTGATGTGCAACCACCGTAGGATCGTCGCACGCACACCTTGCTGTGATCTGACAAGCGGCTCCTCGCGAGGCCCTCTTGGGCGGGCCAGCATGCTCCCCAGGAGACTTAAAACCTCGCGAGCCCCGGTGGGCTCACCTCAGGAGGAAGGCGCATCTGCGACCTTAGGACTCGCTCAAGACCTACGGAGCCAAGATAAGTTGCAGCAACTACCCCGCTCGGGAGCCCGCGGGCTCGCGACGGCATATTCCAAATCCTATTTTTAAAAAAGGCATATCATCATTTCATACATCATAAGGGCCCCCCCTTCAAAAATGCTTTTACGCCCCGCAGGGCTGTGCCCGAAGGTTTTTTGCATGTAGATTAAGGCAAAGGGAAAGGCAGGCCTAGCCAGAGGCGCTGCCATCGGCGCCGTCCTCGCCACCTTCATCCGCGCCACCCGCGCTGTCACTAGCGTCGTCTTCATCATCGTCGTCCACATCGCCTTCTTTGGCCGCGATCATGGCCGCGTCGTCCTCAGGAGCAAACTCTGCGACCAGGTCATTGACATGGCCATCCACCCATTCTGCCAGATTGCCCTGGATGACCCGGGGCACGGGGGCTATTGTGGCGTCGAAATCAAAATGGGGATCAAGGTTCTGGAGGTGACTAAAGAAGAGTGAGAACGCGTGCCCCTGGAGGCCCCAGCTTCTCTCTGCAACGAGCTGGCGAACCCTCGCCGCCCGGTCCTCCAGGCGGGTCACGATCAGGGTGAAGAAGCAGAGGTGGCTGGCTTCATCGTCCTCGTGCGGGTGTGCGACGCTCTCCTCACAGATCATGCCCAAAGCCTGGTTGGCCCTCACCCTGAGGTCCTGGAGCATCGAGGAGTGCTCATGCTGCATCGCCCGGCGGCGGTTTTCTTCGTCCGCGGTCTTCTCTGCGAGGGACGTGACGGCCTCGACTTGCTACTAGAGTGAGGACAGCTCGGCGTGAGTGGAGGCCAAGTCAGCTTGAGCAGAGGCCTGAGCTTCCTTGGCGGCCCTCTCGCGCTGCTCCGCCTCGCCCAGCTTTGTCCTGAGGGCAGCGGTCCTGCCCTCGACCTCGGCCTCCAGGAGCTCCAACTTCAGGCGTTACTCGTCAGCGAGATCCACGCGGGCCTTTTCCACCCTCTGGTCAACCTCCTCCTGGATCTGGGCCTCCCGTGCGGCGATGACGTCCTCAGCTGTGGCTACCTGGCGCTCCCTCACCTCCAACCGCTCAAGCTCCAGGCTGCGCTCCAAGAGCTCCAGCGCCAGCATCTCCTCGCGTTCCTGGACCTCTTTCTCATCGGAAGGAGCCTCGCTTGGTGATGCTGCCAGGGCAGCGCTGCGTGCTTCGATCTGCTGCTCAAGGGCGGCGTTCGAAGCTTGGAGCTCCCGCTCCCGCTCCTCGGCCACCTCACGATGGCGGTCGGCGGCTCTGGCCTCCTCCAGGGCACGGGCGCAAGCCTCGCAAGAAGTTGCAAGGGACACTATGGTGCTCGCACTGGCGTGCTCATGCTAAAGATGCCCGAGGTTGATGGCAACCTTCAACTGGTGCCACTCGTGCGCCAAGCGAAGGTCCTCCGTCTCGAGGCGGGCATCAACGTCGGCAAGCTCTCCTCCAAGCCGGCTCAGCGCACCCATCGCCTCCCGGAAAAGCTCATGACATACGATGTCGCGCCCGCACGCAAGCTCCAACACGCAGCCAAGCCCATCCTTCACGCCGAGGGTTGTCGGAGGGGCTTGGAGCGGCTCGCCTACCTCTGGCGGGGGGCTGGAGGCCAGTACCTTCCCGGTCGCTCTCCCGGCCTCGGCGAAGGTGCTGGGTGGAGCGGTCTCACTGCTCGAAGACGAAGCTGATGCCGAGATCGCCCAGCCACCGGTGATGACCAATGGAGGAGCCCTCGGCATGCCTCCTGCGCCCCAAGCAAGACCGCGAAGGAAGGATGCTGGAAGCACAGGCTCACGGCCCCTCAACGGCGCATCCGCCTCTCGGACCAGCCCTGTACCTTGCGCAGGGGTCTAGTGCGGGGGGCTCGGAGTCGACAGCGGGCCAATGACTTCTGGAGGTCACTTCCCAAGAGATTTCGTTGCCTTAGCCGAAGGGATCCTGAGGAGCCATTGTCAGGAAAGAACGCGAGTCACGGGAAATCACGAAGATAAGGTACTTACTCGTCTACGGCTATGTACTTCCTTTGCTTCAGCGGCAGGTAGGCGTCACCACTGCAGCTCGGAGGCCCTTTCCTCTTGCGGAGCGCTTCAAGGTTCAGGCGAAGCTGGCCGAGATTCGGGGCGCAACTCTCAGCAGCCGAGGGGCCCGGCGGGGCTTCTGGGGCGGAGGCCTCAGGGGCACCAGGCCGCGCTTGTCCACCAGCCGCTACCTCAGGACCGCTCGCCCAAGCTGTGGGGGTAGCTGCCTCAGGAGCGACGGGTCGCACCAGCTCTCCGGTGACCTCCTCAGGAGCGCTCGCCAGAACCTCGGGAGCCAACACCTCGGGAGCACCTGGCAACACCCGCTCCCCAGAAGTCGCCCCTGCGGTACCCGGTGGCGCTCGCCCCCCTGCATCCACATCTGGTGTGCGTGCCGCAGGGTCGATGAGCAAGGGAGCCACCAAGATGGGATTCTCGCGGGGCCCTTCAAGGCCCTTCGGGCGCTGCCCCCACTCGTCAAAGGGGGGCATCTGCCTCACGAAGTCCACCTTGTTCGAGCATTGGTACAAGAGGCAGCCCTCCTCCGGAAGCGCGGCCGGCGCCGGGTCACCCGTCAGGAGCTCAAGCATCGTGCGCAGCGTCTTGGAAGGAAGCGAAGGCACCTAGAGCCTCATGTGGTCCTTGCTGCCGGTGAAGGCCCACATTGGGCGAGAATGGCGCTGGAGCGGGGCAATGTGCCACCGAACGAACTCCCTCACCACCGTCGGCGCCGTCACCCCGACCATCTTCAACCTGGTCAGCCTGGACCAAACATGGGCGAGCCGATCGTCGGTGAGCCTCATGTGCCCCCAGCCGGAGCTGGGCACCGCCGACGCTCGCGGGAGTAGAAGCAAGGAGTTGCGCACGCCGACATCCACGAACACCCACTGCTTCCGAAATCCCCTCGCGTTCGGGCGGAGTGTGAAGTTGATGCCCGACCCAGCTGTCGCCGCCACGACCAGGAAGGCCATGCACCCCGAGCACTGGTGGTCATTGACCATCTGGAGTGAGAAGAAATGGCGGAACAAGGCGACAGACGGGGCAATGCCCACCATGGCTTCGCACAGGAAGGTGAAGACAGCAAGGAGGATGATGGACCGGGGGTCCAGATGCAGCACTTGGATCTGGTAATGCGAGAGTATGGCATTGAAGAAAATGGAGAAGGGGGGGACCAAACCGACCGAGAGAGTGTGAAGATGGATGGGGATCTCGGTGGCCTCCATGTCAATCAAAGCTCGAGAAGCAGGCCAGACCATCGTCGCCTTCCACTCATTGAAATCGGTGGCAAGGGCCGGCCGGACCTTATCCAACCCCTCCTGATTGACCACCGTCGACTGATCGAGAGCAGGCTCCAGGCCCGGCCGGGATTCGACAGGAGTGCAGGCCTTGCTCTTCTTCTTCTACCTCGGGGCCATGGCGTCAAGAAAGGATTGGCGCGGCGCTAGATCCAGGAGAAGAGCCGCGAGTTCAAAGAAAGGAGGGGGAGTCAAGGGTGAGCACGGCGGGCAGCAATGGCAAAACTGCACGTGCAACAGGCAGCCGTCAAGTCTGGTAGTTATCGAGGCCACGCGGCGAAGTGGAGGCGCCCACGTCCCATCAAGCGCCATGCGTCGACCGGGCCCGCAGGCGGTGGGGGACCGCGGCGCTCCGCACTTGCCACTTGGCTTTGCCTCGAAGCCAAGTGCGAGTGTGCCTTGGGCCCGGGGGCTACTGTCGGCGTCCTGGGAACCAGGGTACCCAGACTTGCCTGCCTGCGACCCATCGCATGGCTCCATCAACGGCCTGGTACGGCCGATCTTCAGCACCAACAACTCAAGACCCCCGCGAGGGGCCAAGCCTCGCGAGGCAGACGACACCAAGACCTCCACGAGGAGCGGCCTCCTCAGGCTGGCTCCTGAGGAGCGGAGAGTTTTATGCAAGCCTCACCTAGTGAGGTCTGGATGATGTGAGCCATGACGACCAAGGCTAGGCGGGCGCCAGCGGGCGCAGTGTACCAGTTTCCTCTTTGGTTCTAAAGGGGCAAGCGCAGGCGCAGAGTCTCGAGGAATCAGCCAAAGGTTTCCATTCCCGTGCAACAAGACCAAGACCACCAGGACGGCAGGACGGAGGTCATCACCGAGCCCACCACGGCGTCACGACCACAGGATTTTGCAGGTGAAGACTACTTTTGTCAGGATAGCATGTACTAGTTGTCTCCCTTCGAATTTGGCCGTTGTGGGATCCCTTCCCGCCTTTCATTTGGAAAGAGGACCAAGGCCACTATAAATAGTACTTAGCCACCACCATAGAGAGGGATCGGACCCCCGGACAGATCATTCAGATCACCCTCACCCCACCAGCTCACTCGAGCTCAAGAACACCTCTCCTCCTGAGGCTCTTCGCCACTGTACTAGTTCACCCTCAGCCCCCCGAGGCCAATCCACCACAAAGCAGGAGTAGGGTTTTACACCGCAAGGTGGCCCGAACCTGGGTAAACTGTTGTGTCTATTTTCCATACAGTTCGTTGAGCTAGGCTGTGAGATTAGCGAGTAGGAAGACTGGGGAGGATGAGTTCTTCGCACGCACCCCAGAGTTCGAACCTCTCAAGGGTTTGCGGAACCCGTAATCCGACAAACCCTCGTACTCCCCTCCGCGTGGGAAACAACTGCCGAGTCTTCCCCGGCTCCGGGTCATTCCCTTCCTAGGCCTCGCCATCGTCCACCGCCGTGGTGCTCTCGCCACGGCGTGGTCAACGTGGTCAAGGAACGACTTACATCGGAAGAGAACTGTACGTGGAGAGGCTAACAGCTGGGTCCACGACCACAGGAAGGAAGTGCCTCCTTATTACGCGCAAAATAATGATTCCTCCACCTGACAGTGGGGACCTACCGGAAGGGCCTCTGTATTTTGTGAAAAAAACATTTCCCCCCTGACAGCTAGGACCCACCAGCTATGTCTTCGCATGCAAGGAAGTGCCTACTTATCGTCCCTGACAGCTGGGACCCACCCGGTCAAACCATACGTAGGGTTGTCTGTCTGGTCGCGAACGTGTATGTACATACTGGTCGATCGGTCTCTCTTCAACGATGATCCGTGGCCGAGCAAGCAGTGGCATGTGTAGTAGTAGAGCCCCCGATGTAGCAGTTCAGGCAGTCCAGTCAAAACCGTGTACACGTACGTACAGCCAGATGCTAAAAAATACGGCCACGTACTTACATACGGGCGTGGTCTCGAATGCATACTCGCACATACGTACGACCAGGGCTCATGTACATGGAGAGGCAACGGACGGCAGCAACGGCGTCCTGTTCATCGGAATCCAACCGGCTAGGTTGGAACGGAGAAACCGCATCGTGTTCATCTCGAGGCAACGGAATGCGTCATTTTCATCGGGAGCCAACCGGCTTGGACAGAATAGCCAAAACGGGGTCTGGCGTACCGCAGAACAGAGCAAACGGCCTTCTGTTCGAGTGCCTACGGTCGAAACGGGGTGCTGTTGATCAGGAGGGGTGTGGTGTACCACAAAACGGAGGAAACGGACTTGTGTTGGAACGCATACGGTCGAAACGGGGTCTTGTTCATCGGGAGGGGTGTGGCGTACCGCAAAACGGGACTCAACGGGCTACTGTTATCCACCATCTACTGCCTCGCTCTAGCCTCCACGGGCTACTGTTCATCCACCATCGACTTCCTCCAGCCTCCACGGGCTACTGTTCATCCACCGTCGACTTCCTCCAGCCTCCACCAGCTACTGTTCATCCATGGGGTCCAGTTCATCCAGCCTCCACCGGCTACTATTCAACCATCCCTCCACGGGTCTGATATGTCTCCATCGTATCTACTTTTCCAAACTCTTTTGCCCTTGTTTTCGACTCTAATTTGCATGATTTGAATGGAACTAACCCGGACTGACGCTGTTTTCAGCAGAATTGCCATGGTGTTATTTTTGTCCAGAAATAGAAGTTCTCGGATTGACCTGAAAATTTACGGAGAATATTTTTGAAATATATTAAAAATACTGGCGCAAGAATTATCCAGAGGGGGGCCACCCAGAGGCCACAAGCCCTGGAGGCGCGCCCACCCCCTGGGGCGCGTCCTGCAGGCTTGTGGGCCCCCTGGAGCTCCTCCGACCCTAATTCCAACTCTATAAGTACCTATTCGCGGAGAAAAAAATCAGAGAAGGATTCATCGTGTTTTACGATACGGATCAACCGTCACCTCCTGTTCTTCATCGGGAGGGCTGATCTGGAGTCCGTTCGGGGCTCCGGAGAGGGGGATTCGTCGCCATCATCATCACCAACCTTCCTCCATCACCAATTTCATGATGCTCACTACCGGGAGTGAGTAATTCCTTCGTAGGCTTTCTGGATGGTGATGGGTTGGATGAGATTTATCATGTAATCGAGTTAGTTTTGTTAGGGTTTGATCCCTAGTATCCACTATTTTCTGAGATTGATGTTGCTATGCTTAATGCTTGTCACTAGGGCCCGAGTGCCATGATTTTAGATCTGAACCTATTATGTTTTCATGAATATATTTGTATTCTTGATCCTATCTTGCAAGTTGTAGACACGTATTATGTGTTATGATCTGCATACCCCAAGGTGACAATAATTGGGATTCTTTCCGGTGATTACCGTAGTTTGAGGAGTTCATGTATTCACTAAGTGCTAATGCTTTGGTCTGGTTCTCTATTAAAAGGAGGCCTTAATATCCCTTAGTTTCCATTAGGACCCCGCTGCCACGGGAGGGCAGGACAAAAGATGCCATGCAAGTTCTTTTCCATAAGCACGTATGACTATATTCGAAATACATGCCTACATCATATTGATGAATTGGAGCTAGGTCTGTGTCACCCTAGGTTATAACTGTTACATGATGAGCATTTCACATATTGATCTTTGCAAAGTTACTTTGTCGTTGCTACTGTTACAATCCCTACAAAACTGCTACTGTTATTTCTGTCAGTGTTACCGTTACTTCCATACTACTTTGCTACTAAAAACTTTGCTGCAGATATTAAGTCTTTCAGGTGTGGTTGAATTGACAAATCAGCTGCTAATACTTAGAATATTCTTTGGCTCCCCTTGTGTCGAATCAATAAATTTGGGTTGAATACTCTACCCTCGAAAACTGTTGCGATCCCCTATACTTGTGGGTTATCAAGACCTTCTTCTAGCGCCGTTGCCGGGGAGCATAGCTCTATTCTCTGAGTCACTTGGGATTTATATCTGTTAATCACTGTGAGGAATCTGAAAGATAACAAAACCAAGATTTTTCCCTCTACTACGAGGGGAGGTAAGGAACTGCCATCTAGCTCTGCACTTGATTCACCTTCTGTTTTAAGTAAGCTTGCGACACCACCACCTGCTATTAATTCTGATATGTCGCAAGTAATTGATGATGCTACTTCTGCTATGCATGATGCTTATGATGATACTACTATTTTGCTTGATAATACTGTGCCACTGGGTGAATTTCTTGATGAACAAATTGTTAGAGTTAATGCTGAAACTGATGATATTTCTGAGACTGATGAAATCATTGAAACTGAACACTTTGAAACACCTGCTGGACCTAGCTCTCCTAGATATGAATTGCCTGATATACCTGAGGGTTATGTTATGGATGGAGAGGTAGCTAGGGACATTCTTGCTTGTAAGGATAGAGATGATCTTAAGAAATTACTATGCAAGTGGAAAGAAAAATCTTTGAATGCTAGAATGCAATATGATCCTAAGTTTGCTACTTCACCTATCTTTGTTACTGATAAGGATTATGAATTCTCTGTCGATCCTGAGTTAATTACTTTGGTTGAATCTGATCCTTTCCATGGTTATGAATCTAAAACTATTTTGGCACACCTTACTAAACTGAATAATATAACCACCCTATTTGCTCATGAGGAAAAAATTCGCTATTACTATATTCTTAAGTTGTTTTCTTTCTCGTTAAAGGGTGATGCTAAGTTATGGTTCAATTCTCTTGCTCCTGGTTGCGTGCGTAGTCCCCAGGATATGATATATTACTTCTCTGAAAAATATTTTCCTGCCCATAAGAAACAAGCTGCTTTACAGGAAATCTTTAATTTTGTGCAAATTGAAGAAGAGAGTGTCCCACAAGCTTGGGGGAGGGTTCTCCAATTACTTAATGCTTTGCCTGATCATCCTCTCAAGAAAAATGAAATACTTGATATCTTTTATAATGGACTAACTGATGCTTCTAGGGACCACCTAGATAGTTGTGCTGGTTGTGTTTTCAGGGAATGAACTGTTGAACAAGCTGAAGTGCTATTGAATAATATATTGAGTAATGATAATGATTGGACTCTTCCTGAACCACCTCCAAAGACAACTCCGAAGAAAAGAGGTATTCTATTTCTCAGTCCTGAAGATATGCAAGAGGCAAAGAAATCTATGAAAGAAAAAGGTATTAAAGCTGAAGATGTTAAGAATTTAACACCTATTGAAGAAATACATGGTCTTAATACTCCGACACAAGTAGTAGAGGTAAATTCTCTCTATAGATTTGATGAGGGTGATATTCCTTATAATAAGTCTGCTAGTCAATGCTTGGATGAATTTGCTAACTTTATTGTTAAACAAGAAAACTTCAATGCATATGTCAGTAGACAATTGAAACGTAATGCTTATATGCTTGACTGCTTGGGTGACTACATGTGTAGAACTATTAATGATCTCAAAATTATTAGTAAACATGCTTCCATGGTAAAAACTCAAGTAGAACAAGTTCTCAAGGCACAAAATGATTTGTTGATTGAAATGAATAACAAGGTGAAAGATAATGTTGTTAGAGTTATGACTAGAGGTGGTAAAATGACTCAGGAACCTTTGTATCCTGAGGGCCATCCTAAGAGAATTGAACAAGATTCTCAGGGAATTAATACTGATGCACCTAGTCCTTCTAAAAGGAAAAAAGAAAACTAATAAAACTTTGCATGCTTCTAATGAACCTGTTGTAGACACACCAGAGAATCCAAATGATATTTCTACTTCTGCTGCTGAGACACAATCTGGTGATGAACATGAACCTAGTGATAATGTTAATGATGATGCTCATGTTCATGCTCAACCTAGCAATGATAATGATGTGGAGATAGAACCTGTTGTTGATCTTGATAACCCACAACCTAAGAATAAAATATATCATAAGAGTGACTTTGTTGCTAGGAAACATGGTAAAGAAAGAGAACCATGGGTTCAGAAACCCATGCCCTTTCCTCCAAAACCATCCAAGAAAAAGGATGATGAGGATTTTGAGCGCTTTGTTGAAATGCTTAGACCTGTCTTTTTGTGTATGCGTTTGACTGATATTCTGAAAATGCCTCCTTATGCTAAGTATATGAAAGATATTGTTACAAACAAAAGAAAGATATCGGAAGCTGAAATTTCCACTATGCTTGCTAATTACACTTTTAAGGGTGGAATACCAAAGAAACTAGGAGATCCAGGAATACCAACTATACCATGCTCCATTAAAAGAAATTATGTTAAAACTGCTTTATGTGATCTTGGAGCCGGTGTTAGTGTTATGCCTTTCTCTTTATATCGTAGACTTGATTTGAATAAGTTGACACTAACTGAAATCTCTTTGCAAATGGCTGATAAATCAACTGCTATACCCATCGGTATTTGTGAGGATGTGCCTGTTGCAAATGTTACTATTTTAATGGACTTTGTTATTCTTGATATACCCGAGGACGACAGTATGTTGATCATCCTTGGTAGACCCTTTTTTAATACTGCAGGGGCTGTTATTGATTGCAACAAGGGCAATGTCACTTTTCATGTTAATGGTAATGAGCATACGGTACACTTTCCGAAGAAACAACCTCAAGTTAATAGCATCAATTCTATTGGAAAATTTTCAACTATTGCTATTGGAGGTTTTGAATTCCCTATTCCTACTATCAAAAAGAAATATGATATTCTTATTGTTTGGGACATGCATAGCCCCGTTGAGGTAACCTAGTGTTATACAAAGACTCTGTGGTTTCATGTCATTCGGAAGAAGTTTGTTAATAAGACTTGATCAACCTTGTTAATGGATTCCTTTTGATGGGCATGAGATGGATAAATTTAGTAAACACAACTTTCTGTACCCATTTTTTACTTTCTGTTATTTAGATTAAATAAAACAAAAATACTATTATTTGTCTATTTTCTGAGTTATCCGTGCAATAAAAAATGTCCCAAAAATAAAAGTTCTCCAAATGCCCTGAAAATTTAGTATGATTTTTATGGAATATTTTAGAATTTCTGGCACTGAGAACACACCAGGGGGCAGCACCAGTGGGCCACAAGCCCATAGGGCACGCCCACCCCCCTGGGCACGCCTAGGTGGCTTGTGGGTCCCATGTGGGCCCCCCTCACTTATTCCAGCACCCATCCACTTCGTCTTCCTCCAGAAAAAATCCCACCATTGCTCAAACCCGTGTTCTAGCTCATTTTGTTGCCATTTTTGATCTCCTTGCCCAAAGCTCCATTCGCAAAACCATTTTGGGGGATTGTTCTTCGGAATGTGACTCCTCCAATGGTCCAATTAGTTTTTGTTTTAGTGCTTTATATATTGCAAATTTTTGCTACTGTGGTGACCTTGTTCTTGAGCTTGCATGTCAAATTTATATGGCCAAAGTAGTTTTGATGCAAGATGTAGCCTCTAGACACTTGTGGGAGTAGTTGCTATCAATCTTGTTGAGTTTTGTTCACTTTTATTTTGAGTCACTAAAAATTTCAGAAATTTTTCAGAGGAAGAAAAATGTTTAGGAGGTTATACCAAGGGGGTTCCTCGAGGAAGAAGGCCCCAAGACTTGCAATACGTGATCCAGACCTTGAACCACCAAGGGAAGCTCTAGTGCAGCCTTGTGAATGGCCGTCGGATCATTTCATGGTTCATGCTGGTTTTAGGGAGGAATTTGACGCATACGTGCAAAATGCTGGCCTTGAAGACTTCGTGTCAGATAAGTGTCGACAGTACTATCACCTCACTGATTCATTTGTGCGAAGATTTAAGTTTACATCCCAGCGCAATACTCATTTTGTTTTATTTGATCTTTATGATAAATCATATACCATGGACCTTAAAGATTTTAATAATGCATGCAAAATTCCACAATGGGGCATTCATAGTGAGCCTCGTAAAATTGATTGTTCTGAGTTCCTTTCTAGCATCACCAGGGGAGAAACTAGAAATGTAACACAAGCTACTATAGGGAGAATTCACTTTCCTGCTATACATTATTTTGCTCTCTTTATAGGTAGATGCATTAATGGTAAACATGATCATAGCCACCTTTGTGCATTAGATCTTAGTGTCCTCAAGTGTGCGGTAATGGGTGATAAACGATTTAATTTGGGGGCCATTCTTGCAAGGCGGTTACATAATAATACTAAAGATGGAGATTTCTTTGGTGGAATTTATGCCACCCGGTTAGCTAATTATCTCGGGGTACCCATAAGAGAAAATGATGTTGAGTTACCACCCGCTTACCTTGATAATGATGCTATGGTTCGTTACCAGTTTCTTAAGAGGAGCGAACAAGCCCTCTTGTACCGACTAATCTTTGACAGGGAGTGTGTCTTCTATATTACACTTCCCGCTCCTGCCTTCTTTAACTTTCAGGTAAAACGGAGATACTTCATAACCAGAGAGGAGGCAGACTAGTATGAGAGAGAGGGGGAGGCCGCTCGCCTCCACGCTACAGCCCTCCAGGCAGTGGCGCCCGCAGCTCAGTACAACCACAACTACGATTTTGGATACTATCCAGGCCAGCCGTGGCCCTAGACCAACTTAGGCCAAAAGCCTAAGCTTGGGGGAGTACGTATTTCTCACCGACATTACATTCATGATCACACACTCATTTCAGTTGTCGGTGTTCATATTTTTCATTGTATTATCCATGTTAGTTTATTTCTTTTTCTCGCTTTCTTCTTGTGTGTTTGAAAACTTTGAGAAAATCGAAAAAAAATATTTCTCGTTTCTTTTTAGATTTTCTTTCTAGTGTAATTTAGTTGTAGTATTAAAAGAAAACCCAAAAAGATTTATCATTCTTCTTTTGCTTGTTGGGAGCTTTCCTGTGTAAACAGTTTTTCTCGTTCTTGTTTTACTTTCTTCAGAAAAACAAAAACTCCAAAAATATTTCAGTGTGTTTCTTTGAAATTCTTTTCTTTTTCTTTGGGTCATAAGGAGAAGCCCACGATGAAAATGTTGAGTGGCTCTCATATGCATTATTGTTGATCTAACAGAGAGCCCATATTACCTTGTCTTCTCCTTTGAATAAATGTTTGCAGATTCCAGCTTAGTCCAATGCACATGCACCATTATTATTATTCACACCGTTCTGTCATGCAAGTGAAAGGCAATAATTACGATATATGATGAAATGATTGAGATGGAGAAAAGCTAGTATGAACTTGACCTATTTTGTTTTTGTAAATATGATTAGCTCATCATTCCTGATTCGGCTCATTATTAATGAAACATGTTTGCAATGACAATTAGAGATTATAGTTACTCATGCCAAGCTTAATTAGCTAGGAGTATATAATGGTTTGTCTTGTGTGCTAACATGAAAATTAAAATGGTTATGATGTAGTATGATAGGATGGTATCCTCCTTTGAATGATTCGAGTGGCTAGATTTGGCACATGTTCACGCATGTAGTTGTAACAAAAACAACATCGCCTCCACGATATTTATGTTCATGGTGATTTATATCCTACTCATGCTTGCACTCAATGTTGGTTAATCTCAATGTTGGTTAATCTCAATGCATGTTTATGACCGTTGTCGCTCTCTAGTTAGTCACTCCTCAATCTTTTGCTAGCCTTCATTTGTACTAAGCGGGAATACTGCTTGTGCATCCACTTCCTTAAACCCAAAGTTGTTCCATATGAGTCCACCATACCTACCTATATGCGGTATTTACCTGCTGTTCCAAGTAAATTTGCATGTGCCAAACTCTAAACCTTCAAATGATAATCTGTTTTGTATGCCCGAATCACTCATGTAGTGACTGGGGGCTGTCAGTATCTTCCATGCTAGGTGGGTTATTCTCACGATGAGTGTTTATTCACTTGTCATTCACAAGAAAGTGGCTGGTAATTGGGATGCCCAGTTCCATGCTCAAAATCAAATCAAAATATAATAATTAAACAAAACTCCCCCGGGATTGTTGTTGGTATGGATTGTACCCGTGGATTTGGCTAGCCGTGGAGTGTGATTGTTGGTGGAGGGGGAGTAAAAACTTTACCATTCCGTTTGGGAACCGCCTATAATGTATCTAGCATGCAAGATAGTGAGATCTCTTGGTTGTTATGTTGACAATGAAAGCATACCGCTCAAAATTATATTTATCTCTCTTTTACGAGCTCGAGCTCTAGTTGATTATGCAATTGATATGAGTAAATGTGAGACCTAAATGTTATTGTGAATATGGTTAGTTCATAATCTTTGCTAAAAACCTGAATGTTGGCTATACATATTTGCAACAACAAGATCAAACCGAGTTTGTAAAAGTTTTTCTTTGTCACTCTCAGTTTGTCAACTGAATTGCTTGAGGACAAGCAATGGGTTAAGCTTGGGGGAGTTGATACGTCTCCATCGTATCTACTTTTCCAAACTCTTTTGCCCTTGTTTTGGACTCTAATTTGCATGATTTGACTGGACTAACCCGGACTTACGTTGTTTTCAGCAGAATTGCCATGGTGTTATTTTTGTGCAGAAATAAAAGTTCTCGGATTGACCTGAAAATATAGGGAGAATATTTTTGGTATATATAAAAAATACTGGCGCAAGAATTATTCAGAGGGGGGCCATCCAAAGGCCACAAGCCCTGGGGGCGCGCCCTGCAGGCTTGTGGGCCCCCTGGAGCTCCTCCAACCCTACTTCCAACTCTATAAGTACCTATTCACGGAGAAAAAAAATCATAGAGAAGGATTCATCGCGTTTTACAATACGGAGCCGCCGTCACCTCCTGTTCTTCATCGGGAGGGCTGATCTGGAGTCCGTTCGGGGCTCCGGAGAGGGGGATTCATCGCCATCATCATCACCAACTTTCCTCCATCACCAATTTCATGATGCTCCCCGCCGGGAGTGAGTAATTCCTTCATAGGCTTGCTGGACGGTGATGGGTTGGATGAGATTAATCATGTAATCGAGTTAGTTTTGTTAGGGTTTGATCCCTAGTATCCACTATGTTTTGAGATTGCTGTTGATATGATTTTGCTATGCTTAATGCTTGTCACTAGGGCCCGAGTGCCATGATTTCAGATCTGAACCTATTATGTTTTCATGAATATATTTGTGTTCTTGATCCTATCTTGCAAGTTGTAGACACCTATTATGTGTTATGATCCGCATACCCCAAGGTGACAATAATTGGGATTCTTTCCGGTGATTACCGTAGTTTGAGGAGTTCATGTATTCACTAAGTGCTAATGCTTTTGTCTGGTTCTCTATTAAAAGGATGCCTTAATATCCCTTAGTTTCCATTAGGACCCCGCTGCCATGGGAGGGTAGGACAAAAGATGTCATGCAAGTTCTTTTCCATAAGCACGTATGACTATATTCGAAATTCATGCCTACATTATATTGATGAATTGGAGCAAGTTCTGTGTCACCCTAGGTTATAACTATTGCATGATGAATGCCATCCGACATAATTATCCATCGCTGATCCGTTGCCTACGAGCTTTTCACATATTGATCTTTGCTAAGTTACTTTGTCGTTGCTACTGTTACAATCACTACAAAACTGCTACTGTTATTTCTGTCACCGTTACCGTTACTTTCATACTACTTTGCTACTAAAAACATTGCTGCAGATATTAAGTCTTTCAGGTGTGGTTGAATTGACAACTCAGCTGCTAATAATTGGGAATATTCTTTGGCTCCCCTTGTGTCGAATCAATAAATTTGGGTTGAATACTCTACCCTCGAAAACTGTTGCGATCCACTATACTTGTGGGTTATCAGGGTCCTGTTCAACCAGCCCTCCACCGGCTCCTGTTCAACCAGCCCTTCACGGGGTCCTGTTCAGCCACCCCCACCTCCTCGATCGGTGTCCTGTTCATCCAGTGGCAACGACCTATACTACCACGGGGTCCTATTCATCCAACCCCCATCGGGAACTGTTCATCCAACCCCCAACAACGGTCACTGTTCATCAAGAGGTAGCATGTTCGATCGGCTTCAGTTAGCAGCAGTAGCGAAGGAATCGCTCGGGTTCAGTTAACAGCCATGGGACCGATCGCTCGGGTTCAGTAATGTAGCTAGTGCAATCGCTCGGGTTCAGTAAGTGAACACCTCGCTCGGGTTCAGTTAGAGCCCAACGCCTCGCACACACGCACGTGCGTGTATGAGAGAAACGCGCAAACCTTCATGCATTGCTCGGCCCCGACCACCCACCGTAACCGGGAACTCCCCAAAATTTTCCTCGCCGTCGCTTCTACCATGATTTTTTCCGTCATGGACGGCCCAAAGAATGTCATGCAGGTGCATCCCCGGCCCGCCCAGGACAAAAAAGCCCATTTTCTGTCATGATTTTTTGTCATAGAAGTAGGAGCCCACCACATCTATGATGATACGTGCTTTTGTCACAATTATCGTCATAGAAGTGTCATAAGCATGACAGAAAAAAAATTGGTTCGGGCCAAAATGTCACAGATGTGTCTTTTTTTTGTAGTGGTAGGATAAAAGATGTCATGCAAGTTATTTTCCATAACCATGTATGACTATATACGGAATACATGCCTACATTATATTGATGAATTGGAACTAGTTCTGTGTCACCCTAGGTTATGACTGCTACATGATGAATATTATCCAACAGAATTATCATTGTCGATCCAATGCCTATGAGCCTTTCACATATTGATCTTTGCTAAGTTACTTTCGTTGTTGCTACTGTTATAATCACTACAATACTGCTACTGTTACTTTTGCCACCGTTACCATTACTTCCATACTACTTTGCTGCAGATATTAAGTCTTTCAGGTGTGGTTGAATTGACAACTCAACTGCCAATACTCGTGAATATTCTTTGGCTCCACTTGTGTGGAATCAATAAATTTGGATTGAATACTCTACCCTAAAAAACTGTTGTGATCCCCTATACTTGTGGGTTATCAAGACCTTTTTCTGGCACCGTTGCCGGGGAATATAGATATAATTGCTAAGTCACTTGGGATTTATATCTGTTGATCACTATGAAGAATCTGAAAGATACCAGAACCAATATTTTTTTCCACTACTACAAGGGGAGGTAAGGAACTACCATCACACTCTGCACTTGATTCACCTTCTGTTTTGAGTAAGCTTGCGACACCACCACCTGCTATTAATTCTGATATGTTGCCAGTAATTGATGATGCTACTTCTGCTATGCATGATGCTTATGATGATACAACTACTTTGCTTGATAATATTGTGCCACTGGGTGAATTTCTTGATGAACAACTTGCCTGACCTAAAGATATTGAGATTGTTGAAACTGATGATATTTCTGAAATTGGTGAAATTATTGACACTGAAAACTTTGAAACACCCATTAGACCTAGCTCTCCTAGATATGAGTTACCTATTATACCTGAGGGTTATGTTATGGATGGAGAGGTAGCTAGGGACTTTCTTGCTTGTAAGGATAGAGATGACCTTAAGAAAGTACTATGCAAGTGGAAAGAAAAATCTTTGAATGCTAGAATGCAATATGATCCTAAGTTTGTTACTTCACCTATCTTTGTTACTGATAAGGATTATGAATTCTCTGTCGATCCTGAGTTAATTACTATGGTTGAATCTGATCCTTTCCATGGTTATGAATCTGAAACTATTGTGGCACATCTTACTAAATTGAATGATATAGCCACCCTATTTGCTCATGAAGAAAAATTCGCTATTACTATATTCTTAAGTTGTTTCCTTTCTCATTAAAGGGTGATGCTAAGTTAAGGTTTAATTCCCTTGCTCCTGGTTGTGTGCGTAGCCCCCAGGATATGATATATTACTTCTCTGAAAAATATTTTCCTGCTCATAAGAAACAAGCTACTTTACAGGAAATATTTAACTTTGTGCAAATTGAAGAAGAGAGTCTCCCACAAGCTTGGGGGAGGTTTCTCCAATTACTTAATGCTTTGCCTGATCATCCTCTCAAGAAAGATGAAATACTTGATATCTTTTATAATGGACTAAGCGATGCTTCTAGGGACCACCTAGATAGTTGTGTTGGTTGTGTTTTCAGGGAATGAACTGTGGAAAAAGCTGAAGTATTATTGAACAATATATTAAGTAATGATAATGATTGGACTCTTCCCGAACCACCACCTAAGCCAACTCCGAAGAAGAGAGGTATTTTATTTCTCAGTCCTAAAGATATGCAAGAGGCAAAGAAATCTATGAAAGAAAAAGGTATTAAAGCTGAAGATGTTAAGAATTTACCACCTATTGAAGAAATACATGGTCTCAATACTCCGACATAGGTAGTAGAGGTAAATTCTCTCTATAGATTTGATGGAGGTGATATTCCTCATAATAAATCTGCTAGTCAATGCTTGGACGAATTTGATAACTTTATTATTAAACAAGAAAACTTCAATGCATATGTTAGTAGACAATTAAAAAGAAATGCTTATATGCTTGAACACTTGAGTGACTATATGTGTAGAACTGTTAATGATCTCAAGTTTGTTAGTAAACATGCTTCCATGGTAAAAACTCAAGCAGAACAAGTTCTCAAGGCACAAAATGATTCGCTTAATGAGATGAATAATAAAAACCATGATAATGTTGTTAGAGTTATGACTAGAGGTGGTAAAATGACTCGGGAACCCTTTGTATCCTGAGGACCATCGTAAGATAGTTGAACAAGACTCACAGAGAATTAATTCTGATGTATCTAGTCCTTCTAAAAATAAAAATAAATATGATAGGACTTTGCATGCTTCTAGTGAACCTGTTATAGACACACCTGAGAATCCAAATGATATTTCTATTTCAGATGCTGAGATACAATCTACTGATGAACATGAACCTAGTAATAATGATAATGATGATGTTCATGTTGATGCTCAACCTAGTAATGATAATGATGTGGAGATAAAACCTGCTATTGATCTTGATAACCCACAACCTAAGAATGAAAGATATGATAAGAGAAACTTCATTGCTAGGAAACATGGTAAAGAAAGAGAGCCATGGGTTCAGAAACCCATGCCCTTTCCCCCTAAACCATCTAAGAAAAAGGATGATGAAGAATTTGAGCGCTTTGTTGAAATGCTTAGACCTGTCTTTTTGCGTATGCGTTTGACTGATATTCTGAAAATGTCTCCTTATGCTAAGTATATGAAAGATATTGCTACAAATAAGAGAAAGATACCGGAAGCTGAAATTTCCACCATGCTTGCTAATTACACATTTAAAGGTGGAATACCAAAGAAACTAGGAGATCCGGGAATACCAACTATACCATGCTCCATTAAAAGAAACTATATTAAAACTGCTTTATGTGATCTTGGAGCCAGTGTTAGTGTTATGCCCTTCTCTTTGTATCGTAGACTTGATTTGAATAAGTTGACTCCTACTAAAATCTTTTTGCAAATGGCTGATAAATCAACTGCTATACCCATCGGTATTTTTGAGGATGTGCCTGTCGTAGTTGCAAATGTTACTATCTTAACGGACTTTGTTATTCTTGATATACCCGAGGACGACAGTATGTCGATCATCCTCGATAGACCCTTTTTGAATACTGTAGGGGCTTTCATTGGTTGCAATAAAGGAAATATCACTTTTCATGTTAATGGTAATGAGCATACGGTACACTTTCCAAAGAAACAACCTCAAGTGAATAGTATCAACTCTATTGGAGAAATTCCAACAATTGCTACTGGAGGTTTTTAATTCCCTATTCCTACTTTTAAAAAGAAATATGATATTCTTATTGTTGGGGACATGCATATCCCCGTTGAGGTAACCTAGTGTTATACGAAGATTCTCCGGTTTCATGTCATTCGGTAGAAGTTTGTTAATAAGACTTGATCAACCTTGTTAATGGATTCCTTTTGACGGGCATGAGATGGATAAATTCAGTAAACACAACTCTCTGTACCCAGTTTTTACTTTCTGTTATTTAGAATGAATAAAGAACAAAATGCTATTATTTTTCTGTTTTCTGAATTATCTGTGCAATAAAAAAATGACCAGAAAAGAAAATTTCTCCAAATGCCCTGAAAATTTAGTATGATTTTTTCTATAATATTTAAGAATTTTTGGCACTGAACACACCTTAGGGGGTGCACCAGTGGGCCAAAAGCCCACAGGGCGTGCCCACCCCCCAGGGCGCGCCTATAGGGCTTGTGGGTCCCACGTGGGTCCCTCACTTATTCCAGCCACCCATCCACTTCGTCTTCCTCCAGAAAAAATCATACCATTGCTCAAACCCGTGTTCTTGCTCATTTTGCTGCCATTTTCGATCTCCTTGTTTGGAACTCCGTTTCCGAAACTGTTTCGGGGGATTGTCCATCGATATGTGACTCCTCCAATGGTTAAATTAGTTTTTGTTCTAGTTCTTTATTTATTGCAATTTTTTGCTGCTGTGGTGACCGTGTTCTTGAGCTTGCATGTCAAATTTATATGGCCCAAAGTAGTTTTGTTGCATGATATAGCCTATAGACACTTGTAGGAGTAGTTGCTATTAGTTTTGTTGAGTTTAGTTCACTTTTATTTTGAGTCATTAAAAATTTCAGAAATTTTGAGAGGAAAAAGAAACCATGAGGAGGTGGTTAAGGGTTCTTCGAGCCGGAATTCGGAAGGAAATGAAAATGAGGAGAAGAAGAAGCCCAAGTAAAACCTTCCTCGCGCTGCGGAGGTTCGGCCGTGTAAATGGCCAAGTGACACATTCTTGAGGGAGGCAGGAATTTATGATGATTTTTATTATTTGGCGAAGAATGCAGGCCTCCTTCCTTTCCTCCAAGATAAGTGTGATCAATACCTCCTACTAACTAATACCTTTGTGCAAAACTTTCAATTTTATCCTAGGAAATCACCACCCACAGTAGAATTTCATTTGTATGATGAGCCTAAGGAGATGACATTATTTGATTTTTGCGATGTTTGCAAAATACCTTATAAGGGCAGCATCAGTGAGCCACATCCTCGAGAGGTGGAGGATTTTCTGTCTGAAATTACTGTGGGGGAAGAGAGAGGAGTGTCAGAGGCAAGAGTGGCTAGTTTACATTTTTCTATTTTATGCTATTATTCATTATTTGCCGGGAGATGTTTAATTGGTCGAGGGAAGAGTGGAGGCCTCAGTGCCCTGACCTTGCCATTTTGCGCCATGCTTTATATGCTGAGAGAACTTTTAGTTTGGGCGCTATTGTTGCTCGGCGGTTAAACACAATTCGTTCGAAGGGTACTATTTTTGGAGGTGTCTATGCCTCCCGCCTTGATAAACATTTTGAGATACCAATTAGACATGATGAGAAGGAGGAGATGTTGTTACCCACTAAATATTTAAACTATGCTAGTATGATAGCACATGATTTTATTGCCAAAGATGATAACAAGCGGCTCCTCTACAACCTAGTATTTAGTCAGGGTACCCTTCTTTGTTCGATATTCGTTCAGGCAGGTACACTATGCTCGAGGATATTTACATGTACTGGAGGCTGACACAACCTCCAGCACCAGCTCCTTATCCTTATCAGGAGCCTGTTTACCAGTGGGAACAATAGGAGCTCGCCAACCAGTGGAACCCTCAGGACCCTCCGCAGTATCGAGGAGAGGATTATTTCGAGCCGTGGCCATAGACCAACTTAGGCCAAAAGCCTAAGCTTGGGGGAGTACGTATTTCTCACCGACATTACATTTATGTTCACACATTCATTCCAGTTGTCGGTGTTCATACTTTTTCATTGTATTATCCACGTTAGTTTATTTTTCTTGCTTTCTTCTTATGAGTTTGAAAAACTTTGATAAAATCCAAAAATATTTCTCGCTTCTTTTCGGTTTTTCTTTCTGGTTTAATTAGTTGTAGTATTAAAAGAAAACCCAAAAAGATTTCTCGTTTTTCTTTTGCTTGTTGGGAGCTTTCCCGTGTAAATAGTTTTTCTCATTTTCGTTTTGCTTTCTTCAGAAAAACAAAAACTCCAAAAATATTTTAGTGTGTTTATTTGAAATTCTTTTTCTTTTTCCTTGGGTCGTAAGGAGAAGACCACGATGAAAATGTTGAGTGGCTCTCATATGCATTATTGTTGATCTAACAAAGAGCCCATATTACCTTGTCTTCTCCTCTGAATAAATGTTTGCATATTCCAGCTTAGTCCAATGCACGTGCACTCTTATTATTATTCACATCGTTCGGTCGTGCAAGTGAAAGGCAATAATGATGATATATGATGAAATGATTGAGATGAAGAAAAGCTGGTATGAACTCGACTTATTTTGTTTTTGTAAATATGATTAGCTCATCGTTCCTGATTCAGCCCATTATGAATGAAACATATTTGCAATGACAATTAGAGATTATAGTTACTCATGACATGCTTAATTAGCTAGGAGTGGATAATGGTTTGTCTTGTGTGCCAACGTGCATTTTCAAATGGTTATGATGTAGTATGATGGGATGGTATCCTCCTTTGAATGATTCAAGTGGCTTGACTTGCCACATGTTCACACATGTAGTTGAATCAAAAAAAAACATAGTCTCCATGATATTTATGTTCATGGTGATTTATATCCTACTCATGCTTGCATTCAATGTTGATTAATCTCAATGCATGTTTATGACCGTTCTCGCTCTCTAGTTGGTCGCTCATAATCTTTTGCTAGCTTTCACTTGTACTAAGCGGGAATACTGCTTGTGCATCCACTTCCTTAAACCCAAAGTTGTTCCATATGAGTCCACCATACCTACCTATATGCGGTATTTACCTGCTGTTCCAAGTAAATTTGCATGTGCCAAACTCTAAACCTTCAAATGATAATGTGTTTTGTATGCCTGAATTGCTCATGCAGTGACTGGGGGCTGTCAGTATCTTCCATGCTAGGTGGGTTATTCTCACGATGAGTGTTTATTCACTTGTCATTCACGAGAACGTGGATGGTAATCAGGATGCCCAGTTCCATGCTCAAAATCAAATCAAAATATAATAATTAAACAAAACTCCCCCGGGACTGTTGTTGGTATGGACGGTACCCGTGGATTCGGCTAGTCGTGGAGTGTGATTGTTGGTGGAGGGGGAGTAAAAACTTTACCATTCTGTTTGGGAACCGCCTACAATGTATCTAGCATGGAAGATAGTGAGATCTCTTGGTTGTTATGTTGACAATGAAAGCATACCGCTTAAAATTATATTCATCTCTGTTTTAAAAGCTTCGAGCTTTGGCACCTCTGCAAATCCATGCTTCCCTCTGCGAAGGGCCTATCTATTTACTTTTATTGTTGAGTCATCATCTTCTTATAAAAGGCACCAGTTAGAGAGCACCACTGTCATTTATATGCTTTGTTATTAATTGATGTTGAGTATGAGTGTGACTGGATCTCTTTTGCCATGAATTATAATGTCTAGTCAGTCCTTGATCTTCAGGGGTGCTCTGCATTTATGTTTTGCGGTCTCGGAAAGGGCTAGCGAGATACCACTTTGTTATATTATATCATGATTATTTTGAAAGATTGTTGTCATCCGAGATTTATTATTATTGCTCGCTAGTTGATTATGCTATTGATATGAGTAAATGTGAGACCTAAATGTTATTGTGAATATGGTTAGTTCATAATCTTTGCTGAAAACCTGAATGCTGGCTATACATATTTGCAACAACAAGATCAAACAGAGTTTGTAAAAGTTTTTCTTTGTCACTTTCAGTTTGTCAACTAAATTGCTTGAGGACAAGCAATGGGTTAAGCTTGGGGGAGTTGATACGTCTCCATCGTAACTACTTTTCCAAACTCTTTTGCCCTTGTTTTGGACTCTAATTTGCATGATTTGAATGGAAGTAACTCGGACTGATACTGTTTTCAGCAGAATTGCCATGTTGTTATTTTTGTGTAGAAATCAAAGTTCTCGGATTGACCTGAAAATTTACGAAGATTTTTTGTGGAATATATAAAAAATACTGGCGCAAGAAGTTACCAGAGGAGGGCCACCCAGAGGCCACAAGCCCTGGGGCGCGCGGGCATGCCTTGCAGGCTTGTGGGCTCCCTAGACCGCCTCTGACCCTAACTCCAACTCTATAAGTACCAATTTGGGGAGAGAAAAAATCAGAGAGAAGGATTCATCGTGTTTTACGATACGGAGCCGCCGCCGCCTCCTATTCTTCATCGGGAGGGCTGATCTGGAGTCCGTTCGGGGCTCCGGAGAGGGGGATTCATCGCCATCATCATCATCAACCTTCCTCCATCACCAATTTCATGATGCTCACCACCGTGAGTGAGTAATTCCATCGTAGGCTTGCTGGACGGTGAAGGGTTGGATAAGATTTATCATGTAATCGAGTTAGTTTTGTTAGGGTTTGATCCCTAGTATCCACTATGTTCTGAGATTGATGTTGCTGTGACTTTGCTATGCTTAATGCTTGCCACTAGGGCCCTAGTGCCATGATTTCAGATCTGAACCTATTATGTTTTCATGAATATATGTGAGTTCTTGATCCTATCTTGCAAGTTGTAGACACCTATTACGTGTTATGATCCGCATACCCCAAGGTGACAATTATTGGGATTCTTTCCGGTGATTACCGTAGTTTGAGGAGTTCATGTATTCACTAAGTGCTAATGCTTTGGTCTGGTTCTCTATTAAAAGGAGGGCTTAATATCCCTTAGTTTGCATTAGGACCCCGCTACCACGGGAGGGTAGGACAAAAGATGGCATGCAAGTTCTTTTCCATAAGCACGTATGACTATATACGAAATACATGCCTACATTATATTGATGAATTGGAGCTAGTTCTGTGTCACCCTAGGTTATGACTGCTAAATGATGAATATTAATTAACAGAATTATCATTGCCGATCCAATGCCTACGAGCCTTTCACATATTGATCTTTGCTAAGTTACTTTCGTTGCTGCTACTGTTACAATCACTACAATACTGCTACTGTTACTTTTGTCACCGTTACCGGTACTTCCATACTACTTTGCTACTAAAAACTTTGCTGCAGATATTAAGTCTTTTAGGTGTGGTTGAATTGACAACTCAACTGCTAATACTCGTGAATATTCTTTGGCTCCCCTTGTGTCGAATCAATAAATTTGGGTTGAATACTCTACCCTCGAAAACTATTGTGATCCCCTATACTTGTGGGTTATTAAATGGTTGTATGAATGGCAAGTGTATGTAGGTATCCATAGGCACTTATCAGTGGTAGTGAATTGCAAAGAAGGTGGGCACAAAGGTCTCTGGGAAGCATCAAAGAGTGCTTCAGAATCTTCTGGTGAATCAAGCGATCATCTGGAATGAGGGGCTCTCTGGGAGGAAGTAGTTACGAGAACCTAGAGTTAGAGTTAGTAAAATCTTTGACCCGAAAAGAAGAGAGATCAGAATCCCAAAGTATAGGAGAGGAATAAAAGATCCTAATCCCATCCATCGGCGATGTGGGCCCGTAAGCCACACAATATAGTTAGTAAAATAGTTTTTCCAAAGACAAGACTCAACTTCGGCCAAGGAGTTGGAAAGGAGCCAACTTGTGACGCCCCTGAATCAATCATGCACTAATCATACACGCAAACATGCATGATCAAGATCAAAGACTCACGGAAAGTTATCACAACACAACTCTACGACACAAAGGATAAACATAAATCTCATGAATTACAAGCCAGGGTAGCAAGACCAGAAATTACAACAAGAGTTAGGTCTGAGTATAGACAAATACAAAGGTGCCTTAAGAAGGCGAAAACAAATAAGGACTCTAGATCAAAAAGGCAAGGCCTCCTGCCTGGGACCTCCGAACTACTCCTGGTCCTAGATCACCACATAGTAGCCAAGCTCAGGATCCTCTAACTCCTGGGCTCCATCATTTGATCGCAACATCCGGGAAGAAGAAAAGAGGTAGCAAAGCAACTGTGAGTACTCATCCAAAGTACTCGCAAGACTTACATCAGAACTATGCTAAGTATGCATTGGTGTCAAAGGAATGGGGCTATATCTATGGACTATACTGCAGAAATGCTAGAATAAGGGGGAGAAGCTCATCCTATCAAAGACTACATCTCCCGCGACCATCATCTTGAAGCAATAGAAGAGAGGAGCTTTTATATAATATATAGTAACATGAAAATATCAACAATGCTCTGAGATCCTTCCTCGATTACCCTGCGATAAAGCGATCCTAGAGTAGAACATCATTTAAGTTTCAATATAGTATCTAGTTCTAGTTGTAGTAGATCGGGATACAACTCCAAGCGCCCTGTTTGCTGTGGACACGGCTATTCGAATAGATTACTTCCCTGCAAGGGTGCACCACATTACCCAACACGCTCGATTAACTCTGGTTGGACACACTTTTCTGGGTACTACCCGGCCTCGGCTAATCAACACGCCGTAGACCAACCTAGACTCTCCAGAGAGGTCAACATGCCGGCCTAAATCCTAAGTACGAAGGGGTCATGGGCCCATCACCCTAAGTACTCCTGCATGTTGTGAGACTGGCCAGGGACCAGGCCCACCTCAGGACCAGGCATGCCCGCGCACCCCAACAATTAGCCCGCATCTCTGAACTGTGACATCTGGATTGCTTTCGGAAGGAACGTACGATGTTGAGTGTCCCATATACCATTATCCCGCGTGGTGGTTAGTGCGTATAGGCCAGCGGCCAACTTAGATCAAATACCCAAATCCGTTAGTGTATTATTAGCATCTTGCGGAGACGACCAGGGTCGTCGCTCCGACTAGGTAACTCGCGGACCATGACCAAGGACCAAGCCCACGTCTCTCCTAGGTGGTCTCCACCTGCCCTGTCGTTCCGCCACATTATCTCTCACAGGTACCCTTGGGGCCGACCCGTCTTTATCATTGTAACAATCGGGGTTCAGGTCCATACCATTAAGGTGAAACTGGAGGAATCTCCCTCGTTAGGTTTACCTTGATATACTAGACGGCAGAGTAATCACCTAGAGTGGAATATGAGGAATCACCCTCAGTAGCTCACACTAGATGTACTACACTACAGAGTAGTCATAGAGAGTGAAATACAAGGAATCACCCTTGGTAGATCACACTTGATACGGCTCGATAGAGTCGTACAATTGTAAGGGCCTTTAGGGGTGTTCTGGTCTCGGTACAGTGATCCATCATCTCGGACAACCCAGATAGAATGGCATGGCGACACGGACAAGGATGTAGGGTCACTGATGGGACACTAACTCACCTATACTAAGCATATAGGTTAATAGATAAAGTATCAATAGAAGGTTATGAAAAACAGTCTATGCATCAAAATGGGAGCTATCAGAACAACAACAGTAGCAAAACTTAATCCAGGAATAAGAGAGAAAGAATGGGCAGTATCTGGATGATCAAGGGGGTTTTGCTTGCCTGAAAGCTCCGTCGGGAAATGGCGAGTCATCGTCGACATAGTCGTACATGTGGGCAGCGGCAGTCTCGGGGTCTACCGAAAGAATAGAGGAGAGGGGGAACAGATAAATAACGGAGCAAACAAACACAACACAATGCATGGCATGGCAAAAAGTGGTGTTGATGTGACCTAATGCATCACTAAGCATTATAAGATAAGAGGGAAAACATACGGGAATATTTTCCCAGCTCCAGGTGTTTTCAGTCTATTGATCCAGAGGCAAAATGTCAATGTTCACTATGTTAGAGGGGTGTGGCAGGCATGTGGATGGCGTAATCGGATTCATTATATTTTTCTGATCATTTTTCATATATAAATTATTTTCAGCGGAGTTACGAATTATTTTATATGAATTTCCAAAGTTTAAATGATTTTATGAATTTCTACATTTATATTTATTCAAAATTAAATACAGTAAATGCTATGGGTACACAAAGAGTGTACCGAGAGATGTGAATGTGTGGCTGACAGTGGGACCCAGTTGACTGCCTAGTCAGCAGTCAACTGAGGACTTTGACTAGTCAAAGTGACCAGGGGACCCACGTGTAAGTGTCTCATTTTACTGGAAATTAATTTAATAGTTTAGTTAGTGGTGGGGCCCATAGGTCAGTGGGGTTAGGGGCTAGGTTAGTGGGGCATAATTAGATTAGCTTCTAATATAATGTGGCATGGCCCACCTGTTATTGAGACAGGGCCGGCTTCAAACGAGCTACGCGTGCCGGCGTAGCCTGGTGACCCAACTGCGGGGCGGTGGCACACGGGGACAGCGCTCCTGGCCACCATTTGGCCCGAGAGGAGGTGCTACAGGACCGCAAAGATGCGGTGCGTCAATCTGCTCCTGTCGCAGTGGCTAGAAGGGACGATAGAGACGTCGACGACGACACGAGCGGCGGTCGGAGTTCGGCTTTCATCGGGAACACGACCGAAGCAGACTAGAGGGTTAGCTGGGGTTCGGGCTTGATGCTGCACATGCCCTGGAGCGCGTCAGCTGCTCGCGCGGGTGCACGTGGGCGCGGCAGGAGCGCGGAAGTGGAGCGCCGGTCACGGCGACGGCGAGTGCACGACGGTGCTGCAGGCAGGCGGGCAAGGAGCGCGCGAGTGCGCATGGCACAGGGCAGTAGCAGCGATGACAGGTAGCAGGTAATAGAGCAGCAGCAACAGCAGCTACAGAGCTAGCCACGACAGCAGCAAAGCAGCAGCAGGCAGCAGGGGCGAGCAGCGGGCGGGCCACGCGCAGGCAAGCGCGCATAGGCACGGCCGAGCGCAGCCGTTCGCGGGCAGAGGTCCACACCGAGCGTGGCAGGACGTGCTGGACGCGGGCGCGGGGCACAGCCATGGCGGCCTTGCCGGGTGTGGGTGGCTACGGCGACGGAATAACAAGAAAGAAAAGGGGGAAAGGGGGCGGCAGCTCACAGTGGAGCTCAAGGAGGGCCCGACGATGCCGGGGGTGGTCGGAGGTAAGCGAATCATTGGCGGTGGTGGGGGCAGCCGACGGGAGAAGATGACGCGATGGCGTCGATGCAGCGAAGATCTGGGCCGATCCGGCATCGTAGACGATGTAGACACGGACGACGGTCCTCCTGGGCATCTCCTTGTGGCACGGGGTGGCTCCGGAGCCCGAGGACGACGAAGGCGCGATGATGGCTGCGTCCGGTGAAGACGAAAAGGTCGAGGGCAGCGAGAGTGAGGGGAATGGGGCAGGAAAATGGGGGTCTAGGGTTTCTAGAGTAAGCGAGGGGCGTCCTTATCCAACGGGGAGCCGCGGGATGGTCCCCGCGTGTCCACCGCGCGCCATGCCTCTGTTTAGTGAACAGGGGTAGGGGATCAGGAGGTTAGGTGGGTTGGGTCTGCTTATTTAGTGAACAGGGGTAGGGGATCAGGAGGTTAGGTGGGTTGGGTCTGCTCTCTAGCAGAAGGCCTAAGTACACAGTAGAATAGGTCTTTTCTCTTTTATCTTCTGTTTCTATCTATTAGCTTCTGTTTTTAGTTTCAGCTATCAAATGAATTTTGTTGAGCATGTAAATTTGCACATAAATACAACGCAATATTTTGGGGTTGCACAAATAGTTTCAATTTATTTTGAAATGTTAAAACATTTGTTTATTTTGAAAATGCCAAAATATTTGTTGATCAACCATTTATTATTTTCCTGGGAATTGATTTGTGAGTCAAATGAAGTTGGTTTCAACATGAAAACGATCTGGGTAAATTATAGAATAACGCGAACATTTTAGTTTTACTGTTTGAAGAAATAATAATTTGACTTGCTATTTGAATTTGACTTTGATTTTTATCAAGTGACAATTGGCTTAGTAAAACATGATGACATGGCATCATTAGCAAGGGATCAATATAGCATAACACCGGGGGTGTTAAGTAGTACTATTCAAAAACACCGAACATGTATAGGCATCGATCAACCATGCTCTAATATTTCCTGGCCTCCGTGCGACACCTAGCCCGTCTATGTTCTTGCTCCTTGTCTCTCTCAAGAACCCGTCTGTGTTCTAGCTCATCGTCTCTCTCAAGGAGCGGCGGGTTGGCCATTTCGCCATCAATTGAGATTGGTTTGCCCACACTCCGGTCCCACATGTCAGTGATATGCCCAGAGGAAGCGCGTTGACCGACAGGCCATACACGCACTTGGTTTTGCACCTTCATACTAGTAGGAGAGGATTCAAAGAAGAGTGTATTAATGGTTGCTTCATCCGAGCAACTTACTGTGGGGAAGGTGGGGCTTATGATTTGACTGCTCATTACTCATTATTACTGCGGTGCAACAACCGGGCTGAGTCTCCATGCAGTTGTGCACTCTAATTTGGTGCATGGCACATGGACCCGGATGTTGAATGGCTTCTGGCAATGCTATCAAGCTTCCAACATTTGTTTACATAATTGATGTACACATAATGTTCCAGCGACATGAAATTGTACAATGCTCTGAAGCTTTCTGCTTTTGTTTCATGTGTCTTGCCAGCTGGAAGGTTGTGTCGTTACAACATTCAATCAAATAGAAAGGAAACCAACATCCATGCTCTTTCACAAAAAATAAAAAAATAACTTCCTTGCTAATGCATCTCAATGATTAGCAGATCAGAGCCAATATTTACATCACAACTGAAGACAAAGTTGTGAGAAGGTGTTATAAAGAAAAATTAAAATTGATCGCTTTCATTGCCAGCAACTTTACCGCAGCTCTGTCAAAATCAACAAGACATGTTGGCAAAAAAAGTAGCTGTCAGGAGCATGGAACGTCCCGATCATTTTGTGTAGTTCAACTAAAATAGTGCTGAGCATCCCTATTCCAAAGATATTGAGTAAGTGTGATTACAATAATAGAGGACTGCTGATGAAACAATAAACACAAAAATAGAAGCTGATCACCTTTGCAGTCTCTCTTAAGACTAACTAGTTGGAGAAGATTAGGCTCGGAGTTGGATGAGGAGGATAGAGCAAAACAAATCTCCCTTTGTGTAGTTCCACTAAAATGTAGAAACATTGCCAGTGTGACATTTCAGCAAAACTGCACAAAACACTCCTAAGAAAAAAGTGCTTTGTGCAGTTCACCAAAAGGTCGCAATAGCAACGAGGTGAGATGGATAGCCTTGTTTGCAAAAAGAGGTAGAAAGGAAACAATTACTGGCCAATAACAGTTGATGACACATACGCCGACAAAAAAGAAGCATATTCCTTGTCCTAAGGGAAGATAGCAGCACGGTTGTTTATCTAAAACGGTGTGAGGACGATATTGCAACATGGAAAGTACGTCGGCCGAGCTACGTTTTAGGCAAAAACTAGGGAAGATCCACATGCAGCAACATGGGAAGATGGGCAGTGGAGCAAGGCCAGAGGGGAGGAAGCTGTACCTAGGGATCGTAAGGGATGTAACTAGGAGGGCTCCGGCGAGCGGGATCTACCCTACCGTGCCAGAGCTTGGTCAGAGAGAACGGCTGGTACCATATATCGGGACATGCTACCTCGACGCCATCGAATAGATCAACAATGCACGTCCTCCCTTTCTGCTAGTCGACGGGATCGGGCTGGATCAATGACCAGCGGTGAGAGAGAGAGAGGCCACCACCGTCTTGTGTGAGAGAGTGTGAAGATAGACCAACCGTCAAGCAAGCTCCATTGTATATAGTGGAGCGGATTACTTTTTTCTCAATAACAATCGTTTTATATTCTGTACGTGCCATTGAGCAATATAACTTTATTTAAAAATAACGTGCCAACGCGTCAAGTCGAACTTTGTTCCGTGCACGCTTGGTCCATGACCCTCCTTCAAGTAAACAACCGGTACATGCGTCAAATTAACACGTGGGCTGCCTTGTCGTACAGATATGAGCTCACCATGTACCCGCGCGGGTGTGGCTGGGAACAAGACGTGAGTACGTGCGTCACGCGTGCACCTATTCTCTTCATGTACGTACCCCACCTATGTGGGTGTGTGTGAGAGAGATACAAACCTAGAGAGATATGGTGTGTGGGTTCATGAGTGTTTTTTTGGGGGGTACGTGAGAGATAGATAGGGAATATGTGTCGATATCTCAAACAAAAAATGTAACATTTGCAATGTGTGTGAAATAGAGGCGTTGATATATCATACATAGAGGGGGCGATCCACGAGAAGAGAGTGGAGGGATCATCGGCGTGAGATATCGATAGAATCGAAGAGAGGGATGAAGTCTATGGGTGCGCCATCGATAAAGAGAGCCAGCGAAATTGTGTGTGCGCACGTCAAAGATATAGGGAGGCTGACCTACTGGAACGTGAGAGGGGAGAGCCGCAGTTTGTCTTTATGGCACAGATACCTACCTACAGCTTTCGACTATCGGTGTGGGGGGGAGGGGGCAGAGACCTAACTATAGAGAGGCAGATCGACTGGTATATGTGTGGAGAAGGAGAGAGACCTAGCTATGTATTGAGGGAGATCGATCAGCATCCATGCATATGTGTACGAGAGGAACAAGGTTGGGAGAGAGACAAAGTTAGAGTGTTGAAGGGTTGGTGGTGGTGTTGCTTCTCAGAGATGGTGGGAGAGGCCTACTAGACAAACGGAGGGTACGACTGCAATAACAATAAGAGAGGGGATGTGTGTCTGTGTGTGCATGTGCATGTGAGAGATGGGTTGGGAGGCATGCATGGATGATGAGGGGGCCGATATGTCTGTGGTAAGCAGACCTAACTAGATAGGTAAATCAATCATCGTGTGTCGGAGAAAGTGAGAGACATAACTAGTGAGGTGCATCGATTTGTGGGTAGGGAAAAAGAGTTATAGTCGACCTAGCTATATGTAGGAGATCAGTCGGTATACATGCATGTGTTAGAGGCAAACAAGGCCCGGAGAGATAGATAGAGAGAGAGGGATGCGGCTAGGAGGTGGTGCGAGAGGACTACTATATCGAGAGGGGGAGGAGTTTTCGACTGCGAGATCGATGAAAAGAGGGGTGAGAGTGTGCATGTGTGTGGGACCGTATTAGACACAGGGAGGAATGGACGGTGAGAAGGGAAGAGGGAAAGTGTGTGTTTGTGGTAGGCAGACCTGGCTAGAGAGGTATATCGATCGGTGTGTGCCGAAAAGAAGGGGCTGGGGAAACCTACAAACACCATGGGAGAACAACCTAAAGAAAAATAACGAATGTGCGTGATGGAGAGAATGATGTGGGAGGGTGAGGGCGAGGCGGGCGTGTACATGCACGAGAGAAAGTTAGTGCTAGCTACAAAGATAAGAGGATTGTGTGGGTGTAAAATAGTAACAAAGATCATAATTTTTATAAAAGTGGATTCGGATATTTGAAATTTTGTATAAGAGATCATAGTGTTTTAAACCCACACATGCATGAATATAATGGTGATACACATGGTGTGGTTATGAACATGTTATACTATATAATATACATAACATTTGTTTGAATTTGCGATAATGTGTGGCTTTTGCAGCTCACAGCTAAATACTTGTCATAATGTAGGGGGCAGGGCACTATACATTATGTGATAAATAGAGTATACATATGAAACATGGTTTAGATTACGAAGATCTAGCTAGCACTTCAAATGTACTATTATTTGGAATCAACATCAAGTGGATTCAAAATTTTGAATTCGAGTTCATATAGTACACATAGTTCATATCTAACTATACAGTAATCATGTGGTGTGTTGTTAAGATAATATACAAATGATAGTTTAACTTGGCAACAATCATGATCGTAGATTGTTATTGAAATAGAGAAATGAATTCAAATTTAGTTCAAATTGCAGCATTAGTATATACATTTGGAATGCACTAAAATGTTCATCTGAGTAGGTTACATGCATTATACACCTAGCAAAAAAATTAATTGGACATAACATGGATTCCAAGTTTTGAATAGCATTTGTAATAATCCATACAGTAAAACGGGACAAGGCTCTCTCTTATGTGGTGCGAATAGATTTTATTTTATTTTTTCATTGAGGGAAGTGCGAATTGATTTGGTACATTACACGTTAGGCTTGTCCCGAAATTTCAACCCGCGTCTTGTTATTCCGAAAATTCAGATATCGCTTTGTCTCTTTGTCCTCCCAAAACTCGCTCCATCTCAACCCGCGCCTTGCTAACCCGAAATTACAACGCGCATGAAAACTCCCTCCAGCTGCCAAATCCCGACATGCGAAATGCCCGTTCTAACCTGTGCCGAAAGGGTCGCTAGTTCAAATCGGTGGGGGTATTTTTGTAACACACCCTACATTTCGGAAATGCGCGTCCCTAAGTCATGGTTCCCCCCTCCCATCACCTCCTTCTCGCCATTCGAAAACCCAGGCCGCCACATCCTCTCTGCTCGAGCTGCGAAACCCCATCCTCCTTTGTCTGCCACCAGCCATAGCCTCTTCCCCGACGACGTCGTCCACCACAACAGCTCGACGTCCCTCATCCACCGCCCCGGATGAGGATCCGTCATCAATGTTGTCATCCTGCCGGTTCAGCCACACCGTCCTCCACCTCCAGGGAGCTGCTCTGACGATTGCCTCGTCTATCGCGGCTACTCCATCCACACAGCACCACCTATACCTGCCACACTAGAACCACATCATCCTCACCAACTCCTCGGGTGAAGCCGAGGCCTACTCGGCGCCACCAAAGAGGTTGTACACTCATTGCATCACATCTTCTCCTTAACTCGACCTCACAGCGCCGCCTGTGCTCGATCCCGCTCCGCCATGGCGCGGCTCCCTCAATGTCGGGACCGCCGGTGACATCCTCCACGGCGGCTATCCCCCAGTGCGAAGCTCCCTCGGCGCCGGCATCCATACCGGCCGGAGCTGCTGCTCTGCTCTTCCTCTCGATCATGTTGCTGCTCTGCACTTGCTCTTACTCGTGCTGCTGATGCTGGTACATGGGCTGCTGCAGCTACACGAGTTGCTCTCTCTCTCTCTCTCTCATTCGTGCTTCTGCTCTGAGCGCCGCTGCTCTGGCTGCTATCTGCTAGTGCGTTCTCTGTCGAGCGGCTGCTGATTTAGATCGCTGCTTCTCTGCTAGTAGTGCTCGAGCGGCCTAAACTACCTTCGAAGTGCTTCTCTGCTACTAGTGCATTCAGTTTCAACAGTAAAATTCAGTTTCAACAGTAACATTCAGTTTTGACAGTAAAATTCAGTTTCAACAGTTAAATTCAGAGTCAATAGTTTTTACATCATCTGTTGGAGTTAGGTGTTTTCTGCGATGTAAATGTTACATCTAGCACTTTTTGGGAATGTATTTTACATCATCTATTGGAGATGCTATTAGAATCCCTCTTCAGATTAATGATGGCTGTCTTGTACTGCTTCAGCCTCGACGTCGTACACCTCGCCGGAGCTGCTCCAACGATCAAACCATCCATCACAACAGATCAGTACTGTTGGATTCAGGGCTCCGCAGACCCAAAGAAGGTTCGAACTCTGGGGCGTGTATGAAGAACTCAACCTCTCCAGCCAACCAACCCATCGCCCTACAACCTAGCTCGATGAACAAGAAAGAAGATGGACACGACAGTCTACCCAGGTGCGGGCCACCTTGCGGTGTAAGACCCAACTCCTGCTTTGTGGTGGATTTGCTTCACGAGGGGCTGAGGATGAACTAGTACAGAGGATGAACAAGCTCGCGAGGCTCGCTCTGGTGAGAATGAGTCGACCTGGGATCGGATCCCTTTTCGGTGGTGGCTAACCTATATTTATAGCGGCCTCGGTCCTCTTCCCCGAAAATGAAGGAGGGAAGGGATTCCACAACGGCCAATTTGAAAGGGGACAAGTAGTACATCTTATCCTGATGAAAGGTGGTCTTCTCCTGCAAAGCTCTGGTCGTGACGCTGCGGTAAGCTCGGTGATGACATCCGTCCTGCCGTCCTGGCGGTCTTGGTCTCGTTGCACGGGAATGGAAACCTTTGGCTGATTCCTCGGGACTCAGCGCCTGCGCTTGCCTCCTTAGCACCAAAGAGGAAACCTGCTCCTCTGCGCCCGCTGGCGCCCGCTTGGCCTTTGTTGTCATGGCTTGTGTCACCGTAACCTCATGAGGTTGGGCAGTTGCATAGGAAACTCCGCTCCTCAGGAGCAGCCCAAGGGTGGCCGCTCTCTCAGGAGGTCTTAGCGTCGTTTGCTTCGCGAGGCTTGGCCCCTCGCGAGGGTCTTGTCTTGTTGGTGCTGAAGCTGGGCCGTACCAGGCCGCCGATGGAGCCATGTCGTGTGCCACAGGCAGGCAAGTCTGGGTACCCTGGTTCCTAGAACGCCGACAGTAGCCCCCTGGCCCAAGGCGCGCTCGGACTTGGCTTCGAGGCGAAGCCAAAGGGCAAGGACGAAGTAGCGAGGGCCCCAATTGCCTGCGGACCGAGCCGATGTGTGGTGCTTGATGGGACGTGTGCATCTCCACTTCCCCACGCCGCCCTGGCAACTGTCCAAGCTGACAAAAAGATTGGCGCCCGCACCGCACCATCATTGCCTTCTCTTCGCATTGCTCCAGATCCCCTTTCTTCCTGCTGAGAACACCTCCAGATCTAGTCGAATTCCTCCTCCCTTCCGCGTCTCTTCTCCAAGTTCTTCGCAAATGGCATCTGGGAAGGCGAAGCCGGCCACGCAGGCCGTGAGCTCCTCTTCTTCTCCCGCACCAGCCTTCAGCACGTCCTCCATTACCGAGGAGAGGCACCTTGCCACTGCGCTCCCGTTGGCGGCGAGCAGTGACAATGAGTCAAAGGAGACGATGCTCCTAGCAGGCTCCGCTGACCAAAGGACCCTGGCGGGGACGTTCTATCCCTTCTTCCTCCACAGTGTCTTCGCGGGGCTCATCCCGCCTTTCTCTAAGTTCTTCACCGCAGTCATCGACCATTACCAGGTTCAGGCTCTGCATCTTCAGCCCAATTCCATCCTTCTCCTGTCGATCTTCGCCTTTTACTACGAGGTGTTCGTGGGCGTGATGCCTTCCGTTGTGCTCCTCCAACATTTCTTCTATCTCCGGATGCACTACCCAACCCAGCGTTCAGATTGCGTCTCCTTTGCCGCGGTCCATAGTGGCAACGCGCTCATGAGGGCCAGGAAGAAGGTGGAGAACTTCCGACGCAAATGGGTCTTCATGGACGCCAGGGGCCTCCACGCGCGGCTGGAGTTGCCAACCGAGCTGTCAGAGAAGCTTGATTGGTGGGGTCATGAGAAGCTCACCAACCCTCGAGCGGCGCCAGTCCTGAAAAAGATGATAGCGGACATGGAGGCCGTGGCGTTGATGGGTGCCATGCTTGTCAAGGAGTTCCTGACGCAGCGCCTAGCCCCACTCCAAGCACACTCGCGCCCCATGTGGGAGTTCAAGGGCGCAGAGGACGACATCCGGCTGCGTTCGGGGAGCCTGACGGGCGAAGAGCTGGACAAGGCCATGCACACCATGCTTGAGAAGGATTCGGGCAGCCTCCAGATATGTCTCCAACGTATCTATAATTTTTGATTGTTCCATGCTGTAATATTATCATTGTTGGATGTTTTACAATCATTTTATAGCAACTTGATATCATTTTTTGGAACTAACCTATTGACATAGTGCCAAGTGCCAGTTGTTATTTTCTCCTTGTTTTTTACTTCGCAGGAAATCAATACCAAACGGAGTCCAAATGCAGCAAAACTGTTTGGAGATTTTTTTTGGACCAGAAGACATCCAGTGGGCCAAAGAAGTATCGAAGAGGGGGCCCGAGGTGAGCACAAGACACCAGGGCGCGCCTGGGCCCCCAGGCGCGCCCTGATGGGTTGTGCCCACCTTGGTGACCTCCTGCACCGCCTCTTTGCTCTATAAATATCCCAATATTCCAGAAACCCTAGGAGAGTCGACAAAAATCAATTCCAACCGCCGCAAGTTCCAGAAACCACAGATCCAATCTAGACACCATCACGGAGGGGTTCATCATCCTCATTGGTGCCTCTCCGATGATGCGTGAGTAGTTCATTGTAGACCTACGGGTCCGTAGTTAGTAGCTAGATGGCTTTCTCTCTCTCTTTTGATTCTCAATACAACGGTCTCTCGGAGATCTATTTGATGTAACTCTTTTTTGCGGTGTGTTTGTTGGGATCTGATGAACTTTGAGTTTATGATCAGATCAATTTTTTTATACATGAAAGTTATTTGAGTCTTTTGATCTCTTATATGCATGATTACTTATAGCCTCGTATTTCTTCTCCGATATTTGGGTTTTGTTTGGCCAACTTGATCTATTTATCTTGCAATGGGAAGAGGTGCTTTGTGATGGGTTCGATCTTACGGTGCTTGATCCCAGTGACAGAAGGGGAAATGACACGTATGTATCGTTGCTATTAAGGATAACAAGATGGGGTCTATTTCTACATAAATAGATCTTGTCTGCATCATGTCATCGTTCTTATTGCATTACTCCATTTTTTTATGAACTTAATACACTAGATGCATGCTGGATAGCGGTCGATGTGTGGAGTAATAGTAGTAGATGCAGGCAGGAGTCGGTCTACTAATCTTGGACGTGATGCCTATATAATGATCATTGCCTGGATATCGTCATGATTATTTGAAGTTCTATCAGTTGCCCAACAGTAATTTGTTTACCCACCGTTTGCTATTTTTCTCGAGAGAAGCCACTAGTGAAACCTACGGCCCCCGGGTCTCTTCTTTAATATATTTGCCTTCGCGATCTATTTTTATTTGCTTTTATTTTCAGATCTATTAATCCAAAAATACAAAAATACCTTGCTGCAATTTTTACTTATTTATTTTATCTCGCGTTCCCGCGAGATCTATTTATCCAATCTACTACAATTTTATCTATCCTTTTACCCGTTAGGGATTGACAACCCCTCTCTTACGTCGGGTTGCAAGTATTTGTTCTTTGTGTGCAGGAGTTGTTTACATGGTGTTGCGTGGTTCTCCTACTGGTTCGATAACCTTGGTCTCATCACTGAGGGAAATACCTACCATTGCTGTGCTGCATCATCCCTTCCTCTTTGGGGAAATACTGACGTAGTTCAAGCAAACATCAAAAGGAATTTCTGGCGCCGTTGCCGGGGAGACATCATCAACATCTATCAGGTTCCTAATCACAAATCTCATCTCCTTGCAATTTACATTATTGGCCATTTGCCTCTCATTTTCATCTCCCCCACTTCACAAAAATTTGTCGTTTTATTCGCCCTCTTTTTCGTTCACCGTTTTTCTCGTCAGATCTCATGTTTGCTTGTGTTGCCATGTGCCTTCTATTTGCTTGCATCTTCGCTTGCTAAAAATCTATTGTTATGGATCCTCATCCACTTGCTAATCTTTTCAAAAGATCCAATTATGATGAACCAATTGCTAGTGAATTGAGTTCACTAGATTATCTTTATGAAGTTTTGCTTGAGATTTATGAATGTGAAAATTGTGATGAAGTGTTAAACGAAGGAATTTATAAAGTGGTTCATGATAGCTCCTTGAATGAAAAGCATGATTGCAATGATGTTATTATAAATTCTATTAATATCAATTGTGCTAATAATATGCAAAACCCCAAGCTTGGGGATGCTAATTTTGATATGTCCACTACTTATTGCAATGATCATGATTGGGGTGATTCTTCTTATGATCTTGAAAATTTATTTAAGCCTCATGATGAATATGTTATTGATAATAATGTTTGCAATAATATTGAAAGTGGGTTTGGAAGAGTGTCAACTTTAGGTAAAAATAATCCCACATATTTGGAGAGTGTTCAATCTTATGAAATTTTTGATAAAAGTGGGCTTGGAGAGGTCATGACTTTATTTGATGATAATCCCACTATTTTGGAAGAGTGTCAACTTTGCATGCATGTGGATCATGTAGAGAATATGTTACGTGATAGCTATATTGTTGAGTTTGAATATGATCCCACATGTAATTATTATGAGAGAGGGAAATATGGTTGTAGAAATTTTCATGTTACTAAATTACCTCTCTTCATGTTGAGATTGCTATTGTTTTCTTCCATGCATATGCTAGATCTTGCTTGTCTTGCTAATTTGTTTTCCTATAAAATTCCTATGCATCGGAAATATGTTAGACTTAAATATGTTTGTCACATGTTTTATGATGCTCGCTTTGTGTTTTCATTATTATCTTTCATGTGAGCATCAATAAAATCTTATGCCTAGCTAAGGGCATAAAACGATAGCGCTTGTTGGGAGGCAACCCAATGAATAAAATTTATTTTAGTTTTTTTATTTCTGTTCTTGAGTGTTTGCACAATTATTCTACTGTTATGATTGTGTTATTTGTGTTTTAATTAGTGTTTGTGCCAAGCAAAGCCTTTGGGATGATTTGGGTGACAGTTGATTTGATCTTGCTGAAAAACAGAAACTTTTGCACTCAGGAAAACAATTCTTATTTTTAACAGGAAAATGATTTTGTTTTGATTCTTTTTTAATAAGATTAATAAACAAATTTCTCACGTTGTCCTAATTTTTCAGAATTTTTTGAGTTACATAAGTATTCGAAGTTTTCAGATTGCTACAGACTGTTCTGTTTTGGACAGATTCTGTTTTCTTTGCGTTGTGTGCTTGTTTTGATGATTCTATGGTTTCCTTTGAAGAGTTTTTGCCATAGAAAAGTTGGAATACAGTAGATATAATGCAAAAATAAAATATGAATGGGTTTGCAACAGTACTTATAGTAGTGATTTGCTTTCTTATACTAACGGATCTCACGAAGGTTTTGTTGAGTTTTGTGTGATTGAAGTTTTCAAGTTTTGGGTGAGATCACGATGGATGAAGGAATAAGGATTAGCAAAAGGCTAAGCTTTGGTATGCCCGAGGCACCCCAAGGTAATATTCAAGAAGTATCAAGCAACTAAGCTTGGGATGCCCCCGAGTGGCATCCCCTCTTTCTTCTAACGACCATCAGTATTTTACATGGAACTATAATTTTATTCGTCACATATTATGAGTTTTGCTTGGAGCGTCTTGTATGATATGAGTCTTTGCTTGTTTTGCTTTTTATTTTATGTCTTGAATCCTTGCTGGACACACCTTTTTTAGAGAGCCAAAAATTATGATATGCTTGCTCCTATGCTTCACTTAAATCTTTAGAGCCTTGGAATTGCTCTAGTGCTTCACTTATATCTTTTTTAGCACGGTGTGCGTTATTATTTTTGAAGAAATGCTCTCATGCTTCACTTATATTTATTTGGGAGTTAGTAAAATTTTGAAGAAATTCTCTCTTGCTTCACTTAAATTAATTTGAGAGAAAAAAATATGATGCTCATGTTCTTCACTTATATTTGTTTGAGCTTATTAAAAGCAACATATGAAATTAGTCCCAAAGTGATAGATATCCAAGGAGGATATAATAAAAACTTTCTTGAAGATCATTGGACAAAATAAACTTGATTCTTTGTAATAGTTCTGAGATATGATGATAGTGATATGTGAGACATGTTGATGGGTAATTATGCTTTAGTAAGAATATTGGTGTTAAGGTTCGTGATTCCCTATGCAAGCACGAAAGTCAATAGTTATGCAATGAAATTACATCCTACTTGTGGTGCATTATTCAGTGTTAGTTATGCTTAATGCTCGCGTATGAGATTTTTCGTTTCTTGGTTGGATGCTTCTCAATCTTTTGCTAGCCTTCATTATGCACTAAGTATGATCACTACTTGTGCATCCAAATCCTTTAAACCAGTTTTTGCCATATGAGTCCACTATATCTACCTATATGCGGTATTTCCGTGCCGTTCTAAGAAAATTTGTATGTGCCATCTCTAATTTTCAAAATAAACTTCTCTTTTGTGTGCTCGTACCGCTCGCGAAATGGTAGGGGGTGGCTAATATATTTCCATGCTAGATGTGTTACTCTCACGATGAGTGTTTATTCACTTGTCATTGCATGAGAGTACGACAAAGGTATTCGGGATGCCCAGTCCCGAAATGAAAAATGAATTTACTTTATGTTGTCTCAAAATGCAAATACAAAGATACCATCTACTTGGCACAATCTACTTTGATCAATGTCTTCCACAGAGATCCTATTGCCTAATTTAAATGAAGAACGCATGACCTAAATTTAAATGAAGAACCATTATTTATCGAAATTCGATGTGGCTGGTTATTATCATATGGCAGCACCACCTGAAAGCATCATATAGCAGGAGCAGCTCATAGCAACTCATCATACAGCAGCAGCAGCTAGCAATTCATCATATACCAGCAGCAGCTCATAGCAATTCATCATATAGCAGCATCAGGAGCAGCTCATAGCAATTCATCATATAGCAGCAGCAGGAGCAGCTAATAGCAACTCATCATATAGCAGCAGCAGCTCATAGCAATTCATCATATAGCAGCAGCAGCTCATAGCAATTCATCGTATAGCAGTAACAGGAGCAGCTCATTGCAATGCATCATATAGCAGCAGCAGCAGCTCATAGCAATTCATCATATAGCGGATCAGAATGAAAATTTGGCAAAAAATCAGAGGAGATCCTCACCTTGTTGGATGAGATCATCCTTCAACAGCACCTCAAGGCCACGGCCTGGGAGGAGGGGAGGGGGAACGAGGTGCCTTCTCCCGGAGTGGGACATCGGCCGTAGTTGTGCGGCGCCCGCCGGACTAGTGCGTTCGACGGACCACAGCGGAACAGCTGCTGGAGACCATGAGAATGAGGGGCGGCGCCAGAGGGAGGAGCAGCCGGGGAGATTTGGCCCTACCCACCGGCCATGTAGCCTAGCTAGACAGAGCATCGTTGAGGACCAGGCCATATGGGACCAGTGGCGACGGCTCACTGGAGGAACCCTAGCACTGCAGGCAGGGGATCGAGGTAGAGGGAAAGGGGAGAGGAGATGCAAGTGGGCAGGGCAATGAACGCTTGCGTGTTTGTTTTTACTTGAGGGTCAGGTGTGACGCGGGCGTGAGCAGTGGCATTTTGAGTGTAATATAGGCAGACAACAGAGTCATTTCACTATTCCCCTTCCCTTCAATTTTTAGTGAGCTTCTACCCGAAGCACCCCCCCTCCAAAGCGAAATAAGTTAGGCCCAAGCCCATAACTCAAAGATGACTTCTTTACATCTTTTATGGCTTATTTTGACAATAAGCTCTGAAAAGGCGGAATAGAACTGGCCCTTAACCTGCAATTCAATTGTGCGTGCAATAATGAATCTCTCCTGCCTGCTATAGTGTACATTTAGGCATCATACATGGCATAACCTAATACACATGCATTTCATTATAGAATCTGAAATATGCAATGTTTATGTTAGTTCATACGTTGCACATGATGTTTAAGTGCCCCTTAAATCTGGTCAGTCAAGTGATGGTCTTTAAGCCTCCTTCTATGTTTCTTTTCTTGATATGTAAGATTTCCTCACACATCTGTTCAATTGCTTGTTTGTATCAGTCAGCCATACTAGGACTGTTTGCTTTGGTTACTTGTTGTTCTTGACCTAACAGAGCTTGTCAATGATTTAAACACTAAGGGCTGCTATAGTGGGGGCTTGTATAACTCATAGGTGACATAAAGGTTTGGCTGTACACTAAAGTAGGCTCTCCAAGAGTACCTGGAGATCCAGTTCGAAGGTCTTCCTAGTTTTTACACAGTGCACACATAGTAAATGCTCATTTCATTGTGTGCAAGAGATGTGGCATGTTTCATTATGTGGTGTTGTTTTGTTATAAACTCATCCTTTTGTGTTGTTCACAGACTGGAAAGTATGCATATTTATCTTCCAAGGAGACCAGTAACTAGTTTGTGTCACCTTGCAGAGGGGGTGCAATGAATATAAGATTGAGGATTTCCAAGTACAAGATGTTAGGAAGGAGCCTTGCAAGAGAAGGAGGAGCAGCGCTGAGCCTGTTCAACCAGTTATGGTAAGTCACTGTATTACAATTACCACGACATCATATTTGTCTGACATTGTGCTTTGATGTTTGCTTGAACTACGTCGGTATTTCCCCAAAGAAGAAGGGATGATGCAGCACAGTAACGGTAGGTATTTCCCTCAGTGATGAGACCAAGGTTATCGAACCAGTAGGAGAACCACGCAACACCACGTAAACAGCTCCTGCACACAAAGAACAAATACTTGCAACCCGACGTAAGAGAGGGGTTGTCAATCCCTCACGGGTAAAAGGATAGGTAAAATTGTAGTAGATTGGATAAATAGATCTCGCGGGAACGCGAGATAAAATAAATAAGTAAAAATTGCAGCAAGGTATTTTTGTATTTTTTGGATAAATAGATCTGAAAATAAAAGCAAATAAAAATAGATCGCAAAGGCAAATATATTAAAGAAGAGACCCGGGGGCCGTAGGTTTCACTAGTGGCTTCTCTCGAGAAAAATAGCAAACGGTGGGTAAACAAATTACTGTTGCCAATTGATAGAACTTCAAATAATCATGACGATATCTAGGCAATGATCATTATATAGGCATCACGTCCAAGATTAGTTGACCGACTCCTGCCTGCATCTACTACTATTACTCCACACATCGACCGCTATCCAGCATGCATCTAGTGTATTAAGTTCATGGAGAAACGGAGTAATGCAATAAGAACAATGACATGATGTAGACAAGATCTATTTATGTAGAAATAGACCCCATCTTGTTATCCTTAATAGCAACGATACATACGTATCGTTTCCCCTTCTGTCACTGGGATCAAGCACCGTAAGATCGAACCCATCACAAAGCACCTCTTCCCATTGCAAGATAAATAGATCAAGTTGGCCAAACAAAACCCAAATATCGGAGAAGAAATACGAGGCTATAAGTAATCATGCATATAAGAGATCAAAAGACTCAAATAACTTTCATGGATAAAAACATAGATCTGATCATAAACTCAAAGTTCATCGGATCCCAACAAACACACCGCAAAAAAGAGTTACATCAAATAGATCTCCGAGAGACCGTTGTATTGACAATCAAAAGAGAGAGAGGAAGCCATCTAGCTACTAACTACGGACCCGTAGGTCTACAATGAACTACTCACGCATCATCGGAGAGGCACCAATGAGGATGATGAACCCCTCCGTGATGGTGTCTAGATTGGATCTGTGGTTTCTGGAACTTGCGGCGGCTGGAATTGATTTTCGTCGACTCCCTTAGGGTTTCTGGAATATTGGGGTATTTATAGAGCAAAGAGGCGGTGCGGGAGGTCACCGAGGTGGGCACAACCCATCAGGGCGCACCTAGGGGGCCCAGGCGCACCCTGGTGTCTTGTGCTCACCTCAGGCCCCCTCTTCGGTACTTCTTTGGCCCGCTGGATGTCTTCTAGTCCAAAAAAATCTCCAAAAAGTTTCGCTGCGTTTGAACTCCGTTTGGTATTGATTTCCTGCGAAGTAAAAAACAAGCAGAAAACAGCAACTGGCACTTGGCACTATGTCAATAGGTTAGTCCCAAAAAATGATATAAAGTTGCTACAAAATGATTGTAAAACTTCCAAGAATGATAATATAACAGCATGGAACAATCAAAAATTATAGATACGTTGGATACGTATCCGCATCCCCAAGCTTAATTCCTGCTCGTCCTCGAGTAGGTAAATGATAAAAACAGAATTTTTGATGTGGAATGTTGCCTAACATGTTCATCACATAATCTTTTCTTTGTAGCATGGACATTTGGACTTTTATATGATTCAAAGCAATAATCTAGTTTTGACATGAGGACTTTAATACTCAAGCATATCAACAAGCAACCATGTCTTTCAAAATATCAACGCTAAAGCAAGCTATCCCTAGCCCATTATGCTCAATCATTGATCCATTCATGAAACACACTCGCACATTAGCTACACCCAATGCTCAAGTACGATCATAGTGCCCCTTAGTTGGCGCTTTATAAGAGAAGATGGAGACTCAAATAAAAATTGCATAAAGTAAATAGAAAGGCCCTTCGCGGAGGGAAGTAGGGATTTGTAGAGGTGCCAGAGCTCAAAGCGAAAAAATAATAGAGATAAAAAAACATTTTTGGAGGCATGCTTTTCCTGCCAACAAGAACGATCAAGAAGTTCCCAATACTTTCCATGCTAGATATATCATAGGCGGTTCCCAAACACAAAATAAAGTTTATTCCTTTTTCCACCATACTTTCACTTTCCATGGCTAACCGTATCCACGGGTGCCCTCCATACCAACACTTTCCAAGGAATTTATTATTTGACAACATAAAGTAAATTCATTTTTCATTTCGGGACTGGGCATCCCTAATACCTTTGCCGTACTCTCGTGCAATGACAAGTGAATAAACACTCATCGTGAGAATAACACATCTAGCATGGAAATATATTAGCCACCCCCTACCGTTTCGCGAGCGGTACGAGCACACAAAAGAGAAGTTTATTTTGAAAATTAGAGATGGCACATACAAATTTGCTTAGAACAGCATGGAAATACCGCATATAGGTAGGTATAGTGGACTCATATGGCAAAAACTGGTTTAAAGGATTTGGATGTACAAGTAGTGATCATACTTAGTGCAAAATGAAGGCTAGCAAAAGATTGAGAAGCATCCAACCAAGAAACAAAAAATCTCATACGTGAGCATTAAGCATAACTAACACTGAATAATGCACCACAAGTAGGATGTAATTTCATTGCATAAGTATTGACTTTCGTGCTTGCATAGGGAATCACGAACCTTAACACCAATATTCTTACTAAAGCATAATTACTCATTAACATATCTCACATATCACTATCATCATATCTCAAAACTATTACAAAGAATCAAGTTTATTTTGTCCAATGATCTTCATGAAAGTTTTTATTATATCCTCCTTGGATATCTATCACTTTGGAACTAATTTCATATGTTGCTTTTAATAAGCTCAAACAAATATAAGTGAAGAAAATGAGCATCATATTTCTTTCTCTCAAATTAATTTAAGTGAAGCAAGAGAGAATTTCTTCAAAATTTTACTAATTCCCAAATAAATATAAGTGAAGCATGAGAGCATTTCTTCAAAAATAATAAAGCACACCGTGCTCAAAAAGATATAAGTGAAGCACTAGAGCAATTCCAAGGCTCTAAAGATTTAAGTGAAGCATAGGAGCAAGCATAGCATAATTTTTGGCTCGCTCAAAAAGGTGTGTCCAACAAGGATTCAAGACTCAAAATAAAAATCAAAACAAGCAAAGACTCATATCATACAAGATGCTCCAAGCAAAACTCATAATATGTGACGAATAAAAATATAGTTCCAAGTAAAATACCGATGGTCGTTAGAAGAAAGAGGGGATGCCACTCGGGGGCATCCCCAAGCTTAGTTTCTTGATACTTCTTGAATATTACCTTGGGGTGCCTCGGGCATCCCCAAGCTTAGCCTTTTGCTAATCCTTATTCCTTCATCCATCGTGATCTCACCCAAAACTTGAAAACTTCAATCACACAAAACTCAACAAAACCTTCATGAGATTTGTTAGTATAAGAAAGCAAATCACTACTATAAGTACTGTTGCAAACCCATTCATATTTTATTTTTGCATTATATCTACTGTATTCCAACTTTTCTATGGCAAAAACTCTTCAAAGGAAACCATAGAATCATCAAAACAAGCACACAATGCAAAGAAAACAGAATCTTTCAAAAACAGAGAAGTCTGTAGCAATCAGAAAACTTAGAATACTTCTATAACTCCAAAAATTCTGAAAAATTAGTAAAACGTGAGAAATTTGTTTATTAATCTTCTACAAAAAGAATCAAATCAAAAGAACTCTTCTGTTAAAAATGAGAATTATTTTCCTGAGCGCAAAAGTTTCTGTTTTTCAGCAAGATCAAATCAACTATCACCCAAATCATCCCAAAGGCTTTGCTTGGCACAAACACTAATTTAAACCACAAAAACACATCTAACCAGAGGCATAATTGGGTATTTTATTTAAAACAGCAAGAAAACAAAAAAGCAAAAAGATACAAGTTGGGTTGCCTCCCAACGAGCGCTATCGTTTTACGCCCCTAGCTAGGCATAATGCAAAGGATCTAAGTATTGTCATCTTTGTTCTTGTTTTCCTTAGAGGTGTTTGTCTCAGGAGGTTTTGCAAAAACAACAAAAAACACCTCATCCATAGAGACTTTAGCACTATCAATTTGCTAATCATTGTATCCCCTTTGATTTTCGGCAACAATCCAAGAATAGTGTTGATTAACATCATTGAAAACTTGTTGGATAATATCTAAAACAGGAACTTGCTTTTTAAGATTCTCATCAAAGATTTGATTATCCCCAAGCAAATGTCTTAATGCGCAATCACTATTATAGAGAATTTCATCTATCATGGATTTTTCATGATTCATACCATAAAAATCAAAGATTTCCCTAGCTTCCCGTATTATGTAGTCAAATTCATTCATAAGAACAAGAGTAGCCAACTTTTTAGCTTTAGGATTCTTTATAACGGGTTGCTCATAAAACAATCTTTGCAGGGTAGGATGAGTACGAATAAATTTATTTCAAGTTTCAGAACTAGTGCTGAAATAGCTTCCGCATAAGATTTAGTCCTTTTAAGTATAGGAGCATCATCAAGACTTAAGTTTCCAACACAATTGAAAAATTCTTGGGTATGTTCTTTTCCCATAACCTTTCCTTGCCGCAAAATAAAAGTTTTAGCATCCAGATTGCCTGATCTTACAATTTAGGAGTCAGGCCATCATCTATTTCTGCCATACCATAATCACTCATGATTACAAGCAAAGGATAGATCTGACGAGAAAACGGCGAACGAAAAAGAGGGCGAATAAAACGGCAAATTTTGTGAAGTGGGGGAGAGGAAAACGAGAGGCAAATGGCAAATAATGTAAATTGCAAGGAGATGAGATTTGTGATTAGGAACCTGGTAGATGTTGATGATGTCTCCCTGGCAACGGCGCCAGAAATTCCTTTTGATGTTTGCTTGAACTACGTCGGTATTTCCCCAAAGAGGAAGGGATGATGCAGCACAGTAACGGTAGGTATTTCCCTCAGCGATGAGACCAAGGTTATCGAACCAGTAGGAGAACCACGCAACACCACGTAAACAGCTCCTGCACACAAAGAACAAATACTTGCAACCCGACGTAAGAGAGGGGTTGTCAATCCCTCACGGGTAAAAGGATAGGTAAAATTGTAGTAGATTGGATAAATAGATCTTGCGGGAACGCGAGATAAAATAAATAAGTAAAAATTGCAGCAAGGTATTTTTGTATTTTTTGGATTAATAGATCTGAAAATAAAAGCAAATAAAAATAGATCGCGAAAGCAAATATATTAAAGAAGAGACCCGGGGGCCGTAGGTTTCACTAGTGGCTTCTCTAGCAAACGGTGGGTAAACAAATTACTGTTGGGCAATTGATAGAACTTCAAATAATCATGACAATATCCAGGCAATGATCATTATATAGGCATCACGTCCAAGATTAGTAGACCGACTCCTGCCTGCATCTACTACTATTACTCCACACATCGACCACTATCCAGCATGCATCTAGTGTATTAAGTTCAAGGAGAAATAGAGTAATGCAATAAGAACAATGACATGATGTAGACAAGATCTATTTATGTAGATATAGACCCCATCTTGTTATCCTTAATAGCAACGATACATACGTGTCGTTTCCCCTTCTGTCACTGGGATCAAGCACCGTAAGATCGAACCCATCACAAAGCACCTCTTCCCATTGCAAGATAAATAGATCAAGTTGGCCAAACAAAACCCAAATATCGGAGAAGAAATACGAGGCTATAAGTAATCATGCATATAAGAGATCAAAAGACTCAAATAACTTCCATGGATAAAAACATAGATCTGATCATAAACTCAAAGTTCATCGGATCCCAACAAACACACCGCAAAAAAGAGTTACATCAAATAGATCTCTGAGAGACCGTTGTACTGAGAATCAAAAGAGAGAGAGGAAGCCATCTAGCTACTAACTACGGACCCGTAGGTCTACAATGAACTACTCACGCATCATCGGAGAGGCACCAATGAGGATGATGAACCCCTCCATGATGGTGTCTAGATCGGATCTATGGTTTCTGGAACTTGCGGTGGCTAGAATTGATTTTCGTCGACTCCCCTAGGGTTTCTGGAATATTGGGGTATTTATAGAGCAAAGAGGCGGTGCGGGAGGTCACTGAGGTGGGCACAAGACATCAGGGCGCGCCTGGGCCCCCAGGCGCGCCCTGGTGTCTTGTGCTCACCTCGGGCCCCCTCTTCGGTAGTTCTTTGGCCCACTGGATGTCTTCTGGTCCAAAAAAAATCTCCAAAAAGTTTCGCTATGTTTGGACTCCGTTTGGTATTGATTTCCTGCGAAGTAAAAAACAAGCAGAAAATAGCAACTGGCACTTGGCACTATGTCAATAGGTTAGTCCCAAAAAATGATATAAAGTTGCTATAAAATGATTGTAAAACATCCAAGAATGATAATATAACAGCATGGAACAGTCAAAAATTATATATACGTTGGAGATGTATCATGCTTGCGTAGGGTTCTTCACCTGTAACCCAGTCATTGGGCCATTGATTAAAACCCCCTCCGCTCACTACTATATGATGTTCTAACTTTTTGTAAATCAGATGTATGTAAACACATTTTAATGTGTCTGTTCACTCATTATGGATGTAGTCTACTTTTAAATATCTAAAACATCTTATAGTAGTGAACAGTGTGAAACTGCTTCCTGCCATGGTAGAGTTGTCGATGTCATAAATGTCATAACCAAATGCATATTCACATCATTAGCCTCCCTATCATTACTAGGATATTGATTACATACTAGTCGAGATACTTCATAGGGGGCAAACAATATTACATTACTTGTTCTTTTATATAGTAAATGTAGCTAGGCCATGGATGTTATTGAGGCGTGCATGTATGCATGCTGCCAACTCAACAGTTCAATTGCTTGTTTGTTTCAGGCATAGTTAAATTGCTCTTTTCAATTGCTTTATTTGTCCTCAGTTAATGAGATGCCCAAACAATGATGCCTGATGTTGGGTACTTGTATAACTATTAGTTGACATAATTAAAGGCCTTACCATTTAATTACTCTGGCAAAGTGTGCCTGAACCTTTGAAGTCTATTAACAAACTATTACTGCATGAGGCTCACAATCTAGTTCATACTAGGCTAATGATTGCATAGTTTTGCTTGTTGTAGTAGGTTTGTATGAATCCCTCTGCTGTTCATTATGCTCCCTAAGACTTTAATTGAGCTATAGAATGGCCAACTGCTTGCTTACTTATATGCAAGATATATATATATATATATATATATATATATATATATATAGAGTAGCACTATTATGATCATGGTATTAGAATAGTTATTTGGATCACAGCCAGCCCTATAAGGGCCCGACAGCTCCCTCCCGAACTTCCAAACCCCACAGCTCGAGTAGGTGCCCGACCAAGGGCCGTGATTTGCGTCCATCCCCATCGGGATCCCGACCCAGCCTCCCCTCCCCTCTCGTCCCCTCGACCACCGATCGACCGTCGCCTCTACCGTGACTCGCCGCCGACGACCGGATCTAGATCCTCCCCTCCCATCTACCACCGTCGCCGACCAGATCCAGCTCCGCCCCCTCCGTCGCCACCTCCTGTCCGACCGCTGGCACGGGCAACCAAGCGACGGCGGACGCCGGCGCGAGGGAGCCCGCGTCGCCTGGAGGCGGTGAAGCCGCCGGACTTTCTGCGACGAACCGCCATGGACTTTCGGAAGCCTCCTCCTTCCATCCTTACCTCCGGATGGCTTAGCAGAAAAATTGAAGGCCAAGGCGCAAGGTACGGCGAACAACGCGGCCAAGGGAGCATCTCAGCGGCGGAGGCCGCATCGGCGGTGCCTTCAAATCTAGCAACGAACGCGGCACCACAGGTACATGAACTTCCTCCCTCTTCTTGCCTCCTCCTTCAATCTTGCCTTACCTGATCTTCTTGCTTCAAGCAGATGAACTTCACGCCCTCTGCAAGACATGGAATGCCATGGGATTCCTCTCCCAACTCTCCGATGAATTACTCTCAAGGTGGCCTATCTACTGCTGGAAAAAGGCTGGCCGAACTTCTATCCAAGGTATGGTTGAACTTCCTGCTGTCTGTTATTTTCTTTCAGCCATGTGAAGTTCTGGTAGTGTGTGAGCCTCAGTCCAGGCTGCAAAAATTAAAAAACCTGCCTGCATTCATATGTAAAAAACCATGTGAAGTTCAACTAGTAAGTGGGCTAGAGTTCAGGTTGGTATGTATCTGGTTGTGTGCAGAAAAAAAAGGAAAAAACAAACAAACATGTGATCACATGAAGGTCAGGTTGGAGGTCAGGTTGGTATGCACTAGTAAGTTCAACCATGAAAGCACATGAAGGTCAGGTTTTTAACTGTAGACAGTATTTCCCCTTTGCAAACCAGAAGTTCAGTCTCTGGAGAGTGCTCAGTTCATGTACAGAAAAAAATCAAATAGTGTAGAATTCAGAATGTGAGGTTCATTCTATGAAGAGTGCTCAGTTCAGGTACACAAGTATAGGCAGATGCTCAGCTCAGTTCAGAGTGTGATACCTGTCCTAGGAAAAATATGTACATGAACAACACTTTTTATGAGAAGTTCAGGCTATGAATAATGCTCAGTTCAGCTACACCAGTATAGGTAGATGTGACTTGTGTGCTAACACATTCTTTTTTTTATGCCAGCAGGATGAGAGACACAGAAAGAAGGTTAGAACTTCCCAGCAGAAAGTACACAACCCTAAGCATGTACGCGTTGTGCCGCCCCCTCAATGGGTCACACCTCAAACGCACCAACAGCATTCCCAATCTGCTCCACACCAAAATTGGGTGACACACGAAACACATGCAGACTTCCAAGATGCTGGGTCACAGCCCGATCCGCACCACTTTGCACCTCCACCTAATTGGGTGACGCCGAAAATCCCCCGCGGATTCTTTGTATGCACCAGCAGACTTCCAGACACACCGATAGAGGAGGGTGTTAGCTCAAGTCCTGCGTGTAACTCTTGAGGTTATCCTGTGTGTAACTCTGGAGGTTATCCTGATGTGGCTCGTCAATGTGAAAGGGCATCAAGTAAACCGGATGCCAGGACAAATCCAACAAGAACACACACACGGAGGAGAGTGCTCTGCACACTACCGTCGTTGGATGCTGCTGCTGCTACAACTCGGGATCATACGGGACATGAGGTAGATGGATTGCTTCACAGAACAAAAGAGCAAACTAAAACCAGGATCGCCATACCTCCACAACCACCACAAGCAGAAAGGACGCAAACAAGAGAGAGGCCATCTTCAGCCCTCCTTCCTCCTCGTGATCCACTCCTGCACCCTGCTATGATAACTCCGCCGTGCCCCATCCTAGAGGGCCAGCAGTAGACTCCGGTGGAGTTGCGATCATACACGCACGTAAGTGATCAAAATTTAAGTATTTATATATGCATCTTGTATGATCTGCAATTTTTCTGCTCCCTCCAGGATAACAAATTTATAAACTGCATTTTAACGTACCGTTTGGATTTTTTTTCTTTTTCTGCACATGCCGGATCTCCCGAATTATCTAATACCAAGACTAAAGATGCCATTCAAGAATGTAGAGAAAGCCAGGGAATTTTACAATAGATACGCCAGACACGCTGGTTTTGGAATCAGGAAGACGGGAGGGAATGACAATCACAAGTATTTTGTTTGCGCGTTCCAAGGGAAACACACAACTTCTGTTTCAGAGGCTGACAGGAAGTGAAACAAAACATCGCAGAGGACAGGCTGCAATGCAAGAATGAGGGTGAAGGTGCAGGAGGATAACACATGTGTGGTAGTGGACATTGAATACAATCATAATCACCACCTCATGCAAACTGATGACATGCTGGTATTCTTGCACTCACACAAGAATTATGACCCCACTATTTTGGAGTACGTAAAGCTCTTGCAGTACCATGATGTCAAACATACAACAATCATGTCCATGCTATCCAAAAATGAAGATGGAAGCTACTTCCTAAGCATGACCGGACGAGACCTACTAAACTAGTAAGTATTGAAAAATGCACATACTGTAATGTACATAGCATCCTAAGTCACCACCCTTGCTAGCAAAAATAACAAATGCATGTTTGCATATAATTTGCAGGAAAGCCATGAATGCAAGGAAAGATGATTTGGATGATGTATTGAAACTTGTATCTTTCTTTAAAGACATGAAGGCAATCAATGATGAGTTTTTCTATGACATACAAGTAGACAGCGACAATGCAATTAAAAACATTTTCTGGTCCAATGCAAGCTGCCGAGGAGCATATCAAGACTTTGGTGATTGCGTAACATTCGACACAACTTACAAGACTAACAGATTTCATATGCCTCTAGGAGTGTTTGTTGGAACAAACCACCATTTGCAGTCAACGATATTTGTTGTTGCCCTAATCAGAGACGAAGATGCAAAGTCATTCAAGTGGCTGTTCGATACATTTGTACGGTGCATGAACAACAAACACCCAACTTGCATTCTAACAGGTAAGTTCAAAAAAACTCTACAAGTTTCATCATCTTTTCAGCTCTGGGTGTATTTTGGGTATACTGGTTTTAACTGAAAATAATGTAAACCAAGCAGTTCAACCACTGGTAGCACGGAAGTCCAACAACAGTACAAGAAGCAAAATTATATGTCACATGTTTAGAAAAATATAGTTCTGGATGTGAAGTTCAAATACAGGAATCATAGAAGTTCAAGAACACTGCTGTAAAAAAAAATATGTAACATGTTCAGAAAAATATAGTTTTGTCTGTGAAGTTCAAGCACTGGTACCACAGAAGTTCAACAACACTGCTATAAGAAAAATTTGTGTGACATTATTAGATAGTCCTACTGCTGCCTGTGAAGTTCAAGTACTTGTATCACATAAGTTCAACAACACTGCTGTAAAGAAAAACATATGTGACATTATTAGATAGTCCCACTGCTACCTGTGAAGTTCAATCACTGTTACCACAGAAGTTCAACACCACTGCTATAAGAAAATTTTGTGTGACATTACTAGGTAGTCCTACTGCTGCCTGCGAAGTTCAAGTACTTGTATCACATAAGTTCACCATCAGTGCAAAAGAAAGCAAGTTTCATTTTTTTTAATTCATGCAGACCAGTGCCCGTCAATGGCGAAAGCTATACCACAATCATTCCCAAATACCGTCCACAAGCTATGTCGTTGGCACATCCTGAAGAAGTTCAAGGAATACCTCGCGTTGCTGTACAAAAAGTATAAAACATTCAAAGAGGAGTTCACAGCTATATTAAACTGGCCGTTAATGCCAACAGAGTTTGAAGCTGCCTAGGCTGCACTCGTGCAAAAGTACAACCTGCAGAATGACCAGATGATGATGCAGCTGTGGTGTGATAGGAAACTATGGATATCAGCATATTACAAGAACATTTTCTGTGCTAGAATGACTTCTACACAACGAAGCGAGAGCATGAATCACGTGCTCAAGAGAGGGTTTGTCAAGGGGACCCAGAACCTACACAAGTTTGCTAGGCAGGTAAATGCTTGCATACAAACTCAGATGTAGAAGGAGAATGAGCAAACAATGGCCAGCATGGTATTAAGACAAAAAAAAACACCCCCATATTGTGAGTTCCTTGAACATGTGCACTTGGTATTTAAAATGAAACCCATGACTCTGCTCGACTAATATCTTATTTTTTGACATGTGCAGAGCAATCCTGTGACAAAAACAAATTACGGCTACGAGGAAGACATGGCTATCAAGTACACGAGAGCCATGTACAACAATATGAGGAATAGGATGAGAAAAGCCACACTATTTCGCGCAAAGCCTACAGTAGAGGCCACTAAGTACCTTGTGTACTACCACAACAAGGGTGGCCATGATGATGAAGAAAGATTTGCCTGGTTAAAGCATGAATTCCAGGTTTTAGCTGACCCAGAGAATGAAATATATGAGTTTGAATGCAAGCTTTGGACACACACAGGTGAGCGGAAAAACAAACTCATTAAATAGCTAAACTAGTAGTATCATATCAATATATGAAACTCATTGCTGGCTCACAAACTATGTATTCTGCATTCATCACAAATGCAGGTCTGTTCTGCCTTCACATAATGAACATACTGGACAACCTGAAGCCTGACAAATTTCCAGACAAGTATATCCTGAAACGGTACACAAAGACTGCAAAATCACAACCAACATTTGATACAAGGGACTACAACACAATTGCATCGGATGGCAGCTCAAGACTATCCAAGAAAGACATCCTGCTGCAGCTAAATTTGACGGTTAACAAGAAAGTGATGAGATGTGAACAGCAATATGACAGAACCTTCTATGTTCTCAAGAGGCTCATGGAAGAACTTGATGCAATACATTCAGCAAATAAAGCAGATGCTGACGAAAGGATGGCTGAAGAGGATGCTGAAATTGAAGATGACCTTCATTATTATGAAGCTGAAATGCTCCAGACCGCTGCTCAAGCCGACCGATGCAAGCAGGATGTTGACCAATTAATGCAGCAGCAGCAGCAAGAGACAATAAAACTGCCACTGTACTCTGAAACAAAGGGTAGGAAGAAACTTTCTGCAGCAAAGAAAAGTGACCAAAGAGCTCAAATAAAGGCACCATCTGCAGATAGAGTCGTCGTGCTGTATGAGAATGGAATGCCACTTGGACACACGCAATGCAGTGTGTGCAAAAAGGTTGCAGGACACAACAAACTCACTTGTCCAACACTCTTAGAAAGAAAGGATGCCGAGGAGGTCAAGCAACCCAAAGTTCAAAAACAGCAGCCCAAAGTTCTAAAACAAAACAAGGGACCACACCCAGAGAAAGCTAGCAGCAGGCTTTGTAGCATATGCAAGGAATATGCTCCACACAATGCACGAATGTGTCCGAAGCGCGCAGAAGCTGAAAAGACAAGCCAAAAGCCATAAAAGAAATAGAAAGTAAAACCTAGAGCTAGCATCAAGAAAGTGGTGGAAGATGAAGAGGAGGATGAGGAAGACGAAGATGAAGACATCATCAAAGAAGAGGAAGACAAAGAGGAAGACGAAGAGGAAGATGAAGAGGAAGACGAAGAGGTACATGTCAAACAAAAACCACAACAAGCAAAGCCTAGAAGGAGCGCAAGGCTGATGAACAATTAGACTAGGTTGATTAAACAAAGTAAACTTATGTCATGTCAGTGTACAGAATGTTATTCCACTATTGAACAGTATTTTAGGAGAAGCTTACTTGAACTTCTATTGTAGAAGTTTCAAAGAAATTATACAGTAGAAGTTCAAGTAATCTTACTGTAGAAGTTCTGGTATATTATGAGAGGAGGTGCTGGTGATGTATTCCATAAAAGAGCAAGCAGGAATAAATGAACATACACTATGAAGTTCAAGTAATCTTACTATAGAAGTTCTGGTATATTATGAGAGGAGGTGCTGGTGATGTATTCCATAAAAGAGCAAGCAGGAATAAATGAAATATACACTATGAAGTTCAAGTAATCTTACTGTAGAAGTTCTGGTATATTATGAGAGGAGGTGCTAGTGATGTATTCCATAAAAGAGCAAGCATGAATAAATGAAATATACACTATGAAGTTCAAGTAAGCTTACAGAAGAAGTTCTGGTATAATAATTGATGTAGGAAAAATATGCTTGACAAATAAGTATTGTCGTATAAACTAAGCTAGTAAGTCTAAGACGACGCGTGCAGATATGAAGTTCTGTTTGGATACCTGGAGAAGTACACGTAGAATGCCGACAAGATAGAGAAACGTAAAGGAGTGTATGAGAATATTTTTACATGAAGTTCTAGTTGAAAACTATTCGCAGTTAAAAAATCACAAAAAGCACATATAGATTCTATGCAAAAGGCTACATCTTGATTGAGTTGAAAAATAATAATACATTATAAAACACAAAAATTCTCTCCATCTGAAACCAGCAGCCCAGCCAGATCTCAAGCAGAAGTTCAAGTTCATATGTTGGGGCCAAAATTAAACAACACTGGATTTGTCGGCATAAAACACTGTCCAAAAAAAACCAGCAGTTCAGCCAGAACCCAGGCAGAAGATCAAGTACATATGTTGGGGAAAAAACATACAACACTGGAATACTGAAAACGATGCAATACATTAAAATTCACAAGCCAATCATTCTTCATACCAGATACATTTATCCTCAATAACATAAATAACAGTGCTGCAGCTGTAGATATACAAATTACTAAACCATTCTTACAACCAAATCTTTACGAAATTGTTCCAATCATTATCAAACCAAATCTTTACGAAATCAAATCTACACTAAAAAACCAATGTTTCTACACGCAGAATTCACGGGCCCAAGGACTGGATCTCGGCAGGAAGCTCTCCACGCATAATTTCATTCTTCTCGCTGAAGACTAGAGTGTGCATGAACTCGGCCTTCCAGTCATCTACAGCAGCCTGCAAACAAAAAGAATGAAAGAATAAAAAAACAGTAAAGGATAACTAAAACCACAGCAGGAGCGTGTCGGCAAAAACACAAAAAAAACATGAAAGGATGATGAGACAAGAACAAGGACAAAACATACTTCCACATCACCAAAATCTTCAACAAGCTCATCGCCATCATATGTAGAGCAGAGCTTCACGGCGAAGAAACCACAATCACTATTCACTTGCTTTGGGACATCAATAAAAGTCGGCCTCTTTGCAATAGTCACCCAGTTTGGCTGCTTGCTCGCTTTGTACTCAGCCTTGCCGTACATCTCCTCCAGCAACCCAACGAATCTCTTGATCTGCCAGAAATGACAAATACAATAAAATCAAAAACATCTTAACCAAATAGCTAAGTTCAGGTACATAAAGCGACACTTGCATAGAGGCCGACTAAACGATACCAGAAGTTCAATTGTCAAATGATAGTCAGTTCAAGCACACAACTTTGAAGCAGTATTACCAAACAGATATAAAAATATTTTGTCAATGGAAGGCAGAATAAAATTCATGTCAAAAAGAGAATATGACGGGAGGTTCAGGCTAAGAAACACTCACGTTATTTTGGCAGTCTCCATGGAAACTTGTTCATGAAAGTCCCTTATTAGAGTAAGGAAGTGAATCAAGGATGTTAATGCTCCCACGATATCTATTCAGCACATACACACTGTAGTGCGCTATTTTATCAATTGGCTTGAAAAGTATCAAAAAAAGCTGCCAAGATTGAAAAAATGGTGAACACAAACTATAAACCATAAGTATTGAATAGCCGAGATGAACAAAAACTTCTTGACAAACTCAGCAAAAGGATGTACATAAATAAAAAAAGCAAGAGTTATGAAAACCTAACCAGCTTTGCGTTAAGAAGGTCTTCTTTCTTACGAACAAACATTGGGAGGAGTGCAGCCGATTTTTTTACATCGAATTTTGGAACTGATGCATCAAAAAAATCATACTCCAGGCAGTACTGCATTCACAAACAGACCATCAATCAAAAGATTAAGAACACAAAAATAATCATGACAAATAAAAACACCTCCCAATGCCACTTCACCAAAACTAGCGTAAAAAAGGGAGATAGGGTTACAAGAACAAAAACCTGTATGAAGTAGGGACTCAGAACAACCCTGTCAGCACAAGAGAAGATATCAGAGGTCTTCGGCTTATCCTTCCACAAGTTTATGAGAAAGTCCATTATGTCTCTTTGCATCTGTTGCCCTTCACCGAAAAGAGTATAAAGGACACATCCTGTGAGGTCAATCACATTCCCAGGGATGGTAAACATGGAGTAGCTTGTCCTGCAGATTTAAAAGATGGGAAAAAATATTAGAAGCGCAACTCCAAGACAAGGAGAATGAATAGAAGTTCAGATACTATATCGTCAGAAGTTTACAAAAAATAGCATGTCTGGTAGCAAAAACATAAGAAAGAATACTCACTCAGAATACTTCTTCAAACCATCTTCACTAAGCACAAACTGTTTCAACCTCTGGGCCTCAGATAGATGAGGGTAACCGTATTTCTTTAGGGGAGTGACAGCAGAACGCCACTTCATAGGCAATCCTGCTGCTCTCTTCGAGGAAGTTATGTTGCCAGACTCAATTGCGGAATTTCTCCTGGTGATGACAGCATTCTTCCCACCTATCCCAACAACAGTAGTAGCAGCAGATTTACCCTTCTTCGGGTAAGCAATCTTCTCAAAATCATCATCCGACGAAATCACCTCTGCTTCAACTGCACCAACCTTCCTGGAGCAAGGGGTATTTGGAGCAGCACGAATACCGGCAGGCTGCTTCCCCAACTTGGAAGGAATAAGGGTTCGAGAGCTATCATCTTCTCTCGGAGTTGTACTCATCGATTCCTCCCTAGGCTGGTATTCCTGTGACCCGAGGAATGAGTAGTGGTAATCGGTCAAGTCCAACGGCTCCACTGTCAAAAAAAGGGAAAAAAAGACCATTAAATATAACTAAAGTTCAGGTACAACACAATGTACAGTCCAACAAATATAGATGACATGATTACTACTCAAGTTGACCTAAAAAATGTGTTGCATTTAAAAACTAATGAAGTTCAGGCACAACCCCAAGGCACAGTTCAAGATAAACAGATGAAATGGAAAACATTCAACTACAGCTAACAAAAGCATGAAAAGGTATCATCTCTGAAGTTCATGTAGAATAAAAGCTGTTGTCCAAGTAAGCAATGACAGGAAAAAATACTGAAACAAAATACACAAGCAAATAAAAGACAATGAAGTTCATGTAGAATAAAAGCTACAGTCCAAGTAAGCAGTCCAAGTTTCAAGACTTACATGAATAGTAGCCAAACAGACCATGGAAGTCTGTTTCAAACAAGTTGGAAGAAGCAATTGAGTACAACCATGTCTTCCTGATATCCAAGATATTATCATGGGAATAGTTTGCAAGAACCCCTTCATGAAACGAATTAACATTTGTAAGCATGAAGAATCCGCAGTCGATATTGTCATCAAACAAAGAGAACAGTGTTAAAACAAAAGAAAGCCAAAGCATAAAAGACATTGCAGCTTACGTACAACTACAATTAAACAGAAAGTGATAGAGAGAAAGTGGAACTCATACTTGTTAGTCTGTTGGGGGACATCAATCCAATCCAAAGGGAAATGGTCAATAGAAAGTGGATTGAAGGGTGTCTCCCTGTCATTACTGGCATCGCTCCAAAGCTTCTTGATGTTATCAGTCATCCATCGAAACAGCCGTACCGCACAGTGAAAGCACAAGTGCTCCCTGGGTGGTTTTGGTAATTAATGTCAACATATCTCTTGTTGGACTAATATCTTTATCTAGTATATTTCAGATAGTTCAATAATGGCGTGGTAGGAACAAGAGGATGTGGAACCCCCTCAAAATGCTAAGGACAAAGATTGGCAAAAGCTCAAGACTCTTCATTTCTATTTTAGTGATCCAAGATCACATTGAGTCTATAGGAAAAGCCAATACTATTAAAAGGGGATGAGGTGTTGCATAATGGTCTACTTGCTCAAAGTGCTTAGTGATATGCTCCAAAGCCCTCAACCACTTTCTCATTTCCTCATATGTCCTAAACCTAAAGTCAAACTCGGCCCCACCGATTTGATCTATCCGGCACCATCGAGTTTCCTTGACATAGCCACTGCCAGTAACCCTAATCAATTCGGTCTCACCGACTGGGCTTTCGGTCTCACCGAGATGGCAATGCAAACTCTCTGTTTCCCTTCGTAACATTTCGGTCTTACCAAAATGAGCGATCGGTCCCACCGAGTTCGCAATGCAAACTCTCTGTTGCATGTTGCAATTATTTCGGTCTCACCGGAATATGCAATCAGTCCCACCGAGTTTGCCTGACCAACTCTCTGTTTAACTCATTGCTGAAATCGGTCCCACCGAGTTCATGCAATCGGTCACACCGAGATGAGGTCTTTCCCTAACCCTAGCACATCGGTCCCACCGAGTTGAGTATATCGGTCCCACCGAGATTCCTAATGTTCACATTTTGAATTGAATCGGTCTCACCGAGTTCTTCTATTCGGTCTGACTGAGTTGAGTCAAATGTGTGTAACGGTTGGATTTTGTGTGGAGGCTATATATACCCCTCCACCCCCTTCTCTATTCAAGAGAGAGCCATCAGAACGAGCCTACACTTCCACTACTAATTTTCTGAGAGAGAACCACCTACTCATGTGTTGAGATCAAGACATTCCATTCCTACCACAAGAAACTTGATCTCTAGCCTTCCCCAAGTTGCTTTCCACTCAAATCATCTTTCCACCATAACTAAATCTGTGAGAGAGAATTGAGTGTTGGGGAGACTATCATTTGAAGCACAAGAGCAAGGAGTTCATCATCAACACACCATTTATTACCTTTTGGAGAGTGGTGTCTCCTAGATTGGTTAGGTGTCACTTGGGAGCCTCTAACAAGATTGTGGAGTTGAACCAAGGAGTTTGTAAGGGCAAGGAGATCGCCTACTTCGTGAAGATCTACCCGAGTGAGGCAAGTCCTTCGTGGGCGATGGCCATGGTGGGATAGACAAGGTTGCTTCTTCGTGGACCCTTCGTGGGTGGAGCCCTCTGTGGACTCGCGCAACCGTTACCCTTCGTGGGTTGAAGTCTCCATCAACATGGACGTACGATAGCACCACCTATCGGAACCACACCAAAAATCTCTATGTCTTCATTGCGTTTGCACACTCCAATCCCATCCCTTTACTTTCTTGCAAATTGCATGCTTTACTCTTTCCGCTGCTCATACTCTTATCATGCTTGCTTGAAATGTATTGTGAATGCTTAAACTTGTGCTAAAATTCTACCTCAACTTGAAGAACTTAAAAACTGCCACTTTTGCTAGTTGAGTGTCTAATCACCCCCCCCCCCTCCAGACACCTCTTCTCGATCCCTTTCAATTGGTATCAGAGCATTGGTCTCCATTGCTTTGGTTTAATCACCATTGGAGGAAGATGGATGAGTCTACGATTGGGAGTATTAGACATAGAGTACCTTTACTTGATGGAGAGTTCTATCATGATTGGAAAAATGAGATGCTTGTGATTTTCAATGAATATAATTTGAACAAGTATATTACTTGCCCTTGTGTACCTCCTATTGATCCTTTGCATCCTACCCCCGATGAGTCTCTTGACATGATCCGCAATCTTAGAACTGTTAATCTTATCATTATAGGATTGCCTAGAAACTTGATTGTGTGCTTGCCTACACTTGAATGTGCTTACACTATATGGAGATACCTCGAGAAACGCTTTCCAAACTATTCCTTGAAAAATCTAGATGAGATTCTTCAAAAGTCCATTGCTTTAAATAAGATGAATTCTAGTGATCCTAAGTTTGGTGATTGTCTATTTGAGCTTCGTGACCTCATGCAAGCCAAAGGAGATGTTGGAATCATTAGTGACATCATCTCTCAAGTTATTAGGATTCATAAATATGAACATTGTCATGGTCATAAATCTAATGATTTACCTTCTCTAGGTAATGATCATTCATATGATGATGATGTTGAACATGGATATTATGACGAGGATGATGATAGTGACTTTGATCTTGATGAGTCTATGAGATATCTTGGTCTTATGGCTAACCTTCGTGGTTCAAGGCTGGAGGAAAGGAATGGGTTCTTGATAGTGGATGTACCGATCACATGACCGGAGACAAGGATATGTTTCGTGAGCTTGCTGAAAACGACGGCGCTCGAAAGTATGTCACTTTTGGTGATAACTCAAAGGGTAAGGTGGTTGGCCTTGGTAAGGTGGCCATCTCACATGACAGCTCCATCCAAAATGTTATGCTCATTGAATCTCTTGGCTACAATCTACTTTCCATATCTAGACTAGCCGATTTCGGTCTTAATGTTCTATTCACTGAAGTAGACTGCCAAGTGTTTCGAAGAGATAATCATAATATGGTCTTTACCGGTATACGTAGAGGTGATCTTTACATTGTTGACTTCACTAAAAGAGCTCAACCTAGAACTTGCTTTATTGCTAAATCTTCCAAAGGTTGGTTGTGGCATAGAAGGTTAGGTCATGTGGGCATGCAAAATCTTGATAAGCTTATTAAAGGTGATCATATCCTTGGTGTTAAAGATGTTATATTTGACAAGGATAGACTTTGCAGTGCTTGTCAAGAAGGAAAACAAGTTGGAGGAAGTTATCCCGTGAAGAACATCATGACCACGAGAAGACCACTTGAGCTACTTCATATGGATCTTTTTGGTCCCAACGCCTACAAGAGTCTCAGTGGTAACTCGTTTGGTTTAGTCATTGTTGATGATTTTTCTAGATTTACATGGGTGTTCTTTCTTGATGATAAATTGCAGGTCCAAAAGATCTTCAAGAACTTCGCTAGGAAGGCCCAAAATCAATTTGAAGTGAAGATCAAGAAGGTTCGGAGCGACAACGGAACGGAGTTCAAGAACGCCAATGTGGATACCTTTCTTGATGAAGGAGGGATTTCACATGAGTTCTCAGCTACATACACACCTCAACAAAATGGAGTTCTTGAGAGGAAGAACCGGACACTCATTGAGATGGCGAGAACGATGCTTGATGAATACAAGACGCTAAAACACTTTTGGGCGTAAGCGGTTGAGACAGCTTGTCATGCTACAAATCGATTGTATCTTCACAAACTTCTCGGCAAGACGGCATACGAGCTTCTCACCGGTAACAAACCCCAAGTTGGATACTTTCGAGTATTTGGCTCAAAGTGCTACATTCTTGATAAACATCGTCGTTCGAAATTTGCTCCTAAATCTCATGAAGGTTTTCTACTTGGTTATGGCTCAAACTCTCACACTTACCGTGTCTACAACAATTTCACCCGAAAGGTTGAAGAGACGGTAGATGTGAAGTTTGATGAATCTAACGTCTCGCAAGTAGAGCAATTGCCAATTGATGTAGGAGACAAAGACCCTTCAGAAGCGATTCAAGACTTGTCCATTGGCAAGATTCGCCCAACGGAGGTGAAGGAGAGTACCTCGTCCGTTCAAGTGGAAGACTCAACTTCACGCCAAGGTGAACCACAAGTTGACTTGGAGGCATCCACAAGTGGAACACATCAATATGAAGGAGAAGAGGATGTACAACAAGACGAACCTCATCGACCTCCTTCTCCACCTCCACAAGAGAACATCAACGCCAACAACAATGAAGATAGATAAGAGGAAGAACAAGACAATGAAGAGGATGTTCCACCCCGACCCAAACAAAAGCTCCCACGAGTTAGAGCAAGAGTCTCAAGAGATCATCCCGTTGAACAAATCTTCGATGATATTCAAACCGGGAGAATTACTCGCTCTAAGTCCCGTTTAGCTAACTTTTGTGAACACTACTCTTTCATTTCTAACATTGAACCTATGTAGGTGGAAGAAGCTCTTGATGATCCGGATTGGGTGAACGATATGCATGAAGAGCTACACAATTTCGAGAGGAATCAAGTATGGACGCTTGTTGAACAGCCCGATGAAAAGCACAATGTCATTGGAACCAAATGGGTGTTTCGGAATAAGCAAGATGAAGATGGACAAGTTGTACACAACAAGGCCCGTCTCATCGCCCAAGGTTACACTCAAGTCGAAGGTATGGACTATGGTGAGACATATGCCCCCGTTGCTAGACTTGAGTCCATACGCATCTTACTTGCTTATGCCAATCACCATGATATCACTCTATACCAAATGGACATTAAAAGTGCCTTTCTTAATGGAGAAATTGAGGAGGAAGTCTATGTTAAACAACCTCCCGGCTTTGTTAATCCCAAGAAACCTAATCATGTTTACAAACTTCACAAAGCTCTTTATGGTCTCAAACAAGCTCCTAGAGCATGGTATAAATGCTTGACTAAGTTCCTTATTGAAAAAGGCTTTGAGATTGGAAAAATTGATTCTACACTTTTTACTAAAAGGGTTAATGGTGAATTATTTGTGTGCCAAATTTATGTGGATGATATCATATTTGGTTCGACTAACCCTCATTTTAGTGAAAAGTTCGGAAGGCTAATGTCGAAGAAGTTTGAGATGTCTATGATGAGTGAACTCAAATTCTTTCTTGGTTTGCAAATCAAGCAAACTAAGGAGGGTACCTTTGTTTCCCAAACAAAGTATACCAAGGACTTATTCAAGAAGTTCAATATGCAAGAGAGCAAAGGTATGAAAACACCCATGCCTACTAGTGGACATCTTGACTTGACTAAGGATGGCAAATCGGTTGACCAAAAGGTTTACCGCTCTATGATTGGTTCATTGTTATATCTATGTGCCTCCCGTCCCGATATTATGCTAAGTGTGTGCATGTGTGCACGATATCAAGCGGCCCCTAAAGAGTGTCATCTTAAGGCTGTGAAAAGGATAGTGAGATACTTAATCCATACACCAAACTTTGGCATTTGGTATCCTAAGAGGTCTTCTTTTGATCTTGTTGGCTACTCCGATTCGGACTATGACGGTGACAAGGTTGATAGAAAGTCCACTTCAGGAACTTGTCAATTTCTTGGTAGATCTCTTGTGTCTTGGTCCTCCAAGAAACAAAACTCGGTGTCCTTATCCACCGCCGAAGCAGAATACATTGCCGCCGGATCATGTTGTGCTCAATTACTTTGGATGACCCAAACTCTTAAGGATTATGGGATACATGTGAAACATGTTCCATTTCTATGTGATAATGAAAGTGCTATTAAGATTGCTCACAATCCCGTGCAACATTCTCGAACAAAGCATATTGAAGTTCGTCATCATTTCATTCGAGATCATGTTGCTAAAGGAGACATCGATCTTAAGCATGTTCGTACCGATAAGCAATTGGCGGATATATTCACCAAACCGCTTGATGAGAAAGTATTTTTCCGTTTGAGAGGTGAATTGAATATTATTGATGCCTCAAACTTGGAGTAGAAACTCCATTTGGATACATGCAAGGCATGAGCTTGTCTTTTGACTAATCCTTGATATTACTCTTATGATGATGATCAAATGTCTTGGATATATATTTGTACCCTTGCATGTTATCTAACCCTTGTAGGTACTTGAATGAGCCCAAATCTACGAGATTGCAAGTCACTCACATCTTGAGCAATCCCTACATCACCAAGTTTCTACTATATGGTTGTTGATTACAAGGAAGCGTGGATTCACTCAACATATCCTTTGACAATATCTATATATCAAATTTCATTTGGTATCAAGTTTCATGATTGTCATTTTGGATACACAAGTGCTCTTCCTTGCAAGACTAACCCATGTAGGAAGATGAACTCAAACTATAAGTGGTGCTCTCAACTCTTGATGAACTACATCAACCTCGAGCATCCAACACAAGTTCGACTACATGATCAAGATCAACACCACCACTCAAGGTATGTTATTCCATCTTAGAGCAGCTTTACTCCAAGTCATGGGTCAAAGCAACTCACCAAGATGTGAATACATCAAAAGGCTTAAACGAAAAATGGCAACCCCATTTTGTGCTTAAATGATGAGTATGACCTACGATCAAGTGTTATCACTTGACTCCTCAGTCAATATACTCTAACATACATGACTTTGTCGCCGACCCCTTCTAGATGAAGTTCTCTAGTGTTTCTTTGCTTTGCATATGTTTTTACTTGACTGTTCCCCTTATCATCAAAAAAAAACTTCATCTAGATCATTTTCCTTTGTATTTTTCTCTGCATTTTTCTGCATCTAATTCATTGCAAATTCTTCAAATAATTCCTTGCAAATCCTTGTGAGATTTCAATTGCCAAGTGAGCTGAGTTGACAAGACGTCTCATCTGTATTGAACTCGGCCTCGCCGATTCATGCCTATCGGCTAGACCGAACTACAATTTCCTTGTAGAAAGTTCATCGGTACAACCGAAGAGGACTAACCCGGTCTGACCAATATGCATCATCTATGACACTACCAACTCGGTGTCTCCGATGAAAATAGATCAGCGTTACCGATTTCACTACTGAGAAAACTTTTTGCCATTGCAAATGTCATTTCTTCTCCAGCTCCACTCAATGATTCTTATCCTCTACTCGCATCTTATACTACATGATGCTTTGTAATGTGTTTCAAGGACCAAACCTATTTGACTCATGCTCCAGAAGGACCCTTCTTGGAAATTGATGTCAAAGGGGGAGAGAGAGCACATCAAAGCTTATCACATGGGAAGCACATCTTAGCTTGCTTCTCCAGATGCTTATTACCAATAGAGGAGAGAAGTCACATGTCTTTAAGAGGGGAAAGACATGTTATTAAAGGTGAGTTCGTATCTTTTCATGATCTGTTGTTTCTTGCTCTGATTTTCTCTTACCCAACCTTCTCCCATTATCCAATATCAAATTCAGGGGGAGAAAGAGTTCCTATCTAAGGGAAGGAAAATCTTTGGAATTCATTGCATATCTTTAATTGGGGACATGTCTATATCGAAATGAAGTACTAAGACTTACTCTTTACATGTCATCCCAGTCTTGGTAATCTTGTGGTCTCCTGAACTTGCTTCATTTAGAATGTTCTTGTGTTATCTAACCTTGTTTTCTCAAGCTCATCTCTTCCGAAGCCAGCCCAAGACCACAAGGTAAGTATATGCAGCACACTCATGTGCATGATGATCTCTTGCTGATGTACATATTGTTTGCAAGAAGGACTCATGAACATGAAGGTACACTTCCTGTATACATCATTTGCTCTGATGCATATAGCCAAGATACATGTAACTCATTGCTTGCTCTGACATGCTTATAAATTCACATGATCTTTCGTACTATCTTTACATGATTGCATACATGTAGGCGGAGCCTATGCATATTACATGTCCTTCCAAAGCTTCACTTGTTACTTTTCATATCTTTATCTAAAGCTTTGATGTATGTTGTCATCAATTACCAAAAAGGGGGAGATTGAAAGCACAAGTGCTCCCTGGGTGGTTTTGGTAATTAATGTCAACATATCTCTTGTTGGACTAATATCTTTATCTAGTATATTTCAGATAGTTCAACAATGGCATGGCAGGAACAAGAGGATGTGGAACCCCCTCAAAATGCTAAGGACAAAGATTGGCAAAAGCTCAAGACTCTTCATCTCTATTTTAGTGATCCAAGATCACATTGAGTCTATAGGAAAAGCCAATACTATTAAAAGGGGATGAGGTGTTGCATAATGGTCTACTTGCTCAAAGTGCTTAGTGATATGCTCCAAAGCCCTCAACCACTTTCTCATTTCCTCATATGTCCTAAACCTAAAGTCAAACTCGGCCCCACCAATTTGATCTATCCGGTGCCACCGAGTTTCCTTGACATAGCCACTGCTAGTAACCCTAATCAATTCGGTCTCACCGACCTGGCTTTCGGTCTCACCGAGATGGCAATGCAAACTATCTGTTTCCCTTCGTAACATTTCGGTCTTACTAAAATGAGCGATCGGTCCCACCGAGTTCACAATGCAAACTCTCTGTTGCCTGTTGCAATTATTTCGGTCTCACCGGAATATGCAATTGGTCCCACCGAGTTTGCCTGACCAACACTCTGTTTAACTCATTGTTGAAATCGGTCCCATCGAGTTCATGCAATCGGTCACCCCGAGATGAGGTCTTTCCCTAACCCTAGCACATCGGTCCCACCGAGTTGAGTATATCGGTCCCACCGAGATTCCTAAAGTTCACATTTTGAATTGAATCGGTCTCACCGAGTTCTTCTATTCGGTCTGACTGAGTTGAGTCAAATGTGTGTAACGGTTGGATTTTGTGTGGAGGCTATATATACCCCTCCACCCCCTTCTCTATTCAAGAGAGAGCCATCAGAACGAGCCTACACTTCCACTACTAATTTTCTAAGACAGAACCACCTACTCATGTGTTGAGATCAAGACATTCCATTCCTACCACAAGAAACTTGATCTCTAGCCTTCCCCAAGTTGCTTTCCACTCAAATCAACTTTCCACCATAACCAAATCTGTGAGAGAGAGTTAAGTGTTAGGGAGACTATCATTTGAAGCACAAGAGCAAGGAGTTCATCATCAACACACCATTTATTACCTTTTGGAGAGTGGTGTCTCCTAGATTGGTTAGGTGTCACTTGGGAGCCTCTGTCCAGATTGTGGAGTTGAACCAAGGAGTTTGTAAGGGCAAGGAGATCGCCTACTTCGTGAAGATCTACCCGAGTGAGGCAAGTCCTTCGTGGGCGATGGCCATGGTGGGATAGACAAGGTTGCTTCTTCGTGGACACTTCGTGGGTGGAGCCCTCCGTGGACTCGCGCAACCGTTACCCTTCGTGGGTTGAAGTCTCCATCAACGTGGATGTACGATAGCACCACCTATCGGAACCACGCCAAAAATCTCCGTGCCTTCATTGCGTTTGCACACTCCAATCCCATCCCTTTACTTTCTTGCAAATTGCATGCTTTACTCTTTCCACTGCTCATACTCTTATCATGCTTGCTTGAAATGTATTGTGAATGCTTAAACTTGTGCTAAAACTCTACCTCAACTTGAAGAACTTAAAAACTACCACTTTTGCTAGTTGAGTGTCTAATCACCCCCCCCCCCCCCTCTAGACACCTCTTCTCTATCCCTTTCACACAGGCATCATTTGGTCCATAGTAGGAGTCGAGAAGCTGGAAACTTGAATTCTTCAGGTCAAAAAATATGGAAATGCAATGACCAACACCACCCAAGTGAGCAGGAATTTCAGGTGGGTCAAAAGTGGGGAAAACAACCTGACGCAAGATAAACACACAAATCATTAAAACTAAAATTAATATCAAGAGCACAAAAAATAAGACAATATAAACAGAGAGGATCACAGTGGAAACAAATACAGAGACAAAGAACAAAATATTGCTTACAGAATCATGCGCATCCATGCTATCTGGACCAGTCGCTATGAAGTACTTCCTCACACGGGAATCAAACTGCCCTCTAAAAATCTTGTCCTAATATAATGCAGATAACAGCAACATATGAAATACAATGAGACCAACAAGTTTTAACTAATATGGTAAAGAACAAACAGAAAAGAAATTACTATAGGGTTGACTTACACAAACCCTATACGGCAGAATGAGTTTTTCTGATTCCTGGTATTTGGCACGTAGACAATACAGTGCAACCTCAGCTACATTAGATCGAAGCATTCCGCGAAGAGAAAAAGATATTGCGACATCTTCAATAGTAGCTTCACACTCATTGTTTTGGAACATAATCTTTGATCTAAAACAAACAAAAGAAAGTAAAGAAGTTCAGCATCAGAAACTCAAGAAGTTCATCACATAGAAAAGCATAGAAGTTCAGCTACATAACAACAGGCAGTACAAAAAGTTAGATGTTCAGCACCAGAAAGTAAAGAAGTTCAGCAACAGAAAGTAAAGAAGTTCAGGTATAAAACCACAGGCAGTGCATAAGTTAGATGGATATAAATTCTGACCAGCTGCACTCACCTCTTAGAACGATCATTCTTAAGCCTAGTTACACTGAAATAAAAGTCATCAACCTTCTTTCGGACGATAGCAAGTTCACTATCTGCTTAGCAAAAGAATAGAAATTAAGAGCAACATACAAACACATAGATCGTGACAGGAGCAACAAACAAACACAAGCACATCTCAGCTGCTACACCGAAAGATAAAACCACAGGATTATAAACATCACAACCCATGCATTACAAACCTTCCCCCACATAAAAATAGCTTCACTTCACTTTATTTACAAACCACACGACAAAGAACAAACCAGAAGTTCAACTTGCACCACACAGACAGTACATAGGGATATCAAAGACTAAAACCAACAACAAAAGGGATGTGGATGGGGAAAGAAGAGAGAAGCATGCTCCTCTCTTTATGGATTCTTGCCTAGACCAGTTGCAGCACTGGAAAGATCACACTCCTTTCCCAAGCTATCACTTTCAGTCTCTTCATCACCATCTCCAGTAGACTTTGCAGTGTCGTCGGCAAGCACACCAGTAGCAGCTGGAGTAGCTGGAGAATCTGAAACAACTAAAACTGTTGGTTGTGCTGCAGTAGGAAGAGCTGGAGAACCAGCATAAACAGCAACTGATGGCTCTGCTGCAGGAGACTTCTCCGGGCCTGCACGAGCACTACCAGTCTCAACAGCAGCCTCGATGGGATCTTTCTCTGAAATAATATCTCCAGCTGTCTTGCCCTGCTTAGCATCAGAAACCCCAGCACCGATGGACGACTGAGGTTCAGTTGGATCCAGCCCATCGGAGCAGCCAGTGCCTGGTACAGCCTTGTCTGCAACCTTCTCTGAAGGAACACTAGCATCATCATTCTGCAGCAAGAACAAAAAGTCAATAAAATGGGCACATAGTAAAAAAAAATGTACAAGAAGTAAAATAAAAATGAAACAAATGGACAAGAAAAATGATACTTTAGGATCACTGCCATGAACCTCATCAACAAATAAATCACTTGCGGGAGCAGATTCATGCATAGGGGCAGTTGCACTTTCAGGTAAAACATCCTCATCAACCCTAGCACCATCATCAACAGCCTACAAAAAAACATATAGAACACAATGTCTAATCAGGAGAAGTTCACATTATATAATTAAAGAAGGTCAGCTATGACCACTGACACATGGAGGAAGTACAAAGACAGTAAATATAGAAGGTCAGATATCAAACTACTATCATGCAAAGGAAAAAAGGGCCAGTTATGGAAAGCATAGAAGTTCAGATACTATAGGCCTGGAAGTTCAGGTACTGTAAACAGAGAAGGTCAACTATGAAACACTAATACTGAAAAAAGAAGTTCAGAACACATGAAATCAAGAAGGGTCACCTATGACAAAAAACAGTAATAACTGAAAGCTAACAATGAACATTAATTCAAAGAACTATCAATGCCAACATAAACAAACCTCTTCAGTACGCTCCTCGTTGCCTCCTTCAGACCCAACAGAACAGAATCTTGCCTCTGAATCTCACTGACAACAACACTAGCCTCATCTTCAAAAGGCTAGCAACGAGCATCCTGCATTTCCTTGAACAGCCCAAAGCTAGTCCGGAGGTGGGAAGTGCTCTGACGAAGCTCAGCAAGATATCTAGCTTCAATTGACAAAACCTCCTTTCAAGACTCAGCATCAAAACCATGGCCGGGAGGAAGAATCCCATCGACGGGACTAAGACGCTCAAGAGTTGTCGGAACACGGGCCATCTCCCCACAAACAGTTTCCAGAAGACCAGCAATCCTAGCAAGAGAAACATTGGCAGCTTCAAACAAACCCTCAGAAGAAATGCCACCTGCAGCACTCACATGGCCAGAAGAACCTCCAGGATCTACAGGGGGAGCACCAGTATTGACATCCGGGGAGAATTCAAATCTTGGGGCAGAACCACTCCCTAGGCCGGTGGCACGAGGCATCGTAAGAACAGGACATTCGATACGCCTAAAGAACACAACCTCAGCTTGTGTCTTCCACTACATACAAAACAAAAGTCAACGCGTCAAAAAACAATAAAGGAACATGGAACAAATATTGAAGACAGTATCAGAAGTTCAAGTTGAACTATACAGGAAAGAATGATGCATAGAAACACTCACAGGCAGTTTCCCAAACACCCAGTTGGTTGGGTCATCATCACCCTTCTTAACCAAGTCAGCAGCAGCAAGCTCATATAGCTTGGCCTGATCCATGAAATTGATGCGAGGGGTCCTCAAGTCAGAATTAGGCTTCTTGCCAATGATAAGGCAGTCCAGATACATAAGAAGCGGCACGATGCCACAGCCTATGGCAGCTTTTCCTCTGCTAGTCCCATGCTGATACCTAGTAACAGCCCTTCGAAGATCATCAACAAGCAACTGGCAATAGTCCATATTTTCCATATCTTCATAGACAAGATTCTCAGCCATTGCTGCCTCCCTGGACACACACGTAGACGTACCAGGAATAATAACCTTCATGAAAAGAATCAGGTAAAACGCCTGCAGAGCCAGGTCATCCTTCTTCTCATCCTTCACAAGTTCCCCGAGGATCTTCCGCAGATCCTTTGTCTTGATATCATCACTCCTCTTGTAGCCAAGTTTGGCCTTCAGCCTCATAACAGCAGCATCAAACCCATCCTCCGAGGGCCTAGGAGGGGTACGATCACCTTGAGGGAATCCAAAAAGATGGTGAACAGCATCACTTGTAATACGCAAAACCTTGTTCGCCTCACCCATGTCCAGAATCATAGTTGAAGGGTCAATCCTAGTGTAGATGTGGCCCATCAAAGGACGAGACATGTTGGAATCAACCGTCAAATCAAAAACACAACCAAAACCAGTCTTGATAACCCTCTCCTTGTGCCTAAGTTGTAGCAATTTTGCACAACTTGACCTCTTTCAATGAGCAGCGAACCGTCTTGTTAAAACGTTTTGCATCATCTCCTCCTTCATCACCTTCTTCGACTGCTTTGCCTCCTCTCTTCCTCAGCTCAGGCAGCTCCACAAGCTGATACTGCAAAAAATGCAATGACAAGAAAAAAAGGCAGAACAATGAGATAAACAAACTAAACCAAAACTTCACTAATGCTGAATTGGAAAAAATACATAAGCAAAATAGAGCATGGTGCAAAAAAATGTATATAGCAGAAGTTCAACCATTCAAAACAAGAAGTACAGCTGCTTTCTAAATGTTAGCAATGTACATTTCAGAAGTTCAACTATATCTACATAGGCAGTACAACCATGTATGACCAGAAGTTAAGATGCTTTCTAAATGTTAGAAATTTACAAAGCAGAAGTTCAACTATGTACACCAAGGCATTAAAACTATGTATACCAAGAAGTTTAGCTAATTTCTTCATGTATATATCCAGAAGTTCAGCTATGTACACAAAGGCAGTAATACCATATAAACCAAGCAGTTCAGCTAATTTCTTCATGTATATAAGTAGAAGGTCAGCTATGTACACCAAGGCAGTACTACATACACAAATATAACAACAAATCTAAAAAGTTCTGAAAAACAGTAAACATGAAAGATTCATACCTGATCAGCAGCAGCATCATCGTCGTCATCCTCGTCATCAGTGTTGAAATCAGCATCACCCTGGTTGTCTGGATTAACACGAGAATGCTTCTTGCAACCCTTGTTAACCTTTGCCGGTGCAACCTTGCGCTTAACATCGCATTTCTTGCCCTTACCAGATGCACCAGCACCAAGCAGAGAAGGTGTAGGCGCCGCAGTGGCAAGCACACGAGGACTACGATGTGGCGTACCACCGCGGGCTTGGCCTTCCACTTCAGGAAGTTCACCCACACTTGGTCCTGCAGCCTTTTAAACACGTGGGCTCCTCCGAGGAGTAACTTCACCAACTAAATGCTTCCTCGTCGCGGTCTTCTTGATTTTCTTCTTCACAGGGGCAACCATGCCATCAGTGGCACACGGCATGTCTTCTTCAGCAACAGAGCCATGCCCAACTGTGAGCTCAGCAAGATCACCAGATTCAGGAACATGAGAACCTTTTTGAAGGCGGGCCGCCATCTTCTTGTCAAAATCTTCTTGCTTCTTCTTCTTGCGTTGATCCTCTAGAAGAAGCTGAAGGGGCACATCCTCAGCTTGCATGACAGGTTTAGTGCCATCAACAGACTAGGACTGCGTCTCTGACATCTGAAGAGAGCACAAAGGCTCCGGAACGAAATCACAACCTTCAACTGATGGAGCCCCCTGCTCGGCCGCAGCAGTGTTATCTGGCACACCCAAGTCAGATAGTACATCGTTGATGGTGTTCACAGCTTCCTCCTCTGTGGATACATCTGCAAGAACACAAAAACATAACAAAAAGGAAAAGAGTCAGGAACAAATACAAAAACACACGACAAGAACAAGTTCAAAAACATGGCTCGAGAATTTTAAAAAAAAGGAGTTGCACATACTAGGTGAAGCAAGAGCTGCAGAAGCAAGATCCGCGAGGCTTAAATTTTTCTCAAGGCTCAAAGCAACCTCAGCAATTACAGTCAAAGGAATAATAGGTGGTTTAGCCGCATCAGATCTTGGAGCTCCATCTTGATCACAGGCATTTTTTTTAGAACTATTAAATTCATCACCAACTACAAAAATGGAAGTAAAAAAGGCAGCTGAGTTTTAATCCACAATCTACACCAAAGGAAGTGCTACATATACATGAATGTCCAATGTCCAGAAGTTCAACAATACCTAACAAAGCATTAGACCAATGCACAATCTACAATCTACATACTAAAGATAATACAATCTACACCAGAGGGAGTACAACATATAGATGAATGTCCAGAAGTTCAACAATACATAACAAAGCAGTAAAACAATGCGCAAACAAAAGTTCAACCAAATTTCATTATGACAAAAATAATTAAAACCAGAAGTTCAACTATGTGACCCAAGGAAGTACTACATAAAAAAGATGAAGCATGAGCAGAAATATTTTTTCACAACCAAACTACTTATCAATACCATGAAAATGATAACAAAAATACAAAGATATACACTAAAAAAATGAAACATTTGGGAAGTCCAAACACACTTGGTGACATAGTGATACGTCTCCATCGTATCTATAATTTTTTATTGTTTCATGCCAATATGCTACAACTTTTATACACTTTTGGCAACTTTTTATATTATTTTTGGGACTAACATATTGATCCAGTGCCCAGTGCCAGTTCCTGTTTGTTGCATGTTTTTTTTTTCACAGAAAATCCATATCAAACGGATCCAAACGCGATAAAACTTATGGAGATTTTTTTTCGAATATATGTGATTTTTGGGAAAAAGAATCAATGTGAGACGATGCCTGAGGAGTCCACAAGGACGTGGGGCGCGCCATGGACCCTTGTGGCCACTCCGTAAGGTGGTTGGTGCCCTTATTCGACCGCAAGAAAGCTAATATCCGGATAAAAATCGTGTTAAAATTTCAGCCCAATCGGAGTTACAGATCTCTGGGAATTTAAGAAACGGTGAAAGATCAGAATCTGGGAGCGCAGAAATAGAAGGAAACAGAGAGAGAGATCCAATCTCGGAGGGGCTCTCTCCCACCCGCCGCCATGGAGGCCATGGACCAGAGGGGAAAACCTTATCCCATCTAGGGGGGAAGGTCAAGGAAGAAGAATGAGGAGGGGGGCTCTCTCCCCCTCTCCCGGTGGCGCCGGAACGCCACCGGGGCCATCATCGTGACGGCGATCTACACCAACAACTTCGCCGCCGTCATCACCAACTCTCTCGCCCTCTATGCAGCGGTGTAACACCTCTTCTCCCCACTGTAATCTCTACTTAAACATGGTGCTCAACGCTATATATTATTTCCCAATGATGTATGGCTATCCTATGATGTTTGAGTAGATTTGTTTTGTCCTATGGGTTAATTGATGATCATGATTGGTTTGAGTTGCATGTTTTATTATTGGTGTTGTCCTATGGTGCTCTCCGTGTCGCGCAAGCATGAGGGATCCCCATTGTAGGGTTTGCAATATGTTCATGATTTGCTTATGGTGGGTGGCGTGAGTGACAGAAGCACAGACCCGAGTAAGTAGGTTGTTTGTGTATGGGAATAAAGAGGACTTGATACTTTAATGCTATGGTTGGGTTTTACCTTAATGATCTTTAGTAGTTACGGATGTTTGCTAGAGTTCCAATCATAAGTGCATATGATCCAAGAAGAGAAAGTATGTTAGCTTATGCCTCTCCCTCATATAAAATTGCAATAATGATTACCGGTCTAGTTATCGATTGCCTAGGGACAAATAACTTTCTTGTGACAAAAAGCTCTCTACTAAAACTAACATAGTTACTTCTTTATCTAAACAGCCCCTAGCTTTTATTTACATGCTCTTTATTATCTTGCAAGCCTATCCTATCACACCTACAAAGTACTTCTAGTTTCATACTTGTTCTAGGTAAAGCGAACGTTAAGCGTGCGTAGAGTTGTATCGGTGGTCGATAGAACTTGAGGGAATACAAATCCTACCTTTAGCTCCTCATTGGGTTCGACGCTCTTATTTATCGAGAAAGGCTACAACTGATCCCCTATACTTGTGGGTTATCAAGACCTTTTTCTGGCGCCGTTGCCGGGGAGCAATAGCGTGGGGTGAATATTCTCGTGTGTGCTTGTTTGCTTTATCACTAAGTAGATTTTATTTGCTGTTCTAAGTTGTTCTCTATCTTTATTATGGATATGGAACACGAAATACCAAAAAAAATTAGGTTTACTTGCTACTCATGGAGATGGGGAACCTCCTAAAACCCTCGATGCTCATTATGTGCAAGATATTATGCACTACTTTAATAATCCTGAGAAAACCCCATTCAATTATATAATGGGAGACATGTTGGATCAATGTTAATACTTTAGGGATTATCGCTTGACTCAAAAAGGGAAACTATTATGGGATCAAATTCATATGTTGCATTGGTATGCTCGGGATCTATGCTTGAGATATGATTATACTTGTTGCTCTAGGATGAAGGCTCCGCACCTTCCCTTTTCATGTAAATTTAATGATAATAAAACCATGGCTTCTTATGCTAATGGTATATATGATTACTATGATGTGGAACGAATAGAAGAATTCATTGCTTTTAAGGATGCTTATGAAATTGAATCTTTGTTTGAAAAGTGTGAAAATCTTGATGATGATGTTTACAGACCTGAAAATTATGCTATGCTTAAATATTGCTATGAGAATTATGAATACAATGCCGATATTGATGCATTTATTGAGAAAGTCTCTGCTGTCCAAGAAGAGACTAATATGTTGCAGGAATCTATGTAAGAAGAAAATGCTGAAATTGTGAGCTCATTGGATGAAAAAGATGACGAGGAGAGCGAAGAACAAAAGTAGGAAGAGCGGATTGATCACCCGTGCCCACCTTCTAATGAGAGTAACTCTTCAACTCATACATTGTTTAATTTCCCTTCGTGCTTACCAAAGGATGATTGCTATGATAATTGCTATGATCCCTTTGATTCGTTTGAAATATCCCTTTTTGATGAACTTGATGCTTGCTATGCTTGTGGCCATGATGCCAATATGAATTATGCTTATGGAGATGAACTTGCTATAGTTCCTTATGTTAAGAATGAAATTGTTTCTATTGCACCCACGCATGATAGTCCTATTATCTTTTTGAATTCTCCCAACTACACTATATCAGAGAAGTTTGCGCTTATTAAGGACTATATTGATGGGTTGCGTTCTACTATTGCACATGATGATTTTGATAAATATAATATGCATATGCTTGCTGCTCCTACTTGCAATTATTATGAGAGAGGAACTACATCTCCGCCTCTCTATGTTTCCAATACGATAAAATTGCAACAAACTGTTTATACTATGCATTGGCCTTTACTTGATGTGCATGAATTGTTCTTTTATGACATGCTAATGCATAGGAAGAGAGTTAGACTTTGTTGTTGCATGATATATATTACTTTGTGCTCACTACTAAATTACAAATCATTGTTAATTAAAATTGGCTTTGATATACCTTGGGATCCGGGTGGATCCATTACTTGAGCACTATATGCCTAGCTTAATGGCTTTAAAGTAAGCGCTGCCAGGGAGACAACCCGGAAGTTTTAGAGAGTCATTTATTTCTGTTGTGTGCTTTTATAAAGTTTAAAAACAAAAAAATAAAGTGGGGAACCTAAAACTTTTTCAAAAAGAGAAGTGAAAGTAAGAAAGACGAGCATCGTTGAAGTGGGGGAGCTCCTTGAACTTTGTTCATGCCCATGGAAACTTTGTGAATCTTGAACTAGAGAAACTTTCCAACAAAAATAATTATCCCCTTGTATAAATCCATTGTATTTTAAAAATAATGTGTCAAGATTTGCCTTTAGGATGATTAGATTGCTTGTTTGTTTGTGCGGTGCAAAAACAGAAAATTTGGCTGTAGTGCATGATTTTACATTTTTTTACTGGAAAGTCAAACGCTTCTGAAACTTTTTGAACAGTACTTCTATACAAATTTTTTATTTTGTCCTAATTTTTCAGAATTTTTGGAGTTACAGAAGTATGGTAGATTTTCAGATTGCTACAGACTGTCCTGTTTTTGATGGATTCTGTTTTTGATGCATTGTTTTGCTCGTTTTGATGGAACTATCGATTGAATCGATGGTATAAGCCATGGAAAAGTTAAAATACAGTAGCTACAATGCAAAAATAAAATATGAATGGGTTTGCAACAGTACTTAAAGTGGTAATTTGCTTTATTATACTAACGGATCTCATGATGGTTTTGTTAAGTTTTGTGTGATTAAAGTTTTCAAGTTTTGGGTGATATCACGATGGATGAAGGAATAAGGAGTGGCAAGAGCCTAAGCTTGGGGATGCCCGAGGCACCCCAAGCTAACATTCAAGGACTCCCAAGCAACTAAGCATGGGGATGCCCCGGAAGGCATCCCCTCTTTCCTCTAATGACCATCGGTAATTTTACTTGGAGCTATATTTTTATTCATCACATGATATGCGTAAATCTTGGAGCGTCGTGTGCCTTTTATTTTTCTTTTAATAAATGCACCATGCTGGTATGAGATAGTCCTTGGTTGATTTATAGAATGCTCTTTGCACTTCACTATCTTTTGAGTATGGCTTTATAGAATGCTTCATGTGCTTCACTTATATCATTTGAAGTTTGGATTGCATGTTTCCCTACACATAGAAAACCGCCATTTGTAGAATGCTCTTTTGCTTCACTTATATTTGTTAGAGCGTGGGCATATCTTTTGTAGAAAGAATTAAACTCTCTTGCTTCACTTATATCTATTTAGAGAGTTGACAGGAATTGGTCATTCACATGGTTAGTCATAAAATCCTACATAAAACTTATAGATCACTGAATATGATATGTTTGATTCCTTGTAATAGTTTTGCGATATAAAGATGGTGATATTAGAGTCATGCTAGTCGGTAATTGTGGATTGTAGAAATACTTGTGTTGAAGTTTGTGATTCCCGTAGCATGCACGTATGGTGAACCGTTATGTAACGAAGTTGGAGCATGAGGTATTTATTGATTGTCTTCCTTATGAGTGGCGGTCGGGGACGAGCGATGGTCTTTTCCTACCAATCTATCCCCCTAGGAGCATGCGCGTAGTACTTTGTTTCAATGACTAATAGATTTTTGCAATAAGTATGTGAGTTCTTTATGACTAATGTTGAGTCCATGGATTATACGCACTCTCACCCTTCCATCATTGCTAGCCTCTTCGGTACCGTGCATCGCCCTTTCTCACCTCGAGAGTCGGTGCAAACTTCGCCGGTGCATCCAAACCCCGTGATATGATACGCTCTGTCACACATAAGCCTCCTTATATCTTCCTCAAAACAGCCACCATACCTACCTATCATGGCATTTCCATAGCCATTCCGAGATATATTGCCATGCAACTTCCATCATCATCATATACATGACTTGAGCATTCATTGTCATATTGCTTTGCATGATCGTAAGATAGCTTGCATGTTGTTTTCATGGCTTGTCCATTTTTTGATGTCATTGCTACGCTAGATCATTGCACATCCCGGTACACCACCGGAGGCATTCATATAGAGTCATATCTTTGTTCTAGTATAGATTTGTAATATTGAGTTGTAAGTAAATAAAAGTGTGACGATCTTCATTATTAGAGCATTGCCCCATGTGAGGAAAAATAAAATAGGCCAAAGAAGCCAACAAAAAAAAAGAGGCCAAAGAAGCCAAACAAAAGAAGAAAAAAAGAGAAAAAAAATGAGAGAAAAAGAGAGAAGGAGCAATGTTACTATCCTTTTTCCACACTTGTGCTTCAAAGTAGCACCATGATCTTCATGATAGAGAGTCTCCTATTTTGTCACTTTCATATACTAGTGGGAATTTTTCATTATTGAACTTGGCTTGTATATTCCAACGATGGGCTTCCTCAAATGCCCTAGGTCTTCATGAGCAAGCAAGTTGGATGCTCACCCACTTAGTTTCTTTTTTTGAGCTTTCATAAACTTATAGCTCTAGTGCATCCGTTGCATGGCAATCCCTACTCCTCGCATTGACATCAATTGATGGGCATCTCCATAGCCCGTTGATTAGCCGCGTCGATGTGAGACTTTCTTCCTTTTTGTCTTCTCCACACAACCCCCACCATCATATTCTATTCCACCTATAGTGCTATGTCCATGGCTCATGCTCATGTATTGCGTGAAAGTTGAAAAGGTTTGAGAACATCAAAAGTATGAAACAATTGCTTGGCTTGTCATCGGGGTTGTGCATGATTTGAATATTTTGTGTGGTGAAGATGGAGCATAGCCAGACTATATGATTTTGTAGGGATAACTTTCTTTGGCCATGTTATTTTGAGAAGACATGATTGCTTTATTAGTATGCTTCAAGTATTGTTGTCTTAATGTCAAATGATAGACTATTGCTTTGAATCACTCGTGTCTTAATATTCATGCCATGATTAGATTATGTGATCAAGAATATGATAGGTAGCATTCCACATCAAAAATTATCTTTTTTATCATTTACCTACTCGAGGACGAGCAGGAATTAAGCTTGGGGATGCTGACACGTCTCCGTCGTATCTATAATTTTTGATTGTTTCATGCCAATATGCTACAACTTTTATACACTTTTGGCAACTTTTTATATTATTTTTGGGACTAACATATTGATCCAGTACCCAGTGTCAGTTCCTATTTCTTGCATGTTTTTTGTTTCACAGAAAATCCATATCAAACGGAGTCCAAACGCGATAAAAACTTACGGAGATTTTTTTTGGAATATATGTGATTTTTGGGAAAAAGAATCAACGCGAGATGATGCCCGAGGAGTCCACAAGGATGGGGGGCGCGCCATGGACCCTTGTGGCCACTCCGTAAGGCGGTTCGTGCCCTTCTTCAGCCGCAAGAAAGCTAATATCCAGATAAAAACCGTGTTAAAATTTCAGCCCAATCGGAGTTACGGATCTCCGAGAATTTAAGAAATGGTGAAAGGTCAGAATCTGGGAGCACAGAAACAGAAGGAAACAGAGAGAGAGATCCAATCTCGGAGGGGCTCTCTCCCCTCCGCCGCCACGGAGGCCATGGACCAGAGGGGAAACCCTTCTCCCATCTAGGGGGAAGTTCAAGGAAGAAGAAGGAGGGGGCTCTCTCCCCCTCTCTCCCGGTGGCGCCGGAACGCCACCGGGGCCATCATCGTGACGGCGATCTACACCAACAACTTCGCCGCCGTCATCACCAACTCTCTCCCCCTCTATGCAGCGGTGTAACACCTCTTCTCCCCACTGTAATCTCTACTTAAACATGGTGCTCAACGCTATATATTATTTCCCAATGATGTATGGCTATCCTATGATGTTTGAGTAGATCCGTTTTGTCCTATGGGTTAATTGATGATCATGATTGGTTTGAGTTGCATGTTTTATTATTGGTGCTGTCCTATGGTGCTCTCCATGTCGCGTAAGCGTGAGGGATCCCCACTGTAGGGTTTGCAATATGTTCATGATTTGCTTATGGTGGGTGGCGTGAGTGACAGAAGCACAGACCCGAGTAAGTAGGTTGTTTGCGTATGGGAATAAAGAGGACTTGATACTTTAATGCTATGGTTGGGTTTTACCTTAATGATCTTTAGTAGTTACGGATGTTTGCTAGAGTTCCAATCATAAGTGCATATGATCCAAGAAGAGAAAGTATGTTAGCTCATGCCTCTCCCTTATATAAAATTGCAATAACGATTACCGGTCTAGTTATTGATTGCCTAGGGACAAATAACTTTCTTGTGACAAAAAGCTCTCTACTAAAACTAACATAGTTACTTCTTTATCTAAACAGCCCCTAGCTTTTATTTACATGCTCTTTATTATCTTGCAAGCCTATCCTATCACACCTACAAAGTACTTCTAGTTTCATACTTGTTCTAGGTAAAGCGAACGTTAAGCGTGCGTAGAGTTGTATCGGTGGTCGATAGAACTTGAGGGAATACAAATCCTACCTTTAGCTCCTCGTTGGGTTCGACACTCTTATTTATCGAGAAAGGCTACAATTGATCCCCTATACTTGTGGGTTATCACATAGTTCACTGGCAATTCATCAAAAAAAATCTAAGCAACACTCTACTAACTTAAACTAAGAGTAAAATGCATACACATCACCTATGTTAGAAGTTCACACTTTTAAACATGGGCAGTCCAACAAGACAACCAAGTGAAGATATGGGCTGACATATAAAAGAAAACTCCTATTTAAAATACAAGATGCATATACATTTACATACCTGAAGAAGGTTTTGAAGCCATGACAACACCACTCCTTGATGAATGGTAGTCTAAACACTAGATCAACCTACAAAAAACAGGGAAGAAATTACATCTAATTAGCAAGTAGAAAATCATACAACAATACAAGAAGCGACTAAATCAAACCCTAGGATGAAACAACTAAAACACATCAATAATTATGAAGATGAACAGTAGCACATCTAGGCAAGCACAGGAAAAACAGTATTCATAAACTAACTATCATGTGACAGACACAATCTAGACTACGAAATCAATAACATTAATGGATGTAAATACATCAGATCTAGCAGCAACCACCACACCACACCCTACTTACATGCATCTCACTGGTGAAATTACCAAAGGGGAAATGAAATCCACACAAGTCTGAAGGGTGAAATAGCACACACAAGCATCTCACAGATAAAATTAACCACGGGGGAATGGAATCCACCCACCACACGCACAAGAACCCTACCTAATCTCCCATCCAACCATCAGAAGAAAAGTGAGGATGCGAATGCGAGAGCACACAGAAGAAACAGAGAGAGCTCAACAGATCTGGCGAAAACTAACAGCAAGCATTGGGGGGAGGCAGCATTTGTACCTCTCCAAACGACCCCGATGCACGAATCCGCGGCGGTTCTTCCACCCCCACGACGCCACGCGCACCTTGGAACCACGCAGACAGTTGTCAGCTTTGCCTCAGAGGAGAAGAGAGCGGGCTGAGGGAGGGAGAGCGGGGCGTGGGCCAGAAATAGGAGCGGGGCGTGCGCCGGTTACTCCACTCACGAGCGCAGGAGACAGCGGTGGAGAAGTCGGGGGAGGTTGGAGGAAGGGAGCGGAGCGACAGAGAGGGAGAAGAGAGCGAGCGACAGGGGGGAGGGGTTTCTGACAGGTGGTCACGAGCGAGATGGGCAGTAAATGCCTCTCTCTAGCTTGTGTTGGAGCGCCGGGGTAATTACAGTTTTACCCCCCAACAACTAAAAAAGTAAATGCATCTGTTCAAAAATGAATGCACCATTTGAATGCATCTATTTAAAAAAGATAAGATCGAATAACAAATCTTCTGATATCCCTTAAAACCAAAAATTGATGGCAAACAGAAGGTCAAGTACACTACCAAGGGAAGTAAAATACATACACAAATAAGCACTTACAAACAAAGAAGAAATTCAAAAAATAAAGAACAGAAGTTCAAGTACACTAATTAGTGAAGTAAGGCATATGAATAAATAAAGACTAAGAAACAAAAGAAGAAGTTCAAATACAAAAACATATGAAGTCCATATCTAAGTAAAATACACAACTTAGAAACAATATAGAAGTTCAAATTCACCTACACACAAAGTACACATGCAACGGACTCGCCTCCGCATGCGATGACCCGACACGCCACGTCGTCGCCTGCTCCGGCTCGTTCCTGGCTCGGCCTCACCGGGGGTCCCCGCGGACTCGCATCCACTCGCCGCGGGGCCCCCCGGCTCGGCTTCGCGCTACCGCTACAGTGCGCGCTAGGTTGACAGGCGCAATGCGGTTATTCTGTTTCCACCCCCACCGCACGCACCCTAGAGCCACACCCCTAAGATAGATAGTGGGGTCACGGATGTGACGGACTCGCCTCCGCATGTGACGACGCGGCATGGCTCGGCCTCACAGGGGGGGAGGGGGGTCCCGACCCCCCTCCCCATCCCCCATGGCTCAGCCTTGCGCTACCGCGACAGTGCGCGCTAGGATGACTGGCGCAATGCGGTTATTCTGTTTCCACCCCCACCGCACGCACCCCAGAGCCACACCCCTAAGATAGATAGTGGGGTCACGGATGTGACGGACTTGCCTCCGCATGCGACGACGCGGCACGCCGCGTCGTCGCCTACTCCGGCTCATTCCTGGCTCGGCCTCGCAGGGGGAGGGGAGGGGGGGCCCGACCCCCCCGGGCGCGAGCACTAGTAGTGGCGCCTAGGTTGACAGGCGCATGCGGTATTCTATTTCCACCCCCACCGCACGCACCCCAGAGCCACACCCCTAAGATAGATAGTGGGATCACGGATGTGACGGACTCGCCTCCGCATGCAATGACACGGCACGCCGCGTCGTCGCCTGCTCCGGCTCGTTCCTGGCTCGGCCTCGCAGGGGAAGGGGAGGGGGTCCCGACCCCTCCCCCCGGCTCGGCCTCACACTACCGCGACAGTGCGCGCTAGGTTGACTGGTGCAATGCGGTTATTATGTTTCCACCCCCACCGCACGCACCCCAGAGCCACACCCCTAAGATAGATAGTGGGGTCACGGATGTGAAGGACTCGCCTCCGCATGCGACGACGCGGCACGCCGCGTCGTCGCCTGCTCCGGCTCGTTCCTGGCTCGGCCTCGCAGGGGGAGGGGAGGGGGTCCCGACCCTCCCTCCCCCCCCCGGCTCGGCCTCGCGCTACCGCGATAGTGCACGCTAGGTTGACAGACGCAATGCGGTTATTCTGTTTCCATCCCCACCGCACGCACCCCAGAGCCACACCCCTAAGATAGATAGTAGGGTCACGGATGTGACGGACTCGCCTCCGCATGCGACGACGCGGCACGCGTCGTCGCCTGCTCCGGCTCGTTCCTGGCTCGGCCTCGCAGGGGGAGGGGAGGGGGGTCCCGACCATCCCTCCCCCCTGGCTTGGCCTCGCGCTACCGCATTGGTCGATAGGTGCAATGCTGATTTCAATGTCTACAAATATTTAAATCCAAAAATAACAAACAAAATTATAATAAGAAGTTCAAATAGTGAAGATATAGAAGTTCGGGGTTTTGTAAAACCTCAAATTAACATGTTAAAAATGATTAGCATACAGAAGTTCAGGATAGTTATTCAGTGAAGTCCAACAACTATTAGAAGTACGAAAACATACTAGCAAAAATAAAAAATATACGCATATACGTCCGCCAATTCCATGGTTGCTCACGGGACTAAGTCAAAAAATCAAAACCAACGCAAAGAATGAAAAATGACAGAAAAAAAAGAAAGAAATACAGAGGACTTGCTGCATTACCTTGCAAAGAAGGAAAAGCAGAAGTTCAGGTATGAACAACACAGAAGTCCAGCTTGTACAACGACCATTAGATGATCTAGAAAATATGAACGAACGAATTCATCCGAAGCATAAAATCCTCTGCGCCTGATTAGAACACGTCTACACCCCCTTCTAAATGATCTGGCAACTCCCTTTCTATAACAAAAATGACCAGAGGGCAAATCTAAAAAATGAAAAAACACCACGTGCAATAGCCGCGGGAGTTGCCAACATCAAATCGCCAGAAATCAAACCGTATGGACCCTCTCGATTGAAATTGACGACGTAGTTAGTCTTGAATTTCACTAAAGTACGCAAATCAGCCAACAAACTTTACAGAAAAACAAGAAATCATCAGAAGCGCAGGCTGCATCTCGGGCGGATGAAGAACACGGCCGATTTCGAATTCGTTTGAAATAACAAAAATTTGTGCACCAAACTCATACCAAAACCTAATTCCCATCGTGCCAGAGCTTTGACAACATCCACAGCATGCATTAAACTTGTAACAGACACATGTTCATCACGACCCGAGAGCAAATCCGCCAATGAGCGAGGTTCCTATTTAAAACGGGCATTTAGTTGCTAAAAACCGTTTGCAGATTACACTTACATCACATAGAACACGACTGACCAGAATAATTCGCGCGGGGAGACACGAGTGCGAAGATAGCCCGAAGGTCGGGTTCCTACAGAGGGAAGTTCAGGTTGTGTAACTCAGGATGTTCAGGTTGTGATCAGAATATTATTCTGATCCCGTGATCAGAATAGTGTTTATGTATATATATATATATATATATATATATATATATATATATATATATATGTTCAGTAGCTGCATATGGTCTAAATTTGTAACCTGTCTGTGTTTTGGATTTGGCCCCAACATCATGCTCCTCTAGTGAGCTAAGAGAGATTTCTGTATGCGGGCTGCACAAACTACCATTTTTATAATTTTTTAAATATCACCTGCTTATGCTTCATGACATGTAACATTATTATTAGTCTTGTTTTGCCATGTACAAAATAGTCTGTCTTGCTCGCTTCACTGTTGTAACTATATTTTTTCCCTAGTCATGTGTACTTACAGAAACATTTCAGGATGAAGTGACATCAACACAAAGATCTGCGAGCAGTGCGGCATGGCCATTACCAAATGATTATGGATTGGAATTGGAATGTGCTGATGTTCTCGAGCATCAACTAGAGGTGGCAAGACAACGTGTACATGATTCTCAACATGCAATCAACAAGTTGAGACTGGAGTTGCAGGTATTAGATGCAGGAGTCAAAAAAATGAAACGAGACACTGAGGTAACCACGAAGGGATTGGAGATTTTGCAGACTAAAATTTGTGCTATCTGAATCCGGCCAATCCTATTTCTAAAGAGATTGTAGTTCAAATGGTAAGTTCTGTTGATGCATGTCCATGATGTATGAGCTTTATTTGCCCAGTGTATGTAATTTGCTGTTTGTGTACGCTTTATTATCACTGGTGCCGAACTATAATGCCCAGTGGGTATAATCTGCTGTAATTTCTTTATTGTATAGTGTAGGATTATTCTATGTTTCTATGCCTTAATCTCTTTATTGTATAGTGTACGTTTTTTAGAGGCGATAGTATAGAGTAAGATAATTCTTTGTATATGCTATATCATTGAAATGGGGGCCAACACGCCCAAACATTACCTGGACGCCATCCGAACAAACAAACATGTGTAGTCAAAGTGGGCCTTAATTGGGCTGGTCAAATTAATATTTAGTGGATCCCAAATGACGTGGCCCATCGTAACAACGGCTCTTAGCAGGCCGAAAGCTCGATAGGGCCGTATAAATGGAAATGGCCCGCGGGCCTCTAGCAGGCCGAAATAAATGTCAATTTTGTCTCGACTCTTTTACTTTACTGGCCACTAAGAGGCCGAAAGTGTTTTGGGCCAGAAGAGGCCCAATTTGCAAACTAGGCTTTTAACAGGCCGAAAGTCGCGTCGGGCTGAAATTGTGCCCTGCTGAATGTGGGCCGCTAATGGACACAAAATTAGGTTGCACAGTCAAAGGCCCAACTGTTGTGCGGGTCGTTAACAGGCCGAAGGACAAAATGGGCTAGGAATTGGCACATTTACCGAATGGGCCGAGGAAAGGCCTAAAGTCACAACGGGCTAGAAGTGGGCCCAACTGCAGAATGGGCCGAGAAAAGGCTGAAAGACGTACCGGGCCGTTAATGGGCTGGAACTAACGATGGGCTGCTAACAGGCCGAAAGAAGGTCGGGCCGTAATTGGGCCCAAAGACGTAGCTGGCCGTTAACGGGCTGGAACTGACGATGGGCTGGAAATTGTCAAATCTAGAATGGGCCTTTGATGGGCCGATTCTATGTAACTTGTATGGACTGTGCTTGTGAATAGGCCAGACTCAAGTAGGTCGCTAATGGGCCGGCCCGCTAATTTTGACAGGCCCGGCCTTTTAACCTAAACGGGCCACTGTTGGGTCGAGCCACATGTCGATGTACCATAGGCTCGTCCCGTCCACTCGCTTGATGACACCTGTCCCAACGTGGAGCTGACACATGGATACTAAGGCGAATCAGAATTTTACACGTGGAAAATCCCCATTGGTCCGGGCGGTTAACGGGTTATCGGATCCAAACCGGAGCCCAATAGCTTAACGGCGACCCGTTAGGGTGGATGCCACATGTCGGTTACCCTTGACGAAAGCACTTCCATGACGTGCCATTTATCGTCATGGAAGTGGACACTTCCGTGATGATAATTTTGGTATTGTCATGGAACACTTCTACGACATCACAGGTATGACTATCTTGATTCTGTCATTAAATCGTCATGGATGTACATGCATGACAGAAAACGTGACCTACTGTGACAAACACGTATCATCACGGAAGTGTATTTTTTTTAGTGTCTCTTTTGATTCTCAATACAATGGTCTCTTGGAGATCTATTTGATGTAACTCTCTTTGCGGTGTGTTTGTTGGGATCCGATGAACTATGAGTTTATGATCAGATCTATTTTATCCATGAAAGTTATTTGAGTCTTCTTTTGATCTCTTATATGCATGATTACTTATAGCCTCGTATTTATTCTTCGAATCTTTGGTTTAGTTAGGCCAACTAGATCGATTTCTATTGCCATGGGAAGAGGTGCTTTGTGATGGGTTCGATCTTACGGTGCTCAATCCCAGTGACAGAAGGGGACATGACACGTATGTATCATTGCTATTAAGGATAACAAGATGGGGTCTATTCCTACATGAATAGATCTTGTCTACATCATGTCATCGTTCTTATTGCATTACTCCATTTCTCCATGAACTTAATACACTAGATGCATGATGGATAGCGGTCGATGTGTGGAGTAATAGTAGTAGATGCAGGCAGGAGTCGGTCTACTAATCTTGGACGTGATGCCTATATAATGATCATTGCCTGGATATCATCATAATTATTTGAAATTCTATCAATTGCCCAACAGTAATTTGTTTACCCATCGTATGCTATTTTTTTCTCGAGAGAAGCCACTAGTGAAATCTACGGCCCCCGGGTCTATTCTTCTTCATATTTGCTTTCCGATCTATTATTTGCCGCTTTTATTTTCAGATCTATTATACCAAAAACCCAAAAATACCTTGCTGCACTTTTTTGCTATTTATTTTATTTCATGTTTTATCGAGATCTATTTATCCAATCTATCATAATTTGTATCCCATCAATGTGCGAATTTCTGGCACCGTTACCCGTAGAGGGATTGAAAACCCCTCCTAATCGTCGGGTTGCAAGTATTTGTTATTTGTGTGCAGGTACCGTTTACCTAGTGTTGCTTGGTTCTCCTACTGGATTGATACCTTGGTTTCATAACTGAGGGAAATACCTACCGTAGATGTACTGCATCATCCCTTCCTCTTTGGGAAAATACCGACGTAGTTCAAGCGACATCAAAAGGAATTTCTGGTGCCATTGCCGGGGAGACATCATCAACATCTGTCAGGTTCCTAATCACAAATCTTATATCCTTGCAATTTACATTATTTGCCATTTGCCTCTCGTTTTCATCTCCCCCACTTCATAAAAATTTGCCGTTTTATTCGCCCTCTTTTTCTTTCGCCGTTTTCTCGTCAAATCTCTTCTTTGCTTGTGTGCCATGTGTCTTCTATTTGCTTGCATCTTCGCTTGCTAAAAATCTCTTGATATGGATCCTCATCCACTTGCCAATCTTTTCAAAAGATCCAATTATGATGAACCAATCAATAGTGAATTGAGTTCACTAGATTATCTTTATGAAGTTTTGCTTGAGATTTATGAATCTGAAAATTGTGATGAAGTGTTAAACGAAGAAATTTATAAAGTGATTCATGATAGCTCCTTGAATGAAAAGCATCATTGCAATGATGTTATTATAAATTCTATTAATGTCAGTTATGCTAGTGATATGCAAAACCCCAAGCTTGGGGATGCTTGTTTTGTTATGTCCACTACTTATTGCAATGATCATGATTGGGGTGATAATGATTCGTATGATCTTGAAAATTTATTTAAACCTCATGATGAATATGCTTGTGATAATATTAAAAGTGGGTTTGGAAGAGTGTCAACTTTAGCTAAAAATAATCCCACATATTTGGAGAGTGTTCAATCTTATGAAATTTTTGATGAAAGTGGGTTTGAAGAGGTCATGACTTTAGTTGATGTTAATCCCACTATTTTGGAAGATTATGAAAATTTTATGCATGTGGATCATGAAGAGAAAATTTTATATGATAGCTATATTGTTGAATTTTATTATGATCCTACATGTAATTATTATGAGAGAGGAAAATATGGTTGTAGAAATTTTCATGTTACTAAATTACCTCTCTTAATGTTGAGATTGCTATTGTTTCTTTCTTCTTCCTTGCATATGCTATATATTTCTTCTCTTGATAATTTGTTTGCTTATAAAATGCCTATGCATAGGAAGTTTGTTAGACTTAAACTTGTTTTTCACATGCTACATGATGGTCTCTTCATGTTCCAATTGCTATCTTTCATCTGAGCATCATTAAAATTATCAATGGCTAGCTAGGGGCATAAAACGATAGCGCTTGTTTGGAGGCAACCCAATGAATAAAATTTATTTTTGTCTTTTTCTTTATGTTCTTGAGTGTTTGAACAATTATGCCTCTGTTATGATTGTGTTTTTTATGTTTTAGTTAGTGTTTGGGCCAAGCAAAGCCTTTGGGATCATGTTGGGTGATAGTTGATTTGATCCTGTTGAAAAACAGAAACTTTTGCATCCAGTAAAATAATTGTCTAGATTCACAAAAGCGACAAAAAATTATGAATTGTTTATAAAAGATTTATATACAAATTGCCTACGTTGTACTAATTTTTCAGAATTTTTGGAGTTACATAAGTATGAGAACAATTCGCATCTTTAGAGACTGTTCTATTTTTGATAGATTCTGTTTTCTTTGCATTATGTGCTTATTTTAATGAATATATGGTTTGTATCGGGGGGTACAATCCATCGTAAAGTTAGAATACAGTAGATATAATGCAATAAAAAAATTTGAATGGGTTTTCTATAGTACTTAAAGTAAATATTGGTTTTCTTATACTAACGGACCACACGAAGATTTTGTTAAGTTTTGTGTGATTGAAGTTTTCAAGTTTTGGGTGAGATCACGATGGATGAAGGAATAAGGAGTAAGAAGAGCCTAAGTTGGGGATTCCCCATGACACCCCAAGCCATTATCCAAAGAGAAACAAGCAACTAAGCTTGGGGATGCCCCCGAGTGGCATCCCCTCTTTCTTCTAAGGACCATCGGTACTTTACTTGGAGCTATATTTTTATTCGTCACATATCATGAGTTTTCCTTGGAGCGTCTTGTGTTATATCAGTATTTTCTTGTTTTGCTTTTTAGTTTGTGTCATCTATCCTTGCTGAACACACCTATTTAGGAGAGCCAAAATTATGCTATGATTTGTTAGAATTGCTCTATGTGCTTCACTTAAAAAAAATTGAGCTATGGAATTGCTCTAGTGCCTCACTTATATCTTTTTGAGCACGGTGTGCTTTAATATTTTTGAGGAAATGCTCTCATGCTTCACTTAGATTTATTTGAGAGTTAGTAATTTTGAAGAAATTCTCTCATGCTTCACTTATATTATTTTGAGAGAAGAAAATTTTATGCTCATGTTCTTCACTTAGATTTGTTGGAGCTATCAAAAGCAACATATGAAATTACTCCCAAAGTGATAGATATTCAAGAGGGATATAATAAAAAAATTCATGAAGATCATTGGACAAAATAAACTTGATTCTTTGTAATAGTTTTGCGAGATGATGATATAATATGTGAGTCATGTTGATGAGTAATTATGCTTTAGTAAGAATATTGGTGTTAAGGTTTGTGATTCCCTATGCAAGCACGAAAGTCAATAGTTATGCAATGAAATTATATCCTACTTGTGGTGCATTATTCCGTGTTAGTTATGCTTAATGCTCGCTTATGTGATTTTTCGTTTCTTGGTTGGATGCGTCTCAATCTTTTGCTAGCCTTCACTTGTACTAAGTATGATTACTACTTGTGCATCCAAAACCCTTTAACCCAGTTTTGCCATATGAGTCCACTATACCTACCTATATGCAGTATTTCTGTGTCGTTCTAAGCAAATTTTCAAAATAAATTTCCCTTTTGTGTGCTCGTACCGCTCATGAAACGGTAGGGGGTGGCTGATATTTTTCCATGCTAGATGTGTTATTCTCAAGATGAGTGTTTATTCACTTGTCATTGCACAAGAGTACGGGAAAGGTATTAGGGATGCCCAGTCATGAAATGAAAAATGGATTTACTTTATGTTGTCAAATAATAAACTCCTTGGAAAGTGTTGGTATGGACGGCACCCATGGATACGGCTAGCCGTGGAATGTGAAAGTATGGTGGAAAAGGAATAAACTTTATTTTCTGTTTGGGAACCGCCTATGATATATCTAGCATGGAAAGTATTAGGAACTACTCGATCATTTTCATTGACAGGAAAAGCATGCCACCCAAAAAAAAATATCTCTATCTTTTTCTGCTTTGAGCTTTGGCACCTCTACAAATCCCTACTTCCCTCTGCGAAGGGCCTTTCTATTTACTTTATGCAATTTTTATTTTTATTTGAGTCTCCATCTTCTCTTATAAAGCACCAACTAAGGGGCACTATGATCGTACTTGAGCATTGGGTATAGCTAATATGCGAGTGTGTTTCATGAATGGATCAATGATTGAGCATAATGGGCTAGGGATAACTTGCTTTAGTGTTGATATTTTGAAAGACTTGGTTGCTTGTTGATATGCTTGAGTATTGCAATCTTCATGTCAAATGTAGACTATTGCTTTTAATCATATAAAAGTCCAAATGTCCATGCTACAAAAGAAAAGAATATATGATGAACATGTTAGGCAGCATTCCACATCAAAAATTCTGTTTTTATCATTTACCTACTCGAGGACGAGTAGGAATTAAGCTTGGGGATGCTGATACGTCTCCAACGTATCTATAATTTTTGCTTGTTCCATGTTGTTATATTATCATTCTTGGATATTTTAGAATCATTTTATAGCAACTTTATATCATTTTTTGTGACTAACCTATTGACATAGTGCCCAGTGCCAGTTCCTGTTTTTTTACTTCGCAGAAAATCAATACCACACGGAGTCCAAATGCAGCGAAACTTTTTGGAGATTTTTTATGGACCAGAAGGAACAACTTGGGTCGAAGAAGTACCAGAGGGGTGCCCCGAGGGGGGCACAACCCACCTGGGCACGCCTGGGGGCCCAGGGGTGCCCTGGTGGGTTGTGCCCACCTCGGTGTCCTCCCGTACCGCCTCTTTGCTCTATAAATACCCCGAAAATCCAAAAACCCTAGGGGAGTCGACGAAACACAATTCCAGCCGCCGCAAGTTCTAGAAACACCAGATCCAATCTAGACACCATCACAGAGGGGTTCATCATCCTCATTGGTGCCTCTCTGATGATGCGTGAGTAGTTCATTGTAGACCTTTGGGTCCGTAGTTAGTAGCTAGATGGCTTCCTCTCTCCCTTTTGATTCTCAATACAATGGTCTCTTGGAGATCTATTTGATGTAACTCTTTTTTGCGGTGTGTTTGTTGGGATCCGATGAACTATGAGTTTATGATCAGATCTATTTTATCCATGAAAGTTCTTTGAGTCTTCTTTTGATCTCTTATATGCATGATTACTTATAGCCTCGTATTTCTTCTTTGAATCTTTGGTTTAGTTAGGCCAACTAGATCGATTTCTCTTGCCATGAGAAGAGGTGCTTTGTGATGGGTTCGATCTTACGGTGCTCAATCCCAGGGACAGAAGGGGACATGACACGTATGTATTGTTGCTATTAAGGATAACAAGATGGGGTATATTCCTACATGAATAGATCTTGTCTACATCATGTCATCGTTCTTATTGCATTACTCCGTTTCTCCATGAACTTAATACACTAGATGCATGCTGGATAGCGGTCGATGTGTGGAGTAATAGTAGTAGATGCAGGTAGGAGTCGGTCTACTAATCTTGGACGTGATGCCTATATAATGATCATTGCCTGGATATCGTCATAATTATTTGAAGTTCTATTAATTGCCCAACAGTAATTTGTTTACCCACCGTATGCTATTTTTTTCTCGAGAGTAGCTACTGGTGAAATCTACGGCCCCCGGGTCTATTCTTCTTCATTTTTGCATTTCGATCTATTATTTGCCGCTTTTATTTTCAGATCTATTATACCAAAAACACAAAAATACCTTGCTGCACTTTTTTGCTATTTATTTTATTTCGCATTTTATCGAGATCTATTTATCCAATCTATCATAATTTTTATCCCATCAACATGTGAATTTCTGGCACCGTTACCCGTAGAGGGATTGAAAACCCCTCCTAATCGTCGGGTTGCAAGTATTTGTTATTTGTGTGCAGGTACCATTTACATAGTGTTGCTTGGTTCTCCTACTGGATTGATACCTTGGTTTCATAACTGAGGGAAATACCTACCGTAGTTGTACTGCATCATCCCTTCCTCTTTGGGGAAATATCGACGTAGTTCAAGCGACATCAGATCACAGAGCTCAAATAGACATTCATCAAACTTGGGATCACTAGGCTTCATTTTATGGAAAGCAATAGACTTTTGAAGAATTTCATCTCAATTTTTCAAGGAGTAATCCGGAAAGCGTTCCTCAAGATAATTCCATATAGTATATGTGCATTCAAAAGTAGGCAACCACACAAGCAAATTTCTAGGCAATCCTCTAATGATAAGATCAATAGTCCTAAGATTGCGAACCATGTCAAGATACTCATTGGGGGTAGGATGCATAGGATCAATAGGAGGCACGTAAGGGCTAAGAATGTACTTGTTCAAATTATATTCATTGAAACTCTCAAGCAGCTCATTTTTCCATGAACCATAATACTCCCCGTCAAGAATAGGCACTCTATGTCTAATACTCCCAAACTAGACTCACCCATCTTCCTCTAATACCAAAGCAATGGAGACCAAAGCTCTGATACCAATTGCAAGGATCGTGAACAGGGGTCTAGAGGGGGTGATTAGACCCTTAACAAGCAAAAGTGGCAGTTTTTAGTTTCCTCAAGTTAAGGTTGAGTTTAGCATATGTTAAAGCACTCACAATACTTTTCAAGCAAGCATGACAAGAGTATATGCAGCGGAAAGGGTAAACCATGCAAGTTGCAAGAAAGTAAAGGGATGGGATTTGAGTGTGCAAACGCAATGGAGACACGGAGAGTTTTTCGCGTGGTTCCGATAGGTGGTGCTATCGTACGTCCACACTGATGGAGACTTCAACCCACGAAGGGTAACGGTTGCACGAGTCCGTGGAGGGCTCCACCCATGAAGGGTCCATAAAGAAGCAACCTTGTCTATCCCACCATGGCCATCGCCCATGAAGGACTTGCCTCACTCGGGTAGATCTTCACGAAGTAGGCGATATCTTTGCCCTTACAAACTTCTTGGTTCAACTCCACATCACAAAGGAGGCTCCCAAGTGACACCTAACCAATCTAGGAGACACCACTCTCCAAAAGGTAATAGACGGTGTGTTGATGGTGAACTCCTTACTCTTGTGCTTCAAATGATAGTCTCCCCAACACTCAACTCTCTCTCTCTCTCTCTCTCTCAGATTTGGCTATGGTGGAAGAAAGATTTGAGTGGAAAGCAACTTGGGGAAGGCTAGAAATCAAGGTTCAAATTGTAGGAATGGAATCTCTTGATCTCAACACATGAGTAGGTGGTTCTCTCTCAGAAAATGAATGGTGGAAGTGTAGGCAAGTTCTGATGGCTCTCTCACAAATGGAGAAGGGGGTGGAGGGGTATATGTAGCCTGCACACAAAATCCAACCATTACACACATTTGACTCATCTCGGTGGGACTGAATGGTTAAACTCGGTGGCACCGATCAGTTCAAAAATGTGAACGTTAGGAATCTCGGTGGGACCGACTGGAACAACTCGGTGGGGCCGATGTGCTAGGGCTTAGGGAAAACCTTATCTCGGTGGCACCGATTGCATCAACTCGGTGAGAGCAAAGTGAAGCAATAAGGCAACAAAGAGTTGGTCAAGCCATCTCGGTGAGACCGATTGCTATTTCGGTGAGACCGAAATAATTGCAACTGATATCAGGGAGTTGGCAAGGCCATCTCGGTGAGACCGAGATCCGTATCGGTGAGACCGAACTGTTAGGGTTTCTGGCTGTGGCTATGTCATATGAACTCGGTGGCTCTAGATAGGAAGTATCGGTGGGGCCGAGTTGGAGTTTAGGGTTTTGACATATTTGGATGGAGAAAGTGGCTGAGGGTTTTTGGAGCAATATCACTAAGCACTTGAGCAAGTAAGCCATTAAGCAACACCTCATCCCCTCTTAATAGTATTGGCTTTCCTATGGACTCAATGTGATCTTGGATCACTAAAATAGAAATGAAGAGTCTTGAGCTTTTGCCAATTTTTGTTCTTAGCATTTGAAGGGGTTCCACATCCTCTTGTCCTTGCCATGCCATTGTTAAAATTGTCTGAGCTACACTAGATAAAACTATTAGTCCAACAAGAAATATGTTGACATTAATTACCAAAATCACCCAGGGAGCACTTATGCTTTCACTAATGAGGTTTTGTGTGGTTCTCCTATTGGATTCATAACCTTGGTTCCTAACTGAGGGAAATACTTATCTCTACTGTACTGCATCTCCTCTCCTCTTCGAGGAAATCCCAACACAGCTCACAAGTAGCAGTTAGTTCGCAAAAATGATATAAAATAGTATAATAAAGTATATAAAGCATCCAAGATTGATCATATAATAGCATGAAACAACCAAAAATTATATATGCGTTGGAGATGTATCAATCGCCGGAACAAATCAAGATAATTAGTTGGAATTATCATGGGATGCTCTCTACCACCACACTTCGTGAGCTCTTGGAGATCCAAGGGCGGGTTCGTGGGGATCTTATTTTCCTTTCAGAGACGCATTTAAATAAATTAAAGGCTGACGAGCTACATCATATGTTAGGTTTCGAATCCATGTTTATTTTTTAGAGTGATGGTAAGGCTGGAGGCCTTATGTTTCTTTATCAAAAATAGGATAAAATTGAGTTGAATTATGTGTCACCCCATTTTATTGATGTTATGTTTATGAATGAGGATATTGTGGATTGACGATTTATAGGTTTCTATGATTATCCATCTTGGAACGATAGACACTTATCTTGGACTGATCTTCGCGATTTACGTACTTCTCATCCTTGGGTTGTCTTTGGAGATTTCAATGAAATTTTATATTCTCATGAAAAATAAGGATGTAATGCAAGACCAAATGCAATGATGCAATTTTTTAATTTATTTGTGGGAGTGGGGTTTGGATGACTTGGGTTATATTGGTGATTCCTTCAGTTGGAGAAGACGCGATATTAAGGAAAGACCGGTTCAGGCCGTTTGTATGTGGAGTAGGCAAACAAATTCCCTTGTGTTGCGGTTATTAATGAGGAACATGTGCATTCGGATCACCGTCCTTTCGTTTTGGATACATATCATTTTGATGGTCATGTTCGTTCACCCGAAGGGCGTGTGAAACAATTTGAAGCCGGATGACACAAAGAAGAGAAAGTTGTTGAAGTAGTGAATACGGCTTGGGAGAAGCCCAAGATGGTGAGTGCGGTCCGTTCCTCGCTACCCATACTCAAGTGGTGCATGCTAATTTGCATAATTGGGATCAAACTATTCTAAAGGGGCCAAAATGAAGAATCAAAAAAATTGAAAAAAAGATTTAGAGAAGTTGTGACGTGGTCATTTGAGTGGTGAATCACGTTCACAACAGCAAAAGAAAATTCTCGTCCTTATTGAAAACCTTATGGATCACGAATAAATTATTTTTGTTACAAAGAGGACAAGCAAATTGGCAGATGCATGGGGACTGTAATAATTCTTTTTCCATAATGTGGCTACAACTAGAAAAAAAGTGATCATATTAAGAAATCTTTTGATGATGCGGGTATCTGGTGGCAAGGTACGGATTTAAAGAATCATATTACAAATTATTTTTCTAATATTTCCACTTCAGAAGTTTCGCAGCCGAATCATCAATTTTTATCTCTTGTTAGAAAAAGAGTGTTTGATGAGATGAATAATGCCCATCTCGCCCCTTACACTGATGAATATGTTTGAAAGGCTCTTTTTGATATTGGTGATATAAAAGCTTCGGGACCTGATGGACTTCATGCAATCTTTTATAGAAGGTTATGGTCCATATTAGGGGGAAATCTGGTTGATGAGGTGTTGCAAGCGATGAATACATGTACTATTCCGTTTGGATGGAATGAAACAACGATTGTGATGTGGAAGCACCCACTTTAGACCAATCAGTCTTTGTAATGTGGTGTATAAGATTATATCAAAAATGGCGGCTGCTTGTTTGAAGGTTGTGACGCCCCCGATTCAATCGTACACTAATCATACATGCAAACATGTGCGATCAAGATCAGGGACTCACGGGAAGATATCACAACACAACTCTAGACACAAATAAAATAATAGAAGCTTTATATTACAAGCCAAGGGCCTCGAGGGCTCGAATACAAACGAGTCAGCGGAAGCAACAATATCTGAGTACAGACATAAGTTAAACAAGATTGCCTTAAGAAGGCTAGCACAAAAGCAACATCGATCGAAAAGGCAAGGCCTCCTGCCTGGGAGCCTCCTAACTACTCCTTGTCGGCGGCGGTCTCCACATAGAAGTAGGCTCCGCTGGGGTAGTAGTAGTCATCGGCGGTAGCATCTGACTCCTGGGCTCCACCATCTAGTTGCAGCATCCGAGAAGAATGGAAAGAGGTGGGAAAAGGGGAGCCAAGCAACCGTGAGTACTCATCCAAAGTACTCGCAAGCAAGGATCTACACTACATATGCACTGGTATCAAAGGGAAGGGGTTGTGTATATGGACTATAATGCAGAATGCCAGAATAGAGGGGAAAGCCTAGCCTATCGAAGACTAGCATCATCTTGAAGCCACCATCTTGCAGCATTTAGAAGAGTACAGAATAGCATTTTATAATTAGCAAGCATGTTGTAGCATTAACGCCCAGAGATCCTTTCTCGACTCCCTGCAAGAAAGCAATCCTGGAGCCATCATATCCATTCCACATCTCAGTATCCAGTTCTATTTGTAAAGATCGGAATACAACTCCGGGTCGTCCTGTTACCGTGGACATGGCTATTCGAATAATTAACTTCCCTGCAGGGGTGCACCACATTACCCAACACGCTCGATCACTCTGGCCGAACACACTTTCCTGGGTCATGCCCGGCATCGGAAGATCAACACGTCGCATCCCTACCTAGGCCCAACAGAGAGGTCTGCACGCCGGTCTAAATCCTATGCGTGCAGGGGTCTTAGGCCCATCGCACGTTGCACACCTGCATGTTGCGTACACGGCCGGTGAGCAGACCTGATAGCCTCCATTACAAAGGAGGGTGATTTACGCGGTCCAACCCGGCGCGCGCCGCTCAGTCGCTGACGTCTAGAAGGCTTCGGCTGATACTACGACGCCGGTTGCCCATATCTTGTCCGGCGTGGTGGTTAGTGCGTATAGGCCAGTGGCCGACTCAGATCAAATACCCAATCTCGTTAGTGGCTTGGGAGCACACGGTAACGAGCAGAGACTCACGATATGTGACCCCGTCACCCCGTCTAGTGGACTTACGGCAAGGGCCCGGAATGCCCGGCCGTGCCACGTAGAAATCTCGCGGGTACCCTCCAGGTCAACCCAACTACACATCAACTCGCGGGTACCCCTCAGGGCCGACCCGACTACAGTAACATGGTTCTGTGGTAAATTCAAAGTAATCGTGTGTCCAAAATAGCAAGGGGGAAACCCGAGGAATCACCCTCGATGGAATCCACCTGATGTAATAGTCAAGGTGAACTAGGAGGAATCACCCTCGATGTTCACGCTTGAGGTGTTGCACGACAGAGCCGTATCGGGAGTGGTGAAGGAGGAATCACCCTCGATGACCACGACCAATTAGCTACACTACAGAGTTAACATCAGAAGTGCTATACGAGGTATCACCCTCAGCACTCGATAGTAACCCTGCAGAGTCGTACAACTAAAGGGGGTGTGATGTGATGTGTCGGGCCCTGGACGTCGATCACTTGATTGAGTCACCTGGTAATCCAGCGGGGGCAACAAGGACAAGGTGCGGGGTCACTGATGGATCACTAACCAACCTATACTAAGTAGTTTAGGATAAGCATGTAAGGTACAAGAGCAGGTTACAAAAGCAGGCTATGCATCAGAATAGGAGCAATCAAGTACAGCAGAAAAATCTAGTGCAAGCACGAGAGAGAATGGACTGGGCGATATCGGAATGATCAATGGGGGTTGGCTTTCCTAGAAGCTCTGTTGAGAAGGAGGGGTCGTCAGGAATGTAGTCGATGTTAGGAGCAGCAGCGTCAGTCTCAAAGTCTACCGGAGAGAAGAGGGGGAAGAAACGATAAATATAAAGAAAACATAGCATCACAAAGCATAACATGGCAATACGCGGTGCTAGGGGTGACCTAACGCAGTACTAGGTGCTACTGGCGAAGGGGGAAAACACCCGGGAAAGTATTCCCGGTGTTAGGCATTTTTCGGCCAGATGAAAGAGGGGGAAAGTTCCATGTTCAGCATGCTAGAGGCATGTGACAGATGAACGGATTGCATAAATGAATTCTTTGGATTTTTCTGAGCAACTTTCATATATAAAACTTTTTCATCTGAATTATAGATTATTTTATATGATTTTTCTAAGTTTTATTCGATTTTCTAAATTTCCTAGAATTTATTTAATTCGAAAAAAACATTAAACATAAATGCTATGGGTACACAGAAGTGTACCCACAGATGTGCATGGGTGCCTGACATGTGGGGACAGGGGCTGAGTCAGCAGCCCAGTTCGGTCTAGTTAGCAGTCAACAGAGTTGACTGTTGACTGGTCAACAGGGGTTGTGGGGGCCACCTGTCAGTTGGTCTCAGCCACTGACTTGTGGGCCTAGTCAACGATGACTGGGCGGGGTCAATTCTGATGCGTGGGCCCCGGTGGTTTCTTTAACTAAACTAACAGTTTGTATTAGCTCAAACTAATCCTTGCGGGGCCCAGCTGTCATGCACTATGAGGGTTAATTAGGGGGGGTCTAATTAGTGGCTAATGATGTGCCACGTCAGGGGCACTCCGGCGCGCGACGATGGTGAGGCAGGGCACACCGGCGAGGACCGTGCGGTCGCCTTCAGTAGTCATTCGAGGCACGGTTTGGTCCTACGGGACCGGGGCGGCGAGCCGCATCCATTGGTGCACGCGATGGAGGCCGCGGTGGTCGGAGCAAGCTGCAAAATTGGCGTCCAGCGGCGGCCGGAGATGGGGCTCGGCGAGATCGAGTGCAGGGGACATGACACGACGAGCAGACAGGCGCGTTGGGTCCCTGAGAAGCCCAGGAGCATCCATTGGTGCACGGACACGAGCGGCGGATGCCGTGGCTGCGGTGGCGATACGAGCTGCGGCGGCGATCTACTGGCACAGCGGCAACGGCAGCTAGCAGGAGCGCGCGAGAACGAGAGGTGAGGGGGAAGGGAGATAGGCTCACGATGAGGTCAGAGCGTGGCTCAATGTGCTCGGGGGAGGCCTGGGGCAGATAAATTGATGCGGTGGAGATCCCACGGCCGGAGATTGAAGAAGACGCCGCCCCATCTCGTGGACTTACGACAAGGGCCCGGAATGCCCGGCCGTGCCACGTAGAAATCTCGCGGGTACCCTCCAGGTCAACCCGACTACACATCAACTCGCGGGTACCCCTCAGGGCCGACCCGACTTCAGTAACATGGTTCTATGGTAAAGTCAAAGTAACTGTGTGTCCAAAATAGCAAGGGGAAACCCGAGGAATCACCCTCGATGGAATCCACCTGATGTAATCGTCAAGGTGAACTAGGAGGAATCACCCTTGATGTTCACACTTGAGGTGTTGCACGACAGAGCCGTATCGGGAGTGGTGAAGGAGGAATCACCCTCGATGACCACGACCGATTAGCTACACTACAGAGTTAACATCAGAAGTGCTATACGAGGTATCACCCTCGGCACTCGATAGTAACCCTGCAGATTCGTACAACTAAAGGGGGTGTGATGTGATGTGTCAGGCCCTGGACATCGATTACGTTGATCGAGTCACCTGGTAATCCAGCGGGGGCAACAAGGACAAGGTGCGGGGTCACTGATGGATCACTAACCAACCTATACTAAGCAGTTTAGGATAAGCATGTAAGGTACCAGAGAAGGTTACAAAAGCAGGCTATGCATCAGAATAGGAGCAATCAAGTACAGTAGCAAAATCTAATGCAAGCATGAGAGAGAATGGAATGGGCGATATCGGAATGATCAATGGGGGTTTGCTTGCCTGGAAGCTCTGTTGAGAAGGAGGGGTCGTCAGGAATGTAGTCGACGTCAGGAGCAGCAGCATCAGTCTCGAAGTCTACCGGAGAGAAGAGTGGGAAGAAATGATAAATATAAAGCAAACATAGCATCACAAACCATAACATGGCAATACGCGGTGCTAGGGTGACCTAACGCAGTACTAGGCGCTACTGGCGAAGGGGGAAAACACCCGGGAAAGTATTCCCGGTGTTAGGCATTTTTCGGCCAGATGAAAGAGGGGGAAAGTTCCATGTTCAGCATGCTAGAGGCATGTGACAGATGAACGGATTGCATAAATGAATTCTTTGGATTTTTCTGAGCAACTTTCATATATAAAACTTTTTCATCTGAATTATAGATTATTTTATATGATTTTTCTAAGTTTTATTCGATTTTCTAAATTTCCTAGAATTTATTTAATTCGAAAAAAACATTAAACATAAATGCTATGGGTACACAGAAGTGTACCCACAGATGTGCATGGGTGCCTGACATGTGGGGACAGGGGCTGAGTCAGCAGCCCAGTTCGGTCTAGTCAGCAGTCAACAGAGTTGACTGTTGACTGGTCAACAGGGGTTGTGGGGGCCACCTGTCAGTTGGTCTCAGCCACTGACTTGTGGGCCCAGTCAACGTTGACTGGGCGGGGTCAATTCTGATGCGTGGGCCCCGGCTGTCATGCACTATGGGGGTTAATTAGGGGGGCTCTAATTAGTGGCTAATGATGTGCCATGTCAGCGGCACTCCAGCGCACGACGACGGTGAGGCAGGGCACACCGGCGAGGACCGTGCGGTCGCCTTCGGCGGTCATTCAAGGCGTGGTTTGGCCCTACGGGACGGCGCGGCGAGGCGCATCCATTGGTGCACGCGATGGAGACCACGGTGGTCGGAGCAAGCGGCAAAATTGGCGTCCAGTGGCGGTCGGAGATGGGGCTCAGCGAGATCGAGTGTAGGGGACATGACACGATGAGCGGACAGGCGCGTTGGGTCCCTGAGAAGCCCAGGAGCATCCATTGGTGCACGGACGCGAGCGGCGGATGCCGTGGCTGCGGTGGCGATACGAGCTGCGGCGGCGATCTACAGGCACAGCGGCAACGGTGGCTAGCAGGAGCGCGCGAGAACGAGGGGTGAGGGGGAAGGGAGATAGGCTCACGGTGAGGTCGAAGAGCAGCTCAATGGGCTCGGGGGAGGCCTGGGGCAGACAAATTGATGCGGTAGAGATCCCACGGCCGGAGGTTGAAGAAGACACCGCCGGGCTCGATGCAGGCGCCCCGGCTCGAACGGAGGGCTCCAGTCGACGGAGACAAGCCACGCAGAGCTCTTGGACACAGTCGATGGGCGCGGAGACGTAGGTGGCCGCGACGGAGCGTGTTGGCCGGTGACGGCGGCCGTCATGCGAGGTGAATCTGGGTGAGGGTGGAGAGGAGTGGGGGAGGCCGAGAGGGCGATGGGTACGAGCGGGGGTGAGTGGAGTGGCAGGGGAGGAGCCCGAGGGGGCGGCCTTATCCCCTCGCCGGGGCATCGCCGGCGAGGTGGTTCGGGCGGAACCCGCCCCTGTAGCGACAGCGCCTGGGGAACAGGACGGCGACCGGGGAGTGTGGGGGTTGGGCTGGCTCAGTGGGCCGAGGCCCACGGGGCAGGGGGGCCTCTCTCCTCTTTTTTTTCTTTTTTGGGGGAGGGGGTTTCTTTTTCTTCAAAAACTTTTCTGTTTCTAATTCTTTTTAAAACAAAATAGCTTTATAAAATACAAAACTTGAACCTAAATTATTATTATAAATTAGGCTACTGCCACAATTAGTTTGGTAGTTAAATAAATTAGTTTAGCTTTTTTATAATTCAAAAGCATTTAATTTAATTGCTTAGCCACTATTTTATTTAGTTTAGGGCATTTAAATACCATTTAAAATTGTTGGTTCACCACCAATATTAACAAGGGATTATTTGCCACATGATGAACATTTTTGTTTCCATGTTTGAGAAGTTTTGAATTTTGACTTTACGTTTGGATTTGAATTTGAATTGTGTTTGAATGCAAATGAGGATTAGCAACAGTAAGAGTGATGACGTGGCACCATCAACAGGGGATTACTGTAGCATGATTCTCCGGGTGTTACAAAGGTCTTTCTGCCAAAAATTATCACTTTGACTCAAAGTGCTTTTGTACATGGAAGAATGATTACAAATAATTTTTTAGTGTCCTATGAGTAGTTCCACACCACAGAGAGTAAGAGGGAAGGTAAAGACGGTCTCTCTGCTATTAAACATGATATGTACAAAGCATATGATCGGGTTGAGTGGTGTTTCGTGAAGGAAACAATGTTGAAACTTGGCATCCAAGAGACTTAGGTCAATTTTATTATTCAGTGTCTATCCACTGTTGAATACCCGGTTCGCTTTAATGCGGAAGAAAGTGAGAGTTTTAAGCCTACAAGAGGTTTAAGGCATGGAGATCCTTTATATCCTTATATATTTTTGTTATTAAGGAGGGTTTTACTTCTCTCTTGGTGCATGCGGAGGAAAATGGAAAGATTGTTTGAGTCAAGGTCTGCAGAAATGCCCCTATCATTACCAATCTTCTGCTTGCTAATGACTTCTTTATCCTTATGAAATCTAATCTTCATAATGCTCAGGCCTTGAATTCTGCTCTGGATTCTTACAGTGTCATTGGCTAGATGTAGCCATTGTTACAATCGGAGCCTCCAACATTCCGTTCAGAGCCACCGAAACAAGTCAGCAAACCATTTGATATACGTCAGAAATTCTTAGCAAAACCTTCTATTTACTAGATAGAGCCGTTGTTACAAGCCCTAGTTCAATCGGAGCCTACAACATTCCATTCAGAGCCACCGAAGCAAGTTGGCAAACCATTTGTTATACGTCAGAAATTCTGAGAAAAAACAATCAAAACTTTCGAAGCATCAATAGAGAGTGTGCCAGTGCCGAGGTACTCACCTCGGAGCCATCGATTAATTTCCATTCCGACCTACTGATTGATATGAAAGTTGACACTTTTGTTCAATTTGGTGCCATTGAGCAAATCCAGTGAGAGCCTCCGAATGTGCAAAAATGTGTATAATGGTCAGATTTATGGTCCAGCCTATATATACCCCTGCCTATCCCTCCAGATCAACTCAAAGCAAACTCCACTCCCATTATTTTTTCTGAGGGAGTACTTCACCCCCTTGTGATGATTTCAAAAGGCTTTCTACTCCAACCATCTAATCAAACCCTTGGATATCTAATCCCCGCTTGCTTTCCACTTGATCATACTTCTCCAAATCCATAGCCAAATCTTGAGAGAGTTTGAGTGTTGAGGAGATTATCTTTTGAAACACAAGAGCAAGGGATTCATTGTCAAGCAACCTCCATCGTGTTACTTTTGGAGGGTGTGTGCGCCTCCTAGATCAGTTAGGTGTGCTTGGAAATCTTCATGTTTGTGAAGAAGACATGAAGTTTCTATGGGCTCAGAGATCTCCTACTTCATGGAGATCTACCCTAGTGAGGCTAGTTCTTCATCGGAGTAAGCCATTGTGGAATAGGTTGGGTTGCTCCTTCATGGACCATTCATGGGTGAGTGTCCTTTTGTGGACTGTCCCTCCGTGGAATCTCGCAACCGAGATCCTTGTGATCTTAGATCATTCGTGGATTGAAACCTCCATCAACGTGGACGTAAGATAGCTCCAACTATCTGAACCACAAGAAAAATCTTCACCGAGCCAATTGTGTTTGCGACTCTGTTAACTCCATCTCCTGACTTTGCACTTGCATGTCTTTGCTTTGCACTTCCTATTACTTTAGACTTGCATGTGTAGGGTGCTCCATAGATTGCTAGAAAATCTTAAAATATGCCAAAAATTAAAATGGTGGGAAAGAGTACATTATTGTGTTTAGTAGTCTATTCATCCCCTCCCACCTTTAGACATACTCCCTCTGTAAAGAAATATAAGAGTGCTTAAATCACTACTTTAGTGATCTAAACGCTCTTATATTTCTTTACAGAGGGAGTACTTATCAATTCTACAATTGTACTAGGACCGACTTCAAATGGAGCTGATTTTTCTCGGTCATCTGTCTGAGGCAATTAAGGTGCAGGGTCAAGAGCAGGAGCTTCAGTAGCTGGCAAATACTTCACATGCTCCATGGTAGAACAGAAACACCTCTTAGCATTCTTCATGATGAGCTGCATCAACCAAGGAGTATAAGGATTTTACTCAATGAGTTGTTGGGCAACTATGAGCAATCTCCTCAAATATAAATCCTCCACATCAAAGCGGATGTAACTCATGATGGACACAAGCAAGTTCCTCATAACGCCTTCAACTTCTTTGTGGGGACCTCTCTTGGGAGCCAATGTCTTCACCATGATCCGCATGATGTGGTACATTGTCTTTGCAAAGAATGCATGTTCTTCACTTAAAGAGATTGGTCAAATTCTCCAGGATTGTTTGCTAGCTTTCACAGCATATTCAGTAGTTTAGACTTGACTAGGTCTTGAATATGAAGCCTTTGCACTTCATTGCTTGCACACTTAATCGGCCAGAGAGGACTGAATGACACAAGTTCTTCAACACTAGCTTGACAAAGAGTATGATGAGTCATACACTCATACACTGTAGTTTCAAGGTGCTAGTAGCTTCTACTTTCCCTAATATAAACAATGTAGAGCAAAAGTAAAGACTATTTCTTCATTTCAGTCTTGATGGAAAGCTGCGAAGTTCTTGAGCCCAATCGGCTGAAGTGGCTCAAGCACCGCCTTAAATCATGCAAGCTATTGCATCTCAATTATATCCAGATATTTTTAAGGAACCTACTCCTTGTGACACAGAGCACTTACATAAAAAAATTGTTGTCCCATAGTCCGAAACCTTGTATCAGTTGTAGTTCTCTCACCAAGGTAAGGGTTTTGGCCCGTGAAGAATTCCCTTGTCAATCTTGAACACAATGGGATCAAAAGTTGGAATTTCATTAGTCTCACTAAATCGAGGGAGGAATGGCTTCGGGAACAAGTCAACAACTTCATCATCAGGGGTTTCCTGAGATTCTCCTTTGATGGCTGCAAGTCTTCGATGAGCAGCACTTCTGTTCCGTGAAGTGCGATTAAGAGATGTTCTTTTGAAACAGTGTCATGAGCAACATCAAAGGTGTCCAACCAAGATCCACCAACTGTCAAGATCTGAAGAGATCCAACAAATCTGGCAACACCTACCCTCAAGGCCATCGTCGACGCCATATCGAATGTAGTAGAGGTAGGAGATGCTGAAAAGACCTTTATTCAACATGTAATCACGCCACCACCTCATCGATGTCGCTAGAGAAACAAAATCCTAAGGAAAACAAGAACCAAGAAAAATGAAAGGACGAGTCCCCACTCCTTTGGTCGTTGACGAATCACCAAGCGAAAGATAGGAGGGGGCGAGGCGGCTGAATAGAGGAGACTTGGTGGCGGCTCGGGTTAGAGAAAGGTAGGTTGAAAGGAAATGCTTCTTTAGGGCATCTCCAAGGCGGACCCGTAAACCTCCCGCAACCGTTCGGACCGCGTTGTCCAGACTGCGAAAGCCATTCAAAGTCGATCATGTATCGGTCCGCGGGGCGGTTCGGACGCGATTTCTCCCGCAAATTGGAGACAATAGTGTGGGAGGTTTGCGGGAGTCCGGACACCCGAAACGTAGGACTTCGACACCCCCGGCCCACCCAATCCCCCCTCCCGGTCCCATTTTCTTCCACCCGCCCCTTCTCCCCCTTGCTTTGCATTCGCACCCTCCACCTCCGCCGTTGTTGTTGTTCGTCTCCGGCCGCCACAGAGGCATTGCCGGACGTCTGCAACTAGCACTGACGCGCCCGCTCGCTGTTTCAATGGAGCTTTCAGCGCTGGAGCTGTTTGTACCCAGGTACACTCCACCCCCTATCGACGACCTCCATGGCGAACACCACGCCCAGCAGGTGTTCGGTCAAATGTCATTGAGCTTATTTTCAAATGTTATGTCATTTTTTTAGAGTACGTAGGATGGTGAGCTACTCGACCATGGAGGATGAGTTGTTGTGTGATGCCTGGCTGGTCGTATTCGCGGATTTCATAGGCAGGACCAGAGGGCCGCCCTTCTAGGAGCAAGTGCATGAGAAGTTTCATGCAGGAAAGCACATTGTGCCCTATGACATGTACATCATTCAACAACGCAATGTGAGGTTGTTGTCATATCGCTGGCACGCTATCCAGGTCAGCGTCATCAAGTTTTGCAACTTGGTTAGTCAGCTCGAGGCAAGGTGCCCATTGCACGCGAACATGGAGGAGATGGTAAATTTTACTTCCTCTTCCTCAACTTGTTGATTGATTCATTCATTCAATGTTCGTCTACACATTATATGTAGTCTGCACGCGCCGTCGTGGTGTACCACAGGTCAGAGCGATGGCCATTTACGTGCACAAACTGTTGGATGAAGCCGAAGGGGAAGCATGTGTGGGAGGACATGATCCGTTCATGAAAAACTTGTTGGACATCCGGGATCTAGTCGAATTTGAGACCTTGTTGTACTAGATTTAATTTGCATGCTATGTGTGGATGATTTGTGTTATTTCCTATCCAAACTTTGATGAATATTGGCCGCTTTGCATGAATTTCGTCTGTTTTGTTAAAATGCGGTTTAAAATGAATGCGGTTAGTGTTGGATGGCGCCCTCCCGCATCCGTGTGTGCGGACTGATTTCCTCCTGTCCACAGACGAATACGAGAGATTTTTGCGGGTTGCCGTTGGAGATGCCCTTACACCATGCATGTCCATAGCACTAGTTTCGTGTGTTGAAAGTTAACGCGGGGACTAGTATGCACTTCTCAATTAGGGTTGAGCCGCTGCCGTCCGCCTCTTGGCGGCGGCGCCGGCGCCGGCTGTATCCTCACGTGATTTGCTTCTACATCATGAAGATTACATCCAGACCGTTGTTACGTATGGCTCCACTACAAAAAAAATACACTTCCGTGATGATACGTGTTTGTCACAGTAGGTCACGTTTTCTGTCACGCATGTACATCCATGACGATTTTATGACAGAATCGATATAGTCATACCTGTGCTGTCGTAGAAGTGTTCCATGGCAATACCAAAATTATCATCACGGAAGTGTCCACTTCCATGATGATAAATGGCGCGTCATGGAAGTGCTTTCGTCAAGGGTGACCGACACATGGCATCCACCGTAACGGGTCGCCGTTAAGCTATCGGGTTCTGGTTTGGATCCAATAACCCGTTAACAGCCCCGACTAATGGGGATTTTCCACGTGTAAAATCATCATTGGCTGGAGGAAACACGTGTCGGCTCACCGTTGGGACAGATGTCATCCACTCATTGGACCGAAGGCACCTATGATACATCGACACGTGGCACGGCCCAACAGAGGCCCATTCCTGTGAAAAGGCCAACCCATTTGACTTGGTCAAAAGGTAGCGGGCCGGCCCACAGAAAGCCTGTTAACGGCCTGTTCGCATATAGCCCATTTACAGCCCGCTAACTCAGGGCCCGTTACGGCCTATCCGAATTAGGCCCAGTAGCGTCATCCGGGCCATCCAATATGATTCCAGCCCGTTGTAACTTCCGGCCCATGTATGGCCCATGACGTCTTTCGGCCCATATGAGGCCCTTTGTAACTCTTCACCCATTAACGGCCCGTGGTGAAACTGGCCCGTAATGAACAGTGCATCGCTTTATACCCATTAACGGCCCATTATTCCATTGGGTTGTTTCTAGCCCGTGTTATCTTTCAGCCTTCTCAGGGCCCATTTATTCTTGGGCTCATTTCCAGCATTCGGTTACTTACGGCCCGTTACTGACCTTTTCTGCTTGTGGGCCAAATTCAGCCCGTGGTTACAGTCGGCCCGTTTGTGGCCCGTTAATCCATTGGGCCGTTTTCATAGCGTCATCAAATACGGCCTATTAACGACGACCCGTTATGGTCGGCCCATGAACGTACGATTCCAACTCTAGCCCGTTTACGGCCCATAATGCGGTCCGTTATTGGCCCATGTTTGGCCAATCGGTTATACGGCCCGTAGAAGGCCCATTGTTTCTACGGCCCGTAGGAGGCTAAGGCTCACTACAGTAAATATGTAGCCCATGGTTATTGTGGCCTAGTTTTAAAAAATAGGTTATTGCGGCCACTAGCAAACCGCAGAAAAAGAACTGCACTGACTACAAGCAAACAAGGAAATAAATAAGCAAGCAACTTACGCTAGGCTATCACGGCTATTACACATATTACATCTACTAGGCATCAAAGTTTGCCACCAGTGCAAATATAGGGAACAAAGCAGCATATCACATACACTGGTTGTCAAAGTTGGCGACCAGTGCAAATAAACGCCGCAGCAAAACAAGTCCAGAGCTGAAACCACTTCAGAAGAGCTCAAGAAACAATATCCTGGGTACCCATAATGCTGGCAAGATGCTTAGCAAGCTTATTAACTTTCTCTTGTTTGGCGCTTAAATCCTCCAGCGCTTGCTGTTGCACCAGAAAGTATGCATCTGAATTCTACAGGGACTTCCTCAGTCCTTCGGCTTCCTGTCGCAGAACATCTGATCGATGTCTTTCAACTTGAAGTTGAGACTCAAGAAGCCGAACTGATTCAGGCAGCGAGTTCAAAGAGCTGGTGCCAGCAGTAGTGGCCAGTAACTCGAACACTACATCAAGACAGGACTTTGGGGTTGTCTCAGTGTCTTCAATATAGTTTTTATCAGCTTTCTTGGAGACCAACAGGGATGTCTCACTATCTTGAACCTTATCTGCATTACTTCCTTTACCATTGCATAACAGGGTACTCTTCTCCAATATTTTATCCGCATTCTAAAAGAGAAACAAACAGACACATCACAGGTTTACCATGTTGTATATGAAAACTCATTTTGGTAAACCAGTTCAGTAGTAAGGTGGACAGGATAACAGCATGAAACAAACATATATCTATGTAGTATGGTCACTGTATGGTCTATATCATTCTAGTTTATGTTGCCAAATCAAGATAGAGACAGTTCAAATCATATCTATTTAAGACAAAGCAGCATAGATAGAATATAAGTGTGGGAAACTACACAGCAATAACAACACTTGTAATGTGCATGGCATGAGAACATAACTGTTTATTCAATTGAAACTGAAATCAACATAGAGCAAGTTACAACAGCAAACACGTTAAAGAAACAGGTTTAAAACATACCTGTTGCGCCATTGGAGTTTCAATTGCATTCTTCAAATTTGAAATTGGTTGGTATGTGTAACACCCCAAAAATTTAATCATGTTTTTACTAAATAAATTTTTTCCAAAATTAAAATTTTGAATTTTTACTAGGTCTTTTATTAATTTCAGAACCATTTTCTGTTTCTGTTTATCAAAATTCTTCCCTCCATATAGAAATTTTTGGAAATAATATTGTGGCTTTGGTAGTTTTCTCAAATCATTTCAATTACATTTTAATTACAGTAAGAATTGTTTTCATAATAAAAATTGCCCAAAACAATTCTTTTAATAGCCATTTCTATACTTTAAATGCTTCTGTTGCACTACAACTATTTTAAATAATTCTTTTAAAATTCCACAAAAATTATGGGAGGTCATGTGATGCCTACATATCACTTTTATGCAAAAACCAAACTTGGTATTTTGAAAAATTTGAGTGAAACAACCTCTTTTCAGTTCTATCCATTCCTAGGTTATTACTACAACCACTATTTTCCTTGCTCCATTAATTCTGAATTTTTCCCACTTACTGTACTTCCAACCAAACCCTTAAGTCCAAAAGATCAGCTCAGTTTGCATCTTGGAAGTCCACCAAATATTCTCCTTTACTTTCTGTCCAGCAATGAATTCTGTTAAAACTTGCATTAGCAAGTATCTCTTTTTGCCAAAACAACTCCACCATCATCTATACCCACTAAGGAGACACCATCCTGGTAAATTCCACACCCAGCAAAGTCCCCTAGATTGCCCTAGCATTTTATCAAACAGCTCATGTGCATGACAGAATTTGGCTACCTATCAAAACTACATTAGAGACTTGATCATATGGCCAAACCATCTTGTCCATCATCTCTGGGATCTCCAGGAGCATCCACCTGCCAAAACCCAGCATGATTGGATCACTGTAGAGCTCCCTCGCATTCTGTCGAGCACGTAGCATGCATGCACTGAGCGTGCCCAGAGCGCGGCCAGAGCGTCCGCGCTGCACCCGACGGCGCCCGAGCCACTGCCGTGTCCCCACTACTTCCTCCGCTCGACCTAGCCCTCTCCTGGATCACCACGACCCCCTAGCAACCTGCCGACACCCTCCCCCTCGCCTAGCGCCGGCCAGCCACCGACCCGAGCCGCCGCCGCCGTGTTTCGCTCGGGCACGGCACCGCCCGAGCCGTCCGCCCCCGCCAACGCACCCCCTCGCCCGCCTTAAATGATGACCACCACCCCTCAACGACCTCCCCACCGACCCCCACTGCCCTCAACCACCTCGCCACCGTCCGCGGTTTGCCATTAATGAACGCCGCCACCATGGCTTTCTCTGGAAGCCACGGCATCGCCTTCCCCTTGCTATATAAGCACGCCCGAGCTCGCCCCACTCCCTGTCAACCCTCCACACTCCCCTGGAAGCCACCCCAAGCAGCAGAACGGTCGGAAGTGGCCGTCTTCCTCACCTCCGTCAACCGCGGCCGCCGCCACCGTTCGGATGGTTCCGACGCCGTCCGGCCCTCCCTCTCCAAAATATCACCACCACGAGCCTCCTTGAGCACTCACCGATCCATCCCCATCACCAATTTGGCTCGGGGACCACCGTCGGCGAAAGCCCCAATTCGCTTCCGCCGGAGCCCTTCGGGTGAACTCGCCGCCGGCGACTCCACCCACTCCGGTGACCATGGCGCACCTCACCGGATACGCCTCTACCTCCCGGTCCTCCCCGTATGCTCAGTTTACGCGGAGACGCCGTCGTTCACCGGCGGCGATCGCCGGAGCCCCGACCCTGCTCTGTTGCGAGGGAAAAGGGTGGGGTGGACCGGTCAAACATGACAGGTGGGCCCGCAGGACCCACTGTCAGTGACCCCCAGGTCACCCCGTAGGGTTTTAAGTGAAGGCGTAATCGCGGAAGCACGCTTTCTCCACTGGTTAACGTATTTCTTGGAATACGCCTTCGACGTCGCAGCCTACTGCGAGGCCGAGCGGCTGGGCTCGGCCCAATAGCACTTCGCGGCTATACAGCGCTCAGGGCGCATCCCTGTTTCTCTTCCTTTTTCTTTTTCAGCGTATTTTCAGAAAACTCTACTCTGCTCTTTCCTAATCCAAATTTAATTATTCAAATTTCTACTGACTCCTAAAATCATGATCTATTTATCCAGCTTAGGTGAACATTTTTCCTAAAAAGTATCTCCACTGGATCAATTAAATAGTACTTTTAATCATTTTTTTAACTTAGAAATTCCATAAGTAATTCATATTAACTCCAAATCAATTGATTCCTTTTCTGTTATTTTTAATTTTTCATCTAGTTTATTATAGTATTTATTTCAAAAATATTTGAAACAAATTTTTTTTGGGCACTGTTTTTGAATTATGTGGTAATTCAAATATTTATGAAAATAGGAAATGGAGGGAAGATAACTTGTCAAACTTTTGGAGTGCACCCCACACTTCTGCATGCTCAAGGCAAGCATCTCGAACACTTGATATGGTGAATGCATGGTTGGTTATATGCATGAATAGTGGAATTATGAATAATTTGAATTCTAATAAAATTTGGCATATGGCAATTTTTTCATGCATGCATGATCATGTATATATTTTCTCTTGCATGCACTCCACTCAAGTTCTGACCTGCAGAAATTGTGAGAATCCAGGAGCGTGCTCCTGCCTTGGACGTGCCGGTGGGCACGGGCCATTTTTGACACGATGGTGTCACGTGATATATGTGGAGCATGCAAGGGTTGTGACCCTGTTTGTTATTACTGTTGAGAAAATACTTGTTGTGCTAACCACTGCAAAAAATAATTGAGCCTCCTGAGTCGACCGTAGATCGAGTCTTGTTCCGGTAACCCCCAAACTTGATCCGTGCTACCACAGGTAGGGTATGGTTCAGTAAGTTGTTAACCCCTTTCCTGCACACACCGTACAGAGAGGCCATAGTGGAAGATACCATTGATCACTGGTAGGCATGCCACTTGGTCCGGGGGCATGGGTGTCTCCGATTGTAGTCGGAGAGGGGTCGCACCCCTATTTGCGCGCCGATATAAATATTGTGATCCCATGCTATTGGAGGTTGTAGCCTTCCCACTTAGAGTTTTACTCCATCATTGCCTTGGGTGATTCCTGGCTTTGGTAAGTTAAAGCTGGTATGTGCGGGTTAGGTGTGTTTTCAACCCAAAGACCGTAATAGGAATTAGTCAGTGTCTTGGTGCTGACTAAGGAAATCCTTTACTTGTGGGTAAAGAGTACACCATCTGCAGAGTTTAAACCTATTCGAATAGCCATGTCCGCGGTTAAGGGCTATAGTCTGGGTTGGTCAAGTATCGGTCTTATTGTCGGTCTCCGGAGGAAATACTTAAAATGTGCCTGAATTGTTTTTGCTGAATATTTATTGTCACCCTGATGCTATCATGAATATTTTGCTATGCTTGTTAATATTACTGTGGTTATGCATATTATTGTGGACTAACCCGTTTCTCTTATTTTATATTCCTGAGTGTCTCAGGGGCTGGCTAGACTACCCCGGGCACTCAATTTTATTTTTAAGACCTCTCCGTGGCGTCCCTTGAGTTATTAGGCGGTCTGTCACGCCACTACTCTTGTGGACACCCGTTTGGCATTTATTTTTAAGACCTCTTTGTGGCGTCCCTCGAGTTATCAGGCGGTTTATCACGCCACTACTCTTGTGGATACCCGATTGGCATTTCTTTTCAAGTCCGACCGAGGTGTCACTTGACACCCGACTGGCATTTCTCTTCAAGACCTCTCATGGCGTCTCTCGAGTTTATAGGCGGTCCCGCCACTACTCTTGTAGACACCTGATTGGCATTTCTCTTCAAGACCTACCGTGGTGTCACTTGACATCCGACCGGCATTTATTTTATTTTATTTTCCTTAAACTTTCCTTGTTTATCACTAACATTCCCATATATTCATTTATTTGCATATGCTAATATTTTATCATGCCATGATTTAATTCCTGTCAGTAGGCATTTAAGTCCATCATGAGCATACGCATATAGTGTGGTTCATCATGATCATATAATTTAATTGTTGCATTCGGTATATCTTTTGTTCATGATGTTTGCGAGTACATTCAAACGTACTCACAGGCTTGTCCCTGGCTATTTACTTGGCCAGGTCAAGATTTCTACAAGGAGTACCACAGCGATGTCCGTGCGGAGCCTAGGATGGCAGCCATGCGGGATAGGAATTATCCAGGTCAGCCGTTCCTGTGGGGAATGGAGCCCCATCGACATTGAAGAACTGCGAGACAATTCCGTCATCCACCACCAGAATCATTGTTGTATCATTAGACCTTCATGGTCTTGTATCCAATTCTTGTAATAGCTTGGTAATCTGTAACAAGGATGTGTCCACCAGTAACGGAAATCCTGGGCTGGTGATGACACAAGGGGTTAATTTCTGGGATTTCGTGTCTCGGCCCAGACAGTATGAGTAAATACAGTGATGCAAGAGCAAAGGAGTATGAACCATAGCTACGGAACCTGACCTGAGAACAATTCTTCTTCTGTTTTAAGCGTTGACTTGGGGTTCGGAGTGGTGGTCCTCGTGCTTTGGGCACTGCAGTTGCCTTACTAACTGCTCGTGTTTGGGTGCTCTGTGGTGGAGACGGTGCTGTGTCAACTGGAACTGGGTTACTATCTACTGGGGTTGGGGTTAGAAGGGGTGTAGCTGGTTCTCTGTCCAACTGGGTAGGGGTACAATCTCCGTGAGTCTGGGTTATGTGTGGTGGGGCTGGTTCTTGGGCAAGTACAACCGTGGTTCTATCTGCATCCACAGGTAGCACGATCTTTTCTGAAGACCGTGTTTTTACTCCCACAGATACTGCCATCACCCGCTCCAATTCAAATGGCTGATAAACAAGAAAAGTAATTGAATGTACAGGCATTGTAAGATAGACAGGTGCAATGGATAGTAGGGAAGAAAACAGGGCATGAAATAATTCACATTTATGTTGTCTAACCAAACAGAATAGCATGACATAATTACACATATATGATGGCTAATTAAACAGGATAGCATGACACAATTTCACATGTATGATGGCTAACTAAACAGGATAGAATGACATACTTCAAAATATGATGACTATGTAAACAAGATGAGATGATATAACTATATTATGTCTTTAGAAAATGGGTTGGCATGCCATAATTCAGATACATGCTGTCTATGTAAACATCATGGCATGATATAATTCAAATATATGATTTATATACTAAGCAAGTGAGCAGAGGGCAATCGCATATATGATGTGTCAACTAAGGAGATGGCATTCAATATTGTGTATATGATGTAAAAACTAAGCATTGCAAGACAACATATGCATGATATGAGTAATATAACTCTGCCAAGTTTGAGCATACACCTCAGGGGGATAATAGTACTGGTCATCTGCCTCTGAATCCTCCTCTGAGGAGCTATCTGTAACCAGCAAGATATCTGCTTCAGCAGGTAGCATTGTCTGCTCTGAAGACCTTGTTTTCACTCCAGATTTCTCCATCACCAATTCAAATGGCTGATGCATAGGAAGAGCAGTTGAATATATAAACATTGTCCACAAATGCAATGAGTAATACAAAAAAAGGACGGCATGATATAATTCACATATATGACGCTTGGCTAAACAGCATGGCATTGCATAATTCACATAATAATGCCTTGTAACAAGATAGCATTGCATAATTCACATATATAATGTCTTGCAACAAGATGGCATTGCAAAATTCACATACATGGTAATTAGACACTAAACAGGTGGCATTCACACAAAGCATGTCTAAAGCAAATGACATGCCAATGCAAGACACCATATGCACGATATGAGCAATATAACCCTGCCAAGTTAGAGCATGCACCTCGGGGGGGAGAATAGGACTGGTCATCTGTCTCTGAATCCTCCTCTGATGAGCTATCCGTAACCAGCAAGACATGCGCTTCGTCAGATAGCATTGTCTGCTCTGAAGACCTTGTTTCCACTCCAGATTTTTCCATGACCATGTCGAATGGCTGATGCACAGGAAGAGTAATTGAATGTACTAAAATTGTTGACAAATTTAATACATAATAAAAAATGATGGCATGATATAATTCACATATAAGATGACTGGCTAACCAGGGTGGCATTGCAAAATTCACATATATGATGCCTGGCTAAACAAGATGGCATTGCATGATTCACATATATGATAAAGAAATTAAACAGATGGCATTCACACAAAGCATGTCTAAACTAAGCAGATGACATATTTGATGTATAAAGTAAGCAATGCAAGGCACCATATGCATGATATTACCAACATCAGCATGCCAAGTTAGAGCGAAGACCTCAGGGGTTAAATAGGAGTGGTCTTCTCCTTCTGAATCCCCCTCAGAACAGTTATCTTCCTCTTGATTACAATCCGAAATGGGTGGAGGGGGGCTGCCTTTGCGCCCACCATGGAGCGACGTCTGCATGAAATTTTATTGCCACGCAAGGCTCGTCTCTTTTGCTCTATATGTTCAGTTCCATTGTGTACAATAACTGACATGCATAGGAATAAAACATAGTGAGATTATGTAAGGAGTGCATGCACAAATCCAGAGTGATGGTAGCAAACTGTGGGTAGACCCAAAACCAATGATAGCAGGCAGATAATAGCTTTAGTTAAAAAATACAGATAATGGCTCCTTTAATGTTTATTTCCACCCAACATGAAACTCATAGTAGACACCCGAGATTAACGAGATGGTAGACATATAGTATTGATTGCTGACCCAATATGTACCCCACAACCATTTAAAAACTCAAGTTTGAGCATTAGTTTGGACCTGACTCGGAGTCTAATAGGTGAACAGGACGATAAAGTAGCATGTCATCATATTAAGCGATGCATAACATAAGCAGACACGAAAGAGTGCGACCTCTCTTGCAGACCCGTGTAGTCCTCAATGTCATCTGCTCAGTTGATGATGGTAATGCAGTTGTCGTGGCTGCCGGCGGCGGGGAAGAAGATCTGAGGCAGCGAAAGACAGTCTAGAGGGCAGATCCCTGCTGTGGTGAACCCTTCCGTCGTTGGAGCAGCTGAGCTGGGGTGGAACACAGTGCAGCAGGAGCGGGACAAACCACACAAGGTTTTCTTTGACACATATCTGTAATAGAAGTAATTGTGTAAGGGCTTGTTTGAATTTGAGGATTCTAACAATGCAGGGATAGGAGATACACAGGAATAGGATAGGAATGCACGTGCAAAACAGAGAATTTAAAAACACAGGATTTCTGCCAATCTGGGTGTTTGGTTCACAAGAATTGGAAGATCACAGGATGCAAAGAAGCATGGTGAGATTAAGTCAAACCATAAGAAAATGTACAGTTATAATGCTATTATGCTACTATCTCTTAGTCTTGTGCTTCATGAATAGGAATTTGAAAAGGAGGACAAGTGGATATTAAAATTCCTACGGTTTTTCTTTCAATGAGACACTAAAGGAACAAATCCTACAGTTTTCCTTTGCTCCATTCCTTTGAACCAAATGCATGAATAGTAGTACCATAGGAAACTTTCCAATTCCTATGTTTTTCCTTCACTTTTCCTTTCAAGCACTCGCGATTCAAGTATGCAGGCTTGAGCAGGGAAAAGCCTACACTCAAAAAATGTTTTTGTGCTACTTCAACTACTTTGGACCCAGGCCACTGCCCTACTAGCTCAACTCCCAGGCCCATCTACAAATGCACAGCTCAAACGCGCAGAGATAAATAATGATGCCATTCAAGAGAGTCCATCACGGATAGCTAAGTTGTTGGGGAACGCAGTAATTTCAAAATTTTCCTACGCACACACAGGATCATGGTGATGCATAGCAACGAGAGGGGAGAGTGTGTCCACGTACCCTCGTAGACCGAAAGCGGAAGCGTTAGCACAATGCGGTTGATGTAGTCGTACGTCTTCACGATCCGACCGATCCAAGTACCGAACGCACGGCACCTCCGAGTTCAGCACACGTTCAACTCGATGACGTCCCGCAAGCTCCGATCCAGCAAAGCTTCACAGGAGAGTTTCGTCAGCACGACGGCGTGGTGACGGTGATGATGATGCTACCGACGCAGGGCTTCGCCTAAGCACCGCTACGATATGATCGAGGTGGATTATGGTGGAGGGGGCACCGCACACGGCTAAGATATCAACAGATCAGTTGTTGTGTCTGTGGTGTGCCCCCTGGCCACGTATATAAAGGAGTGGAGGAGGGGAGGGGCCGGCCCTCTCTATGGCGCGCCCTGGGGAGTCCTACTCCCACCGGGAGTAGGATTCCCCCCCTTCCAAGTAGTAGGAGTAGGAGAGAAGGAAAGGGAAAAGAGAAGAGAAGGAAGGAGGGGGCGCCGCCCCTCCCACTAGTCCAATTCAGACTAAGCCTTGGGGGCGCGCGCAGCCTCCCCTCTCTTTCCCCTAAAGCCCAATAAGGCCCATATACTCCCCGGTGAATTCCCGTAACTCTCCGGTACTCCGAAAAATACCCGAATCACTCGGAACCTTTCCGAAGTCCGAATATAGTCGTCCAATATATCGATTTTTACCTCTCGACCATTTCGAGACTCCTCGTCATGTCCCCGATATCATCCGGGACTCCAAACAAACTTCGGTCATCAAATCACATAAACTCATAATACCGATCGTCACCGAAATTTAAGCGTGCGGACCCTATGGGTTCGAGAACTATGTAGACATGACCGAGACACATCTCCGGTCAATAACCAATAGCGGAACCTGGATGCTCATATTGGCTCCCACATATTCTACGAAGATCTTTATCGGTCAAACCGCATAACAACATACGTTGTTCCCTTTGTCATCGGTATGTTACTTGCCCGAGATTCGATCGTCGGTATCTCAATACCTAGTTCAATCTCGTTATCGGCAAGTCTCTTTACTCGTTCTGTAATACATCATCCCGCAACTAACTCATTAGTTACAATGCTTGCAAGGCTTATAGTGATGTGCATTACCGAGTGGGCCCAGAGATACCTCTCCGACAATCGGAGTGACAAATCCTAATCTCGAAATACGCCAACTCAACAAGTACCTTCGGAGACACCTGTAGAGCACCTTTATAATCACCCAGTTACGTTGTGACGTTTGGTAGCACACAAAGTGTTCCTCCGGTAAACGGGAGTTGCATAATCTCATAGTCATAGGAACATGTATAAGTCATGAAGAAAGCAATAGCAACATATTAAACGATCAAGTGCTAAGCTAACGGAATGGGTCAAGTCAATCACATCATTCTCCTAATGATGTGATCCCGTTAATCAAATGACAACTCATGTCTATGGTTAGGAAACATAACCATCTTTGATTAACAAGCTAGTCAAGTAGAGGCATACTAGTGACACTCTGTTTGTCTATGTATTCACACATGTATTATGTTTCCGGTTAATACAATTCTAGCATGAATAATAAAAATTTATCATGAAATAAGGAAATAAATAATAACTTTATTATTGCCTCTAGGGCATATTTCCTTCATAAGTTGCCTGGTACCTCACTGCTTGTCATATAGTAGGAGAAACTAATCATATTTCACGTTACTACGTGTGCTCAGTGGACAATATATATAACATGTAGAGTAAAAAAGAGATGCACAAGTGTACAACCTCTTTGGCGAAGCCATGTCGATCTCAGCATGATTGGGTTGGTCGGTGAGGATGCTCCGGCTGATTTGGCTGTCGGGGGAGGGGAAGAAGTTCTTAGGCGTCTGGAGATGGAGCCCGGGGTACTGCTCCGCTGTGATGGAGGGTTTCGTCGTTGGAGCAGCTCCGGTGAGTTGTACGATGGCGAGGCTGAAGCAGGACAAGGGAGACAACATTAACCTGAGTGGAATTCTAATAGCATCTCCAATAGATGACGTAAAATACATAACCACAAAGTGCTAGATATAAAATACATCAGCCGCTCATCTCTGAACTTAACTGTCGAAACTGAATTTAACTGTCGAAACTGAATTTTGCTGTCGAAACTGAATTTTACTGTCGAAACGGAACACACTAGTAGCAGAAAAGCAGTAGCAGCAGCAGCGCGTGCGAGAGCCGGGGCAGCTGGTCGTGTAGCAGCATCTCGGGTAGCAGCTGCAGGGGCTCGAGGGAGAGCAGGATCTGCTGCTTGTGCAGCAGCAGCGCGCGCAAGAGTAGAGCCGCAGCGCAAGCAAGAGTAAGAGCAAGAGCAGCAGCGCAAGCAAGAGCAAGAGCGAGAGCAGCAGCGCGAGCAAGAGCAACAGCAAGAGCAGACCAGGCAGGGGACCGAGAGCAAGAGCAGAGTAGCAGCGCGAGTGAGAGCCAAAGCAGCAGCAGCTCCTACTGATGTGGACGTCGCCGCCGAGGGAGCGACGTCGTGGAGGAAGTGGCCGGCGACGCCGCCGTGGATGGAGCCGCGCCATGTCGGCTCGGGACCGAGCGCCGGCAGCACCATGAGATTGAATCAAGAAGAAAATGTGGTGATTAGTGTAGAACCTCTTTGGTGGCGCCGATTGGGCCTCAGCTTCATCCGAGGAATCGGTGATGATGCTGCTCTTCTGGTGGTGCAGGTGAAGACGGCGGTGTGGGAATGGAGGTGGCGCGAAAGACGAGGGGAACGTTGGGGAAGCTCCTTGGAGGTGGAGGACGGGGTGGCTGAACCGGCGGGGCGACAAGATCGACGATGGATCTTCATCCGGTGCAGTGGATGAGGGACGTCGAGGTGTTGTTGTGGATGACATCATCGGGGAAGAGGCTCCGGCTGGGTGGCGGACGGAGGAGGGTGTGGGGCTTCGCGGGTTTTCGCGGCCTCGGTGTACGAATGGGTGGGCGGATGGGATGGGAGGGGGGAACCATGGCTTAGGGACGCGCTTGTCCGAAATGTGGGGTAAGTTACAAAAGTACCCCCACCGATTTGAGCTAGGCGGTTCTTTCGGTTCAGGGGTATCACGGGCATTTCGCGTGTCGGGATTTCGCAGGAGGTGGGAGTTTTCGCGCGTGTTGTAATTTTGGGATAGCAAGGCGCGGGTTGAGATGGAGGGAGTTTTCGGAGCACAACGAGACACCCATCATCTCCAATTAGAATAGTGTGTCCATGCACGGATGCAATGTGGCCAAACGATGTCTGCCATCGGTATCTCAAATTCAAATTAGTCTGACCTTGTTCAATGTGTATACAGTATAGCATGCTCGTTTCCAAACCACACAGCGCATATCTCAATTATATTCATGCATGCATGGGTTTCAAACATCATGATCTCTTATTCAAATATTTGAATTCAACTTTACATTGATTATGACCTCACCTAGTCTTTTACACCCACACAGTCGTCTTCTCTTTATAATTGTACCACTAACTTTCTCTCGTGCATGAATGCACACACTCTACCACTCGGCATTATCCATCGCACACATGCAATCTTTTTCTTCAGGTCGGTCTCCCATGCATGCACACACACAAACACCTCCCCCTTTTCATCATTTCGGGCATTCTTTATCTCTCACGTGCATACGCAATGATCGATGTTCCTCTATGTGTGTGTATATATAGCTAGGTCTTTCCCAGTTTTCCACACAAACCGATTGATCTATATATCTAGTGAGGTCTCACCCTCTTTCCCACGTACACATCGATCAATCTATACCTCTCTATATAGGATTACATAGCTAATACACCCACATTAATTATATATCCAACGTCCCCCTCTCATCATCCATGCCTTCCGCTTCATCTCTCAGACACGCACACAGTGGCGAAGACAGGGGGGCAGCAAGGGCCCTGCCCCCCCCCCCTAACATCACTATATATTGAGGCTAATATGAATGTGATCAGTAGATCAATTGTTGGTAAAATGGTTTAAGTTGATGAATTGGCCCTCCTCGTAAAGGATTAGCAATGCTTGGCCCCCTAGCTCATTTATTTTTCATGGCTCCGCCACTGCGCGCAACCGCGCACGTTCTCGCCCCCTCTCTTTAAATATCGATCTCGCACTTGTGCACTCCTTCATAGTCTCCCTCCACTTGGCCCCTCGCACCATCTTCCAGCCCCCCACCAGATTCTGCCACATGTACAATCTTGAAGACTCCATGGTTGAACTTAAGCATAATGTACAAACCTCAAAACACAAGTGCTTCTCCTTTGTTCTAGAATCTTCCGTATCATAACTGCCCAAACTTTTTTTCTAGTTGAATTGCCATTATTTGTTTTTACTTTATGCTTTACAACGCACAATTCCATGAATCATAAAATAGATTAACGTTTTTATAAAAACTAATTGATTTTGAATGAGATGAACTATAAGAATTAAACGAACGTCTACATCATGCATATATGACTCAAAGCTTACATGCTATAGTGTGGTATTTACTCATAATTTGATTACCAAATCTGATGCGTGCAATGCATGTGAACCTTACTAGTATTTCCAGTATGTGCAAAACACGTAAATTAGAGAATTCCAATGGCACGCTACACAGTGTCTCTCCCTTTTTCAGTTCATGAAGCCACATGGCACATGTGGAGGCGTTGTCGCGACCTCCTTGTGTGGATTGATCACAGTGGCGTGCTGCTGGTTCCAGAAGAATGTACTCATCCTCTCTCACGCACACTGGCAGTACATGCACGAAGCGAAGATGTGCACGCACGCACTCATTCACTCGCACGCACACGCGGGTACACGGTGGGACGCATTTTTGTATGAAGATCCACCCCATGTGATAATTTGACGCGTGTAAAGTCCTTCACTTCATTGATGGTCAATTAATACAGCGCATGCAAATTGAGTGGACGTGAGGGAGGAAGTAGTTGAGAAAGACATTACTACTCCACTGCGTGCATGCGAGTAGTTAAATCATGGGTTGCTACTTCCATTGGTCTCCTTCGTATTTTGTGCCAATTTTTTGACCATATTTTTATGTAACATAATATTTATGCATGTCATAAAAAGTGGCACAAAAAAAAGGGGCCAATAAACCAGGACGCAGGCAGCATGATCAATTTTTGCCTGGGCTACTGTTGGTGGCCTTTGTATTTAAATATGGACGGAGTGGAGTAGTACTATCTTTATCTTAGCCTCGTAGAGCTCTCCCAGCGCCTAGGCTCGCCTCCCCACCTTGCCCACCGGATCCCGTCATGGAGGATCCCGCCATGGATAATCCCTTAGATCCCAGGATCCCGCGGGCTGCCCTCTCGCTGCGCCCCGCAGCACTCCCGCCTTTGAGCGAAACCCACATGTGTTTCAAAGGGGAACCATTGCTCTGGAATCACAGATCGGTGGCGCCGGAGGACATGCCAGGGCTGCGTTTCAGGTGGTGGGTAGCAAGGGCAAATCGGGTCGAGGAAGCGTCGCATCGATTGGAGAGAAGTTCGAAGGAGCTGCGCCTAGTGCAACACAAGGCGGAGGCGCAAGTCGGGGAGAGATGCTGAGGGATGTCAGCATCTGGCAGCGTCGCGTTGATTTCGAGCTAGGGCTAATGGCAGAGATCATATTCACGGAGTCAACTGCGGAGGAAAGAACACGCATGCCTGCGGAATGGCATGAGCAGCCGGTGCAACTGTTCAAATGGGCAGTAGGAGAAGCCAAATCGCGGGACCAGCTGCGGCGGCGCCGCTGGGCATGCATCGTAGGCGAGGTGAGCTGCCCTCCTTCCCCGCCAGCGATGCAGTGACCTACTCGGTTGCTGCTGCAGTGAACTTGCGGCGCCATGGTGGTTTGCAACTGTGACAATCACTCCATCTATATGTATTGTATTCCTGTGAAAATATTTGGTCCTTTGGAAAAAGATGGTAATTGATTTATCACTAGTTTTTGAATGCTTGGTCGTGGCAATCACCCGAAGCCACAACCAGAAGTCTCCATCGCGTAATACTTACGGTCGGTCGCACCCGCGACACGCATCGGCTTGGTCTGACATGTACGACCAGTTACATCACTGACTTGTGTGACCGCATTTGAGCAGTAGTACTTGAAATTTGTGTTCCACGAAACTCATCGGGAGCCGTCTCGGGCCTCAAAACCAAAACCATCAATTAATCTTTAGCTTGTTCCCATCACATTCCAAAGTGTATAGTATAATTAAGTGCAAACCTGCTCACACCTAGTAGTACGTATCAAACCTGAATGTGTTCCCACTATGCAGGTTTTAGTATACTAGTGCTAGTACTAGGTTATAAAAAGGGGAACTAGTACCTAGCCGAAAATCACTCTACCTCTTCCTCCTCATAAGTCTTTCTTGTTCATCCATCCTTGCCATGGCCGGTGTGCAGAGCTCTAGGTCGAGAACTACTCGTAACAAGGGAGCGGCAACCAAGGCCGCAGAAAAAAAAAGAGGGCTCGCCGCCTGGCAGAGACCTCGAAAGATCTCTCACAGGCAGGCGAGGGCTCCCAGGAGCGCCCTAGCCACGGAGGCGAGTGCTCCTAGGAGCGCCCTAGCCGCAGAGGCGAGTGCTCCCAGGAGCGCCCTAGCCGCGGAGGCGAACATGCCGAGCTGGCGGCGCTGGAGTCATTATCCCTCAACGACATGCCCGATCAGCTCAATAAGCAGGAGGAGTTCATCGACGGCTTGGTGGAGCTGCTGAAGAAGAGCCTCGACGACATGCCCACTGAGCTCAATGAGCAGGGGGAGTTGACCGCCGGCTTGGTGATGCTGCTGAAGAAGAGCATTGCCTCAGATAAGAAGGCGACCGGCGAAATCCTGCAACTTCAGGAGGACAAGGCGAAGCTCCGCCACGAGCTCGACCTACTGAAGGAGGAGAACGCCGGCTGGAAGAAGCTGCATGAGAAGAGTAGTTCCTCGATGAAGATGCTGCATGCCCTCGTCATGGAACAAAAGGAGGAGTTGGCGAAGCTCCGCATCGATCACACGGCTGCTGTCAAGGTACGTAATGCGGCCGTGGAACAGATGATGAAGGCTCGCGTCGATAAATCCCATGTCATGGACAGAATGAAGAAGATGGCGGAGGAGATGCGCCAGGAGATGGAGGTCATGGAGGCGATGAAGAAGCAGTTACGACTCCGCGGCCAGCAACCCTTCATGTAGTAGAGAGCAGCGCCCCAGACTTGTGTGTGTGTCTTCCTTCTTTTTTGGGGGGATAATCTTCCTTCTTCTTTTGCTCCTGTGTTTCTTCTTTTGCTTCGGGTGTTTCGCTGCACGTGTCACGTTCTCTGCGAGGCATGAATAGAACAATGCTAATGATGAGCGGCATCGTGGGATCGATGACTAGCAAATTAGATCATTTTTTTATTGCCATATCGCACTGGGCTGCCGTGTTTCGTGCTCCTCCGTCGTACTAGTACTCCAGTGGAAAACTTGAGTATACCGCACGGTTCTTTGCTCCTCCTCAGGTCATCGGCAACATTTATACGAGCAGTCAAATCACAAGGCCCCGCCTTCCAGCAGTAATGAGCCGTCAAATCACAAAGGCCCTCGCCTCTCGTGAAACCGACTAAGCGAGACTGCCCCGCCCTTTAGCCTTTTAAATATATACTTTTGTACAGTAGTACTAGTATCGATGGATTGCGCCATGGAGCAAAACTAACAAGATGAAATTAAAGAAAAAAGGTGGTACATATAGAGAGCGCTCGTCGCCAAATTATGCATATAGTACTATTAAAAAAGCTAGTACGTGCTTAGATGGGGTGCTAAATTCTATTAAAGAAATTAGCATACCTATTTAATTCTTGGGTTTTTATTATTTATGCCACTAGTTGTGTCTCACTACTCAGTTTTGCCATTAGAAGTTACAACTACTCAAAAATGCCATCGATCCGTGAGATGCTTGCTCAAAATGCAATTAGATATCTCAAAAATGTCATCGTTCCGTTAGATGTTTGCTCAAAAATGCCATTAGACATTGTTATTTTCACGTCAAACCCGTTGACCATGTTATATGACAAAAATAAGCCTAGACCCACATGTCGATTATCTCTATCTCACAATGATAAGTGTGGCCCCGCTTGTCAGGAGTAACCAAGCGAATAATTTTACAGGAAAATAAGAACTTTGTTGGGATCAAGTAGGCCCCACACTTTATTGTACTGTAGTGAGATAGAGGGAGAGCTGGCATGTTGGTCCATAGGTATTTATGTCATTATAACATGGCAAAAGAGATTTGAGTCACAATAATGGTGTCCAATCCGTTTCAAAAAAAAACAATAATGGTGTCCAGTACAACACACCCCTCAAATAAAACTAAGCACCCTGAAATTCTTTGACAACTAAACTGCTGGCTATATGATGTTGGCCATATATGTTGTACGTATATAATGTGAAGAAACGAGTGGTAGTACCACCAACTACAAGATGAACTATAAGAAATACTAGTATGTACGTACTGAAGAGTTAAAGTAACGAGAAGGAACATAACATAGTTCTGCTGGGGGCTCAGCACAACACACCCCTCAAATAAAACTAAGCACCCTGAAATTAAACTAAGCAACTAATCCGGTAGACACTGCATTACAACCACCATGAGCAACGACACTGCCACCTTACTCGGACTCCTCGTCCACGTGCTCGACTTCGTGCTTGTCCCTCTTCCTCTTGGCCGATACTTCTTTGCTTGAACCACACACTTGGCTCTCGCTCTTCATCCAACCCTTGTCGATATTGAAACAAAGGTAGGCCTCCATTGCAGCGTAATTGATGTGGTCTCTATCTAGTACATCCCACTGCCATGCACGATGAAACTTGCGCGGAGGTTTCGTCAGTTTACCGTACGAAGGATCAACCATGGTTGTTGCGAGTGTCAGCATTGAAGGCTGATGGGAGGACACCAGCACATTCCTCTGGAGGTCGAAGGGCTGGCCTACAATGAGGCCTATCCGACCCAGGACTTCTTTGTCGTTCATAAAGTCTACAGAAACGAATTTGACTTTTCCGCCCCCGAGGAAGTTCTTAAAATCCTCGCACTCAACATCGGCATGGCATATGTGGTAGACCAAGCACAAGTTATGCACGCAAACCTGGATCACGACGGGCTTCTTCTTCTCTTCCTCCTTTAGATTCTTCTCTTTTCCCAGGACTGTGGTGTACTCAACATCTAGCCCAGCGACCCACTCATCACCCTTTGACTTTTCGAACATGCGTCTGAAGCGAGCAAGGCATCCTTTCACCGTCACGGAAGAATGGGTGTAGATGACGTCGAACTCATCACCGGTGATGGTTCTAACCTTGTACTCACCGTCGATCATGGAGATTTGGGACGCCATGGATTTGGGAGCAGGGTTAGGATTAGTGGAACTGCTGTAATGTGAAAGGACGGGACGACTAGGAGCGAACTGTCGTAATGTTAAAGGACGATCGGGGACGAGTAGGAGCGAACTGCTAGCGGTTTTCCGATTGTAAAAATGCTGAGTGGGGCGTGCGAACGGCAGGGTAGTGGCTTTCCCGGTGGATAAATGAATTCATGCACAGTACTATGGGGGCCCAATTAGATGTCATATCTACTAGACGCCCAATTAAATGGCTTCATGCATCTGCGTGTTCGCACGTCAAGCGTCGGGAAAATTACAGGTGATACGAAGCTTTCCATGCTCCCATGATACAGGCTTCCGAGAGCCCTTGGATCTGAGATCGAACGGTTGCATGGCATGATTCTAGACCTATGGGTGAATATCCTATCCTGGAGGGTTATTCTGCAAATTTTCAGCAACTTAGCATGCGACCGTTCGATCTCAGATCCAAGGGCTGTCAGCAGCCCGTATCATGGTCGCGCCTACCACGACCGTCGCCTCGCTCACGCGGTCGCGCCCTTGGAGATTTCAGACGGTTATAAATGAGCATTTTTTTTTTGCCTACTTCGCATGCATGAAACTACTTCCTCCGTCCAGGTGCGTTAGGCTATCTGATGTTGGCATGTCATACATAGTCATCACTTAGTCACTCATACAACAAGGTTGGCTATAAGAGTAATTTTTTTTACTTCTCTCTATCTCTTTCTTCGTACTCCCTCCGTTTCAGTTTACAAGTCCTGCACGTATACCTAGGTTGTCAATTTTATCACCGTAATATAAACTATATAACACAAAAATTATACCATTTGAAAATAGAACATCTGAAGTTTATAATGTATGTTTTTTGTAATATATGACTTCTAGTATTAGATTGGTCAAATTGACGACCTAGGGGTACACGCATGCCTTGTAAACTGAGAGAGAGGGAGTAGTATTTATTGCATTTGCCAAAAGGAGCAAGGAGTACAGTACTACGCACCTGTACACCATGGAGGTGGTCAGGAATCGGGAGACTCACGCCGGTCGTAGCGCCGTAGTTAAAATGATAATGGCAAGTCAAATCACAGGGCCCCACCTGTCCAGCAGTAACTAGCCGTCAAATCACACAACCCTACGTTTGCAGCAGCCTACTCCCTCATCTTATCGCCTCTCTGTCGAACCGACTAGGCAGAACTGCCCTGCCTACCGCGTGGGAAAAGCCCCGCCCTCGACTTTTAAATATAATTTTGTATCCATGGATTGCGCCATGGAGCAAAGCCTCAAGAAAACGGCGGTACACATGTATACAGCACGCCCGTCGCGTTCGCGTCGCACCCCAGACGGTCGATCGGTCTGGCACGCCGCTCTCCGAATGGAACGCGCGTCATATTGCGTTTGCACACACATGTGGGACCGCAATTGAGAACCGACCATAGGCACACTCCCTGGCCCCGCAAGTCGGCTGAGTTAATAGAAGAGAGAGACGAGCGACGGTACTGGAGCAGTGTTGTACAGACGTCGGTGCCTGGACGATCCCTGCATGACACGGAAGATCAGTTCATCCATGCATGTGACCAGACTCCAGCAGACGGCTAGATTGGCTATCGTCTACATATCGTGCAGGCTGTGTTGTACAGGGCTGTAGTTCTGATGAGAAATCTAAAAAAATGGTTTCTTGTCATCTCGCAATATTAGGTGTCATGTGCTTCGGATCACTGCGAGGGTTAAACAGCGACAACTGAGTTCCTCCAAGGCACTGGTCATTGGGGGCACATGCACGAAGACTACTCGGCTGCCATCTAGGTCAAGCCGGCTATGTTAATCAGGACATCTATCAATGGACCCCTTTTCTACGAGTTTATCTTTAATTTGAGCTTTGATCCTCGTCTAGTTTGTCCATCGGGATTCATGTTGTCTCCTTGGGGCAGTGAGGTTATGGTTTCTTGTCATGTGGCATTTTTTCGTGTTATATGTTAATCCGGTGCTTCAGATCAAAATGACGACAACTGCGCCTCCAGGGCACGTGCATGAAGACTTCTCGATAGTCATTGACGAGGTCAAGCCAGCTCCGGTAGATAAAAGAAAACTACTCCACTATATAGGCAGGAGCCTCCGCGCTTGCTTGCTAGTGTTGCTCTCTTCACACCGTCTCGTCCTCTCCAGATCTAAACACGACAGCGGTGGCCACACTCTCTCTCTGCTCACCGCTGGTCATAGATCCAGTCGGATCCTCTCCGTCGGGGAAGGTGAGAAGGTGCAATGTTCACGCGGTCATCCTCGGCGACGGCTCTTACCCACTGCCGGCGTGTCCCGATCAGCGTTCCTTGTCGTTCTCTCCCACGCAGCGCCGGCTAGGGAGGGCCTCCGACCCCTTCTTCCTCGCTGCCGTAGTGTGGGCAGATCCGGCCTCCCGCCGCCCACCTAGCGACATCCCTCCGACCCTCAGGTATAACTTCCTTCGAAACCGGCCTTGCTCTACTTCCCCAGCTCCTGACGTCACTGCATTTGTATCTTTTACTATTTCTCAGGCCCCCTCGTAGATAGGATCGATCGGCTATTCGAAAGCCACCTAAATTTTTACTGTTAAGAGGTAAAACTAGTTCATGCAGTCGAATCTAGTACTACTTGGTTCAAACAGGGAAGAAAGGGGGTAGGGGGTGGGGGAAGATTTGTTACCTGAATCTAGGACTTGGTCGAAAGAGGAAATAATGGGGGCGAAAAGTAGCAGAGACTGGCTATCCAACTGGTATCTTGGTCTAATACAGAAATAAAGGGAAACGCAGTACAAACTCAATATAAACCGATCTATTGGTTGAAAAAGGAAAGAAAGTGGGGACTGGGGGACAAGTCAATAGAGTATGTCCAGCACTAGATTTGCTAGCCTCACACAGTATAAGGTGGCTATACCGAACAAAAATGGGACCAACCCAGATATCCTGTTCTGATGTTTGTTGCCTCAAGCCCCTCTTATGTAATGCCACTGGTAAAATGTAGCAGTCGCACTGTTAAAAGTAAGGACACGTTAAACCAATGTTGTTTTCAATGTAATGCCTCCAGTAATATGAATCAATGGCACTGTTTTTCATGTCCTGCTAAATTTCCCATTAAGATAAGTTGTTTCTTTTCGTTAGAAATGCAACTGTCCTGGTCCGCCTACTCTCCCGTGCCCAAATACCAACTCTTTAGCAGCTGTTAATGTAATGTTGCTGGTAAAATGAAGCAATGCCACCATTAAAGTAATGTCGCATTTAACGGTTGTCATAGTTAATCCTAATGCCCACACTAATATCTAGCAATGCTGCTGCTTTAGAAATTGCTACTATCCTTATAGGATCGCCATTCAGATAAGGAACATGCTTCTTTTCATTTGATGTATGTTTCATCACTTGTTAGTCACCATCCTTTCCGCCTTTTTGTGCAAACAGAGATATACATTTCATGCTTGATCTTAGTTGAACTGCACAAATGATATCCAAATTATAGTTGAACATTCCACGAGCTTCACGACCAACCTTGATGTTGCTCAATTTTATTGCAACTAATGAAGAAGAAGCTGCTAGCTCATGGGACATTGCTTCATTTTAGGTGAACTGCACAAATGAGCATACTATGATACTATCGCAATATTTTCTTCTATTTATTTGTGTATGTTTCATCAACTAGTGCCACTATAATGTAATCATGCTTTTTCATTATCTGTGCAAACAGGGTTATTCAGCTGCATTTTGGTGGAACTGCACAAATGTACGGATGGAACTGGCATATATGCAGAGTGCGAGGTGTGCCAAGTAAAAATTATCGACACCAACCATGCTCCATGCAAGCATTGGCATCCACCACCACCAGTGGGATGTGTGGCGCTCTCTGTGGACGGATCTTTCTCGGCAGCAAATCCTCTAACCAAATACTAGTAGCTTATATTGGCACTTTTCTAGGGAGTACTCTTTTCTGGGTCATAATTGACCATGATTTTCACAAATAAAATATATGTTATACGTTGCAAAAATAATATAATTTGAAAGTACATTCAGATACGAACCAAACAATACAATTTTTGGTGACATGCATTCACATTTTGCTTGTCAAATAGAGTACGTGGTCAAACTTTGACCCAAAATACGCAAAACAAAAAAATACTTCCAAGACCAGCGCTGCTCCTCTCCTCTTAAACCACCGCCGCTCCTCTCCTGTTCCAATCTAAATCCAGCGTCGCTCCTCTCCTCTTCCATTTCAAAACCACCGCCCCTCCTCTCCTGTTCCAATCCAAAACCAGCGCCGCTCCTCTCCCGTTCTAATCCAAAACCAGCGTCGCTCCTCTCCTCTCCTCTTCCATTCAAAAACCACAGCCGGCGAGTGAAGGTGTTGTGGAGAAGTAGATCGATGGAGGAGTACAACCGATACGTGAGGATCGCAGACGGCGACCCTGTGAAGCTAGCTAGGATGTTGGAGATACAGTCTTGGTTTGACAACAAGGACCAACTAGCGGCGACGGCGACATCCATGGCCAAATATCTGCAACAGAGCGAAAAGGCGGCGATACTCCCGAAGGGAGTCGCGCGGGAGTACATAGAGCTGCTCCTCTGGGCCATGGAGCAAACAGATTCACCGAATCCGATCATGAGGCAGCGGTGGTGGGAGTATCGATCCCAGATGGAGCATCCACCAAAGATTGAAAGATCGAGCATCTACAGGGTGCCGTGCCAGAGTGAGCCAGTGGAGTCTTCGTCGACCAAACCCAACTACAAGAGGAGAAAAGCAGTTGGCCCGATGACGCTTCCCTGCCATCCTCTCCCTCGCCGTTCACATCGTCTCACGGGGCGGCTGTCTGCCGCCGAGGAATAGGAGGGGACTGCCCCCCCCCAACCTAATAGTCGGGCAGGTTGTGAATTGTCAGGAGGAGCTTAGGGTTGTCAGTATTTGTAGGTTGTGAATTGTGTTTTGTGTTGTGTTTTTTAGAGTACTTTCATATATGAATGTCTTTTGAATTTCAGATTTGTAGTATTGAGCATATGAAGTATTTTATAAATTCTAGAGATCTATTTTTAGCACTTAAAAAAATGTAATTTTATATAAAAGTGCAGACAATGTGATTCTCAGAGAAGAAACTGCAAGTTTCAGTTTTAGATAAGAAGCTGCAAGTTTCAGAGGCAGAGCATTTATATTAACACGCCCTTTTCAAACAGGGATAACATCATGTTGGAAGTTTTATTCATGGTCGAAAATGGAACTACCAGCCAGTTAACATCATGCTGATCAACATTCATGCATAGCACATCTTCATATGATGCACAGTCAAAAAGATATGCTATTTTCAAAATGCCCACACAATGTCGAGTGTGCGAAAAATAGAGAAAACGAGGGACGAAGTTTTGGCAAGTGTTGGACATGGTGTGCGTAGATGACAATGGGGACCCACATGTCAATAATGGCAGAGGCAAAAAATTTGAAGATATTTTCACTGCATCAGGTGGAATCGAACCGGGGCGGAACAGCGGTCGGGTAGTGTCACTTGGCCACTGGGCTAGTTCAGTAGTTTCGGTAGAAATAAGGCACTGCATCTAGTATGCCTTCGCCGGCTCCGGTGGTTCGTTCTCGTCCTCCGCCTTTGTGCGCTCGCCGCGGCGCCGCTGTCTGCCGTTGTGAACATGCTGAACAAACGAGAGGAATCTGGAGAGGACTGTACGTGGAGAGGCGGACAGTCGGGACCCACCAGGTCTATGGCCGTACGCAAGCAAGTGCCTCATTGAAAAAATACTTCCTCCTAATGCTATACTGACGTTGGGGCCCACGGGTTTGTCAACATAGTTACATTTTTTTAGGTGCTTCAACGTAGTTACTAAAGGAGATAAATTTACAACGAAGCCGGGGAGCTGGCAGGTATCATTTATTATCAGTGGGCCAGCAAGTATCAGCTGGGTTATGGGCTGCCCCGTCTAGGCTTTTTTTTAACATGCGCAGCCCACGACATGCCGGTTTGTATTTTGTTGAGGGCCATCATGTATCGGCCGGCCTATGGACCTCCCATCCTAGGTTTTATTTTTCCTGAAACATCCGTAGCCCAACTTATGTATTTTTTTAAGAAAACATAGAGGTCTGTTCTATTTTTCTATATAAGAATAGGAACGTCAGGTCCAACTTATGTTTCCCTTCTAACTATATTATATATATTTATATTATTTTATATGTTATTATATATTATTGTTATTGTCATCATATATTTAACAGATACTTACATATATAAGAAAACAATATCCCACGTCTTATTAACTTATAAAAATAATTTTTTAACAATAAAATTCTGGATTTTTTTACATTAAGGCAACGAAAATCCTGGTGATTGTGTACAAAAGCTTGGTAAGATTTAAGGACCAATGTAATAATAAATCACTTATTATTTAAATATATTTATAACAAAATGCTCAGCCCCTGTTTATTTTTGATAACATTGCTGCGCCCAACCCAACATTATAATTAGAACCAGCCCAGCAAAATCGTGTATTTTGAGAAAGTGCAAATGGGCTGTAATTTTTTAGGAAAAAAATAAATGGGCCGCATGGACGCTACATTATTTGTTCAGCCAGCCCGGCAAATTCGTGTATTTCGAGAAAGTGAAAATGGGATGTAGTTTTAAAAAAAAAGGGCCGCATGGACGCTACATTATTTGTTCACCCAGCCCAGCAAATGAACTGTAATTCTCAAAAAAAGATCAAATGGACTGTAAATTCTGAAAAAATTGGTTGAATATGTGCCACATTTTTGGAGGCTGAAATGTGGGCCAATAGGTCGAAGCCAACGCAAGTCGTTGTCAACTTAGTCAACAAATGATTCTGACATCGATAGCCGTTGGATTTACATCCAACGACCGGCATCCATCTTCAATCTCTCGTCTTCTTCCTCCAGCAACGTCGGGACCACCTGCTCCCGCCTCCTGCTGCTAGCAGCTCTGCTTAGCATGCTTCGCTGTGAAGCGCTACCCCACCGCCGGCCAGGCCATCCCTCCACCCCTCCACACCTCATGTTCTTCTCCACCGACTGCCGAACCACGCCGCACCAGAACCAGTTAACCCTCGTACACCTCTTCGTCTGCGACTCCACTCCCGCGTCTTCCCATCTCCGGCTCATTGCTGTCCGGGGCCTCGCCGTTGTCCACCACCTTGGATGCGCTCGGCGCGGCGTGGTCAACACACAAAAAAATGAATACTCCCCCTGCTAGCTGGGACCCACCATAGTGGGAGGCTGACTTGTGGGCCTACTAAGTTGACGCGGATGGAGGGCTTTGTCAACTTAGTCAATATGAACGATTCTAGCTCCAATGACCGTACGATGTCCATCCAACGGCCGTAGTGCTTCTTCAACCTCTGGTCTTCTTGCTCCAGCCGCTCAAACCAGCGCCGGTCGTGTCGCCTGCTCCTGCCTCCCGTGGCCGGCTGTGCTGCCGCGGAGGCCTCACCGCCCCCTACTACTCCCACCGCTGGTCAGGCCATCCCTCTACTCACCCACACCCCCTGTTATTCTGCGGTGACGGCAGCCTCACACCCCAGCCGAACCAGTCAACCCTCGTACTCCTCTCCGCGTGGGCATCCACTGCCGCGTCTTTCCCGGCTCCGCGTCGTCCCCTTCCTAGGCCTCGCCGTCGTCCACCGCCCTGGTGCTCTCGGAGCGGCGTGGTCAATGTGGTCAAGGAATGACTTCCATCGGAAGAGGACTGTACGTGGCGAGGCTAACAGCTGGGTCCACGACCGCAGCAAGGAAGTGCCGCCTTATTACGCGCAAAATAATGATTCCTCCACCTAACAGCAGGGACCCACCGGACGGGCCACCGTATTTCGTGAAAAAAAACGTTTCCCCCCTGACTGCTGGTACCCACCAGCTACATCTTCGCACGCAAGGAAGTGCCTCCTTATCCTCCCTGACAGTCTGGACGCACCTGGTCGAAGCGTACGTAGCGTTGTCATTCTGGTCGCGAATGTGTACGTACATACTGGTCGATTGGTCTGTCTGCAGGCTGCAGCGATGAACCGTGGCCGAGTAAGGAAGGGCACGTGTCGTAGTAGAGGCGCGGGCGTAGCATGTCACGCAGTCCCGTCAATATCATGTACACGTACGTACTGTAAGTGCATCTAGTGCCCCTTAGTGATTTTGGTGTATTGAAGACTTATAGGTTAAGGGACTAATGCGTTTGTGAGTGTACACAGGTCTATAAGTCTATGAGGAGTTTATTATTTACAATGAATGTCGACCCCTAAAAATGAATGTCTTCAACTGAAGACTTTGGTTTTCTTGAAGACTTTGAAAGTGAAGAAATTGGTGTGACCCTGAAGACTTGATATTCATGCGAGGATTATGAAGCGTGAAGACTTTTGTTTTCGTAGTTTCTTTTTCTTCTTCTTGAGTCATAGGAAACACCGTACTGTTAAAGGGGGTCGAGGTAAAACTAAGGAAAAGTTTCCAAGTGATGCTCAACTCAAAATCCTACACCTACCCAATCCTTTCGAGTGAAGCCATTGGAAATCTCATTCAGTTTAGTCAAGTTCTTCAGTGACAGAGACGAAGTTCTTCTGTTCTCTGAGGAATTTGTTCTGACTGAGGAGTTAGGAATTCGCCAGTGCGGATTGCCTACAAGTGAGGAACATGATAGCCCTGAGGAATTTGATACTCAAATATCCGACCGTTGCTGTGCTGCGCGCCAGCTGTCCAAATATGCTACCCACCTAACGGTCATATCATTGAAGGGCATTTATGTCTTATCATGTCGGGCTGCTCCCTAGGCTATAAATAGCCGCCCCCTTCAACCACTAGCTGGTTGGCTGCTCCGAGAGATAGATTGACACTTGTCATTTAGAGCATCCCATCCTCCGAGGACTTTGAGCGAAAATCATCAAGTGAGGAAAAACCCAAACACCTACAAACCCAAAGTGATTGAGCATCACTGAAGAGATTGTTCCTGTGTGGAACCGACGCTTGTTACCTTTGAGGACTGTGCATCCTCCAGACGATTAGGTGTCATGGTCTAGAGCATCCAAGAGGAAATTGTGGATTGCCGAGTGACCGAGTATGTGAAGGTTTGGAAGTCACCTGAAGACTTACCACGAGTGATTGGGCGAGGTCTGTGTGACCTTAGCTCAAGGAGAATACGGTGAGGACTGTGTGTCCGGGACTGTGTGTCCTCAGGTTTAAATACCTAGCCGCTCTAACCAGACGTACAACTGTCACAGCAGTTGAAACTGGTCTACCAAATCATTGTCTTCTCCGAGCTACTGGTTCTATTTCCTCAACAATTTCATTTCCTCGCATACTTGCTATGTATTTGATCATTACTGTTTGAAGACTTTGACTGAAGACTTTCTCAATTTCCTCAGTTCAATTTCTTCAGTCAGTTTGTCTTCAGCCTGCTTATCCTGTGTTTACGCTACTTGTACTCTGCGTTTGTTGTCATTTCATCATGATGACTGTGCTACTGCTCTGTTATGTTTGCATCTGAGTACTTATTCCGCTGTTAAGTAGTTCGTCGCTTAGAAATTTCCTCACCTTGAAATTCCTCAGTGACGAATTTGTAAAAATCGCCTATTCACCCCCCTGTAGTCGATATAACGCACTTTCAATTGGTATCAGAGCAAGGTACTCCCTTGTTCTGTGTGATTTTGGTTTAACCACCTGGAGTTTTAGTTATGTCGACTGCAGGCATGATCAAGGTCTCGGCTGGGTGTCCTACTTTCGATGGGACGGACTACCCCTACTGGAAGAACAAGATGCGCATGCATCTTGAGGCAATTGACAACGATCTCTGGTATGTTGTGGAAAATGGTGTTCCCTCTGTCACCCCTTCCGTAAACGCTGCTGATGTGAAGAGATTCAAGCAACTCGACTCTCAAGCGAAGAATATCATATGTGGCCATCTGAGCAAAGGGCAGTATGGCAGAGTGAGTGCTTTGGAGACAGCTAAGCTTATCTGGGATAGGCTGTCCAAGGTCAACGAAGGAGTCTCAACTCAACGTGACTCTCGAGTTGACGTTCTTCGCAATCTCTTCAACCGCTTCAAAAGACTCGACAACGAAAATGTTCAGCAAACCTTTGATCGCCTCACTGACATTTCAAATGAGCTTCAAGCACTGGGTGCCACTGACATCACCGACCATGAAGTGGTGAAGAAATTGCTGAGGTCACTCGATTCTTCATTCGATACACTGGCACTGATGATTCAAGAACGTGGAGACTACAAGTCACTTGATCCTGCTGATATTCTTGAGAGGCTGAACACTCATGAATTCCAACTAGCTGAGAAGAGAGATCTCTACAGACCGAGCTATGGTAGATCTCGTGCACTGAAAGCCAAGGCAGTCTCTGAATCTGAAGATGAAGATTCTGGTAGCAGCCTTGGTGATCCTGAAGAACTGAGTCAGGAGCTAGCAATGCTCGTGAGGAAATTCCAGAAGTTCTCTAGACGTGGCCGATTTGGAAAATCCTCAAGAGGTGATGACATGAAATCAGATTCCTCATCCCGTGACTACAAGAAGAGAACTTGCCATAAATGCAAGAAACCTGGTCACTACATTACTGATTGTCCTTAGTGGGAGAAGGAATCAAAGAAGAAGAAATACAAGGATGATAGTTCAGATGACTCTAAGAAGAAGAAGAAATCTTCAAAGTCCTCATCGTCAAAATCTTCAAAGTCTTCATCTCACAAGAAGAGCAGCTCCAAGAAAGCTCGGGCATTCATTGGCAAGGAAATGGACTCTGAAGCTGAATCTGAGGAACATGAGGAAGAGGAGGCATCTGAGGAGTCAGACTCTGGTGTGGCAAGCCTAGCCCTCGCTACTGCTTATGTTAGCAAGTCCATCTTCAACACTGAGGAAAATGGCTTCCCCAACACTGCTGATGATGGCAACGATGACTATGCTCCCACCTATTGCTTCATGGCAAAAGGTGCCAAGGTACTCAAATATCCCTCCTCTGAATCAAGTGAGGATGAATCTGATGATAACCTCAAACCCAGCTATTCCAAACTTGCTAATATTGCTGTTAAACAACAAAAGGCTTTGGAAAAGGTTCAAAATATGCTAGACAAAAGCGATGATCTGTTAGGTGAGGAAATGGATCGAACTCAAACACTGACTGATAATCTTCAGCAACTACAGTCTAAGTTTGACTCCCTTCAAGGTCGTCATGAAACTCTCTTAGCCGATCATGAGAAGCTTTCTTATGAATTTCTTCAAAGAAAGCAAGATCTTGAGAAGCTAAGGGTGAGTCATGAAGATCTTCAGAAGGAAAATGATTCTTTGCTTGCTCAACAGATCAGTTCCACTCAGGAAGAATTTATTCCACCATGCTTGAAATGCATTGAACGTGAAACTGCTAATTCTTCACCTGAATGTTCAAATGCTTCTATTGCTGCAAATTCTTCAACTATCTCTGTGGTCACAAATTCCTCATCTGAGGATACCACTAGTATCACTGACGAAAATGCAGGGTTGAAGGAATTGTATGTGACAGGCATGTACAAAAGCCTCAAAGGGCATCAGACTCTTTGTGATGTGCTCAAAAAGCAGATCTTGAACAGGAACCCTAGGAAAGAGGGTATTGCCTTTGAAAGGAAACTCAATGCTGATGGAACATACTGGAAACCTGAGCAGTATCCCAAAACCTCATGGGTTGCTGCGAAGGGACCTCCCGTAGATCCATCCACTTTATCTGGCTTTACTTGTGAATCCTCATATTCATCTGATGAGTCATTTGACTCCAACTATAAACTGTTCAAAAATCAGAATGGTGAGGTATTTGCTAGATATGTTGGATCTAACTGCAGGAATGGTCCCCCTATGAAGAAAATCTGGGTTACCAAAAGGTGCCTTGAAAGTCTTCAGGTGAATGTCCTCATGACACCACCTGTGAAGAATAAGAACCCCAGATCAAATTCTTCATATGGACCAAAGTCTTCATATGGATCCAAGTCCTCTTATGGATCAAATTCCTCACATGGATCCAAGTCCTCTCATGATCATCACCATGCTAACGCTTCTGTTTCGCAGGGAAAATCTAAGAGTTCTGATTATGTGCATTATTCTTCAAATCATTATATTCATAAGTCCTCGAAGAATTTCTCTGCTTACTCATATGTCTATGCTAATCCCTCTCCTGTGAAACGAAGCACTCTGGCCTCAATGCCACCTTTCTCTTATGGAGCTCGCAGAATGATGAACTCTTTGCCACCCCTCCAGATGTGGGTGGTGAAGAAAAAGAACTAATCTCTTATGTAGGGTCAGGTCTCTAGACGAACTAAATCGTCTGAAGAATTTGCTGGAGACCTGAAATGCTTGAAAGGACGCAAGCTAATCATGAAGAAATGATTTATTCATTTCTCACGTCCTCACATTGCTATATATATACATATGTTGCCTTAATTGATGAAATATGTCTGATGAATTTGATGTCATATTCTTCACTCTGAAGTATATGAGTTCGTAAGATGCACTAATTCATCTGCAGGATGATTTACCCAAAGCTACTGAGTGGGTCCTCGATAGTGGATGTACAAATCACATGACCGGTGACAAGAGCTTACTGATGAACACTCCTTTATCTCCATCACACTTGAAGCATATCACCTACGCTGACAAAGGCAAAAGCAAGGTATTGGGTCTAGGTAGGGTTGCAATCTCAAAGGATCGACACATGGATAAAGTCATGCTTGTCGAGTCCCTCGGATTCAACCTCATGTCTGTCTCAATGCTTTGTGATCTTGATATGGTTGTTGTCTTTGGCAAATATCGTTGCTTAGTGCTCATGGAATCTGACAATTCCAAAGTCTTCGAAGGCTTTAGGAGAGGAGACTTGTATATTGTTGATTTCTCTGCAAGGACCACAGCCTGCCACTTGTCTACTTGCTAAAGCTTCAGAAGGCTGGCTATGGCATCGACGACTGGGTCATGCTGGCATGAGGAACTTACACACGCTCGTGAAGAAAAAGCACGTCATTGGCATCGAGGGTGTCAAATTCCTCAAAGATCATCTTTGTGGGGCTTGTGAGGCTGGAAAGATGACCAGAGCCAAGCACCCCTCGAAGACTATCATGACTACTTCTCATCCTTTTGAATTGCTTCATATGGATCTCTTTGGCCCTACTCATTATGCCACACTAACAAATGCAGCATCTCTATATGGCTTTGTCATTGTTGATGACTATTCTCGTTACACATGGGTGCATGTCATTACTTACAAAACTGAAGTGCAAGAAGTCTTCAGACGATTTTCCTCAAGGGCTTCGACGAATTTCGGTGTGAAGATCAAGCATATACGTAGTGACAATGGGACCGAGTTCAAGAATACTGGTCTTGATGACTATCTCGATGAACTTGGTATTACTCATGAGCTATCTGCCCCATACACTCCTCAGCAGAATGGCGTTGTGGAGCGCAAGAACAGGACTCTTGTTGAGATGGCTCGCACCATGCTTGATGAATACAAGACACCTCGTCACTTCTGGCCTGAGGCAATTGATACTGCATGCCACATCATCAACAGGGTATATCTTCACAAATTCTTCAAGAAGACCTCATATGAACTCCTCACTGACAAGAAACCCAATGTGAGTTATTTCAAAGTCTTCGGTGCTAAATGTTGGATTAGAGATCCTCATCACAATTCTAAATTTGCACCGAAAGCACATGAAGGTTTTATGCTTGGTTACGGAAAGGACTCGCACACCTACAGGGTCTTCAACACCTATCACAACAAGGTTGTTGAAACTGTAGATGTGCGGTTCGATGAGACTAACGGCTCGCAAAGAGAGCACCTACCTCCTGTGCTAGATGAAAAGATGCCTGAGGTAACCATCAAGTTCAAAGCTACTGAGGATGTCATTCCTACTGAAGAATCTGCTGAAGAAATCATTCCAGAACATGAAGAACAGCATGCTGGCGCATCTGAAGAAAATGGCTCTGAAGAAAATGCTGAGCCAAATCAAAGTCGTCAACCTGCTCATCCCCGCGTTGCAAATGAACTACAGATTGAGAGAATCATCAACGACATCAACGCACCAGGTCCTCTGACTCGCTCAAAAGCTTCACATTTATCTAACTTTTGTGGGCATTTTGCTTTCGTCTCCATCACAGAGCCCACCAAAGTTGATGAGGCATTTCTGGAGCCTGAATGGATTCAAGCAATGCAAGAGGAATTACATCAATTCAAGCTGAACAATGTATGGGAGCTTGTCAAGCGACCAGACCCATGCAAGCACAATATCATCGGTACCAAATGGATCTACCGCAACAAGCAAGATGAAAATGGCCTAGTGGTGAGGAACAAGGCTCGTCTTGTAGCTCAAGGCTACACACAGGTTGAAGGAATTGATTTCGATGAAACTTTTGCACCTATTGCTAGACTTGAGGATATTCGCATATTGCTTGCTTATGCTAACCATCATAATATCATCTTATATCAAATGGATGTGAAAAGTGCATTCCTCAATGGTAAGCTTGAGGAAGAAGTATATGTTGCTCAACCCCCAGGTTTTGAAGATCCTAAGCATCCAGACAAAGTCTTCAGACTCAATAAGGCCCTCTATGGCCTCAAGCAGGCCCCTCGGGCGTGGTATGATACTTCGAAGGAATTCCTCATGAAGAAAGGCTTCAAACCCGGTTCACTCGACCCAACTCTTTTCACCAAAACCTATGATGATGAATTATTCGTGTGCCAAATATATGTTGATGATATTATCTTTGGTTGTACTAACCAACATTACAGTGGCGAATTTGCTTACATGATGAGTGAGGAATATCAAATGTCCATGATGGGAGAATTGAAATTCTTCTTAGGTCTTCAAATTCGTCAACAACGCAATGGCATCTTCATTTCTCAAGAGAAATACCTCAAGGACGTTCTGAGGAAATTCGGTATGCAAGAATGCAGAGGCGTCAAAATCCCTATGCCCACAAATGGCCATCTATGCACTGATGAAAATGGAATAGACTTCGATCAAAAGGTATACCGCTCCATGATTGGCTCTTTATTGTACCTATGTGCATCTAGGCCGGATATTATGCTTAGTGTTTGCATGTGTGCCCGTTTTCAAGCTACACCGAAGGAATCACACCATAAGGCTGTGAAACATATTCTTCAATATCTAGCTCACACTCCAACACTTGGATTATGGTATCCCAAGGGCTCGGCTTTTGATCTCATTGGATATTCTGACTCTGACTATGCTGGTGATCGTGTGGACCGCAAGTCAACATCAGGCACATGCCATTTCCTCGGACGATCCTTAGTATGTTGGTCCTCGAAGAAGCAGAACTGTGTATCACTCTCTACTGCTGAAGCTGAGTATATTGCTGCTGGTTCTTGCTGTGCTCAATTGCTATTGATGAAGCAAACCCTCAAGGACTACGGCATCAATGTGAAGAATGTGCCACTCTACTGCGACAACGAGAGTGCCATCAAAATTGCTCATAACCCAGTTCAGCACTCGAAGACAAAGCACATCGAGATTCGTCATCATTTTCTTCGAGATCATGTGTTGAAGGGTGACATCTCTATTGATCCCGTGAAGTCTGAAGAACAGCTAGCGGATATCTTCACAAAGCCCTTGGATGAGAAGAGATTTAGCAAGTTGCGGTGTGAGCTAAATATCTTAGAATCTTCGAATGTCCTTTGAAAAGGACACACATCCTAACACTTATGCAAATTGATGACTTATATGTGCAACACACGAAGAAACGTTTTTCTTCAATCAATGAAGACTAACCCTCTAAGTGTGAAGAAATTAATGAAGAATTTGATTCTCAGAGCCCTACGACAATTGTACGCGGTGTCTGAAATCATCATTCTTACACGGTGGGTCACGCCACCACAAAAAGTTGAAAATCTTCAAAATTTGAGTTTTTCATCATTGTGCAAATTCTTCAAATTTTCAAATTCTTCAACTTTGCAAAATCTTCACTCTTTCCGACTGTGTTCTTTATTGACTATATATATATTTGAGTTTTCTGTCCTCTACAGCATTCACTTATTGCTAATTCTTCAAGTTGTTTTTCTTCTAAGTGAATGTGATCGGACCCTTTCCCCCTCTATGCTAATCTCAACCCAGTCTGTTCACAAATTCCTCATGTGCGTTCTATTTGAAACCCGTTCAAAGTCTTCACTGTGTCCTTGACAGCTGAAGAATTTGCGAACGAAACATTAAAATATTCTTATCTGAATTTTCGGCTTTTGCCGCTCAAACCGTTCCATATCCCTCGATAAGATTTATCTATTCACCCGCGATCAAACACGATCTCCACTTCACAGTACGTGGGTGACACATGTCGCTAGGATGAGAAGGGTCAGGGGCATGTTCGTCCATTTTCCTCGGACAGGCGGTTTTTCACCTCGGCTATAAATACCCCCTCACCCTCCTCAGATTTCTCCCCCCGCTCGATCTCACTCCCCTCGCTCGAGCTCTCAGACCTAGCGCCGCCGCTACACTCCATCATCGCCGGTGAGGAAGAGCTTCACTGCCTCGACCTCGTCGCCGTCGTACTCACGCCAGCCACGGAAATCTTCACTCCGCCGCCGTCGTAGCTGTTTTCCATCGCCAAGTTAGGGCATGGAAGATCTGAACGGACGAACTTCTCCACTGCTACTCTCAGTTTGTCGTGTTCTTCGTCAAGGGTAAATAAAATTTATTTTTACTGCCCTTGTTGATTCTGATGATTTCCACAAAATCTTCAAAAGGTGTTTATTCTTCAACTTTCATGTTCTTAACCACCAACTTGCTTCTGTCCTTGATCAGTTTCTCTAAGTAACGTTTTTCTTCAAGATTCCTCAATTGTGTGGATTTTCAATCTACACAACTCTGGAACCTAAGTCAAAAATGCTTAGTGAAATTCCTCAAGACACCCCTGGTCATTTTCCTCAAACTTGATACTTTTGAAAATCTTCTGAGAACGCATATGACCTCTCCAAAACTCTTCGCATCTATATTCTGTTCACAGGTACACATGTCCGCTGCTGAATCTCTAGGTTCTCATCAACTTAACTCATTTGCAGCGTTCCTTGAAGAAAAATTGCATACCTCATCAGAAAATTCGATTGTTCAAAATCCTCAAGTGAAGAAAATGGCTGATGGTAAAAGACCTCAGAAGGGAGGAAAAAGGCCAGAAACAAATACTGCTTTTGAGATCCCTGATGACATCTATGATGAATATTGTACTCCTAATGAAGCAACTCATGGCAAGGAGAACAAAAATCAGCGCAAAGTGCGCATTCAGAAGATTAAGAGGAGATGGGCAAGAGAATGGAGGGAATATCGCTATGTCACTCCCAAGTACATGAAGAAATTCGCTGTTAACCCTCCATGTCCAAGACCTCCATTGGCTCCTGGCCAAGAAGCTGATCCCACTAGCATCAGAAGAGGTGAGGAATTTCCTCAGGAGTGGGCTAAGCGTCAAGCCAAGCTGGCCAAAGTGGCTAAAGAGGCAGTGAAGAAATTCAATGAAGATTCTGTTGCTGCCGCCGTTGAGGCCTCTGCTATCAAGCCTAAGAAGGCTATGCTGAAGAAATCAGCTGTCAAGACAAGTTCCTCAGCTGCAATGCCCTCACGGCCAAGCTCTTCAATGTCCTCACGGCCAAGCTCTTCAAAGCCCTCACGGCCTGTTCCTCAAGCAAATTCCTCAAAAGCAGCTCCAACTCCCTCAGTTGCAAAATCCTCAGTTGCTCCTGCAAAGTCCTCAGCACCTGTGCATCTTGCCACATGCCAAAGGACTACTGGAATCTCAATTGCTTCAGGAGTCTCTGCAAGTTCTTCAGCTCCACCTCAGTCTTCAACAACTCCGACCTTGCTGAAGAAAAAGGCCACTGCTGGACGAGGCACAAGGCCAAGTCCTCACAAGAAGCAAGTCGCCTTTCAGGTTCCGTCAAGCGAAGACGAAGCTGATGATGAAGAATTAGCTGAGATCATCAGAGATCGACAACAAAGGGCCTCTAGTGCCAAAGGCAGTGATGTGCCCCTCATGCTGGATCCACGGAAGATCCTTGATTTTATTGATCTATGGCACAAGGATCCAAATACACCTTTGCCTCAATTAAACCTCACTCCTGGTCAAAGTCACATGTTGACGGCCTTCATAAATGAAGAGAAATGGAAATTTGAAAAGGCCAGGCAGGTGAAGAAGGCTCAGTACAAGAAGGAGCGTTTTCTGAAGAACAATGTTGTGAAAATGTCTCCTGAAGAACTTGTGTCTATGCAGGCTGAGATCAAAGCACTCAGTGATGAATTTCATGCATTCCGTGCAGATTGGCTAGGTGCCAAAGTCAGATTCGTCAGAATGGCAAAAGGATTTACTCCAAGTGTTGCAGCTTCATCGCAACCCAAATTTCCTCAGACTGGAACATCTGTTCAGTCTGTTGAAGAAAATGAAAGCGCCAGAGCTGATGAAGAAATTCCAGTCTCTGAAGAAAATGTCAGGGCAACCTCCAATATTGCGCCTGAAGAGCAATCCAGGCCAGTTGAAGCATCTGCTACTGTGCCTGAGGAATCTGAACAAGCCAGGGCAACTGCATCAGTTGTGTCTGAAGAAATTCAACCAATTTCCTCTGCTCCTCCTGCACCGATGACAAGCATCAACCTTCCTTCTGCAACAGAAGCGAAGAAAACCAAGGCTGCGGAGCGAGCAGCTGTGAAGAAAAGGAAAGCATCTGCATCTTCAGAGTCTTCAGCTCCCAAGAAATTGAAGACTTTGACGAGTTCATCTGAAAACCCAATTGATGCTATTCCAATATCAAGCATGCCATCAAAGGAGATCATTCCCTTTGGTGAGGAATATGAAATTCCAAGTAAATCTGATGAAGAAGATCCTTCTGCTGCTTCGACAGAGCAGATGGATGAAGAAATTGAAGTGGATACTTTCCCTTCAACCCCGCTGGTATCATCGCCCATGCCTCAGTCCACAGCTGAAGAGGCAGGCGTCGAAGAAATTGAAGAAGATGAGGATGTGGATATTGGGTCTACAACACCTATTCTAAATGATGACTTTTGGGAAAGTCATCACCCCAATTCACCTCTGACAACCCCTCTACATCAAGTTCCTCAGTCCCCTGTGCCAACTGAAGAAATTCATACGGGCTCTGATGAACGTCAAGCTTCACTTCATTCTATTCCCGAAGAAGTTCCAGTCACTAGCGCTGATGTACAGATGTCTGAAGAAATGGAGGCCAAGGCTGCTGCTGAAATTCCTCAGCCTGTGGCTCCAGTGGCTATACCTCAAGAGGCTGTAAATTCTTCAACTGTTAATCTTCAGCCCAAGCCACAGAACCCTCACTCCAAGAAGCAGAAGTTTAATGCTGAGGATTTCTTCAATGAGCACATATTCTTCGCTGACTACAATCCCTATGACTCTGCTCGACTTCGTCGCAAGCGCTTCTGGACTGCAAGCCAGATGAACTTCTATTCCTCATTGTTGTTTGATAAGGATAAGATCTTTGAACATAAGCAAATTCCTCATGTAGATATGGAATCGCTGCCCTGCTTCACCCCAGTCCTCAGTGTTCTTCATGACGCTGGGTTACTCAATTTTTACACCGACATCTGCGATTGGAATGAAGAACTCATTCTTCAATTCTTCGCCACGCTGCACATTACTGGAAATGTTGATGATGTCAGTTCATGGGTATTGGACTGGATGACCGATAATACTCATTTCAAAGCACCGGCCTCTGAATTGCTTCATGCCGTCCCAGTCAGTCCTCCCACTGAAGGTGCAAGGCTTCTCTATGTTGAAACTGAACTGTCTGATCATCTGATGCAAGTGCTGATGAAGCCTTTGAAGCCAGGCCAAGCTCCAAGGACCAAATTCCTCGTCAAGGAATTGCTCTATGTGCCAAGGACAGTTTATCGCATATTGACCAAAACCCTCAGTCCAATCAAGGGCCACAACTCTGATGATGAAGAAGTTGTTGGCATTATGAAGAATCTGTTGTTCAATATCATTCACGGTATTCCTATCAACTACCACGATTTCTTCATGAGGACTTTGGCCAATGCTGCTCTGTCACCTTTTGAGTTGAAGCCTTATGCTCCCTGGATCATGAAGTTCATCAGATCAAGGTCTTTAATTCATTATAAGGCTGGTTTTCAAAATCATCTCAGCTATTTGCCCCCTATTGAAGTCCTCAAACAGACTATTTCCTCAGCTGACGAGAAGGGCAAGGCTGCTGTTATTGATGAAGGTACTCGTCCATTGGATGGACAGTTTCGCAAAGCTACTTCCTATTCCACCAATGATGACTCTGCAACTCAAGATTCTGCCGCCAAAGCTTCAGAACATCATCCTCAAGCCACAACTCCGCGTGTGATGACTGATCGTGAACTTCTCCTTAGTCTTCATCAGAAACTTGATCGAAATCACAAGTGGGTCAAGCGTCAGTTTGGTGCAATTCTTCAGAACATGACAGTCACTCAAAATACTGTGAAGAAGAATCACTACTACTTGCATGAAGTTTTTGACCGCACTTGGGCCATTCTGTCTAATCTTCATAGTGCTGAAGAACTCAAGGAGATGGGATTCCAACAGGACTTTGACTGGTCTCAGCCACCTTCGAAGAAATTCAAGAAAGTCAAAGTTCCTCAGCTTGTTGCCAGTTCATATTCTTCATCGCGCGAGACGGATGAAGCTGAAGACTTGAACGACACTGCAGCAAGCCCTACCTCAACGGACGACCCCAACAATGCTGGCGCTCCTCCATCGACATCATGATGATATTCTTCAGGGGCGTTAGTCCTCATTTTTCATCCCTTTTTGTCATTTGATGACAAAGGGGGAGAAATTTGAGTTAGTCTTCAAGCGGGTCTTATATATGGGCTATATTTCTGTTAAGTTTCAACTCTTGCTCTTCTGAGGTGTTTGCTCTGATGAGTTGTAAACTTAAGTCCTATGGTGGTCTGATACTTTTGAACTGCTTTCTGCATGCTGAATTTCGTCAGACACCATATTTCATCATGCATTTCAAATTCTTCATATCATATGATAAATGCGTGTATGAAATTCAAGATATAGGAGGAGATCTCCATGATATTACTCAACAATGTGCATTTGCTATTTCAAAGCAAATTCCTCAAATATGCACATCTTCAGGGGGAGTTCTTCTATATCTTGCAGTCAAATTCCTCAATATCAGTATTTACACTTCATATGTTTATCCCCGTTGAAAACTTAACCTATATTGTCATCAATCACCAAAAAGGGGGAGCTTGTAAGTGCATCTAGTTCCCCTTAGTGATTTTGGTGTATTGAAGACTTATAGGTTAAGGGACTAATGCGTTTGTGAGTGTACACAGGTCTATAAGTCTATGAGGAGTTTATTATTTACGATGAATGTCGACCCCTAAAAATGAATGTCTTCAACTGAAGACTTTGGTTTTCTTGATGACTTTGAAAGTGAAGAAATTGGTGTGACCCTGAAGACTTGATATTCATGCGAGGATTATGAAGCGTGAAGACTTTTGTTTTCGTAGTTTCTTTTTCTTCTTCTTGAGTCATAGGAAACACCGTACTGTTAAAGGGGGTCGAGGTAAAACTAAGGAAAAGTTTCCAAGTGATGCTCAACTCAAAATCCTACACCTACCCAATCCTTTCGAGTGAAGCCATTGGAAATCTCATTCAGTTTAGTCAAGTTCTTCAGTGACAGAGACGAAGTTCTTCTGTTCTCTGAGGAATTTGTTCTGACTGAGGAGTTAGGAATTCGCCAGTGCGGATTGCCTACAAGTGAGGAACATGATAGCCCTGAGGAATTTGATACTCAAATATCCGACCGTTGCTGTGCTGCGCGCTAGCTGTCCAAATATGCTACCCACCTAACGGTCATATCATTGAAGGGCATTTATGTCTTATCATGTCGGGCTGCTCCCTAGGCTATAAATAGCCGCCCCCTTCAACCACTAGCTGGTTGGCTGCTCCGAGAGACAGATTGACACTTGTCATTTAGAGCATCCCATCCTCCGAGGACTTTGAGCGAAAATCATCAAGTGAGGAAAAACCCAAAAACCCAAACACCTACAAAACCAAAGTGATTGAGCATCACTGAAGAGATTGTTCCTGTGTGGAACCGATGCTTGTTACCTTTGAGGACTGTGCATCCTCCAGACGGTTAGGCGTCATGGTCTAGAGCATCCAAGAGGAAATTGTGGATTGCCGAGTGACCGAGTATGTGAAGGTTTGGAAGTCACCTGAAGACTTACCACGAGTGATTGGGCGAGGTCTGTGTGACCTTAGCTCAAGGAGAATACGGTGAGGACTGTGTGTCCGGGACTGTGTGTCCTCAGGTTTAAATACCTAGCCGCTCTAACCAGACGTACAACTGTCACAGCAGTTGGAACTGGTCTACCAAATCATTGTCTTCTCCGAGCTACTGGTTCTATTTCCTCAACCCTTTCATTTCCTCGCATACTTGCTATGTATTTGATCATTACTGTTTGAAGACTTTGACTGAAGACTTTCTCAATTTCCTCAGTTCAATTTCTTCAATCAGTTTGTCTTCAGCCTGCTTATCCTGTGTTTACGCTACTTGTACTCTGCGTTTGTTGTCATTTCATCATGATGACTGTGCTACTGCTCTGTTATGTTTGCATCTGAGTACTTATTCCGCTGCTAAGTAGTTTGTCGCTTAGAAATTTCCTCACCTTGAAATTCCTCAGTGACGAATTTGTAAAAATCGCCTATTCACCCCCCCTCTAGTCGATATAACGCACTTTCACGTACAGCCAGGGCCAGGGTGCAAGGAAGTAAATACGGCCACATACGTACATGCGGGCGGGGTCTTGAACGCCTACTCGCGCATACGTATGGCCAGGGCTCGTGTACATGGAGAGGCAGCGGAGAGCAGCGACAGCGTCGGCAGCCAACCGGCTGGATCGGAACGGAGAAACTGCGCCGGCGTGTTCATCGGGAGGCAACGGAATACGTCGTGTTCATCGGGAGCCAACCGGCTTGGACGAAACAGCCGAAACGAGGCCTGGCGTACCGCAGAACAGAGGAAACGGGCCTTCTGTTCGACCGCGTACGGTCGATATGGGGTCCTATTCATCGGGAAGGGTCTGGCGTACCGCAAAACGGAGGAAACGGACTTCTGTTCGAGTACCTACGGTCGAAACGGGGTCCTGTTGATCGGGAGGGGTGTGGTGTACCACAAAACGAAGGAAACGGACTTCTCTTTGACCTCCTACGGTCGAAACGGGGGTCCTGTTCATCGGGAGGGGTGTGGCGTACCGCAAAACGGGACTCCATGGGATACTATTCATCCACCGTCTACTGCCTCGCTCCAGCCTCCACAGGCTACTGTTCATCCATCGTCGACCTCCTCCAGCCCTCATCTGTGACTGTTCATCCACGGCGTCTCCCTCCTGCCTCCACCAGCTACTGTTCATCCACGGGCTCCTGTTCATGCAGCCTCCACCGCTCCTCCACCAGCTACTGTTCAACCACCCCTCCACGGGCTACTGTTCATCCAGCCCTCCACTGGCTACTGTTCAACCAACCCTCCACGGGGTCCTGTTCATCCACCCCCAACCGGCTCGATCGGGGTCCTGTTCATCCAGCGGCAACGGCCTCTACTACCACGAGGTCCTGTTCATCCAACCCCCACCGGGAACTGTTCATCCAACCCCCAACAACGCTCACTGTTCATCAAGAGGCAGCAGGTTCGATCGGCTTTAGTTAGCAGCAGTAGCGAAGGAATCGCTCGATCGGGTTCAGTTAACAGCCAGATCGATCGATCGCTCGGGTTCAGTAACGCGTAGCCTGCAGTGCAATCGCTCGGGTTCAGTAGGCAAACGCCTCGCTCGGGTTCAGTTAGAGCCGAACGACTCGCACCCACGCACGTACGTGTACGAGAGAAATGCGCATCGCTCGGCCCCGACCACCCACTGTAACCGGGAACTCCCCGATATTTTCCTCGCCCTCGCTTCTACCACGGTTTTTTCCGTCATGGACGGCCTAAAGAATGTCATGTAGCTGCGTCTCCGGCCCGCCCAGGACGAAAAGCCCATTTTCTGTCATGATTTTTTGTCATAGAAGTAGTAGCCCATCACATCTATGATGATACCGGGTTTTGTCACAATTATCGTCATAGAAGTGTCATAAGCATGACAGAAAAAAAATTCGTTCGGCCCAAAATGTCACGGATGTGTCTTTTTTTTGTAGTGCTCCCATGGTGTCTTTGCATCGGGATCTTGGCTGCTGATTGGATTAGGAGTCAATCTCAAGATTGTTCAAGGTTTCTGTCCCATCGTTGGCTTCGGCAACGATCGGTGTTTTGTCCCGACGCTGGTTTCGGTGGCGATCGGTTTTCTGTCCTGCAGGGCTGCCCGATCTCTCGGCAAGGTTCGTGCAGTCTGGCTCTCTGTCTACTTTGCTCCTTGAGAGCTAGATTCTGGATGATCGTCCGTTTGACTAGTTCGGCTGTTGTTTCTTGGATGATCGAGGGGGGTCGCTGTAAGCAATGAAAGCTCTAGTTTGGAACTGTCAGGGGTTGGGGAACGCCCTGGCAGTTCGAGCTCTGTTGGATGTCCAACGAAGAACTGACCTCGATGTGGTGTTTTTGTCGGAGACCCACTTAGAGCGCTATCCGGCAGAATGTTTGAAGCGGCGACTCAAGATGGATGGTATGATTGTTAATCCGAGTGATGGTAGAAAAGGTGGAGTTGTTCTATACTGGAAGAAAGAAATAAAAGTTGTTCAATTGTTCTCAGAGCCGAACTATATTGATGTGAGAATAGATGATAATGTTGGTCCGTGGAGGCTGACAGGCATGTATGGGGAATATAAATGGGAGGAAAAATACAAGACTTGGAATCAATTTAGAAACTTGAAAGCTCAGCATGATCTTCCTTGGGTTGTCATAGGTGACTTGAATGAAATTTTATATACACATGAAAAGGAGGGTGGGAACCCAAGACCGCTGCAATATATGCAAGCTTTTTAAGATACCTTGACTGATTGTGACTTAGTTGATATGGGCTATAACGGTGAAAAGTTTACCTAGCATCGTAGATTAATTAGGGAGAGGTTGGACAGGGGAGTCTATAATCCCGACTGGTCTCAACTTTTCCCGAATGTTGTTGTACAAAAGTTGGAGTACAATCACTTAGATCATCGACCACTACTACTAGACATTCAATTTTTGGTAGCAGATAATCATATCAGAGAGGGTAGACGTGCATTTGAAGCTAGATGGTTGCATGAAAAAGAATTTTCAGAGAAGGTAAAGCAAGCATGGGATGACGCACAGATTTATGCTAGAGGCAATGGCGTGATGGCAAAACTTGAGTACATTCACGCGTCATTTCATGACTGGGATCAGCGAGTTTTGAAGGGGTCACACCCTTTATCCCCGTACTTATTTCTCTTGTGTGCAGAAGGTCTATCTAGTACACTGTAGTTTGAAGAAGAAACTGGTGGCATTGATGGGGTTAGGGTGTGTAGAAATGCACCATCGGTCTCACACCTTTTATTTGCTGATGATTCCCTAATCCTCATGACGGTGGATATGTTAAATGCAGCTTCCTTATAGCAGGCACTAGATGATTATTGCACTAATTCCACGCGTCATTTCATGGTCCCAAAAAATGGCTCCTCTTTTACTTGGCAAAGTTTGGTAGCGGGGCTGCAAACATTTAAAAGGGGCCATATTTGGCGCATTGGTGATGGCATCAAGGTTAATATTTGGACTGATCCATGGATTCCATCTAGTCCAGACCATCATATAATCACGCCAAGGGGTCAAACTTTAATCTCCAAGGTATCAGACCTAATTGATCCGACAAATGGAGAATGGGATGAAGTACTGATTAGAGCTATATTCAATCAAGTGGATGCTAGGAGGATTCTCCAAATTCCTTTGAATTATGAGGCTTTTGAAGATTTTATATCTTGGCATCACACCTGAACTGGTATTTTTTCGGTGAAAACTGCATACCACGCAGAATGGGCACATAAATTCAAAGGCAATCGAACTGGTCCAGGTCCATCAGTTGACAATCCGATTTGGAACAAGATTTGGCAGCTTGAGGTCCCACGAAAAGTACAAATATTTTGCTGGAGAAGTTTGCATGGGGTGATCCCAGTTCGATCAATCCTAGCGAACAGACATATCCCAACATCCGGCGAGTGTCCGGTCTGTCAGCAAGGAGCCGAAGATATCCGCCATCTTCTGTTTCTATGTAAACCAGCTGTTGAGATATGGCAAAGATTGGGTATATACGATATTTTAGCTGATGCACTAGTGATTGACCGATCAGGTTCGGCCATTCTGGAATATCTCTTGTTGTCCACTTCAGATTCACTACCGCATGCTTCTAGTGTTGGGATTGGAGAAGCAATTGCTACTGCAGGTTGGTACATCTGGTGGGTTAGAAGGCAGATCACTAATGGAGAGAGGGTACCACCAGCGGGGAAGTGTGCCGCATCTATTATTTCGATTGCTGCAAATGCTACACAGAAAGTTTCTTTGTTGCCGGATGTGGAGAAGAGGTGGACCAAGCCTGAACTGCGTTTTGTGAAGCTGAATGTAGATGTTGCGTATCATGCGGACGAAGGAGCTGGAGCTTCAGCGGCTATATTACGCGACATCAGGGGTAATTTTATTGTTGCGTCATGAATATACTACCCTATAGCTGCTAATGCTATTACATCTGAAGATGTGGCAATGAGGGATGGTCTAGCCTTTGCTAACACCATGGGATTTTATGCTATTGAAGCGAAATCAGATTCTTTGGAGGTAATTAATTTTTGCACTGGACATGATCATTGGTGGGATGCTGCAACAGCAATATATGCGGAAATCTTGGACTTGGCTACGGATGTAGCGAAGCTCAATTTTACGCACTCTTTTAGAGAGGCTAATAGTGTTGCTCATGAACTAGCTCAATTTAGTTTTCATAATAAAGTTTCTACTATTTGGGATGGTGATCCCCTAGTTTCCTCCTCGGTAAACTAGCCGATGATGTAAATATTTTGTTGAGTTAATAAAGCTAGCCATGATGGACTTCCCTAAAAAAAAAGTTTCGTGTGTTGAATGCTGGAAAATTACCATTACGCCTGAAGTGTCTCTATAGCGTAATGTAGGAAAGCCGCCTTCGCTCGCCGTACAGTGAAAGAGTCAGCAGTCCAGTCCCCCCTGCTGCCGGAAGATATGGCGATCGCGCTCAGATTCGCCGCCACCCCGCCCCGCCTCGCCGCGCCGATACCTCCGACGAGTGCCCCTCGCGCACATGGAGGAGTTGCGCGCGTCGGCGCCCTGGGCGGGACTCGCCGTGGCAGGAGACTCGCAATGGCGGCCGCGGATTCCGCTCGCTGTCGGGCCGAGAGAGAGGGCGACGGCGACGGCGTCCTCGCGGGAGTCGCCGTCCACGGAGGAACCGGAGCGGAAGGGGAAGATCAGCTGAGCGTGGTGATGAAGTTCGGGGGTTCGTCCGTGTCGTCGGCGGCGAGGATGAAGGAGGTGGCGGGGCTCATCCAAGCTTTCCCCGAGGAGCGCCCCGTCGTCGTCCTCTCCGCCATGGGGAAGACCACCAATCTACTCCTCCTCGTACGACTGCTTTCTGGTCATTCTTTAGACTTGCAGCCAAAATAAGTTGTAAGGCTCACTGTTTCAGTACATCAAGAATCTTCAGTCACGGGAGTGCTAGCTAAAGTGAAGTTTGCATCTTTTGTCATAATTCAGCTGAAAATCGTCAAGAATCTGTCAAGATTCAGCCAATGCTATAAACTATAGCTTTGTACATAATTGCAGAATTGCAGTAGGTCAACAATGGCTGTAAACAATACAAAGAGAATGTAACTGAAGACTAAACCTTGCCTTGGGATTCACTATATCATTATAGCTAACATGTTTGAGTCTATGAGCACATGTGAACTTCTGCTAAAATGCATGATGTGTTTGCTCTTATTTTAGGCTGGAGAGAAGGCAGTGGGATGTGGAGTGACCCGCGTTTCCGAAATAGAAGAGTGGAACAAGCTCCGAGATCTCCATATCAAGTACGTGCGCTTTTCAGTCAGTTTACTAGGGGAATACGTTTCACACTTCCGGTTTACAGTGACTTCTTTACTGTCAATCCAGGACAGTTGATGAACTTGGACTGCCAAGATCTGTTATACATGGTAACCCCGCTAACTGACCTCTTGTGGATCTGCTTTCCAGTTTTCTTTTCAATTATAAGCTTACTGTTCCTGGTGAACAAAATTTGCAGCTAAGCTAGATGAACTGGAGCAGCTCTTGAAAGGTGTTGCCATGATGAAAGAGCTGACACTCCGCAGCACTGATTACCTTGTGTCATTTGGAGAATGCATGTCCACACGGGTTTTTGCGGCTTATTTAAACCAGATTGGCGTCAAAGCACGTCAGGTACTTCTTGACGTTGTTCTTGATTTTCACTGTGAACCACTATGCTTCACAGTTTATGACTTATAACAAGTTAGCAACATAAATTAATACACACGAGTATAGTTACGTCTATAATTTTGTTACAATAGCATATAAGTGTCCCTCCGCCATGGAGGATAGTCTCAAAAGTTTGATATCTTGTCCCTGAATTTCATATCATAATTCACTCCATGTTCTCAACTCATGTGGTGTTAGTAGCATCACACCACTTCTCAGCATCATGCATTTCCATTTAGTTTCCACATTAGGTATGTGCTTCCTTCCCCTAAGGTCTCAGCCTGGCGCAAGAGCCCATGGAGTTAGCTAGTCTCTAAATTCCCAGCAGATTAAATTTCTGCTGCATTTTGTTTTATTCGAAATCTTGTTGGTTCTAAATTGTCTTCATTAACGCCTTTGCAGTGTGACGCGTTTGATATTGGTTTCATAACGACAGACGATTTCAGTAATGCTGAGATATTGGAAGCAACTTATCCTGCTGTTGCAAAGAGATTACATGGGGACTGGATTCGGGATCCAGCAATACCTATTGTTACTGGGTTCCTTGGGAAGGTATTGTCACAGATGAATGAGCTTTTCGTTTGTGGAGCAACTTTTTAGTTCATTGCGGTTGCCATCATTTGCAGGGCTGGAAATCAGGTGCCGTTACTACTTTAGGCAGAGGTGGCAGTGACTTGACTGCTACAACCATTGGTAAAGCCTTGGGATTGAGAGAAATTCAGGTCCATGTGAAATCTGAAATAGATAATTAACAAACCATACTATTGATTTCTGGAAAAAAATACAGCCTAAAATTGTCTGTTCCAGTTTGTTATCATGCCAATTTGTTTAGTAGTTGTATCCCTCGTTGTTAGAAGTTTTGTCTCAAAGTTTACCTCTGCTTCGCGATAGGTGTGGAAGGATGTTGATGGTGTACTTACTTGTGATCCAAATATCTACCCAAATGCAAGGACTGTCCCGTACTTAACATTTGATGAGGCTGCTGAACTTGCTTATTTTGGTGCCCAGGTATGCTGTTTTGTGTATATAAGAAGTTAAGAACAATATGTTCAAGAAGAAGATTATATACTGAACTGAATTTCTTTAGAACACACACCCATGTGTGTGCCATTTGTATCAAGAGAAAGCGTCCAAATGATGCTAGAGAAACTGCACTGCAATGATATCTCAAAATGGAGATAATTCATGTTTCTTCGTTGCAGTTTCGTATCACTCAGAAAGTTAGAAAATGAATTGTGTGGTTTAAATCCTTGCATAAGGGAGAACACTTGGTGTGCTAGACAAAGATCAGAAGATCTTATATTTCAGCTCTTGCCTACCCCAACTTGTTTGGGACTAAAGGCTTAGTTGTTGTTGTTATTGTTGGAGTCAAAGATCAGAAGATATATTGTTCTTCAGAAATTAGAGTTTTATTGGAAATATTCGTTATTTAGAATTAACGGTGTACAGGCGTACTTGCATCTATCCATATGCATTATCTCAGTTTCGGTTACCGTTCCTGGAGTGGTTATCAGGCTATGAGCCTTTCATGCAAGGATTTGCGTATTCTGAAAAAAGTTACTTGTACTGTTAAAAAGTTGTTTTTGTTTGGCTCATAGTTATTCATTGTTGTGCTTCTACAACAGGTTTTACATCCACAATCGATGCGACCTGCTAGAGAAGGTGATATACCAGTTAGGGTTAAGAATTCGTACAACCCTAAAGCTCCAGGGACCCTTATTGCCAAAGGAAGAGATATGGATAAGGTTTGTACGTGGTATATTAATTAGGTATGTTCTCACATCAGAACCGTTTACCTCTCAAGCAGCCATCGACTTTGTCTCCCCGCTACATAGGTCGTGCTTACAAGTATAGTTCTGAAGTCAAATGTCACTATGCTGGATATAGTGAGCACTCGGATGCTTGGTCAATTTGGTTTCCTGGCAAAGGTATGTCAAGCTGCCGAAACATTCAGTTTGGTCCACGTTTGTTGATTCTGATCATTATCCACCATTTGTATACGCTTGAGCAGGTGTTTTCTATATTCGAAGACCTAGGCATATCTGTAGATTGTGTGGCGACTAGTGAGGTCAGCATTTCTGTGTCGCTCGACCCATCGAAGATCTGGAGCAGGGAACTTATTCAACAGGCAAGTTCATCCATGTTCATGCTAAGTGTCAAGTTCTGTACCTGTGATTGAACTGTGCTCCTTCATGTGGAAAACTAGGACCATGGCTCTGTAAAATGAGTGGATTGTTTGTTTCTTGACTATTGCTTCGGAAAATGTAGTATGGCTTGGTAGCATATGAAGCAGCTTCCTCCCTTTGCTACGCCCTCGATCTCCTCTTAACTGGCCTTTCTAAATTTCGTAGGAGCTTGACCATGTGGTGGAAGAGCTGGAGAAAATCGCATTCGTCCATCTTCTCCAGCAAAGAGCGATAGTCTCGCTCATCGGGAACGTGCGAAAATCATCGCTCATACTAGAGAAGGTACGGTGCTGATCTGGTACCAACTTTACACAGAAACATTTCCTCAGGGACAACAGTCGCAGACAAACATCACACTAACCATATATTCTCATCTCAAGGCCTTCCATGTGTTGAGGAGAATCGGGGTCAACGTCCAGATGATCTCGCAAGGCGCATCAAAGGTAACCAACCGACCAACACCCACTGCATCAAACTACTGCATTATAAAGAGTGAAAGAACATCCATTCATGGTGTGTCGGTGTCTGTCGAATTATAACATTTTCGGCATGGGGTTTGTCACCGTTGCCAGGTGAACATGTCGCTGATCGTCCACGACAGCGAGGCGAAGCTGTGTGTGGAAGCCCTCCACCAGGCTTTCTTCGAGGGCGATGGCGATGGCGATGATGGCCTGACGGCAGAATTCGACGAGGCAGAGAACCTGCGGCTTGATCTGTAAATCTGTGATGAGTATTCAGTAGTATGTGTTTTCAGTGAGGACGTCTGGAGAAACCGCTGCTGCAAAAGCAAAACAACGGCGAAACTACTATACGGACGACAGTATCCTGGCCGAACGCTGCACGATGTTGGATCGAACGGTGTTGTTCAGTTTTGCTTTACACATGAACGACTTGATGTGCTACATCGTCTGCAAATCGTCCAGCGTTTGTTGTCTGTGTAGCAGCGTTCAAACAACGGGCAGGTGTGGACTTGTAGACTGTGATGTATCTACACGTGGAGTCGCGGACGATGCGTACGTGCGTGCACACACACATGTACAGTACATGTGATGAATACTGAATAATCGAGTCAGATGACCGGACCTGTGGTCGTCGCCGTCTGGTATTGGTACATGTAGGCGATGCACACGTACGTACGCAATACCTGTGGTCGGGCTCGTCTCGACCGTCTGCTCGCCGGCCGGTCGGTCGGTCGCCGTTGACAATGTGTCAACGATGACAGTGGTCTCCGGTGGGCGTGTAAACATACGGACTTGATTTGTCAAAAAGATGTTTTGCTGCTGCTAGTCTTCGTTCTCGGTGCAGAACTGCAGACTACTGTTGCCATGATCCATCTGTCGTGTAAACTACTGTTGCCATGACCAACCCACTACACCGAGCACGCACGCACGCGAAGGTCCATGCTACTGCGACCACCCACGTAGCATGAGGAAAACGAGGTCATGATGAATACCGACCAAAACCGACGGGCAGGCCGCCACCCCGTCGAACCAAACTGCGGCAGACGAGACGAGAGATCCGAGGCGAGCCGCAGGGCGGGCCCCTTCCCCTTGGTACCAGCGACGCACGGGCACGCACGCAGGAGCGGTAGCGAGTGAGCAGTAGTAATTCCCGAAAAAGAAAAGGAGTGAGCAGTAGTAAAAGCGAGGCTTGTCGCGGCGCGCTTGGCATGGCTTGGATTCGATTCGCCGTGTCAGTCCGGCGAGAGGAGTGGGCGTACGAAGACCGGCCGGCCGCCCGGGAATCGACCGATCGATCTCCGGTGGCGGGCCCGCCCGTGGCGCTGTCACCCCACGCGCTCGCCTCTGCGTCTGCGACCACCCACGACCGCCACGGCGACCGGATGCCGTGGAGCCGGGGTCATGTCACGTGACCGCCCGCGCGCGCCAACAGTGCCGGCCGCGGGGCCCACCTGTCGGTGCCCGCGCGTGGCGGCCACGCAGGACGGGCGGGGGCCCGCGAGTCAGCCGGGCATGCAAAGATTCCCACGTCCTCCTTCCCGGCCACGGGACAGACAGACAGGCGGTGTTCGTCACGCTCCGCCGTCGTGGTCGGCGTCACGCTCCGTTCGCTCCTCCGGTGCAGACCCAGTCAAAGCAGTTCGCTGGTTAAGCGTGTGGTCAGATAAACTTACCAGTCGTGGTAACATGTTCTTTTCGAGTAATAACCCTAGTCGTGGCATTTTCGGGGGCGCCCGTGGTCAAAGCTTTGCTCACTCGGTCCTCCAGGACCATTATGTATGTACGTGCGCAATCCCTGGCTGGCTCTCGGGTTGGTTGGTTGCACCCGCCGTGCCGCTCACTCCCTCCCCACTTCCGGTCACTCGTGACCACGCCATGATCCATCTCCATCAGTCACACCCTCTCCCAGCCATGATTACCAGCAGCGGTATATGCTAAACAGTGGATGGAATCACAGAAGAATCCACGCACTTGTTAAAAAAAGAGCTTCCCACGAGGACGGGGCGTTCATAAAAAATATATATATATATATACGTATGAGCGCTGATCTCTTGGCCCTTCTGTTGGTTGTTTGCATGGTCCATACGATACGAACCTGTGGGCTGTGGCGCGTTGGTATCGACGCCCGTGCCGAGCCTATCGCCTCCCCCTCCGGCCGCCGGCGCGGGGAGGAGACGAACGGGACTTGCTTGCACACAAGAGGAGACCTAGCGCACGCCCCCCACGGCCGTTGCGGTTGCTTTACCGGCACGGCGGCTGGCTCCAGCGTGTCACTCCCTTCCACCTCTCTTTCCCAGCGGCGTGGACCAACTGCACGGGCGCCACAAGTCGCCCAGCCAGCCGAGACAGATACACACACAGAGTAACGCAGACAGGCATACATACAGAGCACGAGGCCAAAACGGACACGTCCACCGTCGACCTCATCTCGGTCTCGCCGGCAGAGATGGCACGGCACCTGGTGGCAAAGAGATTGGCACTTTCTCCCCACGGAGAGGGACGGGCGAGCCAAGCTGGTTGGCCCGTGTTTGTTTTCCACGGGAACGGAAACAGGGCCGAGACAAGGGAGGCATGCGGCAACCAGCGACGGCCACCACCACCAAGTCCGCAACGCCTTTCTTTGCCCCCTTCCTACCACTTTCACTTCCCTCGTACCAACCAACCCGGCACCAACACCACCACTGCACCGTTCCTTTCGTCGACCGAACAGCAGCCCGATGCGTCCACACCAACGGCCTCCATTTGGCGCCGGCCTGTAGTCTCCCACTCGGCCAACGACAGATGAGGCCAGGCAAGGGACCCACCGGAGCCACTCAACCGGACAGATGGATGGACGGACGGACACGCTTGCCTTCCACTGCTCCGTGGTATGTATCCATCCGACTGATAAAATATCGATCATGCCGCCCACAGCGGATCAGTTGTGCGTGCGTGTGGGATTTTGCATTGCGATTGCACATACGGTGCCGAGCGCCCATCATGCGTCCCGGGATCGATACAGACAGCGACGCGCCAGCACACACCACACCACCAGGTCTCGTCCCACTCACTCTATAGCCATTAATACTACATTAAACAGGATCAGACGTACATATACCATCGTCTTTGCCAGTGTTTTACTACTCCCGGAACAGCTACTGCAGGTCGGTTAAATAATACAGGGTACTTGCTTACTTACTAACGCTAGCTAGCAAGGTAGATAAATATTTACATCAGGGTGGTTGGGGGGAAAGAGGGGGGAGGACTAAGGATCAAGCATGCATTCAAGCAGGGGCAACGACAATAATAAATCTTGGCCCTAAATCTTACTGCCAAGAGCAAGCAAACCAGCGGATGAACAATCGCGCAGCGCAGCAAAGTCTCTCTCTCTCTACATTACCTAGTAAGTAATAACTAAATCCAAAGGGTTGGGTTCGGTTGTTGTTGCTGCATCACAAGGGGGAGGGGGCGATCACCAAAAGACATCAGGAAGTTACTTCATTGGCTGGCTGGCTGGGACCCGAGCGAGGGCAGGACAAAGCTCCCCGTGCGATACCTCACCTCATGCCTCAAATCGGCTTAACGCAACCTGCAGACACCAAGGCCAACAACGACCCAAAGGTTAGTCGCTTTCGGTGATGCGAATCATATCATACTCTAGCAAACAATAATATCCTGTGACCATGCTTGCACGATCAGGAATCCACCGAGGGAGTTAAGGTCAAGTAGAACTTGATGCACTGGAACGACATCGGCTTAACCAATAGAAAGGATTCGAAAGGCACACATACCTAGTTGGCTAGTTATCTAAATGGCTTGACGTGGCGAGATGAGCCTTCTCGTTTGCACCATCGGCATCCGCGGAACCTTCCTCCTTTCTTGGGGTAGATGATTTCGAGTTCATCTTCTGGACCTCCTCCTTGGTGTAGATGAAGATCTTGCGCACTATGTTGCAGAACTCCCTGCTCACAAAACAATGCAGTAAGCAACGGGAAGCGGATTTCTGCGGCATACGTATCAAAGCAAGCACCAAGATAGATAGAAGGCTTACTCCCATGGATCATCTCCCACCAGCATCATGTCACCCTCAGGATCAGTATACACAATCTGCCAATCTTTGTTTGAAGACATCAGCTCACCATCAAATTCAAACATCCTGTCTAGCTCAGCTGTGAGTTCATCATAGTCGCCAAACTTTGACAGATCCACTGATCTACCAAGTGCAACGCCTTGTTTATGAACCTGAAATAACATGGGGAGTATCATACAAATTAGTGGTCAGACCAAACAAATAACACATGAATATGCAATTAAGCAGACAAGATAGTGCAACTGAATTCAGCAACAATGCATACAGTATTTAAGAAAGAGATTCATGACAACATAAATTAACAAAGATAATTCATGCACAGACACAACAGATTTATGATAAAGGTGCTCAAGGCTTTTTAATCAAGCAGGCAGATAATTTTCAATAAGGTTGTAAATAGCAAGTATATTGACCAGCATATGGCATGAACATAAAGAAAGCACAACAATACCTTTGTGCAACTCCTTGTGGAAGCACCATGGGACTTGCTTTGGACGTCTTTCGAACCGTGAGGAGTTTGCTGAATGCTTTTCTCATTCTCAGTAGTCCCAGCAGTGCTTACGGACAGCTCAGGAATACAATCAGCGTGTGCATGCTGCAATTGAGTTAATGATGCGGATGCTTGAGTTTGTAGCACAGGCTCGTGGATTGCAGCCATTGTGGAGCTCAAATGGTTAGAAGGGGCGCTTGTAGTATCAACTTTAAACCCAAAAATCTTGAAACCACTGCCTTCTCTTGTTTTCTCCAAGTCAACAGGAGCTATTGATGCGTGCGGCCGGATCACTCGGGGTTGTTCAACCGGGGAGAACTGCTGCTGCCTTAACCAATTTGATGGGTGCTCTTCAAATCTGAAACCTTGTGACTGATCTCTTGGATTACCGTACACAGTGCTTTGGCTATTCCAGAAATGAAACTCATTGGCCTCTATCTGCATCTTTGTGTACGGGTCTGAGAAGTGACGAGCAGAACTCTGATCCTGGAACTGGTTCTTGAATGAGCCATGACGATTAGGAGCCTCATCAAAGGTCTGCATGAAGAAGCCTTGGGAATCCCCAAAAGATTGAGCACCAGAACTAGCATCACATCTTCCCAGCTGCATCCAATTATCCATAGAGGGCCTCTGCTGAAACGCGGATGCATGGTTTTTTCCGATGTTGGGGGATGGAGACCACATCATAGGCTTCTGAACAGTAGCATCAGAGTCATTGCTGCCAGTCAGGTTGTTGGTCCTCAAGGTCATATGCTCTTGACCTTGCAAGACCATGCTATTTTGATTTCTTTGTTGTGCTTGAGCAGAATCCATATCAATCTTAGCCGCACCTGCAAATGGCAGCGGCATTTCGAGAGCGTCACATTTGGAACCTATTTCATCAATCTTCTAGTAAGAGTAATGAGCTTATATCATTACCTTCTTTTGTAAGAACAGATGATTCAGGAGAAACCGGAGGAACATTTGGTCTAGGTCTTTTGACCCGAGAAAGAGGAAGCGGGTTAACAGGAGGTGATGAAGCTGGCTCTATTTTCCAAGGAGAGACTCTATCCGGCCGCGGAATAGTTGACGGCTCATCCCAACGCACCTAAGTTTCAGAAGCAAACCTCCATGAACATGACACTCTTCAAGTTGTAACAAAATAACAATTGTGATCAAACAGTTACCTTAAGAGATCTCCAGTTTGATTCAGGCCACAATTGGTCAAGATTTTCACTGCCAACTATAGTACCAGTAAACCTATATGACAAAGGAAACAACAGATTAGAAATGATCTACGCGGTGCTGTTGGGGGATCATGCACACAAAACTACAATTGTAGGGAAAGCAAATACGAGTCATCATGCACACAAAACTACAATTGTAGGGAAAGCAAATACAACAGTCACCTCTGCTCTGGTGCCTCTTCGCCTTCAAACCTCATCCTGAATCTCATCCCAATTGAATAATTGTTTTTCACAGACTCCATATATTGATCATATGGTATAATGAACTCTGAAGGGCTCGTTCTAGAATCGACCAAAGATTGGACACAAGTGTAAGTACTAAGAATGAGCCAATGGGAACGAATTACATATAGAAAAGTATGATTGCCATAGACATGTTCATATACCTAGGTTTGTAGTAGACAGTGAACATGCTTTTCGTGTTGATGGCGTGCCATGCAGTTGCAAGGACTCCAAGGTGCATGCTATGACTAGATATGACTGAAGAAGGCACGTTGGACAGCTGTCTCATAGCCCGCCTAACACCAACACGAAGCTCACCACTCTCTCCTCTGCATGGAGCAGAACACATTTAGCACCGGGTTAAGAATTGTTATGCTGGTGAGTAAGGAAACAGCAACAGACCTGAGGAAAATGAAGGCATCCCCAGCTACAAGCCTTTTGGAACTGACAAACACACTCCAACCGCTCTGAAGGAGATGCCTCCTAGGTTGCCCTGTTGATTTGCACTCGGTTAACACAATTATCATCGATGCCATCAACATCATCAAGTACAAGATAAACCCTCACAATTTATAGACAGATTTGATGTGTTGATGTGTTGGGGTGTCACTGATTGCTAAGCTACAACCAAATGGTCTACTGAATTTATCAGCTTCAGATCACACACACTGGCATACATGGCGATGTAAAACTGCCACAGATCAGAGCAAGGCAAGGAACAAACACTTACCACGGAAGATGTGGCGGAAGCGCCAGTCCATGCCATGCAGATCCTTTGCCACAAGTTCTTGTGTTGGAGGCGACTGGGTCATGTCCTGCCAAATAGATCAGGTCAGCAAATGCCACAAAACCGAAGGCAACAAGCCCCATACACATGATCTGGTGTAGAATCGACACATACCAGGGGAGGGAGGCACTCGTCAGCGTGGCGGCGCAGCACGGAGAAACCGCCATGCGTGCTGGTGTCGGATGCCGTCAGGGTCTTGCAGAAGGACCGTACTGCCGGCCTCGGAGGCGTGGCGCCTGTTGTAGAGGTCGACTTGTCCACCGCCGTCTCATTTTGCTGAGGAATTACAGAGAGAGTAGGGGAATTAGCACCTCAAGCGCAAGACGAAGAAAATCTCCAAAGTTTGAACTCAGCGAAATTCACGGTATACCTCGGGCTCCGGCATGAGCATGACCTGCGCGTAGACTTCGTCGGTGTCTGCCTCCGCCTGCCAAAATCCCCCAGACAAATCAGCTGACCGAACCGAATTTCCCAGCAAACGAACCAGTAGAAGGCAATTTTCCGAAGGCGGAGCGGAATTGAACAAGGGAAGCGGGCGAGAAAAGGGAGGGGGTAAGCAGGCACCTTGAGCTCGACGTTGATGACCCGGCAGAGCAGCTTGGACGGCAGATCGTAGAGGCGCATCTGGTTGCCGGCGACCTGGTTCATGGAGGCCTCCACCTGGAAAACCGAAAAAACGCCACGAGACAAGCAAATTCAGCGCGCGAACCGAAGCAGAAGAGCCTCCCCGCGCCAAACCGCGAGGCGGTGGTAGAATTAAGCGAGGGAGGAAGGGAGGCGGGCTCGGCCGACCTGCTCGATGTGCCCCTGCGGGAAGTAGAAGACGAGGTCCCCGACGCGCGGGACGGTGACGAGCGGGCCGGCGCAGGCGTGCCAGAGCTCGTCGTAGAGCGGATCCCCTGCTCGGAAAACCAGCACCGGTAAACGTCAGTAACCAACAATGAGGAGGAGGTGGAGGATTACGGCCGCGCTGGCCAGATCCGGAAGCTGGCGTACCTGCGGAGGGGGGCTGCGGCGGCGCCATGGCGGCGGGCGGCATCTGCTGCTGCTGGTGGCCGGCGGCGTGGCGGGGGGAACCCTAGCCGCTGCGCGAGGCGGGCGGAGCGAGGGGTGGGGTGGGAGATGGAGGAAAAGGGGAAGCGAGAGGAGTAGTAGCGGGGCGGCAGTAGAAAGAGGGCAGGGGATGGGAAGGGAAGGAAATGTTTTGTGGGGAGGTCGGGGGAGGGAGGGGATATGGGGTAGGCGGATTTGGTGGTGGTCTCTTTGTAGGGGGTAGAGAGAGAAACACACTCGCCCACGCACAAAGCGGAAGAGAGGAGAGAGAGAGACGGACGGGCGTCCGAGCCGGGTAGACGGGCCGGGAGCCGACCCGTCAAGCCGAGCCGATGTTGGTGGTATTGGACCGGTGGCGGTGACCGGACCGCGTGGACGGGGGGTCGGGTCGGGGTCCGGTGGGCTCGGTGGCGCGCGGTGGGGCCGGGGTCGCGGTCTGGGACTGCGCTGCGTTGCGTGTGCGGGGGCGGGCTGTCTGGTCCGGTCTGACCGGGGTGCAGCGAACGGGGTGGGTGGGCGCAGCACTGCCGCTGCCGCACCTACGGGACAGCTTTTTACGACCGAGCCCCATTCATTTCCCGCTGGGACGCGCCAGCCAGCCAGTCAGTGCCCGCCCGCCCGGCCTCCACGCGCGCGCCACGCTCCCTCTCCTCTCTCTCAAAATATTTATTTTTGGACCATCGTCGTTTTTTTCTAATAAATGAAATGAACGTGCTTCGGTTTCGCAGAGGGAAGCGAGTAAACTACTAGTACCGCCGGTTTCATGCAAGCGCCGGGCGTTGGCGATCCGTTTTATTAAATTAACCACAAGTAAATTGAGAAGGATAGTAGTATAAATTAACAGCACATACTACTACTCCTACTTGTGTTGTGAATTATTCCTTTCCTTATTCTTTTCGGGCTTTGATTTGTCAGGAGTTGGGGGGTTTGTATTCGTGTGTGTACGCGGGTAGTAACAAACTCGCTGTCCAGCGAAAAAAGGATGGATATTTCCTGGTGGATTGACGTGGACGTGCAAGGCGCCTGCTTTGCTTCCTTTCGCCACTCCCGGTTTTCTGCACAGACTCGTCGATCGGGCGACAAGGCCTTTCTTTCTTGGGCTCGGGCGGTAACGCGATAAGCACACATGACGGCAGCATATGCTTTTCCGTTTCCTCTTTTGCGGATGGTACACACTGCGGTGTGGCAAAACGGCTCAACGAGATGAGGTTACTGATTAATGCGGGTAACTTGACTCGACCCAAACGAAAATCAATGTGGAACGACGTGGATGTCGGGGCGTTATCCTTCTTTTCGAGAGAGGGAGAAATGGACGATGATGAACAATGAGGCCATCTGCCCCTTCTTCTTTTTTCAGACCGAAGAACTATATTATGCTTTACGGTGTTTATTTGTTTGTGGCCAATTTTCGTTGTCGGGCCTGAGAAATTAAGAGAATGATCTTGAATCATTATGTACTCCCTCCATCCCTGGATAACTGACGTGGTTTTTTAACGGTGATGTCCTGCGATATGTGTCGTTGCCTTCTAAAACAATTTCCGTTTCCAATTTTACCGTGTGCGTCCGAGTGATTTTAGTTCGTAGCGTCATATGCGAGGACATGCATTAACCATCGCAAGACGGCACAGGTGTGATCCCCACAGCCTACAATCTTTCATAGCCATTGTCATCCACCCCCACCCCCTCCGCCCAGTTGCCGAGACAAGTGGATGACGAGTATATACGAAGATAGAACTACACGGGGACACGTGCTTTGTTGCGCCATTTTTCATCGCTGTGAAACATTTTTTATCAGTCAATTTGTTGTTCTCATTTGTACATCTACCGTTGGGGACAGCAATTATGCATGTGACATGAAAGCAATTATACAGTAGGTGTTATGCAAGTGCAATTATGAATCTATTTATAACAATATCTAAAGTGGATGATTGATTTATTATACTAACGGATCTCACGAAGTTTCTGTTGAGTTTTGTGTGCTGAAATTTTCAAATTTTGGGCGAGATCACGATGGATAAATGAATAAGGAGCGGCAAGCGTCTAAGCTTGGGGATCCCCTCTTTCGTCTCCAATCTATCGGTATTATTACTCGGAGCTATTTTTTTATTCATTACATGATATGTGTTTTACTTCGGGCGTCATGTATTATAGTTTTATTTTGTTTGCTTGATTGCAACAATCATTGTTTGCTGCACACACCAGTTGAAAGAGAGACACACATTCATCCTGATTTGTTAGAATGCTCTTTATGCCTCACTTATATTTTTTGAGTTAAGACAGTTTTGCTCATGTGCTTCGCTTATACCTTTAGAGCACATAAGTAATTATATTTTGTAGAAAGCATTTGCACTCTCATGCTTCACTTATACCATTCATTTTTAGTTAATAAACATTAGTTAGTAAAAATATAGATGTTAAGGTTTGTGATTCACTATTTCATTAAAGTGTCGGTCATGGCATAGTGGGGAAGTTGGAGCATAATTTATCCTTAATTGATATCCTTTGTGTTGTCTGAATCGGGGCGCGTGATGGTTAACTCCTTCCAACCTCCTTCATACGGGCATGCGAGTAGTATTTTGCTTCGATGGCTAATAACACTTTCACAATAAGTAATCTCCCTCTAATGGTGGCCATATCATCATCATTACTATGCAAATTGCCACTTGTCCAAAAACAAAGTCAAATTCAAATTATAAGTGAAATAAAGAAGTTCACAAACATGAAAACAAAAATGTTCAAAGTGTTGCAAATAATCCCTGGGTAATTGCCATGGTGAAACCAACATTTTTATAAAGTGTTTTAATGCCCTAAACTAATTAAAACAGTGGCTAAAACAAATATTTAAATGCTTTTTAATTTATAAAAATACTAAAATATTTTATTTTAAACCTCAAACTAAATGTGGTAGTGGCATACCTAATGATACTATTTTAGGGGCTAGTATTATATTTTATAAAACAAATAAAATAAAATAAAACTAAAAAGAAAAACCAGAAAGTTTTAAAAAGAAAAACAAAAAAAGGAAGGAAAACCCCCCTTCCATGTTCCCCTGGGCTCTAGCCCACCGAACAGGCCCAATAGCCCAGACTGCCCCCCCTCCCTTGTCGTCTACCTCGCTACAGGGAGGCCAGACCAGGAGCGACCGAACCGTCCCCGCCGAACCTGCTCGCTGGCGAGGATAAGGCCTCCCCCGCCGCCTCGGTTCCCTCTCCTCCCTCTCTACTTCCCCCCTCCCTCTCGACCTCTCTCCCCATCCTCCAGATCTGTTGCGCCGCGCCTGCCCGAGTGCAGCCATCGCCGCTCACCTCGCCCCACCGCGGCCACCGTCGTCCCCCGGCCTCGCTATCGTGTCCAGGGGCTGCGTCGCGCTGCACTGCATCGGCTAGGCCCTCTACTCCGAGCCCGGCGCCCCCCCAACACAACGGCCGCGTCGAACTGATCCCTTCCTCGGCTGCCATCGGCCATTCCCCGCTACCACGACGCCGTTCTGCGCTCCCGGCTCTCGACGGGCCTTTGTGCGCCCCCTCTGTGAGCACACGCACCCCCTCCCTCTTCCCTCTCTCCCCTGCCGCCCCGTAGCTCGCTCCCCCACGCCGTCCCCGCCGTTGCTGAAGCTCCTCGCTGCCGGCCTTGACGTCGTCATGGCCACAGCCGCTGCGGCTCGTAGGCGAGCACACCAGCGTGCTCAGCAAGCTCCCCGGAGCTCAGAGCCGCCACCATCTTCCCCTCCCGTGGCCCCTAGCATCGAGCCCGAGTTCGCCCGAACTTCGGCCGCCGTGCGTTTGGACGTCGCCGTCCATTTAGGCCATCCCCGGCGAAGCCATCTGCACCGACGGACGCACCACTATCCCAGCTGCCGAACGAGCCTAGCCGCGCCCGATTTGAGCCACCGTAGCGAAAATCTGACGGCCTCCCGTGCGCGCCGTCGTGCGTTTTGGTCATCGGCGCGACTCCGATCGCCGTGCTGACATGGGCGCCTCTGGGCCCCACCCCAGCATCGCTGCCACTGGGCCCCACGGCCCAGTTGACCCGGTCAAACCTGTTGACTTGGCAGTCTGGGTCACCGACATGTGGCCCCCACGTTAATTAATCTGTTTTGAAAAAAAAATTAAACTATTAACTTAATCTGTTAATTTAATTAGTCACTGATAGACTGGGCACACGCCCTAATTAAGCTAAATTGTTAAACTAACAGTGTGTTGTTAAACGATAAGCTTAGTTCTGTGTACGTGACATTGTCACGATTGTAAACATGTGTGCGTGTGTATATGCTTGTATCACAAGGCAGGTGGTTAGTGGATGGCCTTATCTCTTGTATAGCTTGGAGTAGGGGCTAAAACCCTAACCACCGCCGCCATCTGTAATCTCTGTTCTTATATAAACACACATGCGTCCCTGCCGATAGCATACGCTTCCGATCTCTTTTTCTTTCATGGTATCTGAGCCTATCTTGAACTCATCCATGGCAAGCTCCTCGGCGAACTCCTTCCCCTCATCTCCGTTTGCACACATCGCAACCGAGAAGCTTATGAGAGGGAACGAGCCGCTATGGCGCGCCCCCGTGCTCTCGGCCATCAGGGGAGCGCAGATGGCGGTGTTCCTCGACGTCGAGCAACCGGTGCCACCCATGACCATTGAGGTCACCAGCGATGACGGCAAAACCAAGTCCCAGGCTCCCAACCCGGAGTTTGGCGTGTGGTATGCGCAAGATCAGCAGGTCTTCTCGTATTTGTTGAACACGCTACCGCGCGAGATGGCCCTCCAAGTGGCGACCTGCCACACCGTAGCAGAGTTGTGGATCACCGTGCAGGGGATGCTTGCGTCGCAAACCCGTGCACAGACCGTCAACGTCAGGATCGCCCTCGCCAATCTTCAAAAGGGCAATTCCACGATCATTGAAATGTTGGTAAGGTCAGAACTCTTTGTGATGAACTCGTTGCTTCAGGAAAGAAGATGGATGAAGAAGATGTCGTGTCCCACATCCTTGCTGGACTTGATGAGTAGTTCGACCCCGTGGTTTCGGCCATGTGCTCTCGGGTCGAGCCAGTCAAGGTCCCGGAGCTATACTCGCAGCTCTTGAGCTTCGAGACCCGCATGAATCTTCGTGGTGGGTCCTCTCAGTCGTCTGCAAACACAGCTGGACACGGTCGCTTTAACAACAAAAACGGCGGCGGCAGTGGTGACCGCGGCCGTGGCAAGCAAGGCGGTGGCGGTGATCGTGGCCACGGCAACTCCTCCAGGACACCCAACCATGGAGGCAGCAGCGGTGGCGGTGGGAACTACAACAACAATCCCACCACCAAGCTGACGTGCCAGATCTGCGGCAAACTCGGCCATCCAGCGTGGAAGTGCTGGAAGCGCTACGACTCTTCCTATCAAGGGGAAGAACAGCGCTCGGCAAACATGACTGCACCACAGTATGGGGTGGACACCAACTGGTATATGGACAGTGGTGCCATTGACCATATCACCGGTGATCTAGAGAAGCTCACCATGCGGGAGAGGTACACCGGCAACGAGCAGATTCACACGGCCAACGGATCAGGTATGACTATTGATCATATTGGTCATGCAACTATTTCAACCCCAGATTGTGATCTATATCTAAACAATGTCCTTCATGTTCCGGAGGTTATAAAAAATCTAATCCCAGCAAGCAAACTTGCCCTTGATAATGATACCTTTGTTGAAATTCACCCTCACTTTTTTCTTGTAAAGGATCTGGAAATGAGGAGGGTTCTTCTTAGAGGCAGGGGTAGGAGAGGTCTCTATCCTGTCAAGCACGTTGGGACAAACGTCAAGAAGCAAGTGCTAAGTGTCACCAAACCATCTTCAGATTGGTGGCACCGACGTTTAGGTCATCCATCTTCCATTCTTGTTAGGAAGATCATTAGTGAAAATAAACTCCCATGTGCTAGTAGTGATGATAATAAGCTTGTATGTGACGCCTGTCAAAAAGGCAAAAGTCACCAATTACCTTATCCTCAATCTGTGAGTGAATCAAAATTTCCTTTGGAACTTATTTTCTCTGATGTTTGGGGTCCTGCCATTGAAACCGTAGGAAGAAAAAAAATACTATGTTAGTTTCATAGACGACTTCAGCAAATTCACATGGATGTACCTCATAAAACACAAGTCTGAAGTTTTCCAAAATTTCATGACTTTCAAAAACTTGTCGAAAGACAGTTTGATCGAAAGATCCTTTCCCTTCAAACTGTAACATCCCCAGGTTGCCTCACCCTAGTTAAGCTACTTAACTTGCCATGTCATCATGATCAATCTAAATAAATTGCAACTAGGAAATAATTCAACTCAATTCAAATTTAAAATGCAAGTCAAATAAAAATTTCCTCAAACAACAAAACTAAAATGTACATAATGTTGCAAATATTTCAGATGCAACTATAAAATTGTAATCCACATTAATAAAATTAGTTGAGTAACTCTAACAACCTCAAACAGTAACAAACAGCCCTATTAAATGCCATATTCTTTTTTTGAGAAATTCAAATCAGTACTAAAAGTCCCCAAACTTTTTGTGGCACTGTCTAAATACACCAGGGAAATAATGGGACACTTCCCATATTTTTCCTAGGTGAATAGGATGCCCAAATAACCTCTTTTCTCTCTCTATTTAATAAACAAAAGAAAAACAGGAAATGAAAACGGAACAGAAAAACTTACCTGGCCTCTGGGCCGCGACAACAGTGCCAGGCCCAGCCCATCATTCCTCTCCTCCCTTCTCTCTTCCTGCGTGTCGACGCCGGAGCCACCCCGATCGCCGGCGCCGCACGTGTCGTCCACCCGCCGTCGCGCGCGCGTGGATAAGGTCTCTCCCGAGCCGCTCTCGCCTCCCCTCGAACCCTAGCCCTCTCAGTTCTTCCCCATCGGCTCCCCATCGATCTCCACCGCAACCGCCAGAAACCGTCGCCATGGCCGAGCTCGCCGGCGTGGCCACAGAGCTCCCCCTGCCTTTCCGTTGAGCTCATCCGCTCCGCCGTCGTTTCCTGCGACGCCTGCAACCGCTGGGACAAGCCGGGAGCTAGTGTGTCGAGCGCCACGACTGCATCTTCCTCCTCGGCTCCGGTGAGATCGACCGACGAATACGCCGCCTCTGCTACTCCAAATCTGTCGCCGAGCCACCTTGAGCTCCTCTGGTGAGCTCCGTCGTCGATTCCCTCTCCGCCTAGCTCGATTTGTAGCCTGCTGCTGCTGCCGCCATGGATGTCCGACCGCGCCGCCGCCTGCTATGTTGCCACCGTCGATCTGCTTAGCAACAACCGCGCCCGAGGCTGCAGTTGTGCTCCTGGAGACCCCAGGAGACCGTCGTGCTCCTCGAATCGCCCGCTAACGCCCCGCAGTCGCGCGCCTGAGCAACGGCCGAGATTCGCCGCCGCCGCGAGCTCGATTCCGGCAAGCCCAATCCACCTCAGTTCCACCCGCGTGCTCCACTGGATGCGCTGCGACCCTAGGAACCCCTCGGGCCCGTCCGCGTGACAAGAGGACGCCAGAGCCGCGATTCCAGCGGGCCTCCGCCGCGCCTGTGGTCGCCGGCGTTCGCCCGCGCGCGCACGACCAGTTTGACCCGGCCCTGTCTCTCTGACAGTGGGCCCGGGTCATTAACTAATGATTAGGCACTAATTTAGTCTGCTAATAGCCACTCACAACGGGTCCCACCGCAAGTAACCCTTCAGTTAATACATGTGACGCTGACATGTGGGACCCATGTACTGTAGCGCTTATTTAACTCTAATTAAGTCCCTGTGACACTGATAGTGGGGCCCCACCACTAATTAAACCCAATTAAATAGGTTAATTAACCTCTGTGTCAATGACACCTGTGCCCCACCATCACTGTTCACTCTTTGACCTGGTCAATGTTGACTGCTGAGTCAGCAGTTGACTGGCCCCACATGTCATTGACTGTGGCTGGCTGAGTCTGTGTAATAAAAGTATTTCACTGTTATCATTCGAATTTAATAATTAATTAAACCCAGAAATTCCAGAAAATCATTTAAACTTTAAAAATTAATAACTTTTAAACCGTAGCTCAGATCGAAAAAGTTTAAACATGAAAGTTGCTCAGAACGACGAGATGAGTCTGATCGTGCCGTCTGTTTCCTTGTCGGAACCTCCTACGTAAAAGAACTCGTAACCCCGAGCCCGAATCCGGTAGATGAATAGTGCACACACACCGGTTATTAAATCCCAGATTAATTCTAAAAATAACTAAAATGACTTAGAGGCATACTTAGGCAACCCTGCACTGCATCATAGCATCGCACGCACTGTGTTGCATCTGTTTGCATTATATTTACTTGTTTCTTCCCCCTCTTCTCTTTTGGTAGACCCCGAAGTTGCCGTAGCTCCTGAGGCAGACGCCACTCTGGAGTACGACTACGTCCCCGACGATCAGGCCCTTGCCGTCGAGCAGACAGGCAAGCACCCCCATTTTGAGCATTCCGATATCGCCCACTCTCTTCTCTCTTATGCTTGCATTAGAAGTTACTGCTGCTGCTGTTGTCCTATATCTGCTGCATAGCCTGTTTACTTGTAACCTGTTGTTGATACTTTCCTGCTATCCTAAACTGTTTAGTATAGGATGGGTAGAGCCTTATCAGAGACCCACTTGTCCCGACTGCCCCGCTGGACTCTCAGAAGACCCGAGCAACGGGATCGAAGATCAGACCCGGGCACCGCACGTCACTTCCCCCTATGTTGCTCGACACTGCTGGGTTACTATCGAGTGCCGAGGGTGATACCTCATCAGCACTTCTGATGATAACCTTGTAAGTTAGTTAATCGGTCGTGGTAAGCGAGGGTGATTCCTCCTACACCACCCCCGATACCGACGCCGTCGCGCAACCTCTCAAGTGTGGACCTCGAGGGTGATTCCTCCTTCGTTCACCTTGACGATAGCATCGAGCGGGAATTCCATCGAGGGTGATTCCTCAGGGTTCCCCCTTGGTGTCAGACACACGGAGACTTGGTTACTTTGACCGAACACTGAACCATGATAACATGTTACTAAAGACGGGTCGGCCCTGAGGGGTACCCGCGCGAGCATGAATGCGAAGTGATGTGGAGTCGGGTTGACCTGAGAGGTGCCCGCGAGATAACTACGAGGCGTGGCCGGGCATTCTTAGCCCTTGCCGCAAGTCCTCGAGACGGGGCGACGGGGTCACATCGATCGTGAGTCTCTGCTCGTTTCCGCGCGCTCCTAAACCACTAAACGGTTTGGATATTTGATCCGAGGGGCCTCTGGCTTGATAGCACTAACCATCACGTGGGCATAGTATGGGCGTTCTGCGTCGTATACTTCAGCCGAAGCTTAATAGACGTCAGCGACTGAGCGGCGCGCGCCGAGTTGGACTGGTTAAGCAACTGCGCTTGTATTAAGGGGTTGCTAGGTCTGCTCTCGACCGCCTGACGCAACGTGCAGGAGTTCCCGGGGCGATGGCCCAAGACCCCTGGGGGCATAGGTTTAGTCCGGCGTGCTGACCTCTCTGTTAAGTATTTGGTCGGGTTGCGGCGTGTTGCTTAGCCGAGGCCGGGCATGACCCAGAAAAGTGTGTCCGGCCGGAGTTAAGTGAGCGTGGTGGGTAACTTGGTGCACCCCTGCAGGGAAGAAACTTCTATCGATAGCCTGTCCTACGGTAATGGACACTCGGAGTTGTATCCCGATCGGTACAACTAGAACATGACTTGAGATGAGAACTAGATAGTACGGCTCTGGGATTGCTTTCTCGCAGGGAGTCGAGGAAGAATCTCTGGCCGAGGTTGATGACATTACTGCTATAATTTACATTATGTTATTCTGCTCTCTTCTAATGCTGCAAGACTGTTGAAGATGATGAAGATGCTAGTCTTCAATAGGACTAGGCTTTTCCCTTCTATTCTGGCATTTCTGCAGCCCAGTCCACATATACAGCCGTCCTTTGAAAATGTTGCATATGTAGTGTAGATCCTTGCTTGCTGAGTACTTCGGATGAGTACTCACATTTGCTTTATTTTCCTTTTCCCCCCTTTTTCCCTTTGTCGCATCCAGACGACGGAGCCTTTGAGTCAGATGCCCCTGTCGACGACCACTACTACTACCAGCCCGGAGAGTACTACTACTACGAGGAGCCGCCCGACGACCAGGAGTAGGATTCGGAGGGTCCAGGGCAGGAGGCCCACGCCTTTCAATCGTAGCTTTTATTTTGCCCCGCCTCTGTGAAGGCCTATCTCTCTCTCTGTAATATATCTGTACCCAGATATCTGATGCTTCCGCTGACACTTGTATGCCATCGAGCTATGTATTCGAGCCCTCGAGGCCCTGGCTTGTAATATAAAGCTTGTATGACTTTATTTATGTTTTAGAGTTGTGTTGTGATATCTTCAAGTGAGTCCTTAGGCTTGATCGTGTGCATTTGCGTGTATGGTTAGTGCACGATTAAGCCGGGGTTGTCACACAAACTGATTGGGGAGGGGAGTATGTGAAGTTGAACTCTTTCCACTACAAAAAAAACCACTTCCGTGATGATACGTGGTTGTCACAGTAGGTCACGTTTTCTGTCATGCATGTACATCCATGATGATTTTATGACAGAATCAAGATAGTCATACCTGTGCTGTCGTAGAAGTGTTCCATGACAATACCAAAATTATCATCATGGAAGTGTCCACTTTCATGACGATAAATGGTGCGTCACGCAAGTGTTTTCGTCAAGGGTAACCGGCACGTGGCATCCACCGTAACGGGTCGCTGATACGTCTCCGTCGTATCTATAATTTTTTATTATTTCATGCCAATATTCTACAACTTTCATATACTTTTGGCAACTTTTTATATTTTTTTTCTTGGGACTAACATATTGATCCAGTGCCCAGTGCCAGTTCCGGTTTGTTGCATTTTTTTTCGCAGAATATCCATACCAAATGAAGTCCAAACGCGATAAAAATTTACAAAGATTTATTTTGGAATATATGTGATTTTTGGGAAAAAGAATCAATGCAAGACAATGCCCGAGGGGCCCACAAGCCCTAGGGACGTGCCCCCTACCCTGGGCGCGCCTGGCAGGCTTGTGGCCACCCTGTAAGGCGGTTGGTGCCCTTCTTCGGCCGCAAGAAAGCTAATATCCGGATAAAAATGTGTTAAAATTTTAGCCTAATAGGAGTTACGGATCTCCGGGAATTTAAGAAACGGTGAAAGGCCAGAAAACAGGAGCGTGCAGAAACAGAAGGAAACAGAGAGAGAGAGAGATCCAATCTCGGAGGGGCTCCTGCCCCTCCGCCGCCATGGAGGCCATGGACCAGAGGGGAAACCCTCATCCCATCTAGGGGGGAGGCCAAGGAAGAAGAAGGAGGAGGGGTGTAACACCCCATGTATTAAGCTACAGTGATCACCCTTTTGATTATTCCAAGTCATCATGATCAACAGTGCTTAATCATCATTAGTAACATATCCCTTGTCAAATTCAAATTCAAATGGAAATTTAAACTAAAAGTGAAAATAAAAGTTGTCCAAACCCAGAAACTAAATTGTTCATAATATTGTAAATAATCCAGAGACAATTCTAAAATTATATTCAACATATACTAAATAAATTATGTGACTCTAACAACCACAAAACAGAGTTATTTAATACCTTTTTATTTAAATAAAATCCATATGAAAACATTTGGCCCCAAAACCATTTTATACCAGGGTTGGATATTGCACTGATGTTATATGGGCAAGTGCCTTATTTTACGAAAGTCATTTGGAGTAAAAAACAAAAGACAAAACAGAAAAGAAAAAGAGAAATAAATAAATAAAAGGGAAAGAATAAGCCCCCCTCCCCGATGGGCCAAACGGCCCAGCTGGCCGCCGCACTGGCCAGCCCACCAGGCCCAGCCGGGCGTCCTTATCCCCCCCACCCGACCGAACCCTAGCCTTCCCGGTACCCCCACTCCCCTCCCACGATCTGGATCGGGCAAACCGGCCTGACCCCATCGCCGTCGCCCCTCGCCACCCCACCGGGCCCCCCCGACCCCGACGCACCCCGCCGCCCGCCGCCGACCACGCCGCACGTCTCTGCCGCCGTCCTCCTCGCTTCCTTCCCCCTCCCGAGCTGGGCGGCTTATCACGGCGCCCCGGCGACGCCAACGCCCGAGGACCATGCCACCCCATCGCCGCCGGATCTCGCCTCCACACCACTCCCTCGATGGCTCCATCGCGCCTCGCCGGCCCCCTGTTCATCTACAACGGGGGCGAGAACCCCTCCTGCCCCCCTTGCTTCTGTCGCCGTCGTGCACACCCTGCGGTCCCGGTTGTCGCTGCTCGCCGTGGTCACCCCGTGCCCTCTCCCTCGTGCGCTCGCGCTCACCGTCGCATTGCCGAGCCCATGGCGCGCGCTAGGCGCCCTCCCCGCGCCTATGGTCGTCCCGCGCACGCTCTGCTCGTTGCCGCCTGCGCACTGCTGCGGCTGCTGCCCTCGCCCAGCCACCGCGCCACCGCTGCCCTGCGTCGTGCCGCCGCCAAGCGCCGCACCGCCCCGCTGCTCCTTGCCGCCGCCCTGCTCCGTCCCGTCGCCGTGGCCGTTGCCGCCCCCCTGGTGGCCTCGGGTGTGCGGGTGCCCCTGCGCCCGTTTCGCCCAGCGCCCACTGTGGCCATTGGGCCGCTGACAAAGGGCCCCCCCGGTGCTTATGACATGTGGGACCCCCTGCCCAGAACGTTTAATTAAAATAAAAAAAATAAAATATTTTTTAATAATTAATTAATTAATTAATTAGTGAATTAATTAAGTTAATTAACTCTAATTAAGTTAATCTAATTAATTAGTTAGTTTAATTAAACTGTAATTAGATTAACTAAACCCTAATTAACCTAAACAGAGAATGACAGGTGGGCCCCACACGTCAGGTTGACCCAGTCAACTGCACTGTTGACTGCTGACGTCATGTTGACATCATGATGACGTCAGCATACACTGTTTCGGATAATGTTGAATTTAAATAAATAATTAAATTCCAAAAACTATTAAAAACTTTAGAAAATCATATAAAATAATCCGTAGCTCAGATCGAAAAACTTTATAAATGAAAGTTGCTCAGAACGACGAGACGAATCCGATTACGCGGTCCGTTCGTCCGTCACACGTTCCTAACTATCCGAACTTGGAACCGTTCCCCTCCGTTCATCTGTCTGACAAATGTCCGGAACGGGAAAACATCCCTCTTCATCTATATCGTGTAATGTCATGTCATGCTCTTGTTTGCTTTATATTTACTGTTTCCTCCCCCTCTTCTCTCTCGTTAGACCCCGACATCGTCCCCGGCCGAGACCGACGCAGCTCCGGAGCCCGACGCCACCGTTGACGACCTTGCCCTTGCCGCCGAGCAACCAGGCAAGCACCCCCCCTTGAGCATACCGATATCGCCTATTCTTTCTCTCTCATGCTTGCATTAGAATTGCTGCTGCTACTGCTTTACCTATTCTGATGCATAGCCTGTTTATTGTAACCTGCTATTGAAACCTTACCTGCTTATCCTAAACTGTCTAGTATAGGCTGGGTAGAGACCTATCAGTGACCCCACTTGTCCCGACTGCCCCACTGGATTATCAGAAGACCCGATCAACGGGATTGAAGACCAGGCCCCGGCACCGCACATCACCCCCCCCCTTAGTTGTAACGACACTGCAGCGTTACTATCGAGTGCCGAGGGTGAAACCTCTTGTAGCACTTCTGATGTTAACTCTGTAGAGTAGCTATTTGGTCGTGGTCATCGAGGGTGATTCCTCCTTCTCCACTTCCGATACGACCCTGTCGTGCAACACACCAAGTGTGAACCCATCGAGGGTGATTCCTCCTAAGTTCACCTTGACGGTTACATCGAGTAGGAATCTAACGAGGGTGATACCTCGGATTCCCCTGATGTTATGGACACACGGATACTTGGACCTTACACTGTTACTTGGAAAGGCGGGTCGACCCTGAGGGGTACCCGCGTGCGCCTAAGTGGCGAGTGTTGTGTAGACGGGTTGCCTGGATGGTGCCCGAGTGAGAATACGAGGCGTGGCCGGGCATTCTTGGCCCTTGCCGCAAGTCCTCGAGATGGGGCGACGGGGTCACATCTTTCGTGAGTCTCTGCTCGTTACCGCACCCCCAAGGTACTAACGATTTGGATATTTGATTCGAGTGGGCCTTTGGCCCGATAGCACTAACCATCATGTGGGCATAGTATGGGCGTTCTGCATCGTAGCATCAGTCGAAAGCTCTGACAGACGTCCAGTTCAGCATTGCGGCACGGTCGGATCGTGTCGGCCACCCGAGGCGATGCTGGTATCCACCCTGTGCGCAACGACCCGGAGGGTGAGGGGCGATGGCCAAGACCCCCTTGCGCTTAGGATGTAGACCGGCGGGGACCTCTCTGCTGAGCTGTAGGTAGGGTTGCGGTGTGTCGTTTGGCCGAGGCCGGGCAGGACCCAGAAAGTGTGTCCGGCCGGAGTTAAGCGAGCGTGGTGGGTAAGTTGGTGCACCCCTGCAGGGAAGAACTAATCTATGCATAGCCGGATCCTCGGTAACGGACACTCGGAGTTGTATCCCGATCGATACAACTAGAATTGGATACTATGGCTCTGGGATTGCTTCTCGCAGGGAGTCGAGAAGGGATCTCAGGACGAGGTTGATGACAGTATGGCTCTGGGATTACTTTCTCGCAGGGAGTCGAGAAAGGATCTCTGGGTGAGGTTGAGACTTAATGATACTGCTACCTTATATTGTACTGTTCTACTCTCTTCTAATGCTGCAAGACCTCTGAAGATGCTAGTCTTCGATAGGACTAGGCCTTCTCTCTATTCTGGCATTTCTGCAGCCCAGTCCACATATACAACCTCTCTTTGATAATGTTGCATATGTAGTGTAGATCCTTGCTTGCTGAGTACTTCGGATGAGTACTCACGGTTGCTTTGCTTTCTTTTTCCCCATATCCATTTGATGCGACCAGATGACGGAGCCCCGGATACAGCTGCCCCCGCCGACGATCGCTACTACTACCCCAAGGGTGGATACTACTACGAGTTGGCTGACGACCAGGAGTAGGATCGGAGGGTCCCAGGTAGGAGCCCTACGCCTTTCGATCGTAGTGTTTTATTTTGCCCTGCCTTTCTAAGGGCCTATCTGTGTTTTCCTTTATATCTGTACTCAGATATCTGATGCTTCCGCTGACGCTTGTATGCAAGCTTATGTATTCGAGCCCTCGAGGCCCCTGGCTTGTAATATAAAGCTTGTATGACTTTATTTATGTTTTAGAGTTGTGTTGTGATATCTTCCTGTGAGTCCTTAGGCTTGATTGTGTGCATTTGTGTGTATGATTAGTGCAGGATTGAGTCGAGGGTGTCACAAGTTGGTATCAGAGCCGACTGCCTCTAGGAATCCCCCTTTCCAACTCCTTGGCCGAAGTTGAGTCTAGTGGACCAAAACTGTTTTGCTAACTTGGCTGTGTGGCTTACGGGCCCACGTCGCCAATTGGGTGGTTTTAGTATCTTTTATTCCTCGTCTATACTCTGGGACTCTGATCTCTCTTCTATTCGGGTTAAATAAATTTTACTAACTCCAACATTAGGTTCTCGTGATCACATCCACCCGGTGTTCTGAAAATTTCCCCCCTTCCTTCAAGATTGCGGGCCAGGTTCTGCTTGCAGGATCCTCTTATCGAGGGCACCCTGTGTTTCACTTGCAGATTCCTCGCCCCAATAGTTTTCTCGGACGTTGATGTAGCCTTTGCTATGTCTCGTTGTGTACTTCCTTGCCGCGTGCCTGCGCGCCGCCTAGTTGTCTAGCCTTCCCCTTTCAGCTGTCGTATTGCCGGATTGTAATCGAGGCTATGTGTGGATTTGAATGTCTGGTGCGGATATGATGAAGTATCTATTGCACTTCCTTCTGTTGTGCGTGTTGCTTCATGAATCATTCCATACACATGCAGTTTTACTTGCTAAACTGCCCCTGTTGTTTTGGCAGGATGGCTGACAATCCTCCACCTCCACCCTATATCGCCGCCATGATGCAGCAGTTTATGACCGGACTATTGGCTCAGTTCCCAAATCAGAATGCTCATCAACAGCCTACACCAATAACTCTGCCAGAATTTGTGCGCCTCAATCCGTTCGTTTTCCGCAACTCCACCAATCCTATGGATGTTGATGATTGGCTTCGTGACATCCTGTTTGAGATGGAGTCAGCTAATGTTGCCCCTGACAGTTACGTCACCTTTGCGACATTCCACTTGAAGGGTCCTGCTGCTCAATGGTGGGAAAGCCACAAGGGTATGTTGCCTGTAGAGACTGTAACCCCTTGGCAGGAATTTCAGTCAGCTTTTCGTGCACGGTACATTCCTCAAGGTCTGATGGACCAGAAGAAGCAGGAGTTCCGCAAACTCTCACAGGGCACAATGACTATGGATGAATATTAGAGGAAATTTCTCGAATTATCCCGCTATGCTGAAGATGACGTCTGCACTGACGCCCGCAAGCAGGAGAAATTCCGTGAAGGACTGCGTACGGATATAAACCTCGCACTTGCTGTCCTTGATTTTGCAGACTTCGCAACGCTTGTCAGCCAAACTTTCCGAGTTGAGACTGCTCTGACTAAACACCAGGAGTCGCTCAAGCGCACTCATGAAGCTGGCTCATCCTCGGGTCAGCCTGTTCAGAAGCGTCGAGTGTGGATCCCGCACAAAGTACATCACCGACCTGCTCCTACACCAAGGCCGTCTTATGTTGTACCTCGACTGCCTTCATCGCCGAGACAGCTAACGATTCAGGGTGGACAGCCTAATGCTATGGCTTTTCATCAGGATGCACCACGTCCTCCTGTTGGTCGCAAGAAGAGCTGTCAGAACCGTCGTCTCAGAAGCTCTAATGCCAGGCCGTCTGCTATAGTTCGGGTCCATGTCAACCAAGTTAACATGGAAGAAGCTCGACAGGGCCCCAAAATTGTGATGGGCACCCTTCTAGTGAATTCAATCCCAGCTTCAGTCCTCTTTGATTCTGGAGCATCGCACTCCTTCATGTCCGAAAGTTTTGCGCGAAGCCATGATATACCTTTCGAGGAGATGTCCACCCCATTAGTAATCCAGTCACCTGGGGCTAATTGGCAAACTACCATGGTAAGCCACGGTAACGACATTGTGATCGGAGGATTGATGTTCCCCGTTTCCCTCATTGCTCTCAAGACCTCCAACATAGACATTATTCTGGGTATGGACTGGTTGAAGCCTCATAAAGCTTTGATTGACTATGCCACTGAATCAGTCCAGCTCACCCACCCTTCTGGCCAGACGGTCAGATACTCAGCCCGAATAGCTCAGGATGCTGAGAGCCAGATATATGCTCTGAACGCATTGAATGCCTCACCTCTTGAAGGCATTGAGAACGTTCCAGTTGTTCGTGATTTTCAAGATGTATTTCCAGAAGAATTTCCAGGAATACCGCCTGCTAGAGCTGTCGAGTTTGTCATTGACTTGAAACCTGGCACTACTCCTATTGCGATGCGTCCTTATAAAATGCCTCCGCACCACCTTCTTGAACTTAAGGAGGAAATTGACAAATCACTTTAAAAGGGTTTCATCCGCCCCAGTTCCTCTGCTTGGGGAGCACCTTCACTCTTTGTCAAGAAGAAGGATGGAACTAACCGATTGGTTCAGGATTATCGGCCCATTAACCAAGCCACAATCCAGAATAAATATCCGCTTCCCCGGATCAATGATTTGTATGATCAACTTGCTGGATCATCGGTGTTTTCTAAACTCGACTTGAGGTTGGGTTATCATCAGATCCGTGTCTGCGAAGAGGATATTCCCAAGACTGCATTTGTTACTCGTTATGGCTCTTATGAGTACACTGTAATGTCATTTGGCTTAACAAATGTTCCAGCCACATTCTCCCGTCTGATGAATTATATCTTCATGGATTACCTCGACAAGTTCGTCGTGGTTTACTTGGATGATATTCTGGTCTATTCTAAGAATAAAGAAGAACATGCTGAACACCTCTGTCTTGTACTGGAAAGGCTCCGAGAACACCAGTTGTATGCCAAGTAGTCCAAATGTGAATTCTGGCTTTCTGAAGTAAATTACCTTGGTCATGTGATTTCCAAGGATGGAATTGCTGTTAACCCAGAACGAGTTCAGGCTATTCTTGACTGGACTCCCCCGAAGAACGTCAAGCAAGTGAGAAGTTTTCTCAGCCTTGCAAGCTATTGTCGTCGGTTTGTCGAGAACTTTTCCAAGATTGCTAAGCCCCTAACTGATCTGCTTCACAAGGGCGTTAAATTTGAATGGACAGAAAAATGTCAGCAAAGTTTTCAAACACTCAAAGAGAAGCTAACATCTGCCCCAGTACTTGCTCCTCCAGATTCTCGCAAAGATTTTGTGATTTATTGTGATGCATCCCGTGAAGGATTAGGCTGTATCCTAATGCAAGAGCGTAAGGTGATTGCTTACGGCTCTCGTCAGTTGCGCCCACATGAAGAGAACTATCCGGTACATGATCTAGAACTAGCTGCTGTCATCTATGCACTGCAGTTGTGGCGACATTACCTCCTCAGTAATCGTTGCGAGATCTACACGGATCATAAAAGTTTGAAGTACTTGTTCACTCAGCCATCTCTAAACCTCCGTCAGCAAAGATGGATGGAGGCCATTGCGGACTATGATTTGGGTATTTCCTATACCCCTGGTAAGGCTAACGTGATGGCTGATGCCTTAAGCCGCAAGTCCTATTGCGACAACCTCATGGTTAGGCGAGCTCAACCTCGTCTTTTTGAAGAACTGTGCAAGCTGAATCTGCGTATTGTTTCACAGGGTTCTCTTAATAGCCTCGTGATACAACCAGATCTTGAGAAAGCTGTTAAGAATGCGCAAGCTAAAGATGCTGAAATTGATCTCATGAAGAAAGATCTTCACCTTGAAAAGTACAGAGATTTCTCGCTGTCTGAAGATGGAACCTTGTATTTCAGAGGCCGCATTGTCGTACCTTGTTTCGAGCTTATGACTGACAAGGTCATGAAGGAGGCACATGATACCCCGCTGTCTATTCATCCAATTAGCACCAAGATGTATCGTGATCTCCGTCAAAGGTATTGGTGGTCTAAAATGAAGCAGGATATTGCTCGATATGTTGCTGAATGTGATGTTTGCCGTTGCGTTAAAGCAGAACATCAGAAGCCTGCTGGAATTCTGCAACCACTGCCTATTCCTCTATGGAAATTGGATAAGGTTCAGATGGATTTCATTACAGGACTTCCCAGGTCACAGAAGGGTCACGAAGCTATTCTTGTCGTCGTCGACCAACTCTCTAAGGTTGCACACTTTCTGCCTGTCAAAGAGACCATCACTGCTAGCCAGCTAGCAGAGTTATATATCTCCAGAATTGTTTCACTCCACGGTATTCCGAAGGAGATCAGTTCGAACCGTGGCGGCCTTTTCACTTCCAAGTTCTGGGAAAGTTTCCAAGAAGCTATGGGAACTCATATTACCTGGAGTTCAGCTTATCACCCCCAATCCCAAGGCCAAGTCGAGCGAGTCAATCAGGTTCTTGAAGATATGCTGCGAGCCTATGTCATATCATTCGGTAAGAAGTGGGAAGAATCTCTTCCATATGCCGAATTCTCTTACAACAACAGCTATCAAGCCAGTTTGAAGATGGCCCCCTTCGAAGTACTCTATGGACGTAAGTGTCGAACCCCTCTGAATTGGTCAGAAACTGGGGAACGACCGCTCGTGGGTCCGGATATTATTCAACATGCCAAAGAACAAGTCCGTATCGTCCGAGAAAATCTCAAGGCGGCTCAAGACCGCCAGAAGAGCAACTATGATCGCAAACGATGGGGTTTGACTTATCAACCCGGTGATCAAGCTTATCTTCGTGTCACTCCTATGAAGGGCACACACCGTTTTGGAATCAAGGGCAAGTTAGCTCCACGCTACATTGGTCCTTTTCGCATAATTGCTAGGCGTGGTCAGGTGGCATATAAATTGGAGTTGCCGCCGCAATTCTCTCATATCCATGACGTCTTCCATGTGTCGCAACTTCGTAAATGCTTCAAGGAATCTCCGCACCGAGCAGTGGATCACGAAATGCTCGAATTGAAAGATGATCTTTCTTATAAGGAGCATCCGATCCGCATCCTCGATGAAGCTGAACGTCGGACCCGTCAAAAAGTTACCAAGTTCCTCAAAGTGCAGTGGTCAAATCATACTGAAGATGAAGCCACTTGGGAATGCGAGGATAATCTTCGTGCGGAATACCCGGAACTTTTTCCTTCTACCTCTTAATTCTCGGGACAAGAATTCTTGTTAGTAGAGGAGATTTGTAACACCCCATGTATTAAGCTACAGTGATCACCCTTTCGATTATGCCAAGTCATCATGATCAACAGTGCTTAATCATCATTAGTAACATATCCCTTGTCAAATTCAAATTCAAATGGAAATTTAAACTAAAAGTGAAAATAAAAGTTGTCCAAACCCAGAAACTAAATTGTTCATAATATTGTAAATAATCCAGAGACAATTCTAAAATTATATTCAGCATATACTAAATAAATTATGTGACTCTAACAACCACAAAACAGAGTTATTTAATACCTTTTTATTTAAACAAAATCCATATGAAAACATTTGGCCCCAAAACCATTTTATACCAGGGTTGGATATTGCACTGATGTTATATGGGCAAGTGCCTTATTTTACGAAAGTCATTTGGAGTAAAAAACAAAAGACAAAACAGAAAAGAAAAAGAGAAATAAATAAATAAAAGGGAAAGAATAAGCCCCCCTCCCCGATGGGCCAAACGGCCCAGCTGGCCGCCGCACTGGCCAGCCCACCAGGCCCAGCCGGGCGTCCTTATCCCCCCCCACCCGACCGAACCCTAGCCTCCCCGGTACCCCCACTCCCCTCCCACGATCTGGATCGGGCAAACCGGCCCGACCCCATCGCCGTCGCCCCTCGCCACCCCGTCGGGCCCCCCCGACCCCTACGCACCCCGCCGCCCGCCGCCGACCACGCCGGACGTCTCCGCCGCCGTCCTCCTCGCTTCCTCCCCCCTCCCGAGCTGGGCGGCTTACCGCGGCGCCCCGGCGACGCCAACGCCCGAGGACCACGCCACCCCATCGCAGTCGGATCTCGCCTCCACACCTCTCCCTCGACGGCTCCATCGCGCCTCGCCGGCCCCTTGTTCATCTACAACGGGGGTGAGAACCCCTCCTGCCCCCCTTGCTCCTGTCGCCGTCGTGCACGCCCCGCAGTCCCGGCTATCGCTGCTCGCCGTGGTCTCCCCGCGCCCTCTCCCTCGTGCGCTCGCGCTCACCGTCGCACTGCCGAGCCCACGGCGCGAGCTAGGCGCCCTCCCCGCGCCTGTGGTCGTCCCGCGCACGCTCTGCCCGCTGCCGCCTGCGCACTGCTGCGGCTGTTGCCCTCGCCCAGCCACCGCGCCGCCGCTGCCCTACGTCGTGCCGCTGCCAAGCGCCGCGCCGCCCCGCTGCTCGTTGCCGCCGCCCTGCTCCGGCCCGTCGCCGTGGCCATTGCCGCCCCCTGGTGGCCTCGGGTGTGCGGGTGCCCCTGCGCCCGTTTCGCCCAGCCCAGCAAAGGGGCCCCGCCCCCCCGGTGCCTATGTGCGGGTGCCCCTGTGCGGTGTGCGGGTGCGCCTGTGGCCATTGGGCTGCTGACAAAGGGGCCCCGCCCCCCCGGTGCCTATGACATGTGGGGCCCCCAGCCCAGAACGTTTAATTAAAATAAAAAATAAAAAATAAATAAAAATTAATTAATTAGTGAATTAATTAAGTTAATTAACTCTGATTAAATTAATCTAATTAATTAGTTAGTTTAATTAAACTGTAATTAGATTAACTAAACCCTAATTAACCTAAATAGAGAATGACAGGTGGGTCCCACACGTCAGGTTGACCCAGTCAACTGCACTGTTGACTGCTGACTTCATGCTGATGTCAGCATACACTGTTTCGGATAATGTTGAATTTAAATAAATAATTAAATTCCAGAAATTATTAAAAACTTTAGAAAATCATATAAAATAATCCGTAGCTCAGATCGAAAAACTTTATACATGAAAGTTGCTCAGAACAACGAGACGAATCCGAATACGGGGTTCGTTCGTCTGTCACATGTTCCTAACTATCCAAACTTGGAACCGTTCCCCTCCGGTCATCTGTCTGACAAATGTCCGGAACCGGGAAAACAACCCCGGATGTTTTCCCTCTTCATCTATATCGTGTAGCACCACGTCAGAACACCCCTAGCTCTGCGTAATGTCATGTCATGCTCTTGTTTGCTTTATATTTACTGTTTCCTCCCCCTCTTCTATCTCGTTAGACCCCGACGTCGTCCCCGAGACCGACGCAGCTCCGGAGCCCGACGCCACCGTTGACGACCTTGCCCTTGCCGCCGAGCAACCAGGCAAGCACCCCCCCTTGAGCATACCGATATCGCCTATTCTTTCTCTCTCATGCTTGCATTAGAATTGCTGCTGCTACTGCTTTACCTATTCTGATGCATAGCCTGTTTATTGTAACCTGCTATTGAAACCTTACCTGCTTATCCTAAACTGTCTAGTATAGGCTGGGTAGAGACCTATCAGTGACCCCACTTGTCCCGACTGCCCCACTGGATTATCAGAAGACCCGATCAACGGGATTGAAGACCAGGCCCCGGCACCGCACATCACCCCCCCTTAGTTGTAACGACACTGCAGCGTTACTATCGAGTGCCGAGGGTGAAACCTCTTGTAGCACTTCTGATGTTAACTCTGTAGAGTAGCTATTTGGTCGTGGTCATCGAGGGTGATTCCTCCTTCTCCACTTCCGATACGACCCTGTCGTGCAACACACCAAGTGTGAACCCATCGAGGGTGATTCCTCCTAAGTTCACCTTGACGGTTACATCGAGTAGGAATCTAACGAGGGTGATACCTCGGATTCCCCTGATGTTATGGACACACGGATACTTGGACCTTACACTGTTACTTGGAAAGGCGGGTCGACCCTGAGGGGTACCCACGTGCGCCTAAGTGGCGAGTGTTGTGTAGACGGGTTGCCTGGATGGTGCCCGAGTGAGAATACGAGGCGTGGCCGGGCATTCTTGGCCCTTGCCGCAAGTCCTCGAGATGGGGCGACGGGGTCACATCTTTCGTGAGTCTCTGCTCGTTACCGCACCCCCAAGGTACTAACGATTTGGATATTTGATTCGAGTGGGCCTTTGGCCCGATAGCACTAACCATCATGTGGGCATAGTATGGGCGTTCTGCATCGTAGCATCAGCCGAAAGCTCTGACAGACGTCCAGTTCAGCATTGCGGCACGGTCGGATCGTGTCGGCCACCCGAGGCGATGCTGGTATCCACCCTGTGCGCAACGACCCGGAGGGTGAGGGGCGATGGCCAAGACCCCCTTGCGCTTAGGATGTAGACCGACGGGGACCTCTCTGCTGAGCTGTAGGTAGGGTTGCGGTGTGTCGTTTGGCCGAGGCCGGGCAGGACCCAGAAAGTGTGTCCGGCCGGAGTTAAGCGAGCGTGGTGGGTAAGTTGGTGCACCCCTGCAGGGAAGAACTAATCTATGCATAGCCGGATCCTCGGTAACGGACACTCGGAGTTGTATCCCGATCGATACAACTAGAATTGGATACTATGGCTCTGGGATTGCTTCTCGCAGGGAGTCGAGAAGGGATCTCAGGACGAGGTTGATGACAGTATGGCTCTGGGATTACTTTCTCGCAGGGAGTCGAGAAAGGATCTCTGGGTGAGGTTGAGACTTAATGATACTGCTACCTTATATTGTACTGTTCTACTCTCTTCTAATGCTGCAAGACCTCTAAAGATGCTAGTCTTCGATAGGACTAGGCCTTCTCTCTATTCTAGCATTTCTGCAGCCCAGTCCACATATACAACCTCTCTTTGATAATGTTGCATATGTAGTGTAGATCCTTGCTTGCTGAGTACTTCGGATGAGTACTCACGGTTTCTTTGCTTTCTTTTTCCCCATATCCATTTGATGCGACCAGATGACGGAGCCCCGGATACAGCTGCTCCCGCCGACGATCGCTACTACTACCCCGAGGGTGGATACTACTACGAGTTGGCTGACGACGAGGAGTAGGATCGGAGGGTCCCAGGCAGGAGGCCTACGCCTTTCGATCGTAGTGTTTTATTTTGCCCTGCCTTTCTAAGGGCCTATCTGTGTTTTCCTTTATATCTGTACTCAGATATCTGATGCTTCCGCTGACGCTTGTACGCAAGCTTATGTATTCGAGCCCTCGAGGCCCCTGGCTTGTAATATAAAGCTTGTATGACTTTATTTATGTTTTAGAGTTGTGTTGTGATATCTTTCCGTGAGTCCTTAGGCTTGATCGTGTGCATTTGCGTGTATGATTAGTGCACGATTGAGTCGGGGCGTCACAAGGGGGCTCTCTCCTCCTCTCTCCCGGTGGCGCCGGAACGCTGCTGGGGCCATCATCGTGACGGCAATCTACACCAACAACTTCGCCGCTGTCATCACCAACTCTCTCTCCCTCTATGCAGCAGTGTAACCTCTCTTTTACCCGTTGTAATCTCTACTTAAACATGGTGCTCAACGCTATATATTATTTCCCAATGATGTATGGCTATCCTATGATGTTTGAGTAGATCTGTTTTGTCCTATGGGTTGATTGATGACCATGATTGGTTTGAGTTGTATGTTTTATTATTGGTGCTGTCCTATGGTGCTCTCCATGTCGCGCAAGCGTGAGGGACCCCCGTTGTAGGGTTCACAATATGTTCATGATTCGCTTATGGTGGGTGGCATGAGTGACAGAAGCACAGACCCGAGTAAGTAGGTTGTTTGCATATGGGAGTAAAGAGGACTTGATACTTTAATGCTATGGTTGGGTTTTACCTTAATGATCTTTAGTAGTTGCGGATGCTTGCTAGAGTTCCAATCATAAGTGCATATGATCCAAGTAGAGAAAGTATGTTAGCTTATGCCTCTCCCTCAAATAAAATTGCAATAGTGATTACCGGTCTAGTTATCGATTGCCTAGGGACAAATAACTTTCTTATGACTAAAAGCTCTCTACTGAAACTAACTTAATTGTTTCTTTGTCTAAACAGACCCTAGCTTTTATTTACGTGCTCTTTATTATCTTGCAAACCTATCCCTTAACACCTACAAAGTACTTCTAATTTCATACTTGTTCTAGGTAAAGCGAATGTTAAGCGTGCGTAGAGTTGTATCGGTGGTCGATAGAACTTGAGGGAATACTTGTTCTACCTTTAGCTCCTCATTGGGTTCGACACTCTTACTTATCGAGAAAGGCTACAATTGATCCCCTATACTTGTGGGTTATCAAGACCTTTTTCTGGCGCCGTTGCCGGGGAGCAATAGCATGGGGTGAATATTCTCGTGTGTGCTTTTTTGCTTTATCACTAAGTAGTTTTTATTTTCTGTTCTAAGTTTTTTTATATCTTAGTGATGGATATGGAACAGGAAATACCAAAAATAATTAGGTGTACTTGCTACTCATGGAGATGGGGAACCTCCTAAAACCCTCGATGCTCGTTATGTGGGAAATATAAAACACTACTTTGATAATCCTGAGAAAACCCCATTCAACTTGATAATGGGAGACACGTTGGAGCAATGTGAATACTTTTGGGATTATCCCTTGACTCAAAAAGGGAAACTGTTATGGGATCAAATTGAAATGTTGCATTGGTATGCTTGGAATTTATGCTTGAGATATGATTATACTTGTTGCTCTAGGATGAAGGCTCCACACCTTCCCTTTTCATGCAAAGTTAATGATAATGAAACCTTGGCTTCTTATGCTAATGGAATATATGATTACTATGATGTGGAACGAATATAAGAATTCTTTGCTTTTAAGGGTGCTTATGAAATTGAATCTTTGTTTGAAAAGTGTGGAAATTTTGATGATGATGTTTACAGACCTAAAAATTATGCTATACTTAAATATTGCTATGAGAATTATGAATACAATGCCGATATTGATGCATTTATTGAGAAAGTCTCCGCTGTCCAAGAAGAGACTGATATTTTGCAGGAAACTGTGGAAGAAGAAATTGCTGAAACTGTGAGCTCATTAGATGAAAAACATGATGAGGAGAGCGAAGAACAAAAGGAGGAAGAGGGGATTAGCTACCCGTGCCCACCTTCTAATGAGAGTAACTCTTCAACTCGTACATTGTTTAATTTCCCTTCGTGCTTATCGAAGGATGAATGCTATGATGATTGCTATGATCCCTTGGAATCGTTTGAAATATCCCTTTTTGATGAAATTGATGCTTGCTATGCTTGTGGCCATGATGCCAATATGAATGATGCTTATGGAGATGAACTTGCTATAGTTCCTTATGTTATGAAAGAAATTGTTGCTATTGCACCCACACATGATAGTCCTATTATCTTTTTGAATTCTCCCAACTACACTATATCGGAGAAGTTTGCGCTTATTAAGGATTATATTGATGGGTTGCATTTTACCACTGCACATGATGATTTTGATGAATATAATATGCATGTGCTTGCTGCTCCTACTTGCAATTATTATGAGAGAGGAACTACATCTCCACCTCTTTATGTTTCCATCATAATAAAACTGCAAAAAATTGCTTATGCTATGTATTGGCCCTTACTTGATGTGCATGAATTGTTCTTTTATGACATGCCGATGCATAGGAAGAGACTTAGACTTCGTCATTGCATGATATATGTTGCTTTGTTCTCACTACTAAAATACAAATCATTGTTAATTAAAATTGGCTTTGATATACCTTGGGATCCAGGTGGATCAATTACTTGAGCACTTTATGCCTAGCTTAAAGGCTTTAAAGAAAAGCGCTGTCAGGGAGACAACCCGGAAGTTTTAGAGAGTCATTTTATTCTGTTGTGTGCTTTTAAAAAGTTTTAAAACAAAAAAAATATAGAGGGGAACCTAAAACTTTTAAAAAAGAAAAGTGAAAGCAAGAAAGACGAGCACCGTTGAAGTGGGGGAGCTCCTTGAACTTTGTTCATGCCCATGGAAACTTTGCAAATCTTGAATTACAGAAACTTTTCAACAAAAATAATTATCCCCTTGTACAAATCCATTGTATTATAAAAATAATGTGCCAAGATTTGCCTTTAGGATGATTAGATTGTTTGTTTGATATGTGCAGTGCAAAAACAGAAACTTTGGTTGTGGTGCGTGAATTTACATTTTTTTGCTGGAACGTAAAAAGTTACTGAAATTTATACACAGTACTGATATGAAAATTGTTTATTTTCTCCTAATTTTTCAGAATTTTTGGAGTTACAGAAGTATGGTCAATGTTCATATTGCTACAGACTGTTATGTTTTTGACAGATTCTGTTTTTGATGCATTGTTTTGCATGTTTTGATGAATCTATGGATTGTATCGGTGATATAAGCTGTGGTGAAGTTAGAGTACAGTAGTTATAATGCAAAAATAAAATATGAGTGGGTTTGCAATAGTACTTAACCTAGTGGTTTGCTTTATTATACTAACGGATCTCACGAGGGTTTTGTTTTGTGTGATTGAAGTTTTCAAGTTTTGGGTGAGATCACGATGGATGAAGGAATAAGGAGTGGCAAGAGCCTAAGCTTGGGGATGCCCGAGGCACCCCAAGGTAATATTCAAGGACTCCCAAGCAACTAAGCTTGGGGATGCCCCGGAAGGCATCCCCTCTTTCTTCTAACGACCATCGGTAATTTTACTTGGAGCTATATTTTTATTCGTCACATGATATGCGCAAATTCTTGGAGCGTCTTTTGTGTTTATTTTTCCTTTTTATTTTATGCACCATGCTGGTATGAGATAGTCCTTGGTTGATTTATAGAATTCTCTATGCACTTCACTTATATCTTTTAGAGTATGGCTTTATAGAATGCTTCATGTGCTTCACTTATATCTTTTGAAGTTTGGATTGCCCGTTTCTCTACATAGGAAAACCGTCTTTTTTAGAATGCTTTTTTGCTTCACTTATATTTGTTAGAGCATGGGCATATCTTTTGTAGAAAGAATTAAACTCTCATGCTTCACTTATATCTATTTAGAGAGTCAACAGGAATTGGTCATTCACATGGTTAGTCAGAAAATCCTACATAAAACTTGTAGATCATTGAATATGATATGTTTGATTCCTTGCAATAGTTTTGCGATATAGAGATGGTAATATGTGGGAGGTACTAGTGAATGATTGTGGTTTAGTAAGAATATTGGTGTTAAGGTTTGTGATTCTCGAAGCATGCACGTATAGCCTCTCGTTATACGATTAAATTGGAGCATGATTTATTATTGATTGTCTTCCTTATGAGTTGCGGTCGGGGACGAGCGATGGTCTTTTCCTACCAATCTATCTCCCTAGGGGCATGCGTAGTAGTACTTTGCTTCGAGGGCTAATAAAACTTTCACAATAAGTACATGAGTTCTTTATGACTAATGTTGAGTCCATGAATTATACGCACTCTCACCTTTCCGCAATTTGCTAGCCTCTTCGGTACCGTGCATTGCCCTTTCTCACCTCGAGAGTTGGTGCAAACTTCGCCGGTGCATCCAAACCCTGTGATATGATACACTCTATCACACATAAGCCTCATTATATCTTCCTCAAAACAGCCACCATACCTACCTATTATGGCATTTCCATAGCCATTCCGAGATATATTGTCATGCAACTTCCATCACCATCACATACATGACTTGAGCATTCATTGTCATATTGCTTTGCATGATCGTAAGATAGCTAGCATGATATTTTCATGGCTTGTCCATTTTTTGATATCTTTGCTATGCTAGATCATTGCACATCCTGGTACACTGCCAGAGACATTCATATAGAGTCATAATGTATTAGTTTTATCGAGTTGTAATATCGAGCTATAAGTAAATAAAAGTGTGATGATCATCATTATTAGAGCATTGTCCCAGTGAGGAAAGGATGATGGAGACTATGATTCCCCCACAAGTCGGGATGAGACTCCGGACGAAAAAAAATAGAAAAAAAGAGGCCAAAAAGAGCCTAACAAAAAAATAAGAAAAAAAGATAAAATGAGAGAAAACAAAAAAATGAGAGAAAAAGAGAGAAGGGGCAATGCTACTATCCTTTTCCACACTTGTGCTTCAGAGTAGCACCATGTTTTTCATATAGAGAGTCTCCTATGTTGTCACTTTCATATACTAGTGGGAATTTTTCATTATAGAACTTGGCTTGTATATTCCGATGATAGGCTTCCTCAAATGCCCGAGGTCTTCATGAGCAAGCAAGTTGGATGCACACCCACTTAGTTTTTCAATTTGAGCTTTCATACACGTATAGCTCTTAGTGCATCCGTTGCATGGCCATCCCTACTCCTTACATTGACATCAATTGATGGGCATATCCATAGCCCGTTGATTAGCCTCGTCGATGTGAGACTTTCTCCTTTTTTGTCTTCTCCACACAACCTCCACCATCATATTCTATTCCACCCACAATGCTATATCCATGGCTCACGCTCATGTATTGCATGAGAGTTGAAAAAGCTGAAGCACGTTAAAAAGTATGAACCAATTGCTTGGCTTGTCATCGGGGTTGTGCATGATAAATACTTTGTGTTAAGAAGATGGAGCATGACAAGACTATATGATTTTGTAGGGATAACGTTCTTTAGCATTGATATTTTGAAAGACATGATTGTTTGTTGGGATGCCTGAGTATTGATGTCTTTATGTCAAATTATAGACTATTGCTTTGAATCACTCGTGTCTTAATATTCATGCCATGATTAGATTATATGATCAAGATTATGCTAGGTAGCATTCCACATCAAAAATTATTTTTTTATCATTTACCTACTCGAGGACGAGCAGAAATTAAGCTTGGAGATGCTGATACGTCTCCATCGTATCTATATTTTTTTATTGTTTCATGCCAATATTCTACAACTTTCATATACTTTTGGCAACTTTTTTTATTTTTTATGGGACTAACATATTGATCCAGTGCCCAGTGCCAGTTCCTGTTTGTTGCATGTTTTTTGTTTCGCAGAATATCCATACCAAACGAAGTCCAAACGTGATAAAAATTTACGGAGATTATTTTGGAATATATGTGATTTTTGGGACAAAGAATCAACGTGAGACGATGCCCGAGGGGCCCACAAGCCCTAGGGGCGCGCCCCCTACCCTGGGCGCACCTGGCACGCTTGTGGCCACCCCATAAGGCGGTTGGTGCCCTTCTTCGGCCGCAAGAAATCTAATATTCAGATAAAAATCATGTTAAAATTTTAGCCCAATCGGAGTAAAGGATCTCCGGGAATTTAAGAAACAGTGAAAGGCCAGAAAACAGGAGTGCAGAAACAGAGAGAGAGAGAGAGAGAGAGAGAGAGAGAGAGAGATCCAATCTCGGAGGGGCTCCCGCCCCTCCGCCGCCATGGAGGCCATGGACCAAAGGGGAAACCCTCCTCCCATCTAGGGGGGAGGCCAAGGAAGAAGAAGAAGGAGGGGGCTCTCTCCCGGTGGCGCCGGAACGCCGCCGGGGCCATCATCGTGATGGCGATCTACACCAACAACTTCGCCGCCGTCATCACCAACTCTCTCCCCCTCTATGCAATGGTGTAACCTCTCTTTTACCCGCTGTAATCTCTACTTAAACATGGTGCTCAACGCTATATATTATTTCCCAATGATGTATGGCTATCTTATGATGTTTGAGTAGATCCGTTTTGTCCTATGGGTTGATTGATGACCATGATTGGTTTGAGTTGTATGTTTTATTATTGGTGCTGTCCTATGGTGCTCTCCGTGTCGCACAAGCATGAGGGACCCCCGCTGTAGGGTTCGCAATATGTTCATGATTCGCTTATGGTGGGTGGCGTGAGTGACAGAAGCACAGACCTGAGTAAGTAGGTTGTTTGCGTATGGGAGTAAAGAGGACTTGATACTTTAATGCTATGGTTGGGTTTTACCTTAATGATCTTTAGTAGTTGCGGATGCTTGCTAGAGTTCCAATCATAAGTGCATATGATCCAAGTAGAGAAAGTATGTTAGCTTATGCCTCCCCCTCATATAAAATTGCAATAGTGATTACCCTTCTAGTTATCGATTGCCTAGGGACAAATAACTTTCTTGTGACAAAAAGCTCTCTACTAGAACTAACTTAATTGTTTCTTTATCTAAACAGCCCCTAGCTTTTATTCACATGCTCTTTATTATCTTGCAAACCTATCCCTTCACACCTACAAAGTACCTCTAGTTTCATACTTGTTCTAGGTAAAGCGAACGTTAAGCATGCGCAGAGTTGTATCGGTGGTCGATAGAACTTGAGGGAATATTTGTTCTACCTTTAGCTCCTCGTTGGGTTCGACACTCTTACTTATCAAGAAAGGCTACAATTAATCCCCTATACTTGTGGGTTATCAGTCGCCGTTAAGCTATCGGGTTCCGGTTTGGCTCCGATAACCCATTAACAGCCGGACCAATGGGGATTTTCCACGTGTAAAATTCTCATTCGCCAGAGGATCCACGTGTCAGCTCATCGTTGGGACAGATGCCATCTCTACAATGGACGGAAGACGCCTATGATATGTCGACACATGGCACAGCCCAACAGTGACCCATTTAAGGTAAAAAGGCCGGCCCAGCTAAAGGCCCACCATATTTTTTCAAACACTAGTGGGCCAGCCCGTTAACAGGCTGCCATGTTTTGGGTCAAATTAAGGCCCATATCAGATCTGGCCCGTTCACAGCCTGTCATGTTTTGGGATAAATTACGGCCCATATCAGATCAGGCCCGTTAACAGGCCACTGTTCTTTTGGGCCCATTCTAAGCCGGGTTTGTATTTCAGTCTGTTAAATGCCCATTTACCAGTTCGGCCCGATAATCGTTTCGGCCTGTTAGCGGCCCTTGGTGCATCTGGGCCGTTGTCGGCCTGGTTTCACTTTAGCCCATTTAACGGTCCATGCTGAAACTGGGCTATTTCTTGTCCGAAGTGACTTTAGGCCTCTTAACGGCCCGTAGTCTTCATGGATAAATTTCAGCCCAACGTGCCTATCGGCCTATTAATGGCCCGTGTAACAGTTGGGCCTAATTACAGCCCACGTTGAATCCGACCTGCTTATAGCCCATCTGTTAATGGCCCCTGACACAGTTGGGCCTACGGCCCGTGTTGATACCGTCCTGCTTAAAGGCCATAATTTTATTGGGCCAAGCAGAGCCTGAGATACATTTTGGCCTGTTAACGGCTCGTTTGCTATTTGGGCCAAACATGGGCCTAAGACAGTTTCGGCCTGTGTTGGCCCGTGAATTTTTTAGCTCAAGGCTAGCCCAATCTAGTTTTTAGCCTGTTAAAAGCTCATGGTATTCTCTGGCCCAGCTGGCCAGAACTTTACTCGGCCTGTTAAAGGTGGAAAACTACTATACGTTTAGACCTGCTAATGGCCTAAGATGATTATAGGCCCACGTTTTGGCCCATATATACTGAGTTACGGTCCGGCCTGAAGACCGACAACATTGAGATCCGTTGAAGCTTCCGGCCTAAATTACAACATACCGACTAAGAATAAACCTAGACTATACAATAAAGAAATTACAGCATATTACATCCACTGGGCATCAAAGTTCGCCACCGGTGATAATAAAGCGCCACGAGACCGCGGATTACATACACTGGGCATCAAAGATCACCACCAGTGCATATAAACACGCCGACAAAAGAATATACAAAACTAAGAGCACTTCAGTAGGCATTAGGCTTGCCCTGGAGGTGCACCAGAAGCAGCAGAACAAGTGATGAGACCTCGGTTGTGTCAATGATAGATGCTCTAACCCTAGCTACGTAGCAAGAAAGCGCATATGGCTGTCCTCCAAGTTCTTATTTACATCATTGACATCAAGTTGGAGCTGAGCTGAAGCAAGCCTTTTTGGTTTAAGTTGAGACTGAAGAAGTCAAACTGATTGAGGCAGCAACTGCACAGAGGTTGTCTCACAGCTGCTGGTGAGTAGCTTCAACTCACTGTCTTCATCAAGACATGACCTTGGGGTCATCTCGCTCTCTTCAAGATGGTTTGGCTCACTTTCTTCCCTAAAGTTCTGCCTGGCATAAGAGATATGACTCTGAAAGAGAAACAAGGAGACACGTAACAGGTTTCACAAATATATAATCAATGATAGTCAGGGTGCTGACAATTCTGTCCCATTTTATATTGGCAAATAACAAAATAAATGGATCTGTTCTGCATAAGGAACATGTTTTTACAACTACAATTTAAAACTGGCTGTTGTTGCAAACATCCAATCAGATGTAAACACCAAAGTAAACAACAGTGGAGGAAATGATGCCTATCCAAATCTCTAGAACAAAGTTTGAAGGCTTGAGAAGGATGAACTTGCATTACATGTTAACACGGGCTGGACAACGCCCTTCTCCATGTCGATGGAAGGATAATTCAAGAAATTCCCCAAAGAAACTTATTTATAAGCATTGCCTTTATTCTACATTTTGTAAAGAGTAAATATAGATCAAATAATATTGGAAGAAATAGAGGATAATGAAGCTCAGGTGCAGAGTGATGATATATAATCAAATAGCTATTAATTAAGTACATCGTTACAAGGCAAAAGGTACTGACAAGAGGAATGCATACATCAATGTGTGCAATGGCATTGGCTTTGTTCAACATTTTGGTAAGAGTAAATGTAGATCTGATAATTTGGAGAAAGTGGATGGCAGGGCAGATAAGATGCAGAGTAATGATAGACAATCAACTATCTCACAATGCAAGTATAGTAATACTACCACCGTCCGTTATTACTTGTCGCTCAAATGGATGTATCTAGCACTATTAAGTTCTAAATACATCCAATTGAGCAACAATTAATTCAATACGGAGGGAGTACATGACAACAGGTACTTACATGAGCAATCCAGAACTTCATAACCATTGTGTTAATTCTACATTTATGTAAGAGTAAATATATATCTTATAATTTTGAGCAAAGGGAGGATAAGGAAGCGAACATTTATAGTGATGCTACCTAATCAAACAGCAATGAGTGTAAGTATGCTGACAAAGGGCAAGAGGTACTGACAAGAGAAATGTAGTGCCCAGTATTGTTATGAGATCCTATGATCCTTTGAGAAAGGAGATTCTTCTGAAATTAGTTTTCATACAATAGAGAAGGTAAGGCACATGCAGAAATGTAGGAGTTCAAATTTTGAATTGATATCATAGACAGTACGTGACATTGGGCTCTCTGCAGTTCTAATAGGGCTTTGGCCAGTGGAGTAGGGGTAAAGTGTGGTACAGTTGGGCCTGTGTTTTCTGTGGCTGCTGATCTATCTGATTTAACAGGTACCACTGCCTTTTCCAAATACTTAGTTTGTACTTCCTTTTGGACATCTGTTACGAAAGAACAACATTTGACTGGAAAAACATAGTATGATGACACATGTAATAGGTACAGAAAATGGATAGGTATGGCATATACTCATATATGATACTTAAACTAAGCAGATGGTGGTGTAATAAAGTACAAGTAATGCAAGAGGTCATATGCAAGATACGTGCGACCAATACAACCTTGCCAAGTTAGAGCAAGCACCTTGATGGGTGAATAAGATAGGCCATCCTCCACCATGCGAAGTTTGTTAGCCAGTGGATTGTTCCGTAATATTCCTCTCGTGCGCCCATTCTCATACTCATTTTGATCATGTTCAATACCTGACATGCATGAAAACATAAAAATAAGTGAGATTATCTTTGTAATGCAGAAGTGATTCTAATCCAATACTGCCTCCGTGTAAACCCCTATGTGCTATCTCTATAATTCTTCCCAAAGATGCCATGCGTGCTGTAATTTGGTGTGTGCATTAATATAATGTGGCCTACGACTCAAAATATGAGAGCTCCAGAAGTAATGATACTTCACAGATGACAGCTTCAACATATAGTAAAGAAGAACAACTTGACCTGACCTGACATATTCAAAATATATTAAGGAAGAACAACTCGACCTGACCTGTCGACCGCAAATGTCTCTGCTACTCTTCCCAACAAGGAACATACTGTACTTATTAAAGAAGAAGAGAAGAGGATCATGTTAAAGAAGAGCAGAAGAGCAAGCAGATTGAAGATATTATAAGTCTTTCTATACAATGTCTGTTGCCCACCCATGATGAACCAGAGCGCACAGAGAAATACTATTGCTTCCGATCTCTCCATATGTGGCTCACATGCATTTCGAAACCAAAGTAGGAACATTTAGCTGACCAATTAAACCTGTCTCAGTTTTACTAATATCATCATCACATCAGATTTGAATTTGTACAACTAAGCTTGTTTAGCATGATGGGTGGAGCAGTGCTATTACGACACGAATCACGTAGGCTGATCGTGGTCATCATAAAATGGGGAAACCGTAAGCATGATGAGTATAGTGTTGACCGTGGCAGTGGCATGGCAGATCTGAAGCTGCAAACCACGCAAAGGGTACTTAGCAACCGATGTTTGCTTTGAAATAACAACTAAGATTTGGTATGGACAAGAAAGTGCAGTCACCAAGTGACAAAGAAATGCATTTCTTGCTATCTCTCTATATGTCGCAACATGCATTTGGAAACTCAAGTGGGACCTTTAGCTAACCAATTAAATGTGTCTGTTAACTAATATCAGTATCATATCACAATCATATTTGAACAACTAAGCTTTGGAATTATGAGTGCTGTGTTGTTTAGCTTGAAGGGTGGAGTACTGCTAGTACGACAGAAAGCACCTACGCAGATCATAGTAGTGTAGATAAAAGGGGAAAACCCTAAGCATCACGAGTATAATCAGGAAAGTGGAACTAGCTGGAACATATGGGCTTGTATTGCCGGTACGGCTAGAAAGGGTTCGGACAGGCTTCGGCCCCAAAAGGGGCAGCTCTATTCAACTGAAGGCACAATACTGTTACTATCAGTCTAGACTCTCAAAGACGACATAGCTCCCAGCATTTCCCAGATATTATGGTAGACCATCTAGAATAGTTGAAAGCATCCATCTGAAGTGACCCAACAGACCCGTCGACTGCAAATGTCCCTGCTCCACTTCCCGACAAGGAACATACTATACCACTCCCTTCGTTCCTAAATATAAGTCTCTTATAGATTCGAATGCGGACTACATACAGAGCAAAATGAGTGAATGTACACTCTAAAATATGTCTATATACATCCGTATGTAGTTCTTATTGGAATATCTAAAAATACTTATGTTTTACCAAAAAAGGCTTTCGCCCCGCTTTATAAACAAACCAACGATGAACAACACCCGATATAAATGCACGCCACCACAACACACGCACGCACCCAAGGCAGTTTAGGAATGGAGGAAGTAATATACTTATTAAGAAGAACAGAAGAGGAACATGCTAACAAAGAGCAAGCAGATTTTAGATAATACAATGTGTGTTGCCCACCCATGATGAACCAGAGCGCACAGAGAAATGCAAATCCCTGTTATCTCTCTATATGTGGCGCACATGCTTTTCGAAACAAATATAGGAACATTAGCTGAGCAATTAAACATTCTCTGTTTTAGCAATATGAGCATCATATCATATTCATATTTCAACAACTAAGCTTTTGAATTATGAGTGGCATGTTGTTTCGCTTGATGGGTTAAGGTCTTGAGGAGCAGTGCTAGCACGACACGAAGCACCTACGATGATGGTAGTGAATATAAAGGGGGGAAACCATAAGCTTTACGAGTATAGTGACCGTGCCATGGCGTATCTGAAGGTGCAAACCGGACAAAGGCTACTTCGCAACCAATGTTTGCTTTCAACTAGCCACTACAATTTGGTATGGACAAGAAAAGTACAGTAAACAGGTTACGATCTATTTTTCGGGTGAGATCAATTACTTAAGCAGATATGAAAGAGTACCACCTCTCTTGCGACGCCATGTAGGCCCCTGCTGTTACGTTGGGGGTGCTACGGGTGCGATGGCTGTCAGTGGCGTGGAAGAAGACTTGAGACGGTAGACGGCTGGATCGGGGGATAAGTCATGTTGTCGTGGACGAGACGGTCGTAGGAGCAGCAACGGCAAGGTGGACGACAGCGCCGATGAAGCGAGCATACGCGATGAAAGGATCCTGGTCCGGCGCCATGGATGAGAGACGTCCATCTCTTGCAGTGGACGACGGGGTAGGGGTAGCGGCTCCGACAAGGTGGAGGATGGGGTGGCGGACGGAGGAGGCTGGCCGGTGTGGGTAGGTTGTTGTGGCGCCGACGGTGTATGAATGGGGAAATGCAGGGGGAGGGGGAGGGGATCTCAAACTTTGGGACGCGCTTATCTGAAATGTGGGAATGTTACGAACTTAGCCCCCGTTTAAAATTTCGGACATCTCGTCGGTTGGGGATAGGACGGTAATCTCGCTCCCCAATATTTGCCAATAGCAATTTCGGGCGAAGAGAGGGTGTTTTGCCGCCCACGGTTGGTGCCCACGGTGTATGAACGGGGCTGACAGGTAGGGCGGTTGTGTCACGTCTGAGGGAAGTTACACACCTGCCCCTATTTAAAATATTTGCCTACATCGATTTCGGCCGAGGAGAGTTTGTTTTTCCACCCATGTGTATGAATAGGAAAATGGAGGGAGGGAGAGAGAGAGGTCTTTCAGACGAGTTTGAATCAAATGTATGTTTGGCGCCCACCGTGTCTGAATGGGGAGATAGGCGGTCGTGTCACGTCTGATTGAAGTTACTAACCTACCCCTATCGACAGCAGTGGAAATCAGGCCGATTAGGATGTGAAGTGTCAAGGGTAGACAATAATTTCCATCTCGCAAACATTGGCTTCAGGTAGCCGACAAAAGATAGTGGGTGTTTTGCCGCTTTGTTCAAAATTTGGGAGAATTAGCATTCATGTTTACCCTGGGCCCTGGCAACTAAATTCAAATCCAATTTGTATTCGGTTACGAATATCCATACATCATTCTACGTTTTGTTATTTATTTCTTCAAAACCACAACAAAGATTTATTCCACCTTTATATATGAATATGATTTAGAAATGCAGTGATCTTCGAATTCAGTAGGTTGGATACACTTTGAGTCAAATAGTTATTTCATCCAATACAATCTGCTCACACGAAAAACAGTTCACCTTATGTCAATCATACAAGTACTGAGGATTACCTCACCTAAAAAATTCAGATCATTACAACACATGGACAACAAAGGGGTCTTACAACATAATTCATTCAGAGACATGTCACAACATGCAAGTATACTAATCTATGACAATTTCAACTAGTATCTAAAGAAGAAATGGGATTACCCTGGGCTTCAGATAGCGGAAGCAGCAGGACCTCCTCTGTCTTCAAATGCAACATTCTTACTTCCTCCAATTCTTGGCTTGCTTGCATAATGCGTGCAGCTAATTGCATAATTTTCAGCCTCAAGATCAAGATTACCTCATTCATGGCAGCCACACCATCTCTTTCTGCCTCTAGTAGAGCCTCAAGAACTATAATATATGTGCTTAGACTGCTCTCCACCGGTGTTGCCTCTGAACTACTACCATCTGGTAACATGGATGGCGCACTGCTTCCAAAAATAGATTCCGGGGTTGTACATTGTGTCCTAGTGTGAATGGCATCTTGAAAGGTTTCCGCTAGACATAAGTAAGAAATAGTTATCGCATGATCCAGGCAGTAAGCTTACATGGTAAACGACATACAAATTATTGCCGAGCATGGAAGCTATATTTAAATGGTTCAAAGCAGCATCAGCCGAAAACAAATTAAAATGGTAAGATAGAAGGCAGTGTACCACCGCTATATTTAAGTTGCCCAGGCATATAAGCAGTTGAAACAATCTGAGAAAGCACTTAAACAGTTTGGCCTCATATAAACTACGAAGACAGTCTTGTGATGAAGTTCATAGGAAAAGTTAAGTTGTCAAATGAATTAGGCATGCATTTCTTTACGATAGTACAGCAGGCACTACTCACATATTGGCCAACTCAGGTATAGCCTAACAAGTAACAAACAAGCATTCAAATCAAGCAATACAGCAAAGCAGACAACTGAACTATTTGTAATTCTGTAGGATTACAGGTTGAGGGCACAAGCCAAGAAAGCAGCCCACACGCATTACATTTCACATGTACTAAAACACACTAGCTTACCATATGTTGCTGTGAAGCCTCGCTGCTGTTGCAATGTTCTTTGAAGATATGGTCAGCATCCCGTGGTTGAAAATCTAGTCGTTGTAGTTTATTCTTCCCCCTCTATTTAGGTAAAACTAATTTTAATCACATGCACTGGTTTGAATTGATCATCAATGATTAATCTGAAGTAATGAAAGAAGGGTGTGTGCTTACACGACAATATATGTGCTTCACTCTATTCTTATGCTTGTTCGAGGTGCCAGCCCCAAAAGAACAAATATTTTGGTTGATTGGGTTGGCAGCTCCATAATGAATAGAAGCATCAAATTAGTCATGCAACTTGGGAAGATCAAGAACGCACAAAAAAGTAATGAACAGAGGCTCGGAGCAGTGATGTAATAGCTAGCATCAGAAAATGTAGGGTAAAATGAACAAAAAGCAGTGGAACCACAAGCTAGTTTGCTGATGTGTAATTAAGCATAGAGAACATAGGCCCTGTTTGGATCCATGGGTTAGAGTTAGTTTGAGCTAGTTTGGGCTCAAATGGCCCTAAAGTATCCAAACATGAGGGCTAGTTTGAGCTAGTTGCATCTAACCCACCCAAAAAAACTATCCCACCCAAGAGGTGCTAATTGGAGCTAGTTCTCCTAGTGCATTTATTGTCAATCTAACTCTGTCATCCAAACACCTCTTTGGCTAGAGTTACTTCAAGGTTAGTCATGAGCTAGAAACTAACTCTAACCTCTAGCTAAGTTAGAGTATCCAAACAGGGCCATAGAAGCAGTCCAGTACAATAATTGTAACCAACAGGTGGCATCAGAACAACACCATTATCATAAATATAGCATGCAAGAAGTAAAATAGTAGGCAATGATATCTAGGAAGTACAATAATACTTAGGACAAAACAAAAGCATTGTAACTATATGTGCACTAGTTTGTAATTTAGCACATGTAACCTGTTCACTGCCACACGTATGGCCCTACAGGTGCAAGCAGAATAACGCGTCTCATGAAAAATTGAATGATGCCCTGAAGAAATTCGAAGGTGCGGTGCTTATGCTAAGAAAGTGAACGTAGGCGCCAACCGTTGGATAATAGTACCTGATTCTTGGCGGCGTATGGGCATCGTTGTCATACGTGAAAGCTAAGGATCGTCGATGGTGCTTATGTTGCGGTTGAGTTTGGGCCGGCTGTCGCCGTTGGTGAAGCGGCTCCGGTGCTTCGGTTGCGGCGCCTGTCGACATACAAGAAAGCTGATCTATGGTAAGTGAAGTGTTCCCCGATAAAGAAGAGAAAACCCGAAGGAGTACAAATTGAAATAACCTTATGAGGCGACGGCGTCAGTAAAGCAGGGCCGGTGGAGTTGAATATGGTGTCCGTGGAGCGGGTCCGGTGCAGTGGACGAAGGTGTCGGTGAAGCACATCCGGCGCGGTGTACAGTGCTTTCGGTGAGGTGGATCAGTTGCGGCGGACGAGGGCTTGTATGAAGGGCCAGCGATGTGGCGGACGAGGGAGTCGGTGAAGGGCCTACACTGTGGTGGACGAGGGTGCCGGTGAAGCAGATCTGATGTGGTGGACCATGATGGCGGTCAAGGAGATCTGGAGCGGTGGACAAGCCAGTCGCTGAAGCGGCTCCGGTGAAGTAGTGAGTTGGCAGTTGGGGGTTCCAAGGTGCGGAATGTAGATCCTGCGGGGGTGTAGGTCACGCTGAGGCCGGAGGACTAGATTGGCGGCTTGGCAGGGTTCGGGGGGGGGGGGGGGGAGGAGGCGGGCGGAGGGGCTCTGGGGAAGAATGTTGGGGGCAAAGAGGAGAAAATAATGGATTTACCAAAGCAGCCCTTTTCCGTTCATGTGGCAGGGGTAAAACAGGAATATTGCAGGGCTAAACTTTCGGGTGCGAGATATTTCGATGTGAGCGGGAAGTTTGAAAGCTTTTGGTGGCTGAAATTAAGTGTTCTGCTCTTGTACAACCGACTATGATATCATGGCCAAGAATTTATTTGTTGTGCACGCAAAAAAAAGTGCAAGTTTCGAAAATCAATGTCTCCAACTCGAAACTTAGATTGTCCATTCAATTCAAATATGGATCATTGAGCTAGTGGAAGCAAATACCATCATATGCTCCAATTCAAATGAAATTCCAAATGTGCTTATCCTAAATATGATGACAAAAACAAAAATGTGTATGTGTATGAATAAAGTGGATGATTATAAGGTTTGAACATGGCCGTATGTGTATATCTCTAGGTTTGATATATGAATTTGGAATCACGAAATCCCGGCTTAAAAAATGTACCCCTGTTTAAATGAATTACAAAAGCTAATAATGGAGTCGAATTCCAAAATTCCAATCTTAGGTTTGTAATTCTGGTACTTCAAAGTATATCACGCATGTTCAAAAGTATCATTATCACATAGCCAAAATTGTGAAACAAATTGATCAACCATGAGTGCACACACTATTGACCATATATATCTCAATTACGCTTATGTCTCTCAAATATAGACATCTCACTCTTTATCTGAAGCCCACCACCCCGTCCCCACTCCCTCCCCCACAAGCCTTTCTCTCCCCCGGACACGAACACAGGAGCACATTAACCCCCCACTCTCTTCTAAGTCCGGAGCCTAATATAGGTCTCTATCACTTTGTCTCTCGGGCATGCACACATCTCTTCCCCCACTCTCTAGGTCTCCCGGCATCTCTCTTTCCCAAGCACATGCACTATATAGCAGTGTATCTTTCCCATACACACAAAACGTCGCCCCCAAACGTCTATCTCCCTAGTTATGTGGTTCTCGCACACTCTCCACCATCCCTCTATCTCTCTCTTGCAATAATTGATACATACCTCACTCACCACCCCCACTACAAACAAGCACCTTTTGTCTCCTTGTGCACCACTCTCCTCTTTCTATCTCTCCCACATGCGAACCCGACCCAGCTCCTTCCCTATGTACATATATGTCGTGACTCTTTCCATATCTCCCTAGCGTATCATCGATCTCAATCTCGCACGTTGTTCTCTCCACCCTCTATTCTAGATCTCTCATGAAGTCTCTATCACGCACACGATGACTCGCTTTCCTTGCGTCTCCGTACATAGGCCACTTTCGAACAATATCAACCTTGTCTCCCTATCTATACGCCACTTCCGCACACAAACGACCCCTCTCTCTCCCCCTCTCTTCCTCTCTCTCTCCCTCGCTCGCTCTCTCTCTCGCTCTCACACCCCTCTCCCACACACACTCGATGTCTCTTCCAAATAGTCTGCTCCCCGCCCGCACCCAGGCTATCCCGCTACTACACATGCCTTTCTCTCTCTTGGACACACATGTCACACCATTCCCCCTTCCCTACTAGGTTTACATTATTAGTGGTCTCTCTTCTCCACATACACACGCGCGCACAAACACACACAGACACGCACATCACCCATCTATCTGGATCCTTCTTTTAAGACACACACCCTTGCATATTCTCATATATCCCACTTCTCTACCCCAATTTGTTGCCTTTTCGCAACAACATCCCACTTCTCTACCCCAATTTGCAGAAAACCCCCTAGTATCTTGAAACCAACCACATCCCTTCCTCACCTCATCAAAACAGCCCAAGGAATATATTCTGATTGAAACATAATATATTTTTAGTGATATATGTATATCAAAATTAGAGCGTTTTCTATCAAGTTTGTGAATAAGTATTATTCTACTTATAATCCATTGCAACGCACATGCACATTGCTAGTATTTCGAACCATGCAAAAAATTGCTAGTATTTCCATAGTTTCGAGTTTTCCATCAAGATATTAGTCATTCATGGTCGATATTTAGTTTGAATTACGTACACATAGGCTCTATGTAACTAGCCATGCTTATTGGCTTCCAAAGCTTAACTTTCACTCCTACTTGCAGTATGTAGAGTATTTAACAAAAACTACCACTTTCAACCAGCCCTAGGAAGAAACTACTGTACAAAAAATAGCAAAAACATACCCAAAATTTCTTAATCCACGCCAAAAAACTACTACCTAGTGCCGATTAGGCTCGTTTAAACCTGTTTATGACAGGGTTGGCCCACACGTCCATGCTGACGAGGCACCTTAAACCAACACCACTGTTTGACCGTTGTGTTGACCGTTAAGACACGAGGGAGCCACATCTGAGCATCTATCCTCTTCTTCCTCCTCCAATCATTATTTTTCTTGAACATTACTTCAAACAGTTTGTATGCGTGTTCGTCGCTGGCGCCGGTGATGAGCGAGCTGGCCGCCGCTCCGCTAGACGGGCCGGACGCCGCGCTGGCCTCCGCACGGGTTGGCTGGCTGGCCCGAGGAAGGCTCACGCGCGAGCAAGCCGCCGCGCTGGCCTTCACTCGAGCCAGATGGCTGGCCTTAGCGTGGCGCACGCGAGCAAGCCGCCGCACCGCCGTGCCAACCTAGCTAGCAAACCATGCAGACAAGCAGCGGGATGCATCCAGCAGGGTGTGTGATAGCTTGGCTAGCTAGCGGCCGCGAGCGCCGCACGAAGCTGGCATCCGGGCTGCCGCAAGATGGGCTCCGCGCCGCTGGCTCTTTTGACCTCGCCTTATGCCAGTGGCGGTAGCTGCCTCCCATGGCCGAGGATGACTAGGTGGACGGGCCGGAGGTAGGAGGTGACTCGGGGGATTTTTGTCCAGACTGACATGTAGGCCCCACAAGTCATAACGCCTAACTTGCCGGTCAAATAGACAGCATTGACTTAAGGGGCGACATGGGTTGAAATGTGCGCACTTGGTAGTTTATTGCGACGGATTAAGAAAATTTTGGTATGTTTTTGCTAATTTTTGTAGAGTAGTGGTTTCTTGGTAGGGCTGGTTGGAAAGTGGTAGTTTTTTGGTAGTGATTTCTTGTAAGGAACAATGTACTAGCAACAAAAGGCGATTCTAGGTTGCGCTGTACTACTAGTGGCCGCGGGAGTGTATAGCTCGTTTTGTGGGTTCGATACCGGCCGAACGCACGGTGGCCTTTTTTTAAATATTAACCTCGCTGCGAGCCAATATTGTACACTGGTAGTTTGACTTTTGAAGTCAAACGGACATGTCGCACCACAATCTGGGTGCACTAGATAGCCCAGCCACGTGAACGGGTTTCCTTCCCATCATCTCGTGGCTCACGTACTAGAGTAGTGCTAGTACTACGTAAAGTAGTAGTACTCACTGTGCAAGTATTCTCGCGTGCGTGCTCGCCCTAGCCGCACCTCGCTTGCTGCTTCCTCATCAGCTACCATCTTTAAACTAGTGCCTCCCAATTAAGCCCGAGGAGTCAGAAAAGCCTAGCGTGGCATTGGGAATTGTGCAATATAGCTTTGTACGTAAAGTGCTATACTCTGTAGCTTGTGGCGTTGCACGCATGGACTTCGCTCCATTATCGGCTCTAAACTCTATAAAAAAATTCCTCTTGACGCGATTTTGTTTTGTTTTGAAACGGAGGCAAAAGCTTTGCCTCATCTCATTAATAAAGAAGGAAGGACCAACAAACAAAGTTCGACGAGATCCATTACGCCTCCACAAATGGAAGCGAAAAGCCTAGTCTCGCTGTATCAAACAACTCAAATGTTCTGCCCCCGTAGTAACCGTCGCTGATAAACAGGCTGCTAGTGTGTGTGTGAGAGGAGCGGCTGAGTAGGCCAGCTACGCGCTTGAATAGAGCACGGAGAGTACGCATGTGTACTTTCCCTGCATTGATAGTATAGCGATGGTTCTAGAGAACAGTAGTACCCACCACTTGCAACTCTAGATCCTTGGCCTTGAGATTCAAGAGTTCAAAACTGGTGCACTATAGAAGTATAGTAGATAGAGAAAGTACTACTACTATAGTACTACATAGTAAATAATAACCGCACCAACGCACTACCACTATGCGTGCCCACATAACTTCCTTAACAAAGGGACGAGGCCCTGTGGTTACGCTCTTATCTCCTCGCCAATTCCCCCCCCCCCTCGAAGAGACCAAGGCAGTTCGTCGCTGCTACCATGGATTCGCCAGGCGGTTCTCCTCCTCGTCGGGGCTGGGAGACCTTGGACGACGATCCTCTGGAAGAAATCGCACGCCCCTCCGACGTCCTCACCGCCGCAAGACTCGGTGCTTCCTGCACCAACTTTTTCAAGACGTTGCGTAAACAGGCTTGGGAAAAGGCCATGCTTGTTGGTCTTCCATGCATTCTCGAGCAAAAGGTTATTCTATGGGATAATCCATCGAATAATCCACCACTACCTGGTCGTGGTTGCACCTTGACTCTGCTAGAGTTGCCGACGTTGAGAGGTAGTCGGATTTTATCCGATGAGCAGGTCAGTAATGGAGTTTGATCATGTAGTGCATATTCTAAATATAGTACTTGGTTATTCCGTCTCGTAATTTCTCCGCTGCCCACCGTCTTATATATAGGTCTGGGTTGGTGCCAATGGAAATTGGCTTGCATACCTCCGGCCGGATACCACCAACATTTTGCACAACATCGACAGCAGTGCGGCCGTTCCCGTAGACCCCTTCTCCACCATTGGGATCGGCCTTCCGGACTGGTTGGGCTTGAATACGTATGATGATGCCTACATGAGATTAAAGAAGATAGCAATTGTGGACCCACCGACAAAGCGACGCAACTATGACGATTACTATCTCATCGCGGTGTTCGACAAAAGGATTGCCATCAATACAAAAGGCCGTAACGGCAGAGGCTGGCACATGTTGGCCGCAACAGATTTGTACCCCTACACATTCAAAGACGTCGTGTGCCTTGTAGGCCGCATCTTCGCGGTGACAAGCCAGGGGACTTGTTTCATCTGGTTGCCATCCTACGGTACAGGAGATAACAAACAGAATGCACAAACCATCATTTGCATCCCTAACGGTACTGCATTATTTTGCAGGGAGCAGTCATCCCCCGATCAAAATAAGATCGCCCGATCCTGGATGTGCATTTGCATCCGCGATTCGGTCTAACCTGGAACCTTGTAGCTGACTTTGGCATATTGGGATCAACTATCTTAGCAGTTGTTACCCATGGTACCACTAATGTGCGACATGGTCACACGATCTACCACGATCGGACCGTCACCATTTACCCAGGTATTCCATTTTCTCATTGCTGTGTGTTAGAGTAGTAAGTACTTGTTAGTTCTTTTCTTTTCTTGACTGGGACATGTTTACTAGTACTAGTACTACAATTTAGTATTAGATTTTTTAACCTTCTCGACTTCTCTTTCATTGTAGTACTACTAGTACTAGTACTTTTTACCTTGGAGGACACGTATAGCTAGCTAGGCCCTTGAAGACTTGAACCCACTAGCTCCCACCATTTTTGTTTTTCCATGTCTTACTATCTCATCCATGTAGCCAAGAGTGGCTATATATAATAAGCCGGTTATTTTACTTCCTCTATGCTGGAGTAGTACTACTTGTTGCACAATATTACTGACTGCCATATTTGAGCACAACATTATCATGCATGGACCTTGACCATGTACATCACCATGTGTCAAGATCTGAGATGCTGCGTGTACCAGATGAACGGCACCGAGTTCGACCCCCGTGATGCTATGTAGGTGCCGAGGAACACTCTTGGAGAGTACTCGCTTTTCATTGGGGACAGCTACCCCATTGTGAAGCAGATGCCACCTTCCGTGCACGACACCGAAGGCCTGCCGTTCATGAAGCATGGTTGTGTCTTCAGTGTGCACCTGCGGATGAACGACATGCTGAGACACGCTATCCCTGATTTATGCCGCTTCAGCTTGGATGAGTCTCCATCGTGTGGAACCGGACTAGAAAGTTGCGACAATGATTCCCGTTGCCCACCGCTATGGATCATGCCATCTATGAAGAACACGTGGGACTGGAACCTAGAGGAGGAAATGGAGCCCATCTATAACGTGTAAGTGGAGTATGGTAAATTGTGAATGGTAGCGCTGTAAATATATGTAGAGTAGTCGTGCACAAATTTATCACATGAAGTGGAGATGAACTTGTGTGGCATGCTGTCATTTGTCCTTTAGATTTTATTACTAGTAAATGTGTTATGTGTACGTGCAACTTGTGTGGCTATTGCACGGGCTCCAACACACTCTGTGAGAAAAACGGTGGCAAACTTTGGCTATAGGTGATGTGGCGGCATCATACTATAGCGATCATTCGCTATAGTTGTAGTACTAGGATGACAACTCCTATAAACCTTACGCTTGGCTCTTCGCCTCTTCGGGAGGTTCAACAGTTTGTACTCCTGTGAACCTTGCACTTGGCTCTTCGCCTCTTCGGAAGGTGTACTCGGAAGGCCCAACAATGTCAGTACAATATGCTTCTGGCAATCTGACACCGAATGAACTGCTGCACGTCCACCGCGAGGGCGATGTGAGGGAGAGGGAGAGGGCGCTGTAGTCAAAACCCTCTCCTCGTCCTGTGAGCCACCGCGCGCATGGGCGAGGGAGAGGGCGTAGGCGTATGTAGTAAGCAAGCTTCTCCTCGTCCTATGAGCCACCGCGCGTGGGCGAGGGAAAGGGCATAGTAAGCAAGCTTCTCCTTGTTCTGCGAGTTGACGGGACACATCAAAGTAGTAGTCCATACTGCGTCCTTTCCGGTTAATATGGCTCAATTTGAAATGAGATAAATACACTAGCGGTCAACGTATGTAACAATACAGTCACTAGACTTCATACAACTATGCACATTATGGTCACTTATAGTTTTGCGGTGATTATACGGTCACTAGCTCAACGTAGAGCACCGTATTGCACCCTGCTGACCGACCACATAGTCGACGTGGCACTTTGTTGACTGGTTAAATTGGCACCTAGTTTCTGGGTCCCACCTGTGAGCTGGCAGAGCAAAGAAATCAGTTAAACAAAACTTTACGCAGGCGCGACAGGAGTCCAACCCTTGCGTGCGAACCACCCTGGCTGTGTATGTGAGTGCATGCACATGTACTCCCTCGGTCCGTAAAAAACTGTACATCTAGCATTAGAATTTTTTCCAACAAAGAGTGTACATCTACACTTCCAATGCACTTAGCCTTTAATCTAATCGGTATTGATTGACTAATGCAACAACTTGTGCTCTAGCTATAGGCTGCATGTCTATCCTTAATTACAGCATGCAACAACCTTCATTTAATCTTCTTCTCTCAATGGTCGCATGAACACATAAGTCTGCTACTTTTGGGCATTAATTATGCCATGAAGTTCTGGTTCCTCTTGGTTAATGTGTAAATCTCTATATGTTCAGTCTTTCACGGACGGAGGGAGTAGGTTGAGCACTTGAGCGTGAGCTTGTGTGTTGCATCGTGTGCTGTGTGTCGCATGCATGCATGCATGCATGAGCCTTCTTCTCCCTCCCATTGACATGTTCATATTTCAAGCTTCATTAAAATGTTCCATACAAGAATTAAGAGAAAACTCACCAATGCGTGTAAAAGTTCTGGTCTTTTGTTCTTCACGCATGCATTCCAATTAATACGTCCGTAAACACAATTTTCTTCAGGAAAACGAGCCCATTATTGAGTACTTTTGGAAAAAAATTCTTCGGGCACTCATCATTTACCACTACCTTGGTTGATGATGTTTTTATTGACCTGTATATAAACTTCTGTCCTGGTTTATTGGTCCCCTTCGTATTTAGTGTAAAATTTTGATCGTAAATTTAACTAACAAAGTGTCAATGCATGTCATAAAAAACTATACCATTAAAAACTATGTTCAAATACGAATCCAGTGATATGATTTTTGGTGACATGCATTAACATTTTATTAGTTAAATAGATGGTCAAAGTTTGACACAAAATACTAGTAGTACTCCTACATTATTGGCTTCGGGTGCCTTGGCCAATGTTTCTTATTGTTGGACAGGATGAGGAAGCCTTGGCAATCTATTATTCCCCATCTCGGTCAGAGAGAACTATTCAACTAGTCTTCACAGTGAAGTGACAATACACGTTGCAGCAGATGGGGCACTTAATTAATAAGCTGAGCCAGCATGTTGGTGTTACTAAATCAGCCTTACCCTGTACTGCCATCATGTTTGCCAGTGGAGCACGCTTCCGCAAATACGCCTACGCACCTCTCTCTTCCATTAACTGACATATGGACCCTCTTGAAGTACACCCACATGTCATCGACTTAATTATTTACACTCCGAAGGACGGTATATCCTGGTAGTAGTACTAGTAGAATTGAGATTTAGTGCACTTTCTTGCCCGTCTTTCCCTCTTCTTCTTCCTCCCCTCTTCCCCATCGTCGGCCGCACACCATTTCCACCCGCTCACTGCTCGCCCGCCCGCGCCATCTTCCTGGGTAGCTCACGCGTACCATATCCCCTCCGCTCACTGCTCGGCAATACACGCCATCTTCTTCGCTCGCCCGCTCGAATCAACTTCCCCGGTCGCTCGCAGGCACCAAAAACCTCAATCACTCAGCGCCCTAAAAAAACCTATGGCTGAACCGACTGACACGCAGAGCCGCGATTGGAATTCCCTCCCTGATGTTCTCTTGGAGCTGATCTATAATCGTATGGACCTGCTCAGCACCGTGCGTCTGGCCGCATGCTCGGTGTCTATGTACTGTGTACTCATCTGCAATCGGTCGGCCCTTTTCAAGACACCCTGCTTGCTCATGCCCGATCCTCGCAGGTGGCCCAGACACCGACTTGACGATCCTATGGAGATTGCCGTCGTGCCCCTCGACATGCTACTACTACCCGCCCACCTGTCCTTCATGCGCGACCACTACTGGGCGGGCATGAAGGCCAACTGGATTATCCTCATCCACCAATCCGGTAGTCCATGGCGTCTCGTGGATATCTACACCCAGCGAGAGATCACCCTTCCATCGTTGGATACCGCCGGCATCGAGCCTCATGGCCCGCCAGACACTCCTGCCTACTACGCACGAGACACGTCGAGCTTTTGGTACGACCTCTGTTTGCTGAAGGTTGTAATCTGCGAAGTGCCCACACCATCAGAAGACTACATGGATTACAAGCTCATTACCTTGTTCGACGGGGGAATAGTCTATCTGGAATCCGGTCGCCATACATGGTTATGGCACATCATCAATCCTGTTGACCCTCCATTTCTGTCTGATGCTATAGTGCATGATGGCATCGTTTACGCGGTCGACACACAGATTGGCTGCATATACTGGTGGAATCTATCGTCGTGTAATTGTTCTATCTCATCTCATCTTTACCTTATGAATACGATTGCCTGTTGATTGTTAGAAATTTAGAATAGATAGTATGTCTATAACCACATCATTGCTATATGTTCCTCTCATTTTCTAGATTTTTATGACCACACATGTCATTGTTAGAGTTGACATGAGAACAATTGGCATCTAATGATTGTTAGAATACATATTATGAGTATAACCTCATGATTGCTATATGTTACTCTCATTTCCAAGATTTTTATAACCACGCATGCTATTGTTAGAGTTGATATGAGAACAGTAGTAACTGCTATGGTAGAATATGAGTAGGCCATGGCATAACTGTTTTCCTCTAATTTTTACATGATGTTTTGAACCATGACATATTGCTAGAATATGAAAGCCATTGGCTTAATTTTTTTTAACTTGGGGTATGATTAAGACCACGACATTGCAATTGTCTGGCTATGATCTGTGTCACTGTTATAATAATCTTAATTCAGCACATACTCTGAACATGATTGTATATTTTTGTCCTTTTGGTCTCCAATTTGTTTTGTTGCAGCAGACGCAAATGCGCTGGCCTTCATAATTCTAGGACCTGGAAATATACAAGTCAATGCATGGGTGGTGGTTTATCGCTCGTACAACTGATGGTGGTCATTTGATGCTCAGTCACACGTACCAAATTGACCAAACCATTTCATCAAACCATATGCAGTACAACGCCTGGGGCGTTCGTGACTGTGATGGCTATGGCTGCTTCGTGTTCGAGAAAGATCCGAGCTCCGTTGGGCCAGGCGTATTCAACTGGAGGCGGGTTTACAGCCTCGGCAACCACTCCATGTTCCTCGGGCTCAATTATCTGATCATCCAACCAATCATCAATCATATCACCGGCGATGATTACCGTGCTATGCAACTTCCATTCGCCAAGGGGAACTGTGTTTACACATCGTACCATGGGTTTCATGAATCACCATATCCAGAGATTCATCGACACAGCTTGTTGCCAGATGATCTGAAGTGTGTGAAAGGCATCAAGCTTCCAAGCGATTAATAGCTTTTGCAAACTCGACATGCGGCGATGTGGTTCATGCCAATAGCAAATATGCACAACTTGATTCGTAGTGATATCTAGACTGAGCCATGTATCCTACTGCTGTAGCATATGACCCCTCTTTTGTTGGATATTATGTACTGTAGTTAGTTTGAAGGATTGATACCTTTCTGGGATCAAGTGCATCCTAACTCACCTGCGTAGCATGTACTGATAATGATGATGGAGATGTTGTGCAGAAGCCATATATATATCAATTAGGCTTCAAGTGCGTACTTGTTGGTGAAAGTGTTGTCCAATGGGAATTATATTTTGTATTACTCATGTAGCCTACAAAGTCTGTCGCACAGCCTTGTAACTTCGTACTCCATTTCTAAATTTGTACTAGTACTAGTAGTCCTCTATACCGTATATTGCGCTACTCGTACTACTACCTCCCTCCTGGTTTATTGGTCACCTTCGTAATTTGTGTCAAATTTTGACCATAAATTTAACTAACTAAATGTTAATGCATGTCACAAAAAATTATATCGTTGGATTCGTATTTGAACATAGTTTCCAATGGTATAATTTTTGGTGACATGCATTGACATTTTGTTAGTTAAACCTATGGTTAAAATGTGACACTAAATACGACTAGTAAGTAGTACGGTAGTACTGGTATACGTCGGTCAAATTATTCATCATGTCCTCACATTGAATTGACATCACAACCCGCTGCGCGTGAGGTGACACAAGAGTCACGGCGACATGTTCGGTTCACCAAAGTGAGCCTCACCCCTCTCGTAGTACAACAACACTCTCCCATTCTCTACAAAATCACTCTCCCATTCTCTCCCGGTCTCCCCGCCTCCCAGCCGCCGCCTTGTTCCGATCCATTTGGTATGATGAGCGATGAGTTACTGGAGCAGCTATACTTCATTGCAAGTAGTCAAAAGGAAGACGCTGAAAAAATTGATCTCAACAAGGATGCTCTTCAAGCTAGCCGGATGAAGGAAGGAACCAGCGAGGCTGCTCCTATGAGTATTTGTCCCGTCGCCCTGTATGATGATTTCGATCTTTATGGGGGTTTTCAAGTCTTTAGAGTCTGCATGTAGTAATGAAGCCGAGACCCCATTTTGTTCGGGTATTGTGGACTTCAGATTTGGAGTACCACTTATCTATCAAAATCTTTCATCATTTACTTAAAACAGTTGATTGATCATGCATTGAGTACCATTTAACTGGAATTAACCGATGTAAGTCCAAGAAGGATTGGTCGGTGCTGCCGGCTGGCGTCAAGCTCGATCCCATGGATCAGGAGCTGATCGAGCAGCTTGAGGCCAAAGTGAGTGCTGACAGCGCGAGATCTCACCCTCTCATCGATTTGTTCATACCAACCATCGACAGCGAGCACGGCATATGCTACACCCATCCTGAGAAACTTCCAAGTGAGACACCGATCGCCCGTCTACTTCCTCAAACACATTCCTTTGTTTATACCTCTATTTTTCTTTTTAGACGTAGACCTAGTGAAGCAATTACAATTTGACAGTTAATAAAAAGTGAAGCAAGTGACTGCAACATGCCAAAGATGTTATGAAAATGCCAACTACGTACCCTAAAACTTGTATTCGCCAATACTACAGGTATCACACTGAGTGGCCTAAAAAGCATTTCTTCCAGCGCAACTCTAGGGTGTTCAAAAGGGGCACGCGGACGCGTCGCAAGATACAGTCGGAGTGCGGCATGCACGCGATGTGGCACAAGACCGGCAATACCTTGCCGGTGATGGTCAACGGGCGATAGACGGGTAGCAAAAAGGTTCTGATGTTGCACACCAACAAGAACTTCGACCAGCAGAGGACCAACTGGGTGATGCACCAGTACCACCTCGGGGACCTGGAGCAAGAGAAGGAGGGGGAGCTGGTTGTCTGCAAGATTTTCTACCAGACGAACACTAGGGCCAGGACTAAAAAGATTATAAGTTAGTTTGGTATTGGTACTTGTACTGCCTGGTCGTCTGCAAGTTGGTATTGTTGTTAAGGATCTTTCGGTATGAACTTGGCATTTGCTTCCAACCATCATGTCGAGGGTCGACGTGGATATAAAGCTGAATCATTTGTTTTGAAACGAATTTTCAGGCACCTGATTTTTATTTGATGGGTAGCATAAGCACCTGCCGTTCGAATTCCTTGTTCTCCAAATTTTTACATCTTCGAAGTACGCATGGGATCCATCCGGTTTCACAGGCTGATAGTTGGACGTAGCATGTTGGAACTGGGCTGTGGCATGCCAAGCCCAGCTGTAAATTGTTAAAAGAGAGGAGCGATGGATTTGGGCCTTCCAGAATAGCTAAGTGTCGCGACCTCGATCGCGTGAAGCGCCTCCCATGGACTAAAAAAAGGCCTAGTCGGTTATTATTAGTTGAAATATGTAAAATATTCCATGATAAAAAGAAATATGTAAAATGCAATGAATTTAGTCTGGTTTCACTGAAAACCATCCGATTTGCATGAAATTCATCCGTGGAACCACAAGATGGCTGTCCATATAGAGCCTAACCGTACGGAACCAGCAGGTCCATGGCCGTACGCAAGCAAGTGCATGCACTTATTATCACGATGGAAAAATAATGCCGATGTCTGAGACGGTGAAACCCATGAAATTTTCAACGTAGTCAATAAACGAGAGAATTCTGCAAGTATAGACTGATAACTGGGATCCAGCAGGTATATTGTTTTTTCAGGTCGAGCAAGTTTCAACTGGGATGTAGACTGCCCAGGCTTCATTTTGTTTTTAACAGGCCCAGCCCATGACGACAATGGGGCACAAAGATCCAGCAGGTATCAACTAGCCTCTTGCCCGCCAGCCTTAGTTATATTTTCTCTTAGAACATCCGCATGCAGTTTTTTTACTGAAGAAAACACACAACACAGTTCTATTTTTCCTGTAAAAATGACATGTCCTACTTCCGTTTTCTAATCTCTACCTATAGTTTTACCAGTTCATTTACATGTATTATTATATTGAAAATACGTAAAGTTCCCTATTCATCTTTACATCCTTATTTTTTGTTGTTGTTTTCCCTCCAAGCGCTGATTTTTTTACCACTGGTTTTCCCTAAAACCAACTCAATTGTCCCACGTCTTATTAGCTTACAAAAATAAAACAATATTTTATTTGGCAAATAATAAGTTCTTAAAAAATAAATGTTTATAATTTCTGGATTAAAACAGTTCGGACTCCACCGAAATATGCAAAATTAGGTTGAACTTTTTGACCATGGTCCTGGGCAGAAAATGGGCTGTAATAACTTCCATACGGTGACCGTACGATGTCCATCCAACGGCCGTCGTGCTTCTTCAACCTCTGGTCTTCTTGCTCCAGCCGCCCAAACCAGCGCTGGCCATGCTGTCTGCTCCTGCCTCTCGTGGCCGGCTGTGCTACCGCGCAGGCCTCACCACCCCACCCTACTCCCGTCGCTGGACTAGCCATCCCTGTACTCACCCAGACCTCCTATTATTCTCCAGCGATGGCAGCCTCACACTACAGCCGAACCAGTAAACCCTCGTAATCCCCTCCGCGTGGGAATCAACTGCCGAGTCTTCCCCGGCTCCGGGTCATTCCCTTCCTAGGCCTCGCCGTTGTCCACCGCCTTGGTGCTCTTGACACGGCATGGTCAACGTGGTCATGGAACGACTTCCATCGGAAGAGGACTGTATGTGGAGAGGCTGACAGCTGGGTCCACGGCCGCAGCAAGGAAGTGCCTCCTTATTATGCGCAAAATAATTATTCCTCCACCTGACAGTAGGGACCCACCGGAAGGGCCTCTATATTTTGGAAAAAAACACGTTCCCCCTGACAGCTGGGACCCACCAGCTACATCTTCGCACGCAAGGAAGTGCGTCCATATTACGGGCAAAAAAAATGAATCCTCCCCCTGACAGCTTGGACCCACCATCTATATCTTCACACGGAAGGAACTGCATCCTTATCCTCCCTGACAGCTGGGACCCACCCGGTGGAAGCGTACGTAGCGTTGTCTGTCTGGTCGCGGATGTGTACGTACATACTCATCGATCGGTCTCTTTGAAACGATGAACCGTGGCCAAGCAAGCAATGACACGTGTTGTAGTAGAGCCCCCGATGTAGCAGTTCAGGCAATCCCTTCTAAACTGTGTACATGTACGTACAACCACATGCCAAAAAATGCGGCAATGTACGTACATACGGGCGGGGTCTCGAACGTGTACTCGCGCATAAGGATGGCAGCGACGGCGTCCTGTTCATCGACAGCCAACCGGCTGGGTCGGAACGGAGGAAATAGTGTCGTGTTCATCGGGAGGCAACCGACTAGGTCAGAATACGTCCTATTCATCAGGAGTCAACCAACTTGGACGGAACAGCCCAAACGGGGCCTGGCGTACCGCAGAACGGAGGAAAGGGCCTTCTATTCGACCACCTACGGTCGAAACGGGATCCTGTTCATCGGGAGGGGTGTGGCGTACCGCAAAACGGAGGAAACAGACTTGTGTTGGAGCGCCTACGGTCAAAACGGGGGTCCTGTTCATCGGGAGGAGTGTGGCGTACCGCAAAACAGGACTCCACGGGATACTGTTCATCCACCGTCTACTGCCTCGCTCCAGCCTCCACGAGCTACTGTTCATCCACCGTCGACTTCCTCCAGCCTCCACCTGTTACTGTTCATCCACCGTCTACTGCCTCACTCCAGCCTCCACGGGCTATGTTCATCCACCGTCGACTTCCTCCAGCCTCCACCAGCTACTGTTCATCCACGGGTTACTATTCATCTAGCCTCCACCGGCTACTGTTCAACCAGCCCTCCACGGGTCCTGTTCATCCACCCCAACCAGTTCGAGTGTGGCGGCCTCCTCGATCGGGGTCTTGTTCATCCAGCGGCAACGACCTACTACCACGGGGTCCTGTTCATCCAACCCCCACCGGGAACTGTTCATCCAACCCCCAACAACGGTCACTGTTCATCAAGAGGCAGGTTCGATCGGCTTCAGTTAGCAGCAGTAGCGAAGGAATTGCTCAGGTTCAATTAGCAGCCAAGGGATCGATCGCTCGAGTTTGATAACGTAGCTAGTGCAATCGCTCGGGTTCAGTAAGCGAACGCCTTGCTTGGGTTCAGTTAGAGCCCAACGCCTCGCACACATGCGCGTACGTGTACGAGAGAAATGCGCAAATCTGCGTGCATCGCTCGGCCCCGACTACCCACCGTAACCGGGAACTACCCGAAATTTTCCTCGCCCTCGCTTCTACCACGATTTTTTCCGTCATGGACGGCCCAAAGAATGTCATGCAGGTGCGTCCCCGGCCCGCCCAGGATGAAAAGCCCATTTTCTGCCATGATTTTTTGTCATAGAAGTAGGAGCCCACCACATCTATGATGATACGTGGTTTTGTAACAATTATCGTCATAGAAGTGTCATAAGTATGACAGATTTTTTTTGTTCGGGCCATAATGTCATGGATGTGTCTTTTTTTAGTGTTCTTCACAAATATTGGCATCTCTCACCACGTCTCATGCCCTCATGCTCATCAACAGAACGGCTCGGCCGAACGAAAACACCGTCACATAGTTGAAGTTGGCTTATTTTTTACAGAGGATTGATATACAAATTGTCTACGTTGTCCTAAATTTTCAATTTTTTTGGAGTAACAGAAGTACGAGCATAATTCAGATCTTTATAGACTGTTCTGTTTTTGATGCATAGTTTGTTTGTTTTCGAGTTTCTTTGGCTTATATTGCTTAATATAAATCGTGGAAATTATAGAGTACATTAGGCATTATGTGGAAACAATTATGAATCTTGTCTTGACAGTACCCAAGTGAATGATTTGTTTTGTTATACTAACGAAGCTCATGAGTTTTCTGTTGAGTTTTGTGTGATTGAAGTTTTCAAGTTTTGGGTGAGGTGTCAATATGAGGAGAATAAGTAGTGGAAAGACCCTAAGCTTGGGGATGCCCAAGGCACCCCAAGGTAATATTCAAGGAAGAGTCAAGCGCCTAAGTTTGGGGATGCCCCGAAAGGCATCCCCTCTTTCGTCTTCAAAACTATCGGTATACCTTACTTGGAGCTATATTTTTATTCATCACATGATATATGCTTTGCTTGGAGCGTATTTTCATTTTACTAGCTATTTGAATAAAATCATTGGATCTGAAATTTTGAATAAGAGAGAGTCCTCGCATGGCTATTTAACTATTTAATTACTCATTGATCTTCACTTATATCTTTTTGGAGTAGTTTTGTCATTTACTCTCGTGCTTCACTTATATCCTATGAGTAAATGGTTAAGTGAATTGAGTATCAAAAATCTGAAATTATATATGTTTTATATGCTTATCCCATGGGGAGTAATGACTTCACATATAAGAAGTATAGGTGGTAAAATTTATTGAAAGTTAGCAAACACCGCATTGGTCACTTGAACAATTCATGAAAGAATATTGAAGGAAGATAGATTTCACATATAAATATACTATCTTGGACATCTTCTATGATTGTGAGCCCCATTAATTATTTTCAAACTTGAGCAAATTAGTTGAAGTTGGACAAGGAAGACAACGTGATGAGTTATGTTTGGGTATATTTGTATAGAAGTTATATTGTTATGGATCCTCCAACATGTGGTGCTTGCTTAGGATCTTTTGCTAGCCCAAAATTTGTACTAAGTAGAGATACTACTTGTGCATCCAAAAACCCTTAAACCCCATTTCTTGCCATGAGTGTCCACCATATCTACCTATGGACTGAATAAGATCCTTCAAGTAAGTTGTCATCGGTGCAAAAAGCAATAAAAATTGCTCCTAAATATGTATGATCTTTTATTGTAAGGGAAAATAAGCATTGTACGAACTTGTGATGGTAAAGAAATAAAAGTGACGGACTGCATAATAAAGGTTGCTATCACAAAGGGCAATACAACATGATGTTCCTTTGCATTAAGGGTTTGCACATCCAAAAAATAAAAAAACACATGACAACCTCTGCTTCCCTCTGCGAAGGGCCTATTTTTTACTTTCATGTATTTACTTTTATGCAAGAGTCAATAGTATTCCTTCTTATTTCAACCTCAATTATTCTTTAGTTGGCAAGCATCATGTGGTGGGGAAAGATCCAAGCATATATGGTCATTCAAATATATTTGATCATGAATTATTATTATTGACAATTATCTATATGATAAATAAGTTGGGAGGCGAAACATTAAGCCCCTATCTTTCTTTGTGTTCGACGGATGTTATTTGTTCTAAAAATATGCTTTGAGTGTTAACAATCATGGAAGACTATATGATAGTTGAGTATGTGGAATTTGCTAAATCAAAGCTCTTACATAGACCCTTCCTGAAAATAAGATGAATTGCAATTGTTGGGTGACTAAAAACATAGTTTGTTAGTTTTCAAGAAACTTTATGGTCTATGCTTTAACATGTGAATAGTTTGCTACTTGATCATGAGAAGTTTTATGAGATGAGCTACTGTTTATGATATATAATGATGCTAGAAAAAGTGTTTGGAACCACCATTGATCAAATTTTTGCACTATGCTAGCATTCACACTTCATAAATTATTTCTTTTATCATTTACCTACTCGAGGACGAGCATGAATTAAGCTTGGGGATGCTAATACGTCTCCAACGTATCTATAATTTATGAAGTATTCATGCCATGTTTACAACAATTTTATATGGTTTTGGTATGATTTGATTAGAACTAACCCGGACTGACGCTGTTTTCAGCAGAACTACCGTGGTGCCATTTTTTGTGCAGAAATAAAAGTTCTCGGAATGGGTAGAAAATTTACGGTGATTTTTTATGGACCAAAAGAGACCTCCGAAGCACCGGAGCTGGACCAGAAGAGTCTCGGGGAGTCCACAAGACAGGGGGCGCCCTACCCCCCTGGGCGCGCCTTGAGGGCTTGTGGGCCCCTCGGGCACCTCCTTGACGTGAGACCGACACCAATTTTTTTTATAAATGCCCAAACCTTTGAAAAGAACCCTAGATCAGAAGTTCCGCCGCTGCAGGCCTCTGTAGCCACAAAAAATCAATCTAGGCCCCCTCTGGCACCCTGCCGGAGGGGGCCATCATCACCGGAGGCCATGGAGGAGGAAGCCGGAGGGGGCCATCATCACCATGGAGGCCAAGGACCAGAGGGAGAACCTCTCCCCATCTAAGGGGGAGGTCATGGAGGAGGAAGCACAAGGGGGAGACTCTCTCCCCCTCTCTCTCGGTGCCGCCGGAGTGCCGCCAGGGGAACCATCATCGCGGTGATCGTCTTCATCAGCATCACCATCTTCATAACCTTCCTCATCTCCTATAAGCGGTCCACTCTCCCACACCCCGCTGTAATCCCCTACTTGAACATGGTGCTTTATGCCACATATTATGATCCAATGATGTGTTGCCATCCTATGATGTTTTGAGTAGATTTCTTTTGTCTTTTGGGTTGATTGATGATTGTATATTTTATTTTGGTGCTGTCCTATGGTGCCTTCCGTGCCGCGCACACGTGAAGGATTCCCGCTGTAGGGTGTTGCAATACATTCATGATTCGCTTATAGTGGGTTGCTAGAGTGACAGAACCTAAACCCGAGTAAGGGGGTTATTGTGTATGGGATAAAGGGGACTTGATACTTTAATGCTATGGTTGGGTTTTACCTTAATGATCTTTAGTAGTTGCGGATGCTTGCTAGAGTTCCAATCATAAGTGCATATGATCCAAGTAGAGAAAGTATGTTAGCTTATGCCTCTCCCTCATATAAAATTGCAATAATGATTACCGATCTTGTTAACAATTGCCTAGGATAATTCCGCACACCGATCCCTCATTATTCCACACTCGCTTTTTGTAATATATTGTGATATATTCTAACTTTATGATAACAGCACCTATTTTTATATTTTAGTTCTCCGATATCATGCAAAGCTATCCTCTTCATACCCACAACGTAGTTTTATTTCTTGTTTCTAGATGGAAGCAAATGTTCGGTGTACGTAGAGTCGTATTAGTGGCAGATAGGACTTGAGAGAATATTGATCTTACCTTTAGCTCCTTGTGGGTTCGACACTCCATACTTATCACTTCCACCTTTGGAAATTGCTATGATCATTCCTTGCACTTGGGGATTATCAGCCACCTATCTCATCAATAGGATGGCAAGCAAGGTCATAAATTTTGAGACACCCCTCACTAGATTGTTTGGTGAAACCCCAAACTATTCATCTCTTCGCGTATTTGGATGCACCTGCTGGCCTAATCTACGCCCATACAACACACATAAACTGCAATTTCGTTCTAAGCAATGCGCATTCCTTGGGTATAGTAACATCCACAAAGGCTACAAGTGCTTGGACATTTCCACTCGACGAGTATATATATCTCGTGATGTGGCGTTTGATGAAAACCGTTTTCCCTTTTCCGACTTGCATCCGAATACAGGTGCTCGGCTACGTGCTAAAATTCTTTTGCTTCCACCGGAGCTCCTAAATCCTACTGATCAAGGGGGCAAAAAAGTTGTTGATTATATGATTAATGGTGCTACTGATCCTGATCTTCATGATGTAGAAAACGGTAAAAAATGCAGCAGATAACGCAATTGTGCAGCGTGATTTCATGCAGCATATAATGCCAAGGGAGCCTGGCACAAGACACAAAGGAGACTCTACTGCGGATGCCGATCCCGAGCGATTCAGCGGTGCATGATCTGGCGCAGCAATCACGCGCGCAGACTCCCAGGCGGATCCGCCAACTCCATCCACCGCAGGGTCCACGGGTGGCCCATCTGCATCTGACACGCGGGCTGCATCCACCGAGCGGTCGGGCGGGACCAGACCTGGCACGTCCCCCAGTGCCAACTAGTGCTCATCGACTGGGCCGCCCGTGCCCGGCCCACTACGCAATGATGGCGCTGGCATGAGGCCCCCAGGACGTGTGTCGCCAGTGCGCCAGCCGGCCCTGTTGTTGTCTCGGGCGCAGGATCCCACGCCGGATCGCACTGCAGCCAAGGGTGATTCTCAGGCAGCCTAGTCGGCTGCGGTACGAGGAGGTGGATCCTCTGCTACACTAGGATCGTCTGTGGCCACCAACTCTGAGCGTCCAGGTACACGATCACAGCGAGGTATTTTTAAACCCTTGATCCCAAAAGATGGAACGACCAGGTATGACAAGAACTTTAAATTTGTAAACTGTGCTGCCATAAGAGAACCAAGAGACCTAGTAGAAGCTCTAGGTGATACAAATTGGAAACATGCTATGGAATTGGAGTATGATGCACTTATGAAAAATCAAACCTGGAATTTAGTTCCGTCTAGACAAGGAAGAAATATCATAGACTGTAAGTAGGTGTATAAAATTAAAAGAAACTCAGATGGCACTATAGACAGATGCAAAGCTAGACTAGTTGCTAAAGGCTTTAAACAACGTTATGGCATTGATTATGAGGACACGTTTAGTCCAGTTGTTAAAGCAGCTACTATCAGACTTGTTCTGTCTATTGCTGTCTCCAGGGGGTGGAGCCTTCGCCAGTTGGATGTACATAATGCGTTCTTACATGGCGTTCTCGAGGAAGAGGTCTACATGCGAGAGCCACCTGGTTTTGTGGATTGCACTAAATCAAAGTATGTGTGTAAGCTAGATACAGCTCTGTATGGTCTGAAGCAGGCACCCAGGGCTTGGTATTCAAAGTTGAGCACAAAGCTGAAACAACTTGGCTTTCGACCTTCAAAGGGAGATACCTCCTTATTCTTCTTCAACAAAGGGAAGGTGACCATTTTCATGCTCATTTATGTAGATGATATAATTGTTGCTAGCTCTTCACAAGAAGCTACCTCAGCCTTACTTAAAAATTTGAAAAGTGAATTTGCTCTTAAGGACTTGGGAGAACTACATTATGTTTTAGGCATTGAAGTAAAAAAAAGACACCTAATGGCATTTTGCTAACTCAAGAGAAGTATGCCACGGACATACTAAAATGGGTAGGCATGAAGGATTGTAAACCATTTAGCACACCTTTGTCTACCACTGAAAAGCTGCCATTGCATGGAGGAGAACTGCTAAGTCCAGAAGAAGGGACTAAACATAGAAGTGTAGTTGGAGCACTTCAGTATTTAACTTTGACAAGACCAGACATATCCTTTTCTGTTAACAAGGTCTGTCAATTTTTGCATTCTCCTACCTCCTTGCACTGGATAGCTGTAAAGAGAATATTAAGGTATATTCAAGGAAGTGTTGGGACAGGACTGAAAATATGTATCACAAGGCACGTGGTTAGTGGATGGCCTTATCTCTTGTATATCTTGGAGTAGGGGCTAAAACACTAACCACCGCCGCCATCTGTAATCTCTGTTCTTATAGAAACACGCATACGTCCCTGCTGATAGCATACGCTTCCGATCTCTTTTTCTTTCATATGTGACAGCTGGACCCTCCGTGGGCCCACCTTGACCAGTCAACTAGGACTGTTGACTACTGACTCAGCAGTCAATAGGTCCTACCTGTCTTACACATACATGCACTGCTGGACACACTTCTGTATTTAATATTTTGAATTAAATTAATTTTAGAATTCTAGAATATTATTAAATCTTTGAAAATTAATAGTAAATAAACCGTAACTCCGATGAAAATAATTTATATATGAAAATCGATCAGAAAAATATGACGACTCCGAATATGCCATCCGTTAATATGTCAGATGCCCCTAGCATAGCGAACATGGATCTGGCCCCTTTGATTCATCTGTCCAAAAAATGCCAAACGCTGGGAAAACATTCCCGGATGTTTTCCCTCTTCATCTGCAACGTGTAGAATTGCGTTAGGGCACCCTAGCACCGCGTATTGCTGTGTCATGCTTTGTGTACATTGTTTGCCCGTTATTTGTTTGTTTCTCCCTCCTCTTTCTTCTCCGATAGACCCTACGACTGCTGTCGATGCCCTTGTGATCGACTACATCACCGATGACCCTTCTTCCTTTTTAGCAGAGCTTCCAGGCAAGCAAAACTCCCTTGATCATTCCGACATCGCCCATTTCTTTCCCTCTCATGCTTGCATTAGAACTGCTACTGCTTTCTATGATCCTATTCTAATGCATAGCCTGATTTTGTAACCTGCTCTTGTACCTTACCTGCTTATCCTAAACTGCTTAGTATAGGTTGGTTAGTGATCCACCAGAGACCCCTCACCTTGTCCCAGTTGCCCCCGCTTGATGACCGATGACTCGATGAACATGATCGACGTCTAGGGCCCGATGTAGCACATCACCCCCTCTTAGTTGCTCGACTCTGCAGAGCTACTATCGAGTGCCGAGGGTGATACCTCGTAACACACTCCTGATGATAACTCTGTAGTGTAGCTATTCGGTCATGGTCATCGAGGGTGATTCCTCCCTCACCACTCCCGATAACGACTCTGTCGTGCAACCCCTCAAGTGTGGACCATCGAGGGTGATTGCTCCAAGTCCTCCTTGACGGTTACATCGAGTAGGGATCCTTCGAGGGTGATTCCTCAAATTCCCCCTTGGTGTTATGGACCATCGAGTAGAAATCCATCGAGGGTGATTCCTCGGTTTTCCCCTGATACGTCTCCAACGTATCTATAATTTTTGCTTGTTCCATGCTGTTATATTATCATTCTTGGATGTTTTACAATAATTTTATAGCAACTTTATATCATTTTTTGGGACTAACCTATTGACATAGTGCCCAGTGCCAGTTGCTGTTTTTTGCTTGTTTTTTACTTCGTACAAAATCAATACCAAATGGAGTCCAAACGCAGTGAAACTTTTTGGAGATTTTTTCTGGACCAGAAGACACCTGTTGGGCCAAAGAAGTACCAAATGGGGGCTCTGAGGGGAGCACAATCCACCTGGGCGTGCCTGGGGGCCCAGGCGCACCCTGGTGGGTTGTGCCCACCTCGGCCGCCTCCCGCACCGCCTCTTTGATCGTTGCTATTAAGGATAACAAGATGGAGTCTATTCCTACATGAATAGATCTTGTCTACATCATGTCATCATTCTTATTGCATTACTCTATTTTTCCATGAACTTAATACACTAGATGCATGCTGGATAACGGTCAATGAGTGGAGTAATAGTAGTAGATGCAGGCAGGAGTCGGTCTACTAATCTTGGACGTGATGCCTATATAATGATCATTGCCTGGATATCGTCATAATTATTTGAAGTTCTATCAATTGCCCAACAGTAATTTGTTTACCCGCCGTATGCTATTTTTCTCGAGAGAAGCCACTAGTGAAATCTACGGCCCCCGGGTATATTCTTTATCATATTTGCTTTGCGATCTATTTTTATTTGCTTTTGTTTCCAGATCTATTATTCTAAAAACCCAAAAATACCTTGCTGCACTTTTTCTTTATTTATTTTATTTTGTTTTATTGCGAGATCTATTTATCCAAAATTATACAAACCAATCTATCTTTTACCCGAGAGGGATTGACAACCCCTCTTACACGTCGGGTTGCAAGTATTTGTTCTTTGTGTGCAGGTACCGTTTACATAGTGTTGCTTGGTTCTCCTACTGGTTCAATACCTTGGTTTCATAACTGAGGGAAATACCTACTGAAGCTGTACTGCATCATCCCTTCCTCTTTGGGGAAATACGGACGTAGTTCAAGCGACATCAAAAGGATTTTCTGGCACCGTTGCCGGGGAGACATCATCAACATCTATCAAGTTCCTAATCACAAATCTCATCCCCTTGCAATTAACATTATTTGCCATTTTCCTCTTGTTTTCATCTCCCCCATTTCACAAAAAATTGCCGTTTTATTCGCCCTCTTTTTCGATCGCCGTTTTCTCGTCAGATCTGTTTTGTGTGCAATTTTGTTTGTCACTCTTTGTCGTTATGGATAGTTCTTCCTCCATTGCATGCACCCCCGAGAATGAGGTTCTTAATTTCAAACAAAGGGGAGGGGAGAATTTAAAAGATGCTTGGTATAGGATTTGCAATGCTCATAATAGATCTATTCGTAAGCAATCTACTGTTGTTCTTCTTCGTCGTTTTTATGTGGGCATCACTACTTGGTATAGATTTGTCCTTGATACGATTACCGGTGGGAATTTCTTGATGTGTCCTTCTCTAGATGCTTTTAATGCTATGGGAAATCTAGTGGGTTCACCACCTCTTATGATTAATGAAACAGCTTTAACTCTTGAGCATGTTATGGAAAGGCTAGATGCTATTGAAAATAAAATGCTTACTGAAGAAAACATTGAAAAATTAGATAAAAGGATGCACAATCTTGCTAATAGAATTGGGTCCAAAGCGAGAGACGCTCTTAAAGTACTAAAAGAAAAATAACCCGCATTCAACGAGAGAATAGAGGAGAGCCCCGCTAGAATTGATAAGTTGGAAGAAATTGTTAGTAATCTAAGCACGGCTTTTTCTTCTGCTAAAACTATAAAAAAACTCTAGTAAAAATTGGCAATATTACTCCAGTCACTAAAACCAAGGGTGGAACTTCTAATAGTACCAAAGAAGATCTTAAGATGATTAGTATTCACCCCGATTTTGTTGAAGTGATAAAAGACCCTACTTGCAATAATGAATTTTTCAAACTTGTCCCTAGGAGTATTGTTATTGAAATTTTTTATGCTAAATCTTTGAAGAATTCTAAGTGTTTGATTGAGGAGTTGGAAACTAAAGATGATAATACTTGAATATATGCTTTATGTCTAGCTAGGGGCGTAAAACGATAGCACTTGTTGGGAGGCAACCCAATGAATAAAATTTATTTTCGCCTTTTTCTTTCTGTTCTTGAGTGTTTGCACAATTATGCCTCTGTATGATTGTGGTTTTTATGTTTTAATTAGTGTTTGTGCCAAGTAAAGGCTTTGGGATAGTTTTGGTGATAGTTGATTTGATCTTGTTGAAAAACAAAAACTTTTGCGTCCAGTAAAATAATTGTCTAGATTCACAGAAGCTACGAAAAATTCTGAATTTTTGCACAAGATTGATAGACAAATTGCCTATGTTGTAATAGTTTTTCAAAAAAATTGGAGTTACAGAAGTATGTGAACAATTCGCATCTTTACAGACTGTTCTGTTTTTGACAGATTCTGTTTTCTTTGCATTGTGTGCTTATTTTGATGAATCTATGGGTTGTATCGGTGGGTATAAGCCATGAAAAAGTTTGAATACAGTAGATAAAATGCAGTAACAAAATTTGAATGGGTTTTCTATAGTACTTAAAGAAAAGATTGGTTTTCTTATACTAACAGATCTCACGAAGGTTTTGTTGAGTTTTGTGTGATTGAAGTTTTCAAGTTTTGGGTGAGGTCACGATGGATGAAGGAATAAGGAGTAAGAAGAGACTAAGCTTGGGGATGCCCATGGCACCCCAAGGCAATATTCAAGGAGAAACAAGCAGCTAAGCTTGGGGATGCCCCGAGTGGCATCCCCTCTTTCTTCTAACGACCATCGGTATTTTACTTGGAACTATATTTTTATTCGTCACATATCATGAGTTTTGCTTGGAGCGTCTTGTATTATATGAGTCTTTGCTTGTTTTGCTTTTTGTTTTGTGTCAAGTATCCTTGCTAAACACACCTATTTGAGAGAGCCAAAACTATGCTATGATTTGTTAGAATTGCTCTATGTGCTTCACTTAATTTTTTTTAGCTATGGAATTGCTCTAGTGCTTCACTTATATCTTTTTGAGCACGATGTGCTTTAATGTTTTTGAAGAAATGCTCTCATGCTTCACTTAGATTTATTTGAGAGTTAGTAATTTTTGAAGAAATTCTCTCATGCTTCACTTATATTATTTTGAGAGACGAATAAAATTTATGCTATTGTTCTTCACTTAGATTTGTTTGAGCTATCAAAAGCAACATATGAAACTAGTCCCAAAGTGATAGATTTTCCAGAGGGATATAATAAAAACTTTCATGAAGATCATTGGACAAAATAAATTGATTCTTTGTAATAGTTTTGCGATATGATGATAGTGATATGTGAGTCATGTTGATGAGTAATTGTGCTTTAGTAAGAATATTGGTGTAAAGGTTTGTGATTCCCTATGCAAGCACAAAAGTCAATAGTTATGCAATCAAATTACATCCTATTTGTGGTGCATTATTCGGTGTTAGTTATGCTTAATGCTCGCTTATGAGATTTTTCGTTTCTTGGTTGGATGCTTCTCAATCTTTTTGCTAGCCTTCACTTGTACTAAGTAGGAATACTACTTGTGCATCCAAAATCCTTAAACCTAGTTTTGCCATATGAGTCCACTATACCTACCTATATGCGGTATTTCCGTGCCGTTCTAAGCAAATTTGTATGTGCCATCTCTAATTTTTAAAATAAATTTTCCTTTGTGTGTGCTCGTACTGCTCATGAATTGGTAGGGGGTGGCTGATATTTTTCCATGCTAGATGTGTTATTCTCAAGATGAGTGTTTATTCACTTGTCATTGCACGAGAGTACGGCAAACGTATTAGGGATGCCCAGTCCTGAAATGAAAAATGAATTTACTTTATGTTGTCCAATAATGAATTCCTTGGAAAGTGTTGGTATGGACGGCACCCATGGATATGGCTAGCCGTGGAATGTGAAAGTATGGTGGAAAAAGGAATAAACTTTATTTTCTGTATGGGAACCGCCTATGATATATCTAGCATGGAAAGTATTGGGAACTACTCGATCATTTTCGTTGACAGGAAAAGCATGCCACCCAAAATGTTTTATCTCTATTTTTTTCGCTTTGAGCTCTAGCATCTCTACAAATCCCTACTTCCCTCTGCGAAGGGCCTTTCTATTTACTTTATTGTATTTTTATTTTTATTTGAGTCTCCATCTTCTCTTATAAAGCACCAACTAAGGGGCACTATGATTGTACTTGAGCATTGGGTGTAGCTAATATGCGAGTGTGTTTCATGAATGGATCAATGATTGAGCATGATGGGCTAGGGATAACTTTCTTTAGTGTTGATATTTTGAAAGACATGGTTGCTTGTTGATATGCTTGAGTATTGAAATCTTCATGTGAAAACTAGACTATTGCTTCGAACCATATAAAAGTCCATATGTCCATGATACAAAAGAAAATAATATGTGAAGAACATGTTAGGCAGCATTCCACATCAAAAATTCTGTTTTTATCATTTACCTATGCGAGGACGAGTAGGAATTAAGCTTCGGGATGCTGATACGTCTCCAACGTATCTATAATTTTTGCTTGTTCCATGCTGTTATATTATCATTCTTGGATGTTTTACAATCATTTTATAGCAACTTTATATCATTTTTTGGGACTAACCTATTGACATAGTGCCCAGTGTCAGTTGCTGTTTTTTTGCTTGTTTTTTACTTCGCAGAAAATCAATACCAAACGGAGTCCAAACGCAGCGAAACTTTTTGGAGATTTTTTTGGGACCAGAAGACACCTGTTGGGCCAAAGAAGTACCAGAGGGGGGCTCCGAGGGGAGCACAACCCACCTGGGCGCGCCTAGGGGCCCAGGCACGCCCTGGTGAGTTGTGCCCACCTCGGCCGCCTCCCGTACCGCCTCTTTGCTCCATAAATACCCCGAAAATCCAAAAACCCAAGGGGAGTCGACGAAACACAATTCCAGCTGCCGCAAGTTCCAGAAACACCAGATCCAATCTAGACACCATCACGGAGGGGTTCATCATCCTCATTGGTGCCTCTCCGATGATGCGTGAGTAGTTCATTAATTGTAGACCTACGGGTCCGTAGTTAGTAGCTAGATGGCTTCCTCTCTCTCTTTTGATTCTCAATACAATGGTCTCTTGGAGATCTATTTGATGTAACTCTTTTTGCGGTGTGTTTGTTGGGATCCGATGAACTTTGAGTTTATGATCAGATCTATTTATCCATGAAAGTTATTTGAGTTTCTTTGATCTCTTATATGCATGATTACTTAAAGCCTCATATTTTTCTTCGAATCTTTGGTTTAGTTAGGCCAACTAGATCGATTTTTCTTGCCATGGGAAGAGGTGCTTTGTGATGGGTTCGGTCGTGCGGTGTTCTTTCCCAGTGACAGAAGGGGCAGCAAGACACGTATTGATCGTTGCTATTAAGGATAACAAGATGGGGTCTATTCCTACATGAATAGATCTTTTCTACATCATGTCATCGTTCTTATTGCATTACTCTGTTTTTCCATGAACTTAATACACTAGATGCATGCTGGATAGCCGTCGATGTGTGGAGTAATAGTAGTAGATGCAGGCAGGAGTCGGTCTACTAATCTTGGACGTGATGCCTATATAATGGTCATTGCCTGGATATCGTCATAATTATTTGAAGTTCTATCAATTGCCCAACAGTAATTATTTTACCCGCCGTATGATATTTTTCTCGAGAGAAGCCACTAGTGAAATCTACAGCCCCCGGGTCTATTCTTTATCATATTTGCTTTGTGATCTATTTTTATTATCTTTTGTTTTCAGATCTATTATTCTAAAAACCCAAAAATACCTTGCTACACTTCTTCTTTATTTATTTTATTTTGTTTTATTGTGAGATCTATTTATCCAAAATTATACAAACCAATCTATCTTTTACCCGAGAGGGATTGACAACCCCTCTTACGCGTCGGGTTGCAAGTATTTGTTCTTTGTGTGCAGGTACCGTTTACATAGTGTTGCTTGGTTCTCCTACTAGTTCGATAATCTTGGTTTCATAACTGAGGGAAATACCTACAGACGCTGTACTGTATCATCCCTTCCTCTTTGGGAAATACCGACGTAGTTCAAGCGACATCATCCCCCTTGATGATTATAAACACACGGATACTTTGACTTTACCCCAGAACCATGTTAAAGACGGGTCGGACCCGAGGGGTACCTCCGAGAGTTACTGTTACTACAGGACTGGAGGGACAGGCGGTACCACCCCAGTAGAGGTGGACCTGAGTTCCCGACAGTCTCTTGCGTGTCGGGTTGACCATGAGGGTACCCACGAGTTGATGTGTAGTCGCGTTGACCTGGAGGGTGCCCGCGAGATTCTACGTGGCACGGCCGGGCATTGCGGGCCCTTGCCATAAGTCCACGAGACGGGGCGACGAGGTCACATAATCGTGAGTCTCTGCTCGTTACTGCGCGCTCCCAAGACACTAATGGTTTGGATATGTCATCTAAGTAGGCCTCTGGCCTTTTCGCACAAACCACCACACAGGAATAAGTATGGGCACTCTGCGTCATATGTATCAGCCGAAGCTCTTCAGACGTCAGCGACTAAGTGGCGCGTGCCGGGTTGGACTGCGTAAGCCTGCACTTGTATAAGAGGGCTAGGTCTACTCACCAGCCACTTACGCAACATGCAGGAGTGCAAAGGGTGATGGGCCCAAGACCCCTGCGCGCTTAGGATGTAGACCGGCGTGCTGGCCTCTCTGTTGAGCCTAGGTAGGGCTGCGGCATGTTGATCGGTCGAGGCCGGTCATGACCTGATGGTGTGTCCGGCTGGAGTTGATCGAGCGTGTTGGGTAAGTTGGTGCACCCCTGTAGGGAAGTATTATCTATTCGAATAGCTATGTCCATGGTAACGGACGCTCGGAGTTGTATCCCGATCGATACAACTAGAACTGGATGCTGAGGCATGAAATGGATATGATGGCTCCGAGATTGCTTTCTCGCAGGGAGTCGAGGAAGGATCTCTGGGCGTGGATTCTACAACATACTTATTACATATATTATGATATGTTACTCTTATCTCTCCTTATGCTGCAAGATGCTTGAAGATGCTAGTCTTCGATAGGCTAGGCCTTCCCCCATTCTGGCATTCTGCAGTATAGTCCATAGATACATCCCTTTCCCTTGATACCAATGCATACTTAGTATAGTTCTGATGCTTGCGAGTACTTCGGATGAGTACTCACAGTTTCTTTGCTACCCCTTTCCCCCTGTCTTTCTTCTTTCCGGTTGATGCGATCAGATGACGGATCCCAGGAGCCAGATGCCACCGCTGACAACTACTACTACCCCGAGGGTGCCTACTACTACACGGAGACCGCCGACGACCAGGAGTAGTTACGAGTATCCTAGGAAGGAGGCCTTGCCTTTTCGATCATTGTTGCTTTTGTGCTAGCCTTCTTAAGGCAGACTTGTTCAACTTATGTCTGTACTTAGATATTGTTGCTTCCGCTGACTCGTTTGTATTTGAGCTTATGTATTCAAGCCCTCGACGCCCTTGGCTTGTAACATAAAGTTTGTATTATTTTAAATTTGTGTCTAGAGTTGTGTTGTGATATCTTCCCTTGAGTCCCTGATCTTGATCGTACACATTTGCCTGTATGATTAGTGTACGATTGAATCGGGGGCGTCACAAGTTGGTATTAGAGCCAACTGCCTGTAGGTAGCCCCCTTTCCAACTCCTTGGCCAAAGTTGAGTCTTGTCTCTGGAAAACTTTTACTAACATTGTTGTGTGGCTTACGGGCCCACATCACAATTGGGTGGTATTAGGATCTTTTACTCCTCTCCTTTACTCTGGGATTCTGATCTCTCTTCTATTCGGATTAAACGATTTTGCTAACTCTAGGCTCTCGTAACTACTTCCCCCCGGATAGACCCTCATTCCAGATGGTTGCTTGGTGTACCAGAAGACTACGAAGACACTCGCTGATGTTCTCCCGAGAACTTGTGCTCATCGGCTTTGCAATTCCCTACCACCGTTATATCCTTATGGATAATTAAATACACTCGACATTCATACATGCATTCCTGTTGCTCTTGTTATTACAAGATTCCCTGAAACATTCCAATATCCCAAGAATCCATTGTGCCTGCTACCTTGCAGCTCCATTTCCGTTTGAATACATCCATGGATAATTCCCTACGCTTATCGAGGATTTATTCATTCCTAGTTGATAATGTGATCCACAAGATACTTTGAAATACTATCTGGACTTCCGATAATCCACTGCCAAATAATGCTCTGCAAATCCTTGTCTGTTTGCTTTATGGTCACTTTACATATGTCTAGCAATATTCACGAGCATCCTTTGTCACCGTCATTTTGAGTCTTTGATCCAATATGTTTGCGAATGCTCGCAATCATCAATCCAACCCAGAATTCATCTTTTGCTTAGACGTCATTACTGACATGAGCTGGTTCTTGGTCAATTAAACCTTGATTGCTTGTTCATGTAGTTCTATTCAACTTACTCATACCTTGATCAGATCTTTTTCTTTTGATCCCCTGAAATAGAAATCGCAATCCCTTTGTATTCTATATACCTCAAATTATCTAGATGTTACTATAATCCGATGCCTTGCATTCTTTCTTCTTCTGGCTGAGTACCGATACTCACACTAGATCCTTTGTGGACCATCAAATCCTTTGTTGGATTATTATCCAACAGTGTCATTCATATTCAAATTACCTTGTGAGTTCTTACCCTGATACATAATGCCTTTGGTAGTTTGTATTCTCTGATTTGGCCAACCATGCTCTACTATCGAGCTTGTGTTGTTTACTCCTGAAGTTTGTGATATATGTTCCTAAGATGCCCTGATGGGTTGAACCAATGCCTTCCCTAATATGTGTGAACCCGAAAGATTTCACGGGTCATACTCATCTGGTATTTAACCAGGTAAAACTTTCAACACTAATGCCATTTTTGAAACGAGAAGTGAATGTAAGGTTGTGCTTTGGAGAAATGGGAGTCAACCTTGAACTTTGTGTTCATGCCCATGGACCCGATGTGGAACTTATCATGGAAGCTTCTTGTAATAATAACAATCCCTTTTTTATAAGTTCATCTTTTATCTATGCTTGGTCCTTTGCAATCGTGGTTCCGACCATGATTGTTTTTCTTTGATCCCATTTTTCGGACAAGTTAAAGTACTTGCCTTCTGCATATCAATACGCCTGCCCAACCTCTATTTTGATCTGTGATAACCCACAAGTATAGGGGATCGTTTGTAGCCTTTTTTGATAAATAAGAGTGTCAAACCCAACGAGGAGCTAAAGGCAGAACAAATATTCCCTCAAGTTTTATCGACCACCGATACAACTCTACGCACACTTAACATTTGCTTTACCTAGAATAAGAACAAAACTAGAAGTACTTTGTAGGTGTAGATAGGTTTGCAAGATAATAAAGAACGTGAAAATAAAAGTTAGGTGTTGTTTAAATAAAGAAACAATTAAGTTTAGTAAAACGAGTGTGGATTAGTGGTGGTAGGACTTCTAGAATTGTCCCTTAGCAATTGACTACATTACTAGACCGATAGCAAGTTTTTATGTGGGAGAGGCCACTGCTAGCATGTCGTCCCTTACTTGGAATTCTATGCACTTATGATTGGAACTATTAGCAAGCATCCGCAACTACTAACGTTCCTTAAGGTAAAACCCAACCATGGCATTAAGATATATATTGGTCCCCCTTCAATCCCGTATGCATCAATTTCTATGGTAGGCTGAAGCTGCTGTCACCCTTGCCTTCCAATGCATACTCCTATCAACATACAACTAACCCTATGGTGTGATCTACACGCACGCTCATATGATGGGCACCAAAGGACAGAAACATAACCACAAGCAAATTAAACCAACCATAGCAATTCACCAATTACCGGTAGGACAACAAAAATCTACTCAGACATCATAGGATGGCAACATATCATTGGATAATAGTATGAAGCATAAAGCGCCATGTTCAAGTAGAGGCTACAACGGGTTGCGGTAGAGTGGACTGCTGAATATAGATGGGGGAAGGTGATGAAGATGTTGGTGAAGATGACAGAGTTGTTGGAGTAGATCGCCGTCACATGATGATTGCCCCGGCGGCGTTCCGGCGCCACCGTGAGAGGGGGGGAGAGAGCCCCCTCGTTCCTCTCCTTCTTTGGCCACCCCCCTAGATGGGAGGAGAGTTCCCCCTCTGATCCATGGCCTCCATGGTGGTGGAGGGGCGAGAGCCCCTCCGAGATTGGATCTGTCTCTCTGTTCTCTTCTATTTCGCGTTCCCCTTTTCTGGCCGAAAACCGTTTCTTATATTCCCAGAGACCCGTAACTCCGATTGCGCTGAGATTTTGACACGATTTTTTCCGGATATAAGCTTCCTTGCGCCCGAAGTAGAGCTCCAACTGACTTACGAGGAGGGCACAAGACACTTGGGCGCGTCCTGGTGTATCTTGGGAGCTGTGGGCCCCTGCTTGCATTGATTCCACCTCCCAAAAATCACAAATATTCCAAAATAATTCTCCGTAAATTTTTATCGTGTTTAGAATTCGTTTGATATGGATATTCTACGAAACAAAAAACATGCAACAAACAAGAACTGGCACTGGATCAATAGGTTAGTCCAATAAATCATATAAAATGTTGCCAAAAGTATGTGAAAGTTGTATAATATTGGCATGAAACAATCAAAAATTATAGATACGACGGAGACGTATCAGCATCCCCAAGCTTAATTCCTACTCGTCCTCGAGTAGGTAAATGATAAAAAAGATAATTTTTGATGTGGAATGCTACCTAGCATAATCTTGATCATATATCTAATCATGGCATGAATATTAAGACACGAGTGATTCAAAGCAATAGTCTATAATTTGACATAAAGACATCAATACTCAGGCATCCCAACAAACAATCGTGTCTTTCAAAATATCAATGCTAAAGAAATCTATCCCTACAAAATCATATAATCTTGTCATGCTTTGTGTTCTTAACACAAAGTATTTATCATGCACAACCCCGATGACAAGCCGAGCAATTGGTTCATACTTTTTAACGCGCTTCAGCTCTTTCAACCCTCACGCAATACATGAGCGCAAGCCATGGATATTGCACTATGGGTGGAATACAGTATGATGATATGGGTAAATATAGAGTAGACAAAAAAGTAAGAAAGTCTCACATCGACGCAGCTAACCAACGGGCTATGGAGATGCCCATCAATTGATATCAATGCGAGGAGTAGGGATTGCCATGCAACGAATGCACTAAGAGCTATAAGTGTATGAAAGCTCAATATGAAAACAGAGTGGGTGTGCATCTAACTCTATAATAAATAATTCCCACCAGTATATGAAAGTGACAACATAGGAGACTCTCTATATGAAAAACATGGTGCTACTTTGAAGCACAAGTGTGGAATTAGCATGCCCCTTCTCTCTTTTCTCTCATTTTTTTTTTCTTCTTCTTTTTTCTTGGGCTCTTTTTTGCCTCACTTTTTTATTTTTTCTCTCTTCTTTTTATATTTGTCCGGAGCCTCATCCTGACTTGTGGGGTAATCATAGTCTCCATCATCCTTTCCTAACTGGGACATGCTCTAATAATAAATAATGATGATCATCACACTTCTATTTACTTACAACTCAAAAGAAATAAAAATTACAACTCGATACCTAGAACAAAATATGACTCTATATGAATGCCTCTGGCAGTGTACCAGGATGTGCAATGATCTAGCATAACAACAATATCAAAAAAAGGACAAGCCATGGAAATATCATGCTAGCTATCTTACAATCATGCAAAGCAATATGACAATGAATGCTCAAGTCATCAAAACGGAAGCGGTGGAAGTTGCATGGCAATATATCTCGGAATGGCTATGGAAAGGCCATAATAGGTAGGTATGGTGGCTGTTTTGAGGAAGATATAATAAGGCTTATGTGTGATAGAGCGTATCATATCACGGGGTTTGTATGCACCGGTGAAGTTTGCACCGACTCTCGAGGAGAGAAAGGTCAATGCACGGTACCGTAGAGGCCAGCAAATTGCGGAAAGGTAAGAGTGTGTATAATCTATGGACTCACATTAGTCATAAAGAACTCATATTATTATTGCAAAAGTTTATTAGCCCTCGAAGCAAAGTACTACTACGCATGCCCCAAGGGGGACAGATTGGTAGGAAAAGACCGTCGCTCGTCCCCGATCGCCACTCATAAGGAAGACAATCAATAATGAATCATGCTCCAACTTCATAGCATAACGAGAGACTATACGTGCATGCTTCGGGAATCACAAACCTTAACACCAATATCTTACTAAACACGATCATCCACTAGTAACTCCCACATATTCCATCTCTATATCGCAAAACTATTGCAAGGAATCAAGCATATCATCTTCAGTGATCCACAAGTTTTATGTAGGATTTTATGACTAATCATGCAATTGACCAATTCCTGTTGACTCTCTAAATAGATATAAGTGAAGCATGAGAGCTTAATTCTTTCTACAAAAGACCATGCTCTAATAAGTATAAGTGAAGCACAAGAGCATAACGGTTTTCCATGTGAAGAGAAACAGGCAGTCCAAACTTCAAATGATATAAGTGAAGCACATGAAGCATTCTATAAAGCCATACTCAAAAGATATAAGTGAAGTGCAATAAGCATTCTATAAATCAACCATGGACTATATCATACCAGCATGGTGCATAAAAGAAAAACGAAAACATATCACATGAACGAAACGAAAACGAAAACATACCAATACTTGTTGAAGAAAGATGGGATGCCTTCCAGGGCATCCCCCAGCTTAGATGCTTGAGTATCCTTGGATATTTACTTGGGGTGCCTTGGGCATCCCCAAGCTTGAACTCTTGCCTCTCCTCCTTCTCCTCATATCGAGACCTCCTCGATCTTTGAACACTTCATCCACACAAAACTTAACAGAAAACTGGTGAGATCCGTTAGCATAATAAAGCAAATCACTACTTTAAGTACTGTTGCAAACCCATTCATATTTTGTTTTTGCATTTTAGCTACTGTATTATAACTTCTCCATGGCTCATACCACCGATAGAATCGATAGTTTCATCAAAACAAGCAAAACAATGCATCAAAAACAGAATCTGTCAAAAACAGGACAGTGTCTGATCTTTGACCATACTTCTGTAACTCCAAAAATTCTGAAAAGTTCGGAAAAAATAAAAATTTTGCATAGAAGTACTGTGTAATTTTTTTAGGAACTTTTGACGTTCCAGTAAAAAATGTAAAATCACGCACTACAGCCAAAGTTTCTGTTTTTGCACCGCACATACCAACAAGCAATCTAATCATTCTAAAGGCAAATCTTGGCACATTATTTTTATAATACAATGGATTTGTACAAGGGGGTAATTATTTTTGTGAGAAACTTCATGAAAAATTCTACATTGTTTCCATGAGCATGAACACAAGTGTTCAAGGTCGACCCTCACTTCTCCAATGCATAACCTTCCAATCGCTTCTCTTTTTGAAAAAGGTTTTTAAGTTCCCCTTTATATATTTTTTTGTTTAAACTTTATAAAATCACTCAACAAAATATAATGACTCTCTAAAAGTTCCGCGTTGTCTCCCGGGCAGCGCTTTCTTTAAAGCCATTAAGCTAGGCATAAAGTGCTCAAGTAATGGATCCACCCGGATCCCAAGGTATATCAAAGCCAATTTTAATTAACAATGATTTGGCATTTAGTAGTGAGCACAAAGCAACATATATCATGCAATGATGAAGTCTAACTCTGTTCCTATGCATCGGCATGTCATAAAAGAACAATTCATGCACATCAAGTAAATGCCAATACATAGCATAAGCAGTTTCTTGCAATTTTATCGTGTTGGAAACATAGAGAGGCAGAGATGTAGTTCCTCTCTCATCATAATTGCAAGTAGGAGCAGCAAGCACATGCATATTATATTCATCAAAATTATCATGTGCAACGGTAAAAGGCAACCCATCAATATAATCCTTAATAAGCGCAAACTTCTCCGATATAGTGTAGTTGGGAGAATTCAAAATGATAATAGGACTATCATGTGTGGGTGCAATAGCAAAAATTTCATTCTCAACATAAGGAACTATAGCAAGTTCATCTCCATAAGCATAATTCGTATTGGCATCATGGCCACAAGCATAGCAATCATCAAGGTCATCAAAAAGGGATATTTCAAATGAATCAACGGGATCATAGTAATTATCATAGCATTCATCCTTCGGTAAGAATGAAGGGATATTAAACAATGTATGGGATAAAGAGTTACTCTCATTAGAAGGTGGGCACGGGTAGCTAATCCGCTCTTCCTCCTTTTGTTCTTCACTCTCCTCCTCATATTTTTCATCTAATGAGCTCACAATTTCATCAATTTCTTCTTCCATAGTTTCCTGCAAAATATTAGTCTCTTCTTGGACAGCGGAGACTTTCTCAATAAACTCATTAATATCGGAATTGTATTTATAATTCTCATAGCAATATTTAAGTATAGCAAAATTTTCAGGTCTATAAACTGAATCATCAAAATCTTCATACTTTTCAAACATAGATTCAATTTCATAAGCACCCTTGAAAGCAACAAATTCTTCTATTTGTTCCACATCATAGTAATCATATCTACCATTAGCATAAGAAGCTAAGGTTTCATTATCATTGAATTTGCATGAAAATGGAAGGTGTGGAGCCTTCATCCTAGAGCAACAAGTATAATCATATCTATGGCATAAATTCCAAGCATACCAATGCAACATATCAATTTGATCCCATAACAGTTTCCCTTCTTGTGTCAACCGATAATCCCTAAAGTATTCATGTTGATCCAATGTGTCTCCCATTATCATGTTGAATGGGGGTTTCTCAGGATTATCAAAGTAGTGTTTAATATTTTTCACGTAACGAGCATCGAGGGTTTTAGGAGGTTCCCCATCTCCATGAGTAGCAAGTACAACTAATTTTTTTGGTATTTCATGTTCCATATCCATAACTAAAGATAGAGAAAAACTTACAACAGCAAATAAAATCTACTTAGTGATAAAGGAAACAAGCACACACGAGAATATTCACCCCACATGCCAGAAAAAGGTCTTGATAACCCACAAGTATAGGGGATCGTTTGTAGCCTTTTTTCGATAAATAAGAGTGTCGAGCCCAACGAGGAGCTAAAGGCAGAACAAATATTCCCTCAAGTTCTATCGACCACCGATACAACTCTAGGCACATTTAGCGTTTGCTTTACCTAGAACAAGAACAAAACTAGAAGTACTTTGTAGGTGTGGATATGTTTGCAAGATAATAAAGAACGTGAAAATAAAAGTTAGGTGTTCTTTAAATATAGAAACAATTAAGTTTATTAAAACAAGTGTGGATTAGTGGTGGTAGGATTTGCGGAATTGTCCCTTAGCAATTGACTATGTTACTAGACCGATAGCAAGTTTTATGTGGGAGAGGCCACTGCTAGCATGTCATCCCTTACTTGGAATTCTATGCACTTATGATTGGAACTATTAGCAAGAATACGCAACTACTAATGTTCATTAAGGTAAAACCCAACCATAGCATTAAGATATATATTGGTCCCCCTTCAATCACGTATGCATCAATTTCTATGGTAGGCTAAAGCTGCTGTCACCCTTTCCCTCCAATGCATAGTCCTATCAACATACAACTACCTATGGTGTTATCCACACGCGCGATCATATGATGGGCACCAAAGGACAGCAACATAACCACAAGCAAATTAAACCAACCATAGCAATTCATACTTTTAACCCACATGGTGGGCCCATAACCCACAGTTCCACAGGATCGAAACCTAACTCTCCTATACATCCCTGTTTCCAAAGTTATTCCACCCGCTTGGCTTCGTACGAGATTCACGAGCCACCTTCCTAGTGATCTATTCTGGTGTCAGACACAATACTTATCCCCATTGCTCTGAACCCCCCTCTCACCCTCTGTTTCAGGCATCGAACGTTTGCCTACCCGCTTGATAATTCTCATGCCTACTTTTATTTCTCTCGATGTATTTCCTGAGTTCCAACTCGAGAGATACTTTCTGATATGTCCCCTGATCTATCTACCAGATAATCAACCTTGTAAGGTTCGTTCTTCCGAAGTTACCCCCTTATCCTTTCGTAAGTATGATGGAGATCCCGAAGAAAGGATGACGACTTCATCATGATGACCTGGCATAGAAATGAAGACATTAACGAAAGGGATCAACTTCTTCGAGAAGAGCAACCAAGACCGAGAGGACTCGTTAGAATTTCATAATCAAACCTTTTCCCCTTACTCCACATCTTAAATCTCGGGCGAGATTTCTTGTAGTTGAGGAGATTTGTAACACCCCGAGGATCATGCTACAGTAATCTCCCCCTAATGGTGGACATGCCATCATGATTACTATGCAAATTGCCACTTGTCCAAAATCAAAGTCAAATTCAAATTATAAGTGAAATAAAGAAGTTCACAAACATGAAAACAAGAATGTTCAAAGTGTTGCAAATAATACCTGGCTAATTGCCATGGTGAAACCAACATTTTTATAAAGTGTTTTAATGCCCTATACTAATTAAAATTGTCTAAAACAAATATTGAAATGCTTTTTAATTTATAAAAATACTAAACTATTTTATTTTAAACCTCAAACTAAATGTGGTAGTGGCATACCTAATGATACTATTTTAGGGGCTAGTATTATATTTTATAAGACAAAAAAATAAAATAAAACTAAAAAGAAAAACCATAAAGTTTTAAAAAGAAAAACAAAAAAAGAAAGGAAAACCCCCTTCCCTGTTCCCCTGGGCTCTAGCCCACCGAACAGGCCCAACAGCCCAGCCTGCCCCCTTCCCTTGTCGTCTACCTCCCTACAGGGGGGCAGACCGGGAGCGACCGAGCAATCCCCACCGAACCCGCTCGCCGACGAGGATAAGGCCTTCCCCGCTGCCTCGGTTCCCTCTCCCCCCTCTCCACTCCCCCTCGCTCTCAGCCTCTCTCCCCCCTCCTCCAGATCTGCCGCGCCGCGCCTGCCTAAGCGCGGCCGTCGCCACTCACCTCGCCCCACCGCGGCCACTGTCGTCCCCTGGCCCCGCTGTCGTGTCCAGGGCTTGCGTCGCGCTGCACTGCATTTGCTAGGCTCTGTACTCTAAGCACGGCACCCCCCCCCATAACGGCCGCGTCAAACCGATCCCCACCTCGGCTGCCATCGGCCATTCCCCGAGACCACAACGCCGTTCTGCACTCCCGACTCTCGACGGGCCTCCGTGCGCCCCCTCTGTGAGCACACACACCTCTCCCTCTTCCCTCTCTCCCCTGCCGCCCCGTAGCTTGCTCCCCCGTGTCGTCCCCGCCGTTGTCGAAGCTCCTCATCGCCTGGCCTTGACGTCGTCATGGCCACAGCCGCTGCGGCTGATAGGCGAGCACACCAGCGTGCTCAGCGAGCTCCCCGGAGCTGAGAGCCGCCACCATCTTCCCCTCTCGTGGCCCCTAGCATCGAGCCCGAGTTTGCCCGAACTCCATTGCCATGCGTTTGGACATCACCGTCAATTTAGGCTGTCCCCGGCGAAGCCATCTGCACCGACGGACGTGCCACTAACCTAGCTACCGAACGAGCCTAGCCACGAACCATATTTGTCATTTGCTGTTTTTTTAGAAATGAAAACTTTCCTTATCAAAGAGGGTCCGGGGGGATGCAAGAAAAAAGAAAGAGGGGGCCGCCCGGGGGCTGGAAGAGAAAAGATTCAGCCCGATTTGAGCCACCGTAGCGAAAATCCGGCAACCCCCCATGCGCACCGCCGCGTGTTTTGGTCATCGGCGTGACTCCGATCATCGTGCTGATGTGGGCGCCTCTGGGCCCCACCCCAGCATCGCTGCCACTGGGCCCCACGACCCAGTTGACCCGACCAAACCTATTGACTTGGCAGTCTGGGTCACCGACATGTGGCCCCCACGTTAATTAATCCATTTTTAATAAATAATTAAACTGTTAACTTAATCTGATAATTTAATTAGTCACTGACAAACCGGCCCATGCCCTAATTAAACTAATTTAGTTAAGCTAAACTGTTAAACTAATAGTGTGTGACAGCTGGGCCCTCCCTGGGCCCACCTTGACCAGTTAACAGGGACTGTTGACTATTGACTCAGGAGTCAACAGGTCCCACCCGTCTTACACATACATGTACTGCTGGGTACACTTCTGTGTACCATAGCAGTTTCTGTATTTAATATTTTGAATTAAATTAATTTCATAATTCTAGAATATTATTAAATCTTTGAAAATTAATAGTAAATAAACCGTAACTCGGATGAAAATAATTTATAATGAAAATCGATCAGAAAAATATGACGACTCCGAATATGCCATCCATTCATCTGTCAGATGCCCCTAGCAGAGCGAACATGGATCCATCCCCTCTGATTCATCTATCAGATGCCCCTAGCAGAGCGAACATGGATCCATCCCCTTTAATTCATCTGTCCGATAAATACCAAACGCTGGGAAAACATTCCCGGATGTTTTCCCTCTTCGTCTGCAACATGTAGAATTGTGTTAGGTCACCCCTAGCACCGCGTATTGCCGTGTCATACTTTGTGTACATTGTTTGCCCGTTATTTATTTGTTTCTCCCTCCTCTTTCTTCTCCGATTGACCCTACAACTGCTGCCGATGCCCCTATGATTGACTACGTCACCGACGACCCTTCTTCCTTTTCAGCAGAGCTTCCAGGCAAGCAAAACCCCCTTCATCATTCTGATATCGCCCATTTCTTTCCCTCTCATGCTTGCATTAGAAATGCTACTGCTTTTGTATGATCCTATTCTGATGCATAGCCTGATTTTGTAACCTGCTATTGTACCTTACCTACTTATCCTAAACTGCTTAGTATAGGTTGGTTAGTGATCCACCAAAGACCCCTCACCTTGTCCCAGTTGCCCCCGCTTGATGACCGATGACTCGATCAACGTGATCGACATCCAGGGCCCGACACAGCACACATCACCCCCTCTTAGTTGCCCGACTTTGCAGAGCTACTATCGAGTGCCGAGGGTGATACCTCATAACGAACTCCTGATGATAACTCTGTAGTGTAGCTATTTGGTCGTGGTCATCGAGGGTGATTCCTCCTTCACCACTTCTGATAACGACTCTGTCGTGCAACCCCTCAAGTGTGGACCATCGAGGGTGATTCCTCCAAGTCCTCCTTGATGGTTACATCGAGTAGGGATCCTTCGAGGGTGATTCCTCAGATTCCCCCTTGATGTTATGGACCATCGAGTAGAAATCCATCGAGAGTGATTCCTCGGATTTCCCCCTTCATGATTATAAACACACGGATACTTTGACTTTACCCCAGAACCATGTTAAAGACGGGTCGGCCCCGAGGGGTACCCGCGAGAGTTACTGTTACTACAAGACTGGAGGGACAGGCGGTACCACCCCGGTAGAGGTGGACCTGAGTTCCCGACAGTCTCTTGCGAGTCGGGTTGACCATGAGGGTGCCTGCGAGTTGATGTGTAGTCGGGTTGACCTGGAGGGTGCCCGCGAGATTCTACGTGGCACGGTCGGGCATTCCGGGCCCTTGCCGTTGAAAGCACAAGTGCTCCCTGGGTGATTTTGGTAATTAATGTCAACATATCTCTTGTTGGACTAATATCTTCATCTAGTATATTTCAGAAAGTTCAACAATGGCGTGGCATGAACAAGTGGATGTGGAACCCCTTCAAGATACTAAGGACAAAGATTGGCAAAATCTCAAGACTCTTCATTTCTATTTTAGTGATCCGAGATCACATTGAGTCCATAGGAAAAGCCAATACTATTAAGGGATTTTTATTTCTGTGCCCCTGGTTCGTTAGTTCTACTCATTCATCCCCACGCTCTTAACTTTTGCTCACTTTTCCCCACTCCCTTGCCTGAAACCCTCAAAACTGGTCACAGCGGACGTTGTCGTCGAGTCAATGGCTTGACCGTTAACTCTGACGAGTGGGGCCGCGTAGGGCCGAGTCCACATTTTGACCGTTACATGCTAACGAGTGGGGCCGCAAAACTGACACTCACTGTAACCTGAATCAGATCGAGTCGCTTTCGCGCCGCCCCCTTCGCCGCCGTCGTGCCGCCTCTGCCGCTGTCGTGCCGCCTCCGCTGCATTTACCCTCTCTCCCCATCTAGGATTAGGAAGCGATGTCGGGGGAGCACCTCGTCCGGCCCATCGACCGTGGAGATGATTGGGTCGAATCAGAGGTGGATAATTCATGGATTCCACTTGGGTAAGCATCCTTTTCCTCTCGAATTGATTAGGAGATCTGTAAATTAGGCTGTATTTGACCACCGTTGGCGTGAATCAGTGCAATTTTTTTGAAAATTTTCAGCCTAACTGCGCCCTTTATTTCAATCGAATAGGGTTGATCCTGCACTTGCTTTTCGGCTGGCGGTTAGAATGGAAACTAGCGGGCTGCGTGGAACTAAACCATATCTAATTTCTGGATTTTTCTATCTAAAAGTGGTAGAAACCAGCGTTTCGTTCACAGATTTCCACGAGGCACTCTGTTGTGAGTATCCGTGGAGCCCTGCCGATGCTGTTGAACTGAGATATTTCGACAGTACCGAGCAGAGATTTGTCCGATTAACTTGTGATGAGCATCTGGGATTGCTATTTAGTTTGAATGCTGACAGCCGTTTCGGTAAAATCCATATCGGTGTGCTTCAGCCACGCAAACAACATATCCCGAAGGGGAAGGGTGTTCAGACATCATCTGTCTCTGCTAATAGCGAGCGTCCTCGTACTTCTTGTAGGTCGAGACCAAGTAAACCTAGTGGTTCTGAAAGCCACAACATGTCGGCTGCCGCTTATTCTGCCACTTCTCCTCTCCCTTCTGCACCCGATGTAGAAGTAGATGCAGAGCCTGACGAGGAAGTGCCTCGACATGATGATGAGGATGAGACTCTATTCCCTGAACTGGTAGATAGAGTCAGTCAACAAGCAATGGAAGATGAATATCCAGAGGAGCCTAGCAGCCGTGCTAGATTTGATGACACTGACGATGAAGAGAGGGAGGAGAACATCGACTCCTTAGTTTTACAAGAATATGATGGTGAGGACATGCCAACAATTGAGTGGAACAGGGAGAATCCTTAGCTTACTCCAGGAACCGTATTCGAATCGATGGTGGACTGTCGTAATGCAGTGACTACATATTGCATTCTCACTGAAAACTCCTATGAGGTTGATAGGAGTGAGCCAAGAATATTCACTGTTCATTGCCCTTATGATAGGTGTAGGTGGAGGTTGCATGCATCCACTATGCTAAAGAGCAAATTGATTCATGTATTACAACTGAATCTTTTTTTCAGATTATTTATCCATTCTATATTCAAATCATGTGTATTGTTTCTTAATTGTATTTGACATCATTTTTCATTTTGTTTCAGATAAAAAAAAACCACACGGGCACACTTGCCCACCTGGAGGGGGAGGGGGAAAGGACAAATCAAAGCTTGCAAAGACTAGGTGGGTGGCAGATGCAATCTTGGATTGGGTGAGGGAAACACCAACAATTGGTCCAACAGCACTCCATGGGAAGCTATTTGAGAAGTACAAGATTGATATACCTTACATGAGGATTTTCTATGCTAAGGAAAGGGCTCTTGATAGGATTAATGGTCCATGGAATGAGAGTTTTCAGTTGCTTTACACCTTCAAAGCTGAAGTGGAGACGGCTAGTCCAGGGAGTGTTGTAGAGATTGACAAGCATACAGTTCAGTACAAATTAAAAGGGAAGACAGTGGAGAAGGAGTGCTTCAGGAGGGCTTTTGTTTGTTTCAAGGCTTGCTGGCAGGGGTTTCTGAATGGTTGTAGGCCCTATTTGGCTGTCGATGCAACTGCTTTGAATGGAAGATGGAGAGGCCAGCTAGCAGCAGCTTCTACAGTTGATGGACACAACTGCCTATTCCCAGTTGCATTTGGTGTGTTGGAGGCAGAGTTCGAGGAGAGTTGGGTCTGGTTTCTGCAGCAGTTGCGCAACATTATAGGTACACCCTCATGTTTTGTTATACACACAGATGCTTGCAAGGGTTTAGAGAGTGCAGTAGAAATTATATTCCCTGGAGTGGAACATACACTACTGCAGGATGCTGCTAACGCGACACTACGATCAGAGACCCTTTGACGAAACTGTGTGCGATGCATTAATCGCAAACGGTGATGTAAAAAACCCGTCAAAAAAGACGCAAAACGTTTGCGATGAATGATACATCAAACACGGTTCAGATTTTAGTTGCGTGTGCGATGCTGTGCATACGGTTGATCCATACGAACTGTTTGCGATGAGACAGAACAACAGAAACGGGCAGCCAAATCAAGGTGTGTGCGATATACGGCATACAGTTCGCTCCGATGAACCATTTGCGATGATCGAGGTGAACACAAACGATTCAGCGTAACAAGATGTGTGTGATACCCGGCAAACAGGTCGGTAATCAGAATTGTGTGCGATCATTATAGATAGCCCATACGGTCTTTTTTTGTGAATTGTGTTCTCGTCAGGGCACACAGTTCAACAAACCAACCTGTGGGCGATAATGTAGAAGATCTCTATCGAATATGTATTACTAACCGTATACAATGAGATTGACAGGATAAACAGAGATAACAAATTAATATGAGCGAACGGAAACAGAGATATATACAGTCTGCTTAATTTAGTCCTTCTTCTTCTTGTTGTTGTTGTTGGATGGCCCCATGACATCGTCTTGGCGAGGACGCTTCTTGCCGCTGACCGTTGGCTTTTCATCGCCGCCGCCATCGTCATCGTCGTTGCTGTCGTCATCGTCCTCCTCCTCGTTCGACCATTCCTCCTCATCATCATCGTCGTCCTCTTCTTCGTCCTCCGACGGCTCCTCGTCCGTCTGGTTGTCGTCTAACGACTCCGGAGGTGGCGTCCCTTCCATGATCCAGATATAATCAAGGTCTGGGCTCAACGCCGGACTCATGGAAGACGAGCGGGATGATTCCGATGTTTACCTATCATCGGGCGCCAGACTGCTGGCCGAACTGTCGTCCTTGCTGTCGCTCGACATGGCTGCAGAGTGTGTGCCAGTGTGTAGCACGGCTTGCCGGGGACGATGAGGATGGTGGACACTTAAGCGGGGTATGCAGAGAAGAGGAAATGCCAATTGAAGCGGGGGTTGACGTATTATCTAACCGCTGATATAATCAACCACAATTATTTGTACCCAGTCGCTCCAAATTCCCGGGGTTGCGCAGGACTCCTATTGGCTATTTGGCTGGTTTCTTTTTTCAGGACAAAAACAAGGAACGAGTTTAGGGATTATGCACCGGTACCAGTACGAACGGAGTAGGACAGTTGGCAAGCAATACATTGAGCTCTTCTTATTGATAAAGCCAGTAATAATCAAACTACAAAGGAAAAGAAAAAAAGACAAAGGAAAATATCTGCACGAATCTTCGCGTAACATCAATGGCATAGGACCTAGATGTGCATTACTTAGAGCACATCTAGACGTGCTTTAGCAATATTGTCAAACAAAACCCCTAATCATCATTGCAAACAGCGCATAGAACATGGCTAATGCGACAAACACAACTACACATGCTAGTTCCTTCTTCTCTCTTGCTTTCATCTGTTGCCTCTGATTGATTCTTTCTTGCTTCATCGTACTGATTGTACATTCCAGATCAGCCAGTTTCTTCTTCAGCTTTACGTTATCTTCTGCGAGCTTGGTGATAACACTCCGAGCCCTGCCATGCCATTCTTCATCCAGCCAGTTAACAAAGGCACAAGCCTCATATCCCTGCCAATGTTAAATAGTATTCAGGATGAGCGGTGTCATTAACTCAAGTAAAATGATGAACTTAGCACTAACCTCTAAGGGGCAACTGAGAATCCGCCTGCCAATGTCGAATCCCTCCGTGCATACACGTCGAGCGGGAGTGTGCCCATGCACACAACTCAGCTTTTGGTACTTCTCGGTGTCGCAAAACTCAGAGTCGAACTCGTGTTGCAGGAGTCTGGAGTCATGCTCCGGATTCGGCGGCAGATCGCTTTCCTGGGGGGGGGGGGGTTTATTCAGGACGTATTCAGCAAGGAGCTACTTTGGACATGCTAAAAAAGATCGGGATAGATTGGAACCTGACAGGATGATTCGGATCCGTAGTACACCTGCCTTCTGATGACCTTAGGCAAGTGCTTGGCGGCGACCGCCGTCGTGGCGGCGATACGAGCAGGAGCAGCCGCACCAAAACCATCAGCACCACTCTTCCGCATTCCCCCAATGTCAGCGCCACGCGAGGGAATTTGGAGGCTATGTAGGGATTTGGGGGAAATGGGGAAACTGTGGGGATAAGCTAACGGTCGGGAACTACTTATGGCACTATATGTTGTATATGGCACACTGTTTATACATGTCGTTTGTGTTAGGTATTACAACGTCACATACAATTTCCGCCCCAAACCGTGTGAGAAGACAACGTAGGTGAGACACGGTTGCCGTTACATAACCATATGTGATGTACTACCCTGTACATATAATTGAGTTACAGTGATACCATGTAAACAACCGCTCTGCGGATATCCGTAAAAAAAATAGCCGCTCTGCATATAGAGATGGCGGCGGCGGCCTAGGTAGCGGCTACCGGAGAAGAGGTCAATCCTCGGTCGGTGGGCGGTGGCGGTGTCATAGGAGGTCAATCCTCGGTCTGCGGTGGGAGATAGGAGGAGCTCAACCATCGAGGTCGGCGGCGGCGTGATTCGAGCACATCCATTGTGGTCGATGGCGGGATAGTGGAGGTCGAACTTCACGCGGCAGACGCACTAAGCTTTGCTCCTCGACCCTGCTGTCTCGGCGTGCCGCCGCATCGTGCTTCTCTGTCTGTTGGGTGGAGGTTACCGCGCGGCTAATTAATTAAGGTATTCTTTTCGTGAGTGGCTTAATTAAGGTATTCAATTCCTAAGGGTAGTGTTGTAGTAGTACTCTGCATGTAAATTGACTGGCCATTAATTTTTGTCATTGCACGTCTGGATAACAATATGGAGCGCCCTCAGTAATTATGAAAATAAAACCTTGTGATTTCTGCACGCATCTTTGGGCAGCAGTTAATCCGTGTATTAATGTTGTTGTTTTGTTTTTAATTACCATTCATGTGGTGCAGATGGAATGATCTTGATGGATGAAGGATCGGAAAACCGCAGATTTTATCAGTGGCATGACAGAGTTCATGAATTTGACTGAAACTACAAAGAGGAGAATTGGTGATGCGGATTACATCCTGTGTCCATGTACTGATTGTGCCAATACAGAGTCACATGAAGTTGCAGATGCCCAGTGGCACTTAGTCTCTCGGGGATTCATGGATGGATATACACGTTGGACCAGACATGGTGAAGAGGAGGTCATGGATGAAGATACCCAGGGCTGCGAGATGCCAAACCCCGATCAGTGTCACATGGATGTTGAATCTAACATCAGGGCAGAGGCGTCAAGCTACCAATGGAACACCAGAAAGCCGAAACGCCCACTGGAAAACCAAGACGTCGACACAGATGACGACGATCTTGATATGCCAGATTTTGCTGCTATGATTGCAGATTTCAAGGGCCCAAAAAAGGATATGATTGGGTACAAGGATCTGCCAACCATTGATGCAGACTCCAAGAAAGAATTGTATCCAGGTTGCAAAAAGAAATATTCCAGGTTGAGTGCCACCCTGGCGCTTCTCAGATTTATAGCAGCAAACGGTCTATCAAACAAGGGCTTCACAGAGATGTTAGGTCTTTTCAAAGAAATTCTTCCAGAAGATAATGTGCTCCCCAGAAGCACGAATGAAGCAAAGAAAATTGTTTGCCCTTTGGAACTTGAAGTACAAAAGATACACGCTTGTGTGAATGATTGTATATTCTACCGTGGTGGGTACAAAGATTTGCGTGCATGTCCCACATGCAAGCATGCACGATATAAGCGCAGGAGAGCAAAGGACAAGCACAAATTGGATGACGAGATCAAGACCGGAATCCTGATCAAGGTTATTTGGTACTTGCCTTTAATTCCAAGGTTGAGGCGTTTGTTTGCAAACCCTAGAGAGGCAAAGAGGTTGCGGTGGCATCATGATGAGCGAATTGCGGATAAGTATATGAGGCACCCGAAAGATGGGGCTCAGTGGGAATTAATCAACAACAAATTTGAAGACTTTGCCAAGGATCCTAGAAGTATAAGGCTCGGGGAGTGTACTGACGGGATGAATCCTTTTGGCGATATGAGCACCAACCACAGCACATGGCCGGTGCTTCTGTGCATATATAACCTAGCTCCTTGGTTGTGTATGAAGAAAAAATACATTATGATGTCAATGATTATCCAAGGCCCGAAGCAACCTGGAAATGACATCGACATTTACTTTCAGCTACTGGTAGAAGAACTGCTGATAGTGTGGATAGATGCACCTGCTGTAAAATGTTATGATGCTTACAGAAAGGAGATTTTTGATCTACATGTGATGCTGGTGCACACCATTCAAGATATGCCAGCATTAGCCAACACATCGGGGTAGAAAACAAAGGGAGATGTAGGGTGTGTCACATGCATGGATAGGACAGCTAGCAGAAGACTTCCCAAGTCACACAAAACCGTGTATTTGCGTCATCGTAGGTTCTTATGGAAAAATCACCCATACCGAAAGATGAAAGCTGAATTTGATGGTACGGTAGAGGTAGGTGTGGGCCCAAGACCCTATGATGGGGAGGTGGTCCACAACATGGCTAAACAAATTAATGTTGTGCTTGGCAAGAATCACCCTTTGACGGTGAAACAAACACCCAAGGGTCAAGTGTTTAAGAAGAAATCAGTGTTCTGGAAATTACCTTACTGGGAGATTCTACGTGTACGTCACTGCATCGATGTCATGCACGTAGAGAAGAACATATGTGAAAGCATCCTTGGTACTCTGCTCAAGAATAAAGGTAAAAGAAAGGATGGTGAGGGTTCACGGCTCGATATGCTTGCTGTTCAATCAAAACGCAAGAGTGAAGCAGAAGATGATGACAAATTCATCAAAGCTCGCCAGAGTTACAATTTCAGTACAAAAGAAGCAACACAGTTCTTCAACTATTTGTTGTCAGTTAAGACACCCTCTTCCTACTCCGTAAACATCAGAAGTCTCGTGGATGTGAGCTCAGGTAAAATGAAGGTGGGACACATGAAGTCACATGATTGCCACATAATGTTGACACAAATCCTCCCGGTGGCCATCAGGAATCTCATGGACAAAGATATAAGAAACACACTCATTGAGCTTTGTGATTTCTTCAACCAACTATGGCAGAAAGTTGTAGATCCTGAAGAGTTGGATCATATGCAAGATGATATTGTAAGAATATTGTCCACCCTAGAGATGTTTTTCCCACCGTCATTCTTTGATATCATGGTCTATCTCACTGTGCACCTTGTCGACGAGATAAAGTATTGTGGTCCTGTGTTTCTTCGCAACATGTATCCCTTCGAGCGGTTCATGGGAATACTGAAGCGCTTTTGTTGGAACCGAAACCATCCAGAGGCAAGCATCCTACAAGGTTATACCGCGGAGGAGGTGGTTGAGTTTTGCACCGAATACATGAAACAAAGACCTATAGGTTTGCCCCTCTCTCGCAACGAGGGAAGGCTGAAAGGTAAGCCGGTCCTTGCTGGCACACAAATGGCTGCACCCGGAGAATTGGCAGAGAAAGCCCATTTGACGGTACTGCTTAACAGCCCAGTTCTCAGCGCTTATGCCGAAGAACACTTGGCAGAGATACGCCGAAGCTTCTTACCAATGGTGCCTTCATCATATGTGGAGATGAAGGAGCACTCTAAGAACTACACCGAATGGCTGAAGAATCGTTTGGCACAAGGATCCATCGATGACATTGCTACGTGGTTGGCACAAAAGCCATCACCTACGGTGTTGACGTACCAAGCATATGACATAAATGGATACACGTTCTACACTGAGGAACGTGATCAGAAGACCTCATATCAGAACAGCTCTGTTCGAATAGAATGCATGACTGTAGATGAAGCTGATAAAAGGGTATACTATGGAACCATCAAAGAGATTTGGGAGCTTGACTATGTGAAAGTTAAGGTGGCATTATTCAGGTGCGTATGGATCCCTCTTGGTCATGTAAAGGTTGATGATTACAGGAAGACCTGTGTTAACAGGACAACGATGGCATATCATGCGGACCCGTTCATTCTTGCCAGCGATGCTACCCAGATTTTCTTTGTGGAAGACCCCTTGCATAAGAATTGCCATGTAGTGATGCATGGGAAGAGGAGGGTACTGGGTGTCGAGGATGTTGCCGATGAGGACGAGTACGATGAATTTGCTGAGTTGCCAGCCAAGGGATCACGCACCCGTGTAACAGAGCAGCGTAAAATCATCAGAAAACCCAAGTTCATTCGGGGTCAACGTAATGATCCCAGTTCCCCCATGTACATGGTAATTAAGCCGTAAGACTAGTCTTTATGCCTACCCTGCAACTTAATTCGTTCAATTTAGAACTGTCGCGTGTACTGAATTTGTGAGTTATGCCCGGTTTTCTGTTGATGTAAGAACCGTTAATATGTTGACCTTGATATGCTGTCAGCTCAGGCAATGAATATGAATTGTTTTTTGTTATTATTATTATTATATCATAGAGGTAGCACAATCAATTGATCTCACTACAGTATGTGTGAACAAAAATATGCAATCTGGTTTGCGAATAGCACATGGTTTGTTGATGAAAGTCGTGTGCCGACCAAACCCCGCCCGCGATCTGAGTCGTGCTTTCTGATTGGCCAGAACCCAAATCCCACGGATCGTATGTCTGCACCGTTGGATGCTCCTTGATTGAACGACGATCCTCATCCCTTTCGACAGCACATGCATTTCCGGTTCATGTAAATGTTTTCAAATACCACACGGTTCACTCATGAAAGCCGTGTGCCTACCAAACCGTGGCCGATGCCCCCCCCATGCAACATGCGCGATCTGAGTCATGCGTTCTGATTGGCCAGAACCCAAACCCCACGAATCGTACGTCTGCACCGTTGGATGCTCCTTGATCGAACGGCGATCCTCATCCCTTTCGACAGCACATGCAGTTCCGGTTGTAATTTTATTTTTATGCACAAAATGCACGTTAAACTCAAAAAATATCTTAAATATAGCTAACGATACCTGAAATGCGCCAGAAAATCAAACCTGTGGTATAATGGTGATTGCGTACCATGGAAATTTTTATGAGGCCAAACGATGAAGTCACCGGCCACTGGAGTTTGAATTGACACGTCTCCTTTTGGAAACCATGATCCTTGAGATGCTCCGGTTTGGAAGGAGCGATCATCAAAACTTGTGCCAAACTTTACCAATTTTTTTCCACGGGGTCGTGAGAGCACGCCACGAGCACACATCGATTTTGATGATGTCCGGACTCCATCTAAATTTCCTGTGATTAAAATACCAACTAGGCCTACGCCAGTGGCCGCACCTCGCGGCCGAAATGTTTGAAACTTCTCGCTGCTTCTCAAACAAACGGATGAAAACTCGCAAAGCGATGCACAGATGATTTGTACACCTTCTTTGCTAGGCTGATCGTAATGGGAGTATCATAGCTAGTATCATGCATGCCAACTAGGCAATTCTGATGAGCTGTCATAGAATTAAATGAAGAAAGAGAGGGTTAAGTATCATATCATGATACCGTGTCATAATAAATGCTATGCTACTATGTGTCATGCATGACAATAAATAAAATACTACATGATACTAACTTATGATACTATGCGCGCATTACGGAGGTAGTATCATATACTAGTATCATATGCATGATACTAGTATATGATACTCTCCATTAGGCTGCTTCCAATGCATTGGTGCTTACATGAGGTGCTAAGCATATTAAATACTTTAGCAACTAAAGACCCCAATGCATAGGTGCTTAACTTGTTGGTGCTAAGTATCCTTCATTTAATGGTTTTGCAACTAAAGTTTTTCATGCATTGGTGGGATTCTTCCATTTAAGTGTATTGCCTAGCTAGGTTCTCGCGCTTGGCATTGTTTTTTTCCTAGGGTCACCACACTCATCTCTCACCTCTTAATTACCTTGCCACATCAGATTTTTTGCCTACATGGCAGCCTTAGCACCTGTACAAGGTGGAGCATTGGGAGGGTTAGACTAGTCACAATGGGTATAGTAACTTAGACTAGTAACATGCATATGTTACTAGTCTATGTTACTACCTCTATAGTGGGGAGTAACATATGTGTGGTGTCATGCAACACTTCATTTATTAGGTTGTAGACTCATCTTGTCTTGGTATGTGTGATGTTACAGTAACTAGCTATGTTACCACATGACTCTCTTTCCTCATTAATTACTTACCACATCATCTGTTTTCCCTAGAGATGTGTGATGTTACCACCTATGTTACCCCCACTGTGGGTAGTCTTACAAGCATCCTTATCATATACTAGTATCATGCATATGATACTATAGTATATGATACTACCTCCGTAATGCGCGCATAGTATCATAAGTTAGTATCTTAGGTTGCCTTATTAATTGCCATGCATGACACAAAGTAGTACAACATTTAATATGATACGGTATCATGATATGATACCACACCCTCTCTTTCCTCATTTAACTGTGTGCCACTACATCATCCAAAAAGTCTAGTTGGCATGCATGATACCGCTTATGATAATCCCATTACGACGAGCCTTAGGGTGGCCATATAGTGGGGGTATCATAGCCGGTAGCATGCACTCGGGAATAGCAAATATGATGATGTGGCAAAGAAGTAACATAGGTAGATACCGTAACATAATAAATATGGTATACTACTTTGTGTCATGCATGGCCATAAATACGGTCATCTATGATACTACTCTATGATACTATATGCACTATGAAGGTATGTACGTAGTATCATACACTAGTATCATAGGCATGATACTATAGTATATGATACTCCCCACTATAAGGCTGGCCATAGTGGTGATATCATAGCCGATATCATGCACTCGAAAATAGCAAGTATGCTGATGTGGAAAAGAATTAAATAAGATAGGGAGGGTTAGAGTAACATATAGCTAGGTAGATACCGTATCATGTTAAATGCGATGCTAATTTGTGTCATGCATGGCAATAAATATGATCATCTATGATACTACTCTATTATACTATGCACTATAATTAAAGGTAGTATCACACACTAGTATCATATATATATATATATATATATATATATATATATATATATATATATATATATATATATATATATGCATGATACTAGTATATATGACACTAGTATATATGACACTCTCCACTATGAGTAGCCTAAGTATAGCCTATAACTAAAACACCCACATGTAGTTGCAGTAGGGTTTTTGACTTTAATTATATGCACTAAAATGCAAGGTAAGGGCAACGATTAACTTAAACATATATAGCAGAGACGAGACCTGAAATGGGCCGGAAAATCAAACCAAGGGTATATCCGCGATTGTTTACCATGATTTTTTTTTTCGAGGCGGAACGATGCAGTAACTGACGATTTGGAGTCCGAAGTGCCGCGTCTCCTTTTGGAAACTATGATCCTTCTTGTGCGATGCTCTGGTATGGAAGGTGCGAGCACCAAAACTTATGCCAAACTTTACCAAATTTTTTCCATGCGATCGTGAGAGCACGCCACAGTGACACAATGATTTTCGTTATTTTCCGGACTCTATATGCATTTCCTGAAATTAAAATACCAACAAGGCCTACGCCTCTGGCCGCACCCTGCGGCCGAACTGTTTGAAGTTTTTTCCCGTTTCTCGGACAATGAATGAAAACTCGCAAAGTGACACACAAATGATCTTGCTAACACCCACGTGTATTTGCGACTATATATATATACAAATGAGATCTTTTTTTTTTGCATATTCAAAGTTTGAGATTGCTAGCCAGGCCTGCAGCCTGGTAAAATGTACCAGAAAATCGAACCATAGGGTACAATCGTGATTTCTTACCGTGGAAAAAAAAATTGAAGGCGAAACGATGAACTCATGTTTTCATTCAAACAAAAATATGCTGTTAGTTAATGTAAATGTTTTCAAATAGCACACGGTTCAATCACGAAAGACGTGTGCCCACTAAACCCTGGCCGATGCCCCTCCCTGCCACGCGAGCGATATGAGTCGTATGTTCTGATTGGCCAGAACCCAAACCCCACCGATCGTACGTCTGCACCGTTGGATGCTCCCAGATCGAACGTCAGTCCTCATCCCTTTCGACAGGAAATGCAGTAAGGCTAGGATTTGATTTATATGCCCAAATGCATGGTAAATGCCAAAAAATGTCTTAAATATAGCACACGAGACCTGAAATGCGCCAGCAAATCAAACCCGTGGTATAATGGTGATTGATTAACGTGGGAAAAATTTAGAGGTGAAACGATGAACTCACGTCTTCATTTCAAAATTAGTACGTCTTCATTTCAAACAAAATTTTTCTCTTTGTGCACACGAGCGCTTAGAGGCAACCGTTTGCATAGGCCTTTCCACGCGGCGACCGGGGATATTTTTCACCCTTTTCACCTAGGCCGCCAACACCCCCCACCGCCCGCCCGCGTTTCACTCAACTAGTCCACCCAATCTCCATCGCCAGCTCCCCCCTCCCCCAGATCCACAGCAGAACACTTTCCGGCGCCGGCGTGCTCACCCCGGTCGTGTGCCCGCTCTTCGGCGGCAAGCCTACCTCCACTGCCGTTCCCAACACGCGGCTGCCCGCGCCTCGCCGTCTTCATTTGCTCGCCAGCCACCCTCGAGCATATCGATCCTGTAACCCTCGCCTCTCCTATGGTCCGGCTGGGTTTGCATTAAGAAGCCTGTTAGTTACTGCTCTCCATCGCGGTGAGGCATATTTCCTCACAATCCCTCTTCCTATTTTGTTCCGTATGTTCCCAAATTGGCTATAAAATAACGGAGAGCGTATATATGTTCATTATCTACCTTCCTAACTAGTACATATAAGTTGTATTTGTTCCAATAAGTTACTACCGATTTACAGATCGCGGGCGCCCGAGTCACACCAACTTAACAGATAAGCCGTACATTTTCTAAATTATTGCATGACATGTTTAGACAGCTTCATACCAAGTTTTTAGTTTTATGCTTATCCTCCTTTCCTGAGTTTTGCATGTGTTCTCTGTAGATGCCGAGTAGCAGCGATAGCACTCATGCTTCAGGCGATGTATCTTCATTTGATTCCGACAACCCTAGGTCTTCAGCAGATGGTGAGGGATCAAGTAATCTTGAACGGGATAGAGCTGCAGCAATTACCCTTCCAGTCAGGACATGGAGGAAAGCTCCAAGGAAGCCCACACACCAGCCTAAAGGTATATATGAAGTAACCGAGATCGATTTAAAGTCTTGGGCTCTAACTAAACCAGATAAAGCACACACGAGGTTCAGGAGTGTGTGTGGATTTGTTGGCAGGGCAAGGCTCAACATTAATCTACCGGGGTTTCGGAAGGCTGACACAGAAACACAGCGAAGGATATTCCGGGAGATCATGGATCAGTTCAACGTTCCATAGCAGTGGAGAATGCAGGTGGAACACGCTGCACTGAAGAAGGCTAGGGATGCTTGGAGAAACTGGAAGCACGTGCTGTACAAGAAGTACTTGAGTGAAGGCAAGGACCCAATCCCCGCATACCCCCAAATTACAAAGGCAGACTGGGTAGAATTCAAAAGGGTCAGGGCAACTAAAGAGTTTGCTGACAAGAGTGCGAAGCAATCGGAACTTCAGAAGAAGAACATCCACCTCCACCGTACGGGTGTGGCAGGATACTACGGCATGAAACCGATATGGGACCAGGAGGACAAAGAAGCAGTTGCGACGGGTGGGCAACCGGCCTTTAGTGAAATCAGGGGTGAACGCGCCAGAGACTACTTGCGGGCACGTGCAAGGAGGCGTGATGACGGAACTTATTACTTTGAAAACTCATGTGACGAAGAACTGTATCAAGTGATGTTAGAGGCTTCCAAGATCCCTGGAAGGTTCTACAGGAACTCAGGGCCATGTGACATTCTGTTTGATGCTCTGGAAACAAGAGAGCCCCCTGGCTGTGCAAGGGGTATAGGTGTTAATGTCCCGCACAAGAGGGCTTTCACACTCAGCAAAGAAGAGAGGCTCATGATGAAAAAAGCAAGGAGTGAAATGAAGCAGAATGATCTATATGAAAGGTTGAGGAAGGACATGTATCCAACTGTTCGAAAGGATATTGAGGAGTCAATGATGATGCAGAAGACTATAACACTGACAGATAGCCAGCAGATGGGAGGGGAGGCGGGCATGGAGGATGCTGCTTATTGCGCGACAACACCGCACAAGAGTAGCTGTGCATCAGCTAACCCCAGCGACACTGAGACTGCAGCTGCTCATGATGATGCTTTATCTAATCTATCTGGAATGAAAGACAGACTGAAGGGCATGCTTACACATTATGAAGGTACATTAAAATCTGCAACAACCTGGATTTGCCCACCCTTCTTGGAAGAGGGCCTCTTGTTGGACAATGTGCCATTGAAGCCGGGCTGTGTGAAGTGCTACGTGACTGAAGTAAAGCCTGGATTCAATGAATTTGCCCTGAAGAATGTCCTAGGAGACTTTGATGAGCAAATGACCTTGGGAGAAACACTGTTACATCACATCCAGTGGCCATGAAAGGAAATAGAGTTCATCGATGAGATCCCTGAAGCCCCGCCAAGAGCAACCAATGTCGCCCCTCAACTGGTGACGCTCTCCTTGCCACAGCAGCTCTCGCGTGCTTCCCCCAAAGAACCTAATACTCGTAATCCGACGCTGATGCATCAACCTGTGATCAGCCGACCCGACTTTGTGCCGTACATGCCATGTCATCCTTCGCCCCAGAGCAGCCAGTGGCAAGGCCTACAACTGCTGAAGATGCACCACCGGTTCAGATGCCGGCCGCTGAAGCAGCGGTGGGAGACCCAGCTGCAGCACATGCTCAGCAGACCAACCTGGTGGAACGGACTGCAAAGCAGTCTGATGCTTCGGAACTGCCTGCTAAGAAGTCTGTAGGTCCAGAACCGACTGCTCATTAGTCCGTCGGTCCGCAGTCGCCTGATCAACATACCAATGCGTCAGCACTTCCTGCTCAGCAAACCAACACGTTGGCACGGCCTCCTCAGCACACCGACAAGTAGGCACCACCTGCGCAGAAACCCGACATAGCTTCAACGCATGGTCAGCAGTGCGATGCCTCTGCTCCTACATCCCAGCAGTCCATCACAGCAGCACCGCCAGCTCAACGGTTCGGCATAGATAAACCGTCTGCTAAGCAGTCCGTCGAAGTTTCATCGTCTGCTCAGCAGTCTACCTTGCAGCCAACCAGACATTCTGTCAGAAATGCTTCAAGTACCAAGAATGAAGCGGCCAAAAAGGCTGCACCCGCGAGGAAGCGCGGCGGGAGAGCGAAGAGGAAAGAGAACGATTGCCTCTTACTTAAAGCACTCATCGCCCAGAACCAAATTAACAGCAGGTTGTTCGAATCGGGGAGTAATATTATTTCTGACGGCATGGATGATGAAGAAGTAGATTTGTGGCTTGCTAAAAGTAAAGCAGACGTACTTGAAGCACGCAATTATGTCCATGGCCAGCCATTTCTTGTTGGCGAATACTTTGATGAGTGCAGCTCCAGTTGCCGCGAGTTACATGAATATTGCATGGATCAAATGTCAGCAGGTCATCATGGTTTGCTAGTCCGCTACAACAGAGATCATTTCTGACACGATGCTGGTTCCATCAATGTGAGTTTCGAGGACTTACATCTCTTCTTCAACTTCAACGAGCTCGATGCCACTCTTGTTAGATGCCTGATTTTGTAAGTACTTAACAAACTCTGATCAACTTCTCCCTACAAGGCTGTAAATGATAAATAGCTAACTGCATTTTATTCCTCTGAGGGGATTGAACGCGTAGAGAAGAAAAAGGGAGAGTGTGTATTTCATAGATCCTGCATTAGCAAATGGCACAACATTAGATGGTAAGGACCGACGGGACTGGGCCATTAACACGGTCGTTCGTATCTTCGAAAACACGTCCCATGCAGAATCATTTCTCTGGCCATATCATGAACGGTAAGTCAAGTAAACAACCACGCATACACTGATTGTCTTTCAGATTTCGACATAATTCGTAAGTTCATGGCTTTCTTAATATGTAGCGATCACTGGATATTGGTATTCATTGTTCCAAACAAGAACACAGTTTACTGCATGGATTCTCTCAGAGAGTCAACAAACGCTCAGGATCTGACGCATCTTCAGCAATTCATGGATATGTATTGAATTCTATGATGTTGAAATTAATTTGTATTCATATCTGGTTCAATAATTGATGTTGTCAAAATTCATCTTCATTTACAGTGTGCTCGCATTGTGGAAAACTAAACCAGGGAACCTGTTCAAGAGGGAACTACCTTTGCAGCACGAGATCGTTTCTCCGGTAACACACCGAAATCCGTTATTTTTGGAACATTTATCCAATAGTCTGCAAATACCTTTTCTTACGCTAGTCAAATGTTCAAGCTTCTAAATAAACCTCTTTCTATTTTTGTCCAAAGAAAAAATAATACATCTAACACCGGTTAGGTTGTTCCTAACAGGACAAATACATGACTAATTCTGTACAAAAAATTTTAGTGTCCTCAGCAACAAGCAGGGACCAACCTTTGTGGATACTATGTTTGCAGACACATGATCTCCATCTGCAAATCTGCTGATAGTTGTGACGATCCTCGCGAATTAGTACCAGTAAGTCTATCTTAATTAATATCTTCTACTCCACTCATATGGCACATTCTGATCTTAAAAATACTGCAGCTCATCTTAGAACCGAGGACCCCTGAACCGCTCCCGGCTGGTGAATTGCTGATGGTTCGGAGATTTATCAGCGACGTCTTCCTGAATCACTACATCAATCCCACTGGTGATAATGAAGATTTCAACATGCCTTCTCCTGAAACATTGAGTAAGAGTTAGCCGCTAAACATATACGCATGGATCCATTGTTTTCCATCTGATGAGGTCTTCGTATTTCATACACTATGATTAATTATGTAATGCATATATGTGTGGACAAATCATTGGAATTTAGCTACCATATGTTCAATTGCAATTGTTGCGAAATCTGATGAATGTTCTTCCTGTGAACACTATTTGTTCAATTGAATATTATGGCGAATTTGCTTTTTGCATGCCGATTCAAAATGGGATTTTTTTGTTTTAACCTGGCAATTGCTCCACACACGGTTGAACTAAATGAGTGTGTGCGATCCACATTGGAAAGCATACGTCAATCGTAGCGGAACCATCGGTGATACACAGTAGATCGCAAATGATTTGCAGCGCTACTACGTGTGCGTAGGGTCTCCGGAGCCGTTTGTGATATCACGGTATCGCACACGAGAGCTCAGAGTAAACCGTGCCCAACGTAAAATACAATCCCAGTTGTAATTTTTTCAAGAAACGTGTGGGATCCCAAACGAAAAGCACACGTCACTCTTGGCGCAACCGTCGATGATACACAACAAATCACAAACGGTCTGCAGCACTTGTATGTGTGCGAAGGGGCTCCTGAACCGTTTGTGATAGAACATTATCGCACACGATAATTGTTGGGAAATGTGTACGATGGAATATTGCATGGCAGACGGGTTCCGCAGAAAACTCATGTGCGATGGGGCACATATCGCACACAGTTCATATGTTGGCCCGTTTGCCTTAAATATTGTTTCCCAAACGGTTCATTACGACACACCGTTTGGTTTCACTGCGTCATTAGAAGCGTTTAATCACCGATACCACACGTGCGAAAGAATTTAGTGTGTGCTGCATCGCACACGATTGCACTTTGCAAGGCCTCTGGATCATGGCTCCATATCCCCGACGGTTTCTGGGTCGTGTGGGAAGGACCCCCTATCGCCCACACTCACTTGGCGATGGTTCCAAATGCCGCCGCGGAAAGGGGTTAAAAACCGTGTGTATAGCACCGACGCGTACCAGTGATAGGGAATGTATGCGACACCTAGCGCAGAATTTTAAAAAGAAATTCAAAGGCAAAGTTTATGATGAGAACCTATGGCCAGCATCATACACATGCAGCTTGAGGAAGCATGAGCAGCATTTGAGAGTGTTGTATGCTCACAATCCTTTGGTGAAGGAGTACATGGATGAACAGCATGGAAAGGTGTGGTCAAGAAGGAAATTCAATGAAATCTGCAAAGTAGACTATGTGGCCAATAACCTCGCTGAGTGTTTCAGTGCAAAGTTCAAGTCAGTGAAAGGGCTTTTGTTGTGGCAAGCATTTGATAAGATCAGGCAGATGATCATGATAAAGATGGCTCTTTGTAAAAGAATTGCATAAACACAATATGTTGGTCATCTTATGCTCCCATCTCTGATTAAGGCATTGCATGCCAGGGCAAGAGGACTAAGGATGAAATGCATTCGACCGTCGACATACGAGGCTGAGGTGACATACACTGACAGTAAAAATAGGGAATGGAGATATCCAGTGAACCTTGCAACTAAGGAATGCAGTTATAGGCAATGGCAGATCCGCGGGAAGCCGTGCATAAATGCCCTACATCTCATGACTGTTATTGGAGGTGAAGATGGTGAAGTTGATCAGTATTGCTCTAAATATTTCTCTGTTGCCAAATTTAGGGCTGCTTATGCTGAAAATGTGCCTGCACTCTTGGGAAAAGACCAATGGAACATAGTAGACCCAGGGTTTAAACTCCATTCTCCTTTACTGACTAGACCACCAGGAAGACCAAGGAAAAACAGGATAAGAGCTGGTGAAGAGGGTCGTGTAAAAAAACAGCGTAAGTACAAAAGATGTGGTATCCTAGGGCATATTGCTAGGCTTTGTACCAATCCAGTTGATGCATCATTTGGAGAAGAGGAACAATGGGCAGCAGCAAATGCAGAGGAGAATGCAGCAGCAGAGGAGAATGCAGCAAGTTTAGAGGAGAATGCAGCAGCAGAGGAGAATGCAGCAAGTTTATAGGAGAATGAAGCAACTGAAGTAGCAGCTTGGTATGTGTGCAACCTTTCCCTTTTTTTGCATTTGTTCTCTTTTTTATCGATGGCTAAGCTGATTTTTGTTTGACCCAGCTCTAGGATAATTAGAGTCACATGACAGAAAAGACCTAGAGAGGAAGAAACTTCTGTTGAACCATCATCTGATGCAGAATTTGAAACCATGGCTTATGAAGGTTTTGAAGCTATAAGAGAGGAGGAAGTTATTTTGTCTGAAGTTCCTTTAAGGATTAGTGAACCCACAGATGACCGTCAACTAGTCATCACTTGCTCGATCAGTCAAAGCTCAACAAAACCGCCACCCCAGAAGTGAAGATCAGAAGCAACAAGACAAATCTTTCAAAAGCACAAAATATCCCAGCTAGGGAAACCAGGAGCAAGACGGTTAACCCATCCCGAAACACAAGGAACAAGGCAAAGATTTGAATTTGAACTTGAATGCAAGTCATAAACTTTGAACTTTAAGGATTTGTAATAAGGATTCTGTCGTCAATTTGAACTACTGTGAAAACTTGTAAGGTGTAATAATTCTATTTGTAATTTGATGTGAAATTTGAGGTAGAATACAAAACTGAGGCAAAATTTGAATTTTAGGCAAACTTTGAATTTGAACCAACACTTGAAGTCCATTGCCCTGTGATGTGAGTTGCAAAGTTTGCTAAACTATTATAAACGTTAGGTGATCAATCCGATCCCTTTTGCGTGGTAAAAGAAACGTGCTCCAAATGAGCTCCCAAGCTAGGCTAAACAACCCCAATTGTAATCAAGTTTTTTTGGACCTACTCTAAATGAGCCAAATATTTTTTATTAACACCTATTCAATCTATATAGTGTAGATTCGAAGTATCACTATTTATTGAATTAATCTTCATATTTTTACATTTTTTTTGAAAAAAATATACTTTAATAGAAAACCATTAAAAACACGTTTAAAATATGAAAATGGAAAACTAAGTTCAGATCCTTATTATTCACTTTGAAATCAAGCTTTGGTGATTTTTTTGATTTTTTTTTTAATTTTCAAAAACCGAAGGGAACCCTACCTCCTCTCCTTGGACTCTATGAAATGTTGTACGTGATAGCTCATATGTGTGAAGGTTTTTTCATGAAAATGTCCATAGACAAAGTTTATGATTTTTGGTTGGTAACATGTCACACAAGACAACATTGTGCGTAGGTTTTAAATTTTTTTTGATTTTTTTAAATTAATGGTGCTCATTTGACCTCGGTCGTGCCAGCTAGGTTTTTTTTTGTAAATGTCCGTACACCAAGTTTAGTATTTTTTTTTCTCGTTAGTGTGTCTTATAAAACGACGAACGGCGAAGGTTTCATATTTTTTCGATTTTTTTTAAAATTAGTTATGCTTAGTCAAAGCCTTGGAACCCCGTTGACCAGCTCAAAACCCCTCTAAACCCCGCGGGGTCTCGCCTAACCCTAGCTCCGAACGTCAGCTATCCGATCATACCCTAGCGCCAAGCGACAGCCCTTAGATGTGGTCTTCTAGAAGGAATTCCGAGGGCAGGCTGCGTGCTGGCTCCGCGTCGTTGGATCACATGGACGGCTCCACATCGTTGGATCGTGGGGCGATCCGCGAGAGTTGTTGGTTGTGCTCGCCCACCCTTGCCTCCCCTTTCTTCTGCTGCTTATTCTGCGACGACGAGAGGAGCCACTCCTCTGCTTCTTCTCCAGCGACGAGAGGAGCCACTCCTCTGCTTCTTCTTCTCCGGCGACTTTGGGCGATATGTCGAGCTCCACTTCAGCCTCCCGCCCCTCGTGGACCCAGTATGGTCTACTTCCCATGGAGCGATGTCCTGACTGCCCACGCAGCGCGCCACTGGTATGGTTGACTTCGAAGGAGGTCAAGAATGGCAACTATGGGCGCGAGTTCGTGAAATGCGAGAGCAAGCCAGAGGGGCAGGTTAGATCTCATGATTTTTCTCTGATTTCTTTTTCTATTTGCTTTTAATTCTTTTTCCTTGGATCTGGAATTTAGGGTTCATGTTTTCGTTTCAGATCGTGAAGAAATGCACACATTTTGAATGGCTGGATGACTACGTTAAGCGGATTCAATTCAATGGGGCCCCAACCTGGGAGCTCAATCTGCCGTCAGCACCAACAAATTTGGTATCTGAAAGTGCTGCTCTGACAGTTGGGGATGCAGATGTAAAGGGGGAATTAAAGAAGATGAACAAGAAGTTGAAGCAGATGATTCAATTGAACAAGCAGGCGAATCTGATAGCTTTAGGATTTTATTTTTGTATAGTTGCTCTAGGATTTGCTTACTTGCTGGTCATCACTCATTTGAGATGTTATTAGTGTGGTGTCATGTGCTCTAGGATTTGGTTAAATTTGTGGATCATGTGCTCTAGGATTTGCTTAAATTTGTGGATCATGTTCTCTATGCTCTGTGTTGCTTAATTTGTCGATCATGTCAGTTTCGTCAGTTTTGTACACTTTCAGCTTCTTCACTTCGTCAGACAACACCGACCACAAAAGAAACTAAGCTCTGGTTGGGCCATCGCATTGCGTTGAGTGTCGAAGGCCCACAAAGATAAAAGAGGCCTAGAAAATAGTGCACGCGCTGGCTCTGTTTTTTTGCTTGATTATTGCCATGGTAAATCCATTTATTGCCATGCCAAACAAAAATAGTGCATGATGGTAAATCGATTTAGTGTTGGACTTGCCCATGTCAAATTTATTTGTACATATCGTGGCAATTTCCTTCTGTATATAGCCTACAGCACAACACTTTGATTTTTTGACATGCGGGTATTATAAACATGTTTTTGTTGCAAGAAAAATATTGTATACATGATTTTTTGTTTTTGTTTTATACATGATTTTTTTGTAGAACATGGCAAATTTATTATTAAGAGCATGTCAGATTTAATTATGTAGATCATGATATCCATCAGAAACCACATATAAAATAAAGTCCGGTGGCACCATTAGCCACCATATCCATCTAGAGAGCATGTCTAGGGCTCGGCTACGGCACCATATCCATCTACCGATATCTCACGTAGCAAGCATACATCCATAACATAGAAAGTACTAGCAAGCATAGCATAGTTCTTACATAAAACATAGGGTTCCCTAAAACATTTTTTGTGTGGGTGAAATAATGTATTACTCATCACGAAAGGTTCAAACAATCAATGACAACTAGCTCTGTCGCTACCAAAGGCCCCGACCCTATCCAAGTCATAGTTCTGCCTTCTAAACGAGCAAACTTACCTAAGCTATCACTAACTTTATTTTGGCTACGATTGATATGAGTAATACAAGATTCACGAAGAGACATAAAGTATCTAATCTCCTTAATAAGCGATGCGTAGATAGATCTATCCACCTCTTTTGCCTGGATCAACTTCACTGCAACAAGGGAGTCCATCTGGATCATAACTGGAAGAGATAACGACAAACCCTCCATACACGCACATAGTTCAGCTTCGAGGGTAGCCAATGACATAACATAAAAATATATAACACGTTGTACATAAAAGAGTTCACGGTACAACCAACGACATAACATAAAAATATATAAAAAGCCCTAACGGGCAAGACAAGCTTCACGAGACCGGCCGGGCCTTCACCACCATCTTCACTGCACCTTCTCTTCAGTGCTCCTCCTCCATGCTGTCCTCGCCGAGGTAGTAGGGGAGGCTGTGCATACCGTTGCGGGTGGGGAAGATGCTATCGAAGTCCGTGAAGATGTTGTAGGTGGTGAATGCGATGAACTCGCACCCACACCAAAACACCTTGCTGAGGAGGTAGTACACATCGAATCTATTGGTGAAGTGGGCGATGAGGCGTGACGGCAGAGAGCTGGCATTTGGGCGCACTTCCTCCAGTCCGAACATCAACGGCGAGCCCGCCGGGAGGTGGGCGTAGCCCGCACGGAGGAACCACTGGGCAAACTCCCTGGCACCCCTCCAGTGTGAGATCGCCCACACGCAGAGCGTCGTCTCCACGACGACGCCAGCGGGGTACCGCCTCTCCGGCGCGGTGGGTGGCACCTAGAAGGTGGGGCCGTAGTACTGCATCCTAGCCTCGCTCGGAGAGTGATCTGGATTTGGGTGAAGAAGAGAAGGAGGCGGCGCAAATGGATGTGTGGAGAATAGGTGGAGCGGTGGGGTGGTTTAAGTAAGGGCACCGGCCGCGCTTTGCATTTGCTACGTTCAAACGAGCCGCGTCGATCGATATGCCACTTTAATTGCCAACCAGTTTTAATTGCCATGCTAAATCGATGCGACACGCGTGCGACAAGAGAGAACCAGCGACAATGACCATCGCTGCGTCCGTGGCGGCTCGCATGCAGGAAAGCGGCTCGGTCAGTGCATCATGGCGGCGTGCATCGGCGCATGCAGGCTCGGTCGGCGCATGCAGGCTCGGTCAACGCATCGTGCCAGCGCGTATTGATGCATGCAGGCAGGCTTGCTGGGTGCATGCATAGCAGGCTAGCTGGATACGTCGTGCATGCATAACAGGCTTCTGTCGTGGCGGCGCACGCAGGCGTTTCATGCAAAGGCCCAACAGTCCAATGAAAACCACGGCCCAACGATCGAACAGCGACACCACCAAATGCGGCCCCACTTGTTAGGTGCAACCCGCTCTCAGGTCCAACGGGCGACGCAGTCCAGCGCGGCCCCACTCGTCAGAGTTAACGGTCAAGCCATTGACCCGACGGCAACGTCCGCTGTGACCAGTTTTGAGGGTTTCGGGCAAGGGAGTGGGGAAAAGTGAGCAAAAGTTAAGAGTGTGGGGATGAATGAGTATAGCTAAGGAACCAGGGGCACAGATGTAAAAAACCCTACTATTAAAAGGGGATGAGGTGTTGCATAATGGTCTACTTGCTCAAAATGCTTAGTAATATGCTCCAAAGCCCTCAACCACTTTCTCATTTCCAAATATGTCCAAAACCTAAAGTCAAACTCGGCCCCACCGATTTGATCTATCCGGCGCCACCGAGTTTCTTTGACATAGCCACTGCCAGAAACCCTAATCAATTCGGTCACACCGATCGGGATCTCGGTCTCACCGAAATGGCAATGCAAACTCTCTGTTTCCCTTCGTAATGTTTCGGTCTTACCGAAATGAGCGATCGGCCCCACCGAGTTTGCAATGCAAACTCTCTGTTTCCCTTCGTAATGTTTCGGTCTTACCGAAATGAGCGATTGGTCCCACCGAGTTTGCCTGACCAACTCTCTGTTTAACTCATTGCTGAAATCGGTCCCACCGAGTTCATGCAATCGGTCACACCGAGATGAGGTTTTGCCCTAACCCTAGCACATCGGTCCCACCGAGTTGATCATGTCGGTCCCACCGAGAATACTAACGTTCACATTTTGAAATAAATCGGTCTCACCGAGTTCTTCTATTTGGTCTGACCGAGTTGGGTCAAATGTGTGTAACAGTTGGATTTTGTGTGGAGTCTATATATACCCCTCCACCCCCTTCTCTATTCAAGAGAGAGCCATCAGAACGTGCCTACACTTCCACTACTCATTTTCTGAGAGAGAACCACCTACTCATGTGTTGAGATCAAGACATTCCAATCCAACCACAAGAATCTTGATCTCTAGCCTTCCCCAAGTTGCTTTCCACTCAAACCATCTTTCCACCATAGCCAAATCTGTGAGAGAGAGTTGAGTGTTGGGGAGACTATCATTTGAAGCACGAAAGCAAGGAGTTCATCATCAACACACCATCTATTACCTTTTGGAGAGTGGTGTCTCCTAGATTGGTTAGGTGTCACTTGGGAGCCTCCGACAAGATTGTGGAGTTGAACCAAGGAGTTTGTAAGGGCAAGGAGATCGCCTACTTCATGAAGATCTACCCGAGTGAGGCAAGTCCTTCGTGGGCGATGGCCATGGTGGGATAGACAAGGTTGCTTCTTCATGGACCCTTCGTGGGTGGAGCCCTCCGTGGACTCGCGCAGCCGTTACCTTTCGTGGGTTGAAGTGTCCACCAACGTGGATGTACGATAGCACCACCTATCGTAACCAAGCCAAAAATCTCCGTGTCTTCATTGCATTTGCACACTCCAATCCCATCCCTTTACTTTCTTGCAAATAGCATGCTTTACTCTTTCCGCTGCTCATACTCTTGTCATGCTTGCTAAAACTCCACCTCAACTTTAAGAACTTAAAAACTGTTACTTTTCCTTGTTGAGGGTCTAATCACCCCCCTCTAGACACGTCTTCTTGATCCTTTAAATTGGTATCAGAGCATCGGTCTCCATTGCTTTGGTTTAATCACCATTGGAGGAAGATGGATGAGTCTACGATTGGGAGTATTAGACGTAGAGTACCTATACTTGATGGAGAGTTCTATCATGCTTGGAAAAATGAGATGCTTGAGATTGTCAATGAATATAATTTCAACAAGTATATTACTTGCCCTTGTGCACCTCCTATTGATCCTTTGCATCCTACCCCCGATGAGTCTCTTGACATGATCCACAATCTTAGAACTGTTAATCTTATCATTAGAGGATTGCCTAGAAACTTGATTGTATGCTTGTCTACACTTGAATGTGCTTACACTATATGGAGATACCTCGAGAAACGCTTTCCAAACTATTCCTTGAAAAATCTAGATGAGATTCTTCAAAAGTAAATTGCTTTAAATAGGATGAATTCTAGTGATCCTAAGTTTGGTGATTGTCTATTTGAGCTTCGTGACCTCATGCATGCCAAAGGAGATGTTGGAATCATTAGTAACATCATCTCTCAAGTCATTAGAATTCATAAAGATGAACATTGTCTTGGTTATAAATCTAATGAATTACCTTCTCTAGGTAATGATCATTCATACGATGATGATGTTGAACATGGATATTATGACGAGCATGATGATAGTGACCTTGATCTTGATGAGTCTATGAGACACTTTGGTCTTATGGCTAACCTTCGTGGTTACACGGCTGGAGGAAAGGAATGGGTTCTTGATAGTGGATGTACCGATCACATGATCGGAGACAAGGATATGTTTCGTGAGCTTGCTGAAAACGACGGCCGTCGAAAGTATGTCACTTTTGGTGATAACTCAAAGGGTAAGGTGGTTGGCCTTGGTAAGGTGGCCATCTCACATGATAGCTCCATACAAAATGTTATGCTCGTTGAATCTCTTGGCTACAATCTACTTTTCGTATCTAGACTAGCCGATTTCGGTCTCAATGTTCTATTCACTGAAGTAGACTGCCAAGTGTTTCGAAGAGATAATCATAGTATGGTCTTTACCGGTATACGTAGAGGTGATCTATACATTGTTGACTTCACTAAAAGAGCTCGACCTAGAACTTGCTTAATTGCTATATCTTCCAAAGGTTGGTTGTGGCATAGAAGGTTAGGTCATGTGGGCATGCGAAATCTTGATAAGCTTATTAAAGGTGATCATATCCTTGGTGTTAAAGATGTTATACTTGAAAAGGATAGAGTTTGCAGTGCTTGTCAAGCAGGAAAACAAGTTGGAGGAAGTCATCCCGTAAAGAACATTATGACCACGAGAAGACCGCTTGAGCTACTCCACTTGGATCTTTTTGGTCCCAACGCCTACAAGAGTCTCGGTGGTAACTCGTTTGGTTTAGTCATTGTTGATGATTTTTCAAGATTTACGTGGGTGTTCTTTCTTGATGATAAATCGCAGGTCCAAAAGATCTTCAAGAACTTCGCTAGGAAGGCCCAAAATCAATTTGAAGTAAAAATCAAGAAGGTTCACAGTGACAACGGAACGGAGTTCAAGAACGCCAATGTGGATACCTTTCTTGACGAAGAAGGGATTTCACATTAGTTCTCTGCTACGTACACACCTCAACAAAATGGAGTTGTTGAAAGGAAGAACCGAACACTCATTGAGATGGCGAGAACAATGCTTGATGAATACAAGACGCCAAAACACTTTTGGGCGGAAGCAGTTGAGATAGCTTGTCATGCAACAAATCGGCTATATCTTCACAAGCTTCTTGGCAAGATGGCATACGAGCTTCTCACCAGTAACAAACCCCAAGTTGGATACTTTCGAGTATTTGGCTCAAAGTGCTACATTCTTGATAAACATCGTCGTTCGAAATTTGCCCCTAAATCTCATGAAGGTTTCCTACTCGGTTATGGCTCAAACTCTCACACTTACCGTGTCTACAACAATTTCACCCGAAAGGTTGAAGAGACGGTAGATGTGAAGTTTGATGAATCTAATGGCTCGCAAGTAGAGCAATTGCCAATTGATGTAGGAGACAAAGACCCTTCGGAAGCGATTCAACACTTGTATATTGGCAAGATTCGCCCAACGGAGGTGAAGGAGAGTGCCTCGTCCGTTCAAGTAGAAGCCTCAACTTCACACCAAGGTGAACCACAAGTTGACTTGGAGACATCCACAAGTGGAACACGTCAAGATGAAGGAGACGAGGAAGTACAACAAGATGAACCTCATCGACCTCCTTCTCCACCTCCACAAGATAACATCAACGCCAACAACAATGAAGATAGACAAGAGGAAGAACAAGACAATGAAGAGGATGTTCCACCCCGACCCAAACAAAAGCTCTCACGAGTTAGAGCAAGAGTCTCAAGAGATCATCCCATCGAACAAATCTTCAATGATATTCAAACCAGGAGAATTACTCGCTCTAAGTCTCGCTTAGCTAACTTTTGTGAACATTACTCATTCATTTCTAACATTGAACCTATGAAGGTTGAAGAAGCTCTTGATGATCCGGATTGGCTGAACGCTATGCATGAAGAGATACACAATTTCGAGAGGAATCAAGTATGGACGCTTGTTGAAAAGCCTGATGAAAAGCACAATGTCATTGGAACCAAATGGGTATTTAGGAATAAGCAAGATGAAGATGGACAAGTTGTACGCAACAAGGCCCGTCTCGTCGCCCAAGGTTACACTCAAGTCGAAGGTATGGACTATGGTGAGACATATGCCCCCGTTGCTAGACTTGAGTCCATACGCATCTTACTTGCTTATGCCAATCACCATGATATCACTCTATACCAAATGGACATTAAAAGTGCCTTTCTAAATGGAGAAATTGAGGAGGAAGTCTATGTTAAATAACTGATACGTCTCCAACGTATCTACAATTTATGAAGTATTCATGCTGCTATATTATCATTCTTGGATGTTTTACAATCATTTTATAGCAACTTTATACCATTTTTTGGGACTAACTTATTGACATAGTGCCCAGTGCCAGTTGCTGTTTTTTTCTTGTTTTTTACATCGCAGAAAATCAATACCAAACGGAGTCCAAACACAGCGAAACTTTTTGTGGATTTTTTATGGGCCAGAAGACATCCAATGGGCTAGAGCAGCACCTGGGGGTGCCCCGAGGGGGGCACAACCCACCAGGGCACGCCCCGGTGGGTTGTGCCCACCTCGGTGGCCTCCCGCACTGCTTCTTCGCCCTATAAATTGCCAAATATTCCAAAAACCCTCGAGGAGACACTAGATCAGAAGTTCCGCCACCGCAAGCCTCTGTAGCCATGAGAAACCAATCTAGACCCCGTTTCGGCACCCTGCCGGAGGGGGAAATCATCACTGGTGGCCATCTTCATCATCCTGGCGGCCACCATGATGAGGAGGGAGTAGTCCACCGTCGGGGCTGAGGGTTTGTACCAGTAGCTATGTGTTTAATCTCTCTCTCTCTCTCTCGTGTTCTTGAGATGTCATGATCTTGATGTATCGCGGGCTTTGTTAATATAGTCGGATCATATGGTGTTTTCCCCTCTCTATCTTTGTCGGTGTACTAAGTATTGGGCCACTAGTACCCCGTACTTGTGCACGGGCAGTTGTAGCCATCCTCGCGGCAAGGCTTGCCGGGATCGTCTCGAGGTCGATTCAAGTCATCAAGGAAATCATCAAGTCAGAGATCTGAGGATCAGCAGATAAGCAGAGCTGGAATCCGAAGGCCAGCTTCCCCCGGCAAGATCCTTGACGGGATGGCCTTTGGGGCCCGGCAAGACTTGGCGCCCGACAAGGCTTGGCGCCCGGCAAGATTCGGCGCCTGGCGAGATTCTGCCACTGTGCCACCGCTTCGGCACAGTAACATGCCTGACATTCTGGGTCCTTCTCTGGATGCGTGGCGACGCGCCAGTGGAGGAGAGCTTAAGCGGTGCTGATGGGATGACCCCTTTTTCCATCCCCAAGAAAGTGAGGACACCTAAACGGACACCTCACGGTGCATTAAATGCGCTTGTCCTAATCCGTCAGGGGTTAGGTATGATACCCTGTAGCTACTTTACACCTCAATGTATGTACATTTTGCCACTGTGGAGACCCCTTTGAGCATATAAAAGGAGGCCCAAGGCAACTGCTACAGGGGAGGAGAACTTCCGGCCCATTCTGCATGTGTAGCTGCTCTTCGAACGTACTGTTCATTGCGAGCGCTCCTGAAGGCTGGGCTCAAGAACATCAATAAGAACACAAAGCAGGAGTAGGGTTTTACGCTGATCAGCGGCCCGAACCTGGGTAAAAACCTCCCGCGTCGATCACTGGCTCTGCTCTTTGCGTATTCCTCTCCCCCCGCTGAATCGTAAAGGGGTCTCACGGGATCCCATAGGTGTCATACGCCGACATCTTTGGCGCGCCAGGTAGGGGGATTGAAGGATTACGTGAACCTGATCTAGTGTTTGGCGCCTTAGTTTCTTCATCATCTTCATCATCATGCCACCCAAGAAGAAGAACGCTGCAACAGGGCAACCGTCCGCGTCCGTTTTGCCTGCACCTTCGCGTACTGGCGACGGCGTGGATGCAGAAGGAAGAGGACTAGAACCCCCATGGCGTTCTGGTGATCCGAGCCAAGCGAGCGGTATCGTTCGCAGTGGCAGTGGTAACTTGCACGCCGCTGGATCTAGAGATGGCGCCGTGTTGCCTACGGGTGGCACAACTAACTCTAGGGATCGAAGGGCGCCTGCTAGAGCTCCCGCGCCGGCGCAAGCCTCGCGACCTACTCAGGTCGTGCAAGATGAGCGACGTCATGGCGCTGGTGGTTCGAGGCGTCCCCACGAAAAGGTTTCTGCGCATCGATCCCAAGATGCGCGGGGCCAGCATGCACACCAAGCTGCCGGCGGAGGTGGCACACGGTCGCGTGACCGTGGTGGTGCTCCTAACATGGTTAGGAGTCAGAGCACCTCACGTACCTCGCACTTGTCGCCGCCACCTACGCCAGCGGAAGCCTTGGCACGTGCACAGCTGCTCCTCGATTTTCCTCCTGCCCCGGAGAAGTTGGAGGAGTGGCGAGCTACTATCCAGAGTCTTATCGGCTTCGCCAACAAAGATGGACCGCAAGATGCAGGGCCCTCGCAGCGGAGGCCCATCGATCCGGCGCGAGCCGATGTAGAGAAAACCGGAGGTGGTGCAACCACAGTGCACTCCCCTCCGCGGCACCAGCGGCGGCCGACAACCCAGCAAGTCGACCGCCATGAAGAAGTTTCCACGGCGTCGTCTGATCCACGGATGCACCGTGATCAGCGTCTAGTTCTCCAGGAACGAGGCAAATAGGACGCTCGAACAACCATCGAGCGGCGACGGGAAGCGCGCTATCAGTCTGATAAGCGCGCGGGGCCGGCTGTTGACGAGCCTGTGCCAGGGGACGTAGGAGACCTGCCTTATGAGGTAGGGACTCCGGCATTTACCCGTGAGCTGCGGCAAGTCCGGTGGCCCAATTCCCGAACCTTTAAGCCAGAGGTCCCGGAGAAGTATGACGGAAAGACCAATCCCTCGGATTTCCTGAGCATCTACACCATTGCGGTGCAGGCTGCCGGGGGCCGAGATGACAAGATACTTGCCAACTACTTCCCGTTGGTGCTCAAGCCCAACGTCAGGTCGTGGTTGATGCATCTGCCGGGAATTCTATTTCTTCCTGGTCAGATTTGTGCCATCAGTTTGTTGGCGCCTTCGTTGGAGGCCACCAAGCTCCTGGCCAAGAAAGCGATTTGCACATCATCCGTCAGAAGGACGCGAGTCCCTGCGCAAGTTTATGCAGAGGTTCAGCCGAGTGCAGTACAACATTCCCGACGTTCATCCTGCCGCTGTTATTAGCGCGTTCCACCAGAACGTGCGTAACCACAGAATGCGGGAAGAGCTGGCAATGAACAAAGTCCGGAGTATTGCCGAGCTTTATGCTCTGGCCGACAAGTGCGCTCGAGCTGAAGAGGGGAGGAAACTCCCTGGTGAGGCTGTTGGCGCGGCAGGCGACTCCGAAGATGAAGACGCCGCGGCCCCGTCAAGGAAAGGTCGGCGGCGGAACAGGAAGCGCGGAGGCAAGGCCGTGCTTGCTGTCGAGGAATCCGACAACCCCGGCGCCGCCAAGAAGGCCAAGGTTAGTGACCCCGGCAAGGATCTTGCCGGGTGTCCTTCCTGTCAGGCCTTGGCGGCTGCCGACAAGTCGGAGAACTCCGGCAAGCAGTATTGCAAGATCCATCGCACCAAGGGCCACGATCTCCAAAATTGCCGGCAAGTTGAGCAGCTTGCCGAGAAGCAGAGGGCCGAATACGAGAGGCAAGACAAGGAGAAGGCCCAAGATGGTGCTGAGGGGTCCGGCAAGAAACGCGGTGGCCGAGGGGGTCGCCGAGGCAAGGCCAAGCAGCAGAAGGATCGGCCCGCTCGGGGCCGAGAAAAAGAAGGAGATGATGATGAGGAAGATGATGAATCCAGTGAGCAGGAATTCCAGAAGGCTACGAAGGCTATGTGCATCGATGGGGGTGCCTCGCTGCATTCTTCCCACCGCCAACTTAAACAGTGGGTGCGGGAAGTTAATGCAGCAGAGCCGTCCCCAGAGGCATGTAGGCCCCTGAAATGGTCCAGCACGCCTATCATTTTCGACGCCGAGGATCACCCTGATCGCACAACTGCGGTCGGGTGCCTGCCATTGTTGGTCTCCCCAACAATTCGGAATCTCAAGGTGACGAAGATGTTAGTTGACGGCGGGGCCGGCCTAAACTTAATCTCACCGGATGTGCTCAGAAAGCTTCAGATTCCCGACGAGGACCTCGAGGAAACGGGTACGTTTCAAGGGGTCAATCCGGGAAGAACCCAACCTAAGGGCAAGATCACGCTGCCAGTAACATTTGGCAGCGAGCTTAACTTCAGGACCGAGAAGGTGGTGTTTGATGTCGCCAAGATCCCCATGTCATACAATGGGATCCTTGGTCGGCCAGCGCTGGCTAAGTTTATGGCGGCATCACACTACGCGTACAACATTTTGAAAATGCCTGGGCCGTTGGGCGTTATCACTATCCATTCCGATAAGAGGGATGCGCTCATCTGTGCCGACCAACTTTACCGGGAGGCGGTTGCAGCATCTGCCATCAAGGTACCTGCTCCTGCCGCTGGAACTCCCGGAGAGAAGAAGAAGACCGGCAGGAACCTTGGCGCGAACTCCGGCAAGCGCACCTCCTCGGAGTGCTGCGCTTCCGTCGAGGACGTACCAGAGAGTTCCACCGGCAAGAACAAGAAGTCCAAGGCTGCTCCGCCGGAAACCAAGAAGGTGGCTGTCAGAGAGGACGGAACGGGGGGAACTTTCACCATAAGTTCCACCCTAGATGACAAATAGGAAAGCGCGCTCGTTGCTTTCCTGCGGGCGAATGTCGACGTGTTTGCATGGCAACCGTCTGACATCCCCGGTGTTCCCAGGAAGGTAATTGAGCACCACCTTGCTGTCTGTCCTCATGCGCGGCCCGTCAAGCAAAGGGTGAGGAAGCAGGCCTTGGAGCGGTAAGAATTCATTGCCGAAGAGATTAAAAAGCTGGAGGCGGCAGGACTGGTCAAAGGGGTACTTCATCCAACCTGGTTGGCTAATCCGGTCGTAGTGCGGAAAGCGAATGGGAAATGGAGGCTTTGTATCGATTATACAGATATCAATAAAGCTTGTCCAAAAGATCCTTTTCCCTTGCCGCGCATCGACCAGATTGTGGATGCCACCGGTGGTTGTGATCTCCTGTCCTTCCTTGATGCCTATTCAAGATATCATCAGATTTTTATGGCAAAGGAAGATGAAGAGAAGACCGCCTTTATCATCCCATGTGGTACGTATTGTTTTATACGAATGCCTTTCGGGTTGAAAAGTGCTGGTTCAACATTTGCCAGAGCAATCCAGATTGGTTTTGAGCCACAACTTCATAGAAATATGGAGGCGTATATGGATGATATAGTGGTCAAAACCAAGGATAAAGCAACGCTCATTCAAGATTTAGAAGAAACATTTGCAAACTTGCACAAGATCAACTTGAAGCTCAATCCTGAGAAGTGTGTGTTCGGTGTTCCTTCCGGCAAGCTCCTCGGATTCTTTGTATCTTGCCGGGGAATCGAAGCGAACCCCGACAAGATCAAAGCTATTGAGCAAATTGAAGCGCCGAGGCGCGTCAAGGATGTGCGTCGTCTTGCCGGCTGTGTTGCTGCTCTAAGCAGGTTTATTTCCAAATCTGCTGAGCGCGCCCTGCCCTTTTTCAAAATTTTGAAGAAGGCGGGTCCAATGAAATGGACTCTGGAAGCGGAGGCTGCGCTGCAAGATTTGAAGAAATACCTTTCCTCTCCGCCGACGCTAGTCGCGCCTAAACCACAAGAGCCGTTGCTGCTGTATCTGGCAGCAACAAATCAAGTGGTTAGTGCTGCGCTGGTGGCGCAGAGAGAAGCTGATGAGGAAGCAACACCAACGGCAGGACCGCCGGATGACACGGCAAGATCATCCCCGGCAAGGGTTGATCCCGGCAAGACAGGATCTGCGCAAACAGAAGAACCCGTGCAGAAGAAGAAGGTGGTGCAACGCCCATTTTATTTTGTTAGCTCTCTTTTACAAGGGGCTAGGTCAAGATATTCTGGTGTGCAGAAGTTGCTTTTCGGCCTCCTTATGGCCTCGAGGAAGCTGCGCCATTATTTCCAAGCACATGAGATCACCGTCGTCACTCGCTTTCCATTGCAACGGATTTTGCAAAATCCGGAAGCAACCGGTAGGATCCTCGAGTGGGCGTTGGAGTTGTCCAGCTTTGGCCTTAAGTTTGAAAGCACTTCGACAATCCAGAGCAGGGCCTTGGCGGAGTTCATTGCAGAATGGACCCCGACGCCAGACGAAGAAGTTCAAGAAACAACTCTCCCCGGCAAGGAAATTGATCAGCAATGGGTTATGTACTTTGACGGGGCTTTCTCGCTGTAAGGCGCCGGTGCTGGCGTGCTGCTTGTTGCACCCACCAGAGAGCACCTCAAGTACGTAGTCCAAATGCACTTTCCCTGGGAGAGTTCGACCAACAACACTGTGGAGTACGAGGGCCTGCTTGCCGTCTCAGGATCGCGGCAGACCTTGGTATCAAGAAGCTCGTCATCAAAGGCGATTCACAGATTGTCGTCAGGCAAGTTAACAAGAGCTATCAAAGTCCATTGATGCAAGCCTACGTAGATGAAGTGAGGAAATTGGAAGAGCGCTTTGACGGTCTCCAAATGGAGCATGTTCCTCGTGCCGAGAACAATATTGCTGACGACCTGTCAAAGCGTGCTGCCCTCAAGTTGCCTGTGGAACCAGGAACTTTTGTGCTCCAATTGACTCAACCATCCGTGGCGCCATCGATGCGGCAAGAAAAGAGAAGGAAGTTGAACTCTGGCCAGTACTTCACGGTAGAGCTCCCCGGAGCCGCCGGCAAGGAAGTTGCCGGGATCGACATGCCTGCCGGGGAACAACAGGCTCCGACCGGGCCTCAGGCCCTCATTGTCGAGACAAACATTCCCCCGGCAGAGGAGATGCCTTTAGTCCTAGTTGTCGAGCCTCAGGCTCCAGCATGGGCGCAGCACATTGTCCATTTCCTTCAGACATGTGAACTCCCTGAGGAACAAGAAGAAGCGGAGAGAGTAGCCCGTCGGTCTGTTATGTACAAGTTCGTCGATGACGTCCTGTACAGAAAGAGACCAAACGGTGTGAAATTGAAGTGCATTTCTTGGGAAGATGGACTACAACTGTTGGCAGAGATACATGGGGGCATATGTGGTTCTCACATAGGGTCAAGAGCGCTTGCCGGGAAAGCATTCCGGCAAGGTTTCTTTTGGCCTACCGCCCTCCAGGATGCGACTGCACTAGCAACCAAGTGTGAAGCGTGCCAGTTTCATTCGAAGAAATTACATCAGCCAGCTCAAGCTCTTCAAACAATCCCTCTCTCCTGGCCATTTTTGGTCTGGGGGCTCGACATACTAGGCCCTTTCCCCCGTGCTACCGGGGGCTTTGAGTACTTGTACGTTGCTATCGACAAGTTCACAAAGTGGCCGGAGGTGGAAGCAGTGAGGAAGGTGACGGCGCAGTCAGCTGTCAAGTTCTTCAAAGGAATTGTTTGCCGTTTCGGTGTGCCTAACAGGATCATCACCGACAACGGCACGGAGTTCACAAGTCGCACCTTCATGCAGTACGTCCAAAACCTTGGCGGCAAGATTTGCTTTGCCTCTGTTGCTCACCCGAGAAGCAACGGCCAAGCTGAGAGGGCCAATGCTGAAGTGCTGCGCGGTCTCAAGACCAGAACTTTTGACAGGCTGAGAAAGGGCGAAAGACGCTGGATTGATGAATTGCCGGCGGTTCTTTGGTCAATCAGAACGACACCAAATCGAGCCACCGGCCAGACGCCCTTCGCTCTGGTCTACGAAGCGGAAGCAGTTCTCCCCATAGAACTCATATACGGATCTCCTCGAGTGCTCGCTTATGATGAGCTCGAGCAAGAGCAACTGCGGCAAGATGATGCTGTGCTCCTTGAGGAGAATCGTCTTCAGGCTGCTGTGCGAGCTGCACGCTACCAGCAAGCTTTGCATCGCTATCATAGCCGCAAAGTTCATGCCCGAAGCCTTGAGGAAGGCGACCTTGTTCTTCGACGGATTCAGTCCGCCAAGAATTCAAACAAGTTGATGCCAAAGTGGGAAGGCCCTTATAGGGTAGTACGAGTCACCAGGCCCGGCGCTGTCCGCCTGGAGACCGAAGATGGCGTTCCAGTGAGCAATTCCTGGAATATCCAACATCTTCGCAAGTTCTATCCATAAGGCGCGGTTGCCGGGGGATCCCGGCAACCACCCTTTTGTACAAGTCTTGCCGGCAAGGCATGTGATCCTTTGTACAAAGCCAGGCGCAGACCCTGAGCACAGATGAATAAATTTAAGTGTTGTACATTCCCTTATTGATTCCCATGTTCATATTTATATATGCATGTTTGTCTAAGATGTTGTATGACACCTGATCCCGGTAAGTTCTAACGAACCGCCAAGGTTTCATCCCTTTATTTTCTCTTCTTTCTTTTCCTCAAAAGACAGAAGGATTCCTCGCGTGCACATTTGCCGGGGGGGAAGGGAGATATGAATACCAGTTGGTGACATTCGAAATCGACGCTTGCCGGAGGAAGAACAAAGCCAGGAAGCTAAGTCCTAAAAACTCAGAGCAAGTTTTTCTTTTACTACCAAGTTATTTCCTTGGACGATTCTGACTCTTGTATGGAAAATCTGCACGCGAAGGAACCCTTGTTGTAATCAGTTGCGCCCTTATTTTGTTTCCAGTCCGCTCAATGATTTAAGTGGCTGCACTGAGAACGCCAAGGAGTCTTGCCGGCCGCTGCGCCTCCAGCAGGCTGCTGAAGTCCCGCACCCAGCGCTCGCGGCAGGTTGCGCGCCGGCAAGTTTTTCAATAAGCGTGGGGTGAACTCCATACATAAAGGAATCAGACAAGGAAAATAGCAAGCATGCACTTAAACATAGGCAAATTATATTACATCCATAAGTTGCCGCAGTTCTAACTTGAGACTTAATTGTCTTTTACATGAGATGATGGCTACAAGAATAAAAGGGAAGCACTCAATCCCTACGCTGGCCTTCGATCCTTTTGATGGAGTCCACCTTCTCAAGGATTGGCGCGATGCGCTCTTCAAGTGCCTCAACATTCGCATCCTTTGGCAGATGGCCGAGCGCGTTGGAAAGGTCGACGCCGGGATTGCTGTGCACCACCTTGATGTGCACCTTGCGGAGGACCGCCCGGCAAAGCCGGTGAGTTTCGCTCGCCAGTTGGGTCGCCCGGCTGGACTGGAGCGCTCTCAACGCGTTGATGATGCTTTCAAAGAACATCGTCAACCTGGCACTTGGAGATATTCTTTCCTCGGAAGAATATCTAAAGTTCGACAGGCCCATGGTTGATAGTTCTACGGTAAGCTTTTCCGCGGTGGCGATGAGGCGTCCGGTCCAGATTTCCACTCCCTTCTCGTATTCGTTTTGGGCAGCGGCGGCGCTCTTGAGCAGGTTCCTCTCTCCTTGGAGATCCTTGAGTAGAGCCTTCTCACGGGCCTTGCCGGCCTCGAGAGACTTTTGCAGCGTGGTCAGCTTCAGCTCCAGAACCGAAATACTATCAGCCGCAGAGGAGAGCTGCTTGGTCTTGTCGGACAGGGCAACTTGCATCTCCGCCAAGGAGTGGAGGGTTTTTTTCCCTGTCCCCCTTGAGCGTCGAGAGCTCCTTGCCGTGCTCTTCGAGATCTGTTTCCAGCCTCTTCACTTTGTCGCTCAGTTCGTTCTTGGCGGCCTCTGCAGCTTCGGCAGCATCGACGGCCTCCTTGAGCTTGCCGGCGTGACTTGCAGTCAGAGCTTCGAGCGCCTCCTTATGTTTCTGCTCCAGCTCCTGGGTCCGCCGCGCGACAAGATTTTCGATGTCTTCATCCTTGCTACGAAGCTTGGCGGCGAGCGCCTGCTCACGTGCGGCGAGATCTTCTTCGTGAGCATCAAGAGCAACGCGGCGCCCCTTCAGGAGAGCATCTTCGGCAGCAATCCTTTGAACAGCTTCATCATGTTCCTTCTCCATATCTGATTGCTTCAGGAGGATCTCATTCCATTGCTGGCTCACTTGTTCTCGGCCGGCAACAAGCTCTTGGAGGGCCTCGGCGTGCCAGATTTGCATTTGTGCGACGCGCCTTTGAAAATCCGCTTCGGCTGCCTCGACAACTGCCATTCTGGAGTCCGCCTTCTCTTTTCGGGCGCGATGGAGAGCCTGGAGTTTGTGGAAATTCTCACCCATGGCCTGACGGAGTTGATCCTCTTCAGACTTGCCGCTGCTAGTGCTGGGATCGTCAACAACTTCGACCCCGGCAGCGGCAATAATTTCCTCGAATATTTCTCCTTCGGCTGGTGCCTCAGTGCTTGCCGTCCCCGGCAAGTTGATGAACAGGTTCTCGCCAACCTTGAGATACTTGCTGGATGAGGGGCCTTCATATGTCGATGGCTGGTCTTCAGTAGCCGCCTCACCAGTGACAGGGGGCTCTGTGGCCGGTGCAGCGCCTGGCGCTCCTGCGGCAGGAATGCTGTCAGTGCGGTCCTCAGCCTCCCTGTCGCCCTCTTCAGCAGGTTCTTCAGCGATTTCCTCTTGTGCTGTCTTGGCGGCCTCCCCGTCAAGAGCATCACCAGCCCCGGCAACGTCATCCTTGGTGGCCTCGCTGGCAGCGATCCTGTCCGCTTCAGCGGCGGCATCCCTGGCGGTCTCCTCGATGACGACGTCGACATCCATGTGTTCCATCACAGGGAACTCTGAAGGGCGAAGGAGGAAGACAGAATAAGATTGAGGTTGAAGTTGAAGTGACTAAAGATAAAGAGATAAGAGAAAAAGGAGAACAAGCACTCTGAGGCAATCGAGTACCTGCGTCGGGCTGTCAGGAGGTGGCTTCACCTCTCCCGGCAACTCCGGTTGCCGGGGGCGTGTCGCCGGAGTCTGCGCTTGCCGGCTCGCCCTCAGTTAGGACAGGCTCGCCGACAGGATCTCTTGCCGGGGACGTGCTTGTGGGCGGAGCGGTCAATGAAGAAGGCACAAAGGGAATGTCTTCTCCTTGTTGCCGTTCTTCTCCTGCGAACCCAAAGATATTAGCGGCAAGAATGAAAGCCTCGGCACCAGTCAACGGAAGAAAGACAATGGACTTACGCTGGGGGCTGTGCTGGGGGCTGCGCTGGGGGCTGTGTTGAGGACTAGACTCCGGGCTGACAATGACAGATTCCGGCACGCTCGTGGAGCCTGCCGGGGGCTCGTCGCCCGTAGAAGTCCTTGACCTCTTCGCCATCCTCTCCAGCAAGGTTTCTGTGTCACTGCAGAAACAATATAAGCAAGTCAGTAAGATTGATGCAAAATTGGAAGGTGAAAGATGTGGCAAGTACTCACTCTTCTTCCTTTCGCTCTGTACTAAAGCCGGAGATGTCGAAGTCGACCTCCGTTGCGGTGTCTGAGTGGGGAGGCGGAGGAGGAGTCCTGGGCCGCTTGGCTATGGCAGGCGCCGGAGCAGCTTCCGGTGCGGTAGTGCAAGACCCTCCTGCCACCCCAGCAGTGGCCGCTGGTGTGGGCCTCGCGCGCCGCGCAGGCTGTTGGCAAGCCCCCTGCCGCAGTCCAGTCTTGCCGGCCACTTTCTTGCCGGGGGCTTCGCCGCTTGAAGTAGGCTGGCTTGCCGGGATACCTGATGCAGCCTTCCGAAGAACACGCTTTGTCTTCTTCGGGGGTGAGGGCTCTTCTCGCGTCTCCTCTTCGGCCGTGTCTTCGCCGGACGAGCTCTCAGCGGCTGCGCTGCCTTCTTCCCCGGCAACCTTGTCCTCTTCGGCAGGCTTTGCCTCCACTACCACCTCTGTGTCGCTGGCTTCCCACTCTGTGAAGCCAACGTTGCCGGCCTCCGCGGCAAGATTCGCCTCCTCCACTCTGGTAGCGATGTAGGCTACCTCCTGATCAGTGGTGGCTCGGATAAGACCTGACTCTTGCCGGACCGGCTTCTCCGTCAAATTGTCAAAGAATTTCTGTGCTTCCTCCTCGCTTGGCTCGGCCCAGGTCGGGTCAAGGCTGTGAGCATTAAACATCGGCATGAAGGGAATGATTGACCCCAAGGCAGAATTGTTGCACAAGGGGACAATCCTTGCCGGCAGCCGGTGCTTGTCTTCGCGCTGGAATAATCTTTGACGGAGAGCGCCAAGCTGCATAGCGGTCAGATTGTTGTTCAGCCCGGGGCGCAGTCTCATGACATCTGCCATGTTCTTGTACTCCCAAGCTGGCCTTCCCCTATTCTGCAGAGGGGCGATGCAGTGGCGGAGAAAGTCGAAGCTGATCATTTCCATCGTCAGTCCGGCAGCCTTCAGGCGAAGGATTCTGGTAGTGGCGATTGTGAGCCTCTCGTCCTCCACTGCGGGGTCGCTCCAATCCTTGCCGCGGACCACCTTCTGTTGCCGGGGATGACAAAAAGGATGGGGATCTGCTTCCTGGATCCAGCACCATTCAGCCCGCCACTCGTCCCACTTTTCGCGGCATACTCCCTCTGGGTCAATTTCTTTGTTCCAAGCCCTTGGAATCCAGGCAATAGAACCAGAGAGGGCCTCTCCTTTTTGGATGCGAGGGTAGAAATAATGGCGAAAAAGAGCGGAATTGGGGATCACACCAACAAAATTCTCACAGAGATGAGCAAAGAATGACATGCAAAGTACTGCATTCGGCGTGAAATCAAGAAGACGGAAGCCGTATGTGTACATGATGTCATTGAAGAAGTCGGAAAAAGGGGGACAGAGCCCGCAATAGAAGTATGCAGTGAAGAAAGGGTATCTGTTCGATCCACCTTTGGAGCAAGCACCTAGGATTACGCGTGTGGCGGGGTGAGCTTGCGTTCCCTTCACCCACATGCATTGGTATCGCCCCTTCAAAGCTTCGGCGTCGAGCGTTGGAGGGAAGACGACGAGCCTCTTCCGCATCTTCACCAGTTCGCTCTCCGGAACGTCGGCTTTCGCTTCCTTCCCCTTGCCCTTGCTGGCCTTGGGCGCCATGGTGACGGCGGGAGCAGAAGCTGGGGGTGGAGCGAGCGCGGAGGCAGCGGGCGGAAGAAGAAATGGCTTCGCTCTGAGCTCGAGAAAAGGAGGGCGATGGCGATGGCCAGATTGAAAGAAGAAGGGGATAAATAGGTTCGTGCCTCTGCAACTTCTCCTTTTTTATGGGAAAGGAGCGGGGCCGCCTCTTTTATTCCCCAATGTGAATGCGCCTCTATAGGCGCGAGATAGTTGCAGCCTTTTTGGCATGCTTCCCACGTCGCGCGCTCCGTGCGTGTAGTGGGGGGCACAGTAAAACGAGATATTTACGAGCAGATAATTCCCTGCCATGCGTGCCCGTGCACTGTTTGGGCCTAGCCCAACAACGCCTCGCACTCGTGTATGGCCTAGGCCCAGGGGCTCCTGTCGGTGTACTAAGTATTGGGCCACTAGTACCCCGTACTTGTGCACGGGCAGTTGTAGCCATCCTCGCGGCAAGGCTTGCCGGGATCGGCTCGAGGTCGATTCAAGTCATCAAGGAAATCATCAAGTTAGAGATCTGAGGATCAGCAGATAAGCAGAGCTGGAATCCGAAGGCCAACTTCCCCCGGCAAGATCCTTGTCGGGATGGCCTTTGGGGCCCGGCAAGACTTGGCGCCCGGCAAGGCTTGGCGCCCGGCAAGGCTTGGCGTCCAGCATGGCTTGGCGCCCGGCAAGATTCGGCGCCTGGCGAGATTCTGCCACTGTGCCACCGCTTCGGCACAGTAACATGCCTGACATTCTAGGTCCTTCTCTGGATGCGTGGCGACGCGCCAGTGGAGGAGAGCTTAAGCGGTGCTGATGGGATGGCCCCTTTTTCCATCCCCAAGAAAGTGAGGACACCTAAACGGACACCTCACGGTGCATTAAATGCGCTTGTCCTAATCCGTCAGGGGTTAGGTATGATACCCTGTAGCTACTTTACACCTCAATGTATGTACATTTTGCCACTGTGGAGACCCCTTTGAGCATATAAAAGGAGGCCCAAGGCAACTGCTACAGGGGAGGAGAACTTTCGGCCCATTCTGCATGTGTAGCTGCTCTTCGAACGTACTGTTCATTGAGAGCGCTCCTGAAGGCTGGGCCCAAGAACATCAATAAGAACACAAAGCAGGAGTAGGGTTTTACGCTGATCAGCGGCCCGAACCTGGGTAAAAACCTCCCGTGTCGATCACTGGCTCTGCTCTTTGCGTATTCCTCTCCCCCCGCCGAATCGTAAAGGGGTCTCACGGGATCCCATAGGTGTCGTACGCCGACAATCTTGTTGTGATGAATTGAGTTTTCCCTTTGAGATTTCGTTTTATCAGATTGAATACTTTTATGGATTTGAGAACACTTTATGTATGTCTTGCTATGAATACCCGTGGTGACAATGGGGTATCGTATTGATTCACTTGATATATGTTTTGGCACTCAACTCTCGGATTCCCGAGGTGACATTGGGGTAATCTATGCATAGGGGTTGATGCACATTCTTGTCTTTGTTTCTCCGGTAGAAATCTTGGGGCACTCTTTGAGGTTCTTTGTGTTGGATTGAGTATTATGAATCTGAAATTATTTGGTGTTATTTTAGTATGAACTCTTGGATAGATCGATTGGAAAGAATAGCTTCGAGGTGGTTTCGTACCCTACAAACAATTTCTTCTTATGTTCTCCGCTAGATAGGAACTTTGGAGTGATTCTTCATTGCACTTTGAGGGATGGTTATATGATCCAATTATATTAGCATTGTTGAGAGATTGCACTAGTGAAAGTACGGACCCTAGGCCTCATTTTCAAGCATTGCAATACCGTTTGTGCTCTGTTTTATCAATTGCTACCTTGTTGTTTTTTATTGTTCCTATTACAAAAATCAATATCTACTATCATTACTACACTTTTATTACCATCTCTTCGTCGAACTAGTGCACCTATACAATTTACCATTGTATTTGGTGTGTTGGGGACACAAGAGAGTCTTTGTTATTTGGTTGCAAGGTTGTTTGAGAGAGACCATCTTCATTCTATGCCTCCCACGGATTGATAAACATTAGGTCATCCACTTGAGGGAAAATTGCTACTGTCCTACAAAACTCTGCGCTTGGAGGCCCGACACGAGTCTACAAGAATAAGTTGCGTAGTAGACATCAAGCTCTTTTCTGGCACCGTTGCCGGGGAGGTGAGTGCTTGAAGTTATATCTTTAGATCTTGCAATTGAATCTTTTAGTTCTTGTTTTATCACTAGTTTGGTTTATAAAAGAAAACTAAAAAAAATGGAGATTGGGTTACCTCAAGTTGTTCTTTATCTTTTTAATGTCTATCTTGAGAATAGGGATTCCGATAATTGTGCTCAATTGCTAGAAAAAGAATTCAACAAAATTTATGGCATAAAAATGTTGGATGATGGGCATGATTGCAATATTGCTAGTATGAATTCTTTGAATATCCATGATGTTAATGATGATTGCATTAGTCATGATAATGATGTCTCCTATAAGAATGTCAATTTTTGCGGAGTGAATTGGGAGTGCAAATGCACACCAAAAAGGGAAGGTAGATTTTGTAAGAAGCATAAATATTTAGAAACGAAAATTGCAAGAGAGGCTAGATGATTGTGCTGAAAGATTTAATTTTTCTCGCCATCCTTGTGAACTTTGCAATGAACATGGTCATTTAAATCTCCAATGCAAATTGTTTCACGATCAAATCGTGTCCAAAAATTGTGATAACTTGATTACCCTTGAGCATCATAAAGAGCTTAGTCTTCTTTTGGGGTATGAAGAAATGAAACGTATAACTGAGGGTATTCCAAAATTTAATCTCAAGAGATTTCTTGATTTTGATCTAGAGGAAATTTATATGTTTTGTGCGGTAAATTGCATTGAGAATCCTTATATTGCCAACTATCTAGAGACAAGAAAACAAATAGAATATGAAGAGAGTACTAATGAAAGGGAAAATATTTCCCAATACCCTCCTAGTGTTTATTATGATGAATCATGTAACGAGGAGGAGCTTCCTATCCAATCAATCTCTTCAACAAGAAGCTCAAAAAAATTGATTAAACCCATACGTGAGGTGGTGAAGAAGAAAAGGAAAAGAAGGAGAAGTATAGGTAAAAAGGTAACTCTCCCAAGTAATATTGCTCCTATCACCATTGTGCCTCATGAAAGTGAATCAAATATGTTGATGGAGGATGATGATATTGAGTATGATTTTGTGATGCCTACTACTTGTTATAATGATTATGATTGGGAAGATAATGATACTTCTTATAATCCTGGAAATCTTTTTGGCACCAACTTGGGAAATTATGATGATAGCAATTGTTATACCGTTGGTGCTATTCATACTATTAATGATGAGAGTGATTATGCTTATGGTATGCCAAGTCACAAGCTTGGGGATGCTATGTTTGATGAGAATGACATGTTTGAGAATCTATTTGCTGCAATTAATGTTTGTCCCAAGCTTGGGGATGATATGCTTAATGAAGATGATCTTTTTAGTCCCCCTATTTTGAATGATCAAATTTGCTATGATGACTGCATGCCTCCTATCTATGATGAGAACAAAGTGGCTACTTATGATGATTATTGTGATGATACTTATGTTATAAAAAGTAGTGATGATTATATTTATAAAACTTGTCATAGTTATGATTACCCTTTTCCTGAACATTACTCTTTTAATGTGGAAACAATTTATAGTATTCGAGTTTCATATGATACTCCCAGCATTGTGAATAAGAAGAAATTTTCTTATGTGGAGAGTAATAAAATTTCTATGCTTGTGGATCATGAAGAGAATGCTTTATGTGATGGTTATATTTATGAATCTATTCATGATGCTACTGAAAATTATAATGAGAGAGGAACTTATGATTCATGATGCTCTCTTTATGTTTCAATTCTTATCTTTTAAGCGAGCATCATTGAAATCATCATGCCTAGCTAAAAGGCATTAAAGAAAAGCGCTTGTTGGGAGACAACCCAACATATACCCCTACTGTTTTTATGTGTTCACATGATTATGGTACTGTAGTAATCATGTTTTATTTCTTTTGTTTCAATAAAGTGCCAAGTAAAGCCTTTGGGATAGTGTGGATGATAGTTGACTCGAATCTGTGCAAAAACAGAAACTTTTGCACTCAGTCCAGGAATTTTGAAAATTCAATGGACATGATTTTGATATGACTTTTTTACAGGTGATATATATACAAATTCTCTATGTTCTCCTAATTTTTAAGAATTTTTGGAGTAGCAGAAGTATGGTTGGAGTAGAGATTACTACAGACTGTTCTGTTTTTGACAGATTCTGTTTTCAATGCATAGTTTGCTTGTTTTCTAGTTTCTATGGCTTATATTGATCAATATAAATTGTGGAAATGATATGCTACAGTAGTAATTATGTGGAAACAATTACGAATCTTGTCTTTGACAGTACCAAAGTGAAATGTTTGCTCTTTATCATACTAACCTATCTCACGAAGTTCCGTTAAGTCTTGTGTGATTGAAGTTTTCAAGTTTTGGGTGAGATGTCGATATGAGGAGAATAAGGAGTGACAAGACCCTAAGCTTGGGGATGCCCAAGGCACCCCAAGGTAATATTCAAGGAAGATCCAAGCAACTAAGCTTGGGGATGCCCCGGAAGGCATCCCCTCTTTCGTCTCCAACATTATCGGTAACCTCACTTGGAGCTACATTTTCTCGTCACATCATATCTGTTTTGCTTGGAGAGTCATTTTCTTGTTAGTATTTTCTTGCAGTTATTTATAATAATGTTTTGCATCTTTCTTTTCAATAAGAATGTCAAGGATAGCCGTTACCATGCTCATTTTGCAAGTATATGAGTTGCTGTTTCAAAACAGAAAGTTTATCGATATTGCAAAAATTCTCGAGAAAAGTCAGAATATGATAAAATGTTGAAACTTTTTGCACAGTAAGATCTGATAAATTTTCTACAGTGTGGTAAATTTTTATAATTTTTGGAGTTAAATAAGTATTGATACTCTTGCATTCTTTACAGACTGTACTGTTTTGGCAGATTGCTGTTATGTTTGCATTGTTTGCATATGTTTGCTTGTTTAATGATTCTATTTGAGGATAGGAGTATTAAATATGCAGAGGAATTTTGTATGCAATGTTGAATAATAATTTTTGTGATTTGCTACAGTAGATAATGGTAAGGTTTTTGCATTGGTTTATACTAACTTATCTCACGAGTTCTTGTTGAGTTTTGTGTGTATGAAGTTTTTAAGATTTAGGGAAACCGTGATATAAAAGGAATTAAGGAGACGCAAAAGCTCAAGCTTGGGGATGCCCAAGGCATCCCAAGATAATATTTCAAGAAGTCTCAAGCATCAAAGCTTGGGGATGCCCCGGTAGGCATCCCACCTTTCTTCATCAACAATTATCGGTTAGTATCGGTTGAGCCAAACTTTTGCTTCTTCACTTGAGTTGTGCTATTCTTGGAATGTCATTTTGTTTTGCTTTATTTGCTGTTTTAATAAAATACTTATATCTGAAAGTTTTTAAATAAGAGAGAGTCCTCAATTAGCTACCCCTTTACTTAACTACTCGCTTGATCTTCACTTATATCTTTTTGGAGTAGTTTGTCATTTACTCTCGTGCTTCACTTATATCCTATGAGTAAATTGTTGAATGAATTGAATATCATGAAGTTGAAATTATATGTTCATATCATGCCTAGTGGTAGCTTCACATTGGGTTTAGAAAGTGAAATCTTTTGAAGCTGGACAATCACAATATTGGTCATACAAGCAATTCATGAATGATTACTATAAGGAAGAGAACTTTCACATGCAAATACACTATCTTGGAAATCTTTTGTGATTGTGAGCCCCCATCAAAATATTATATGCTAAAATTGTTGACGTTGGACAAGGAAGACAACGTAATGATTTATGTTTGTTCATATTCACATAGAAGTTATATTGTCATAGATCCTTCAACATGTGGTGCTTGCCCCCCATCTTTGCTAGCCAAAAATTCCGCACCAAGTAGAGATACTACTTGTGCATCCAAAAACCCTTAAACACAAATCTTATTTTCAAGAGTCCACCATACCTACCAAAGGATTGAGTAAGATCCTTCAACTAAGTTGTCATCAGTGCAATAAGGCAATAAAAATTGCTTCTAAAAGTGTTAGATCATTTAGTGTAAGAGAAAATTGAGCGTTGTACGAACTTGTGATGGCAAAGAATAAAAGCGACAGACTGCATAATAAAGGTTGCTATCATAAGGGGCAATATAACGTGACATTCTTTTGCACTAAGGGATTGAGCATACAAACAAAAAGCGCATGGCAACCTCTGCTTCCCTCTACGAAGGGCCTACCTTTTACTTTTATGTATTTACTTTCATGCAAGAGTCAAAGTTTTTCTCTCTATTCCTTTTTAGTTTTCTCTTTTGGCAAGCATCGAGCGGTGAGGAAAGATCTAGGCACATATATCCAGTTGGATATGGGTAGCATGAGTTATTATTGTTGACATCACCCTTGAGGTGAATACGTTGGGAGGCGAAATTATAAGCCCCTTTCTTTCTATGTGTCCGGTTGAAACGTTTTGCTCATGTGTATGCGGTGAGTGTTAGCAATCATAGAAGACTATATGATGGTTGAGTATGTGGAACTCTTACTTTGACTCTGTTAAATAAGTTGAATTGCAATTGTTTCGTGACTAAGAATATAGGTTGTTGAGTTTCAAGAGAATTCATTGTTTGAACCTTAACATGTGAATTGGTTGCTACTTGAACATGATGAGTTTTATGAGAAAGAGTTGCTGTTATGATGCTAGGAAAAGTGATTGAAATTACTATTGATCAAACTTATGCACTTTGCTAGCATTCACACTTCATAAATTATTTCTTTTATCATTTACCTACTCAAGGACGAGTAGGAATTAAGCTTGGGGATGCTGATACGTCTCCAACGTATCTATAATTTATGAAGTATTCATGCTGCTATATTATCATTCTTGGATGTTTTACAATCATTTTATAGCAACTTTATACCATTTTTTGGGACTAACTTATTGACATAGTGCCCAGTGCCAGTTGCTGTTTTTCGCTTGTCTTTTACATCGCAGAAAATCAATACCACACGGAGTCCAAACGCAGCCAAACTTTTTGTGGATTTTTTATGGACCAGAAGACATCCAATGGGCCAGAGCGGCACCTGGGGGGTGCCCCGAGGGGGGCACGACCCACAAGGGCGCGCCTGGGGGCCCAGGCGCGCCCTGGTGGGTTGTGCCCACCTCGGTGGCCTCCCGCACCGCCTCTTCGCCCTATAAATTGCCAAATATTCCAAAAACCCTCGAGGAGACCCTAGATCAGAAGTTCCGCCGCCGCAAGCCTCTGTAGCCACGAGAAACCAATCTAGACCCCGTTCCAGCACCCTGTCGGAGGGGGAAATCATCACCGGTGGCCATCTTCATCATCCCGACGGCCACCATGATGAGGAGGGAGTAGTCCACCCTCAGGGCTGAGGGTTTGTACCAGTAGCTATGTGTTTAATCTCTCTCTCTCGTGTTCTTGAGATGTCACGATATTGATGTATCGCGGGCTTTGTTAATATAGTCGGATCATATGGTGTTTTCCCCTCTCTATCTTGTTGTGATGAATTGAGTTTTCCCTTTGAGATTTCATTTTATCGGATTGAATACTTTTATGGATTTGAGAACACTTTATGTATGTCTTGCTATGAATACCCGTGGTGACAATGGGGTATCGTATTGATTCACTTGATATATGTTTTCGCACTCAACTCGCGGATTCCCGAGGTGACATTGGGGTAATCCATGCATAGGGGTTGATGCACGTTCTTGTCTTTGTTTCTTCGGTAGAAATCTTGGGGCACTCTTTGAGGTTCTTTGTGTTGGATTGAGTATTATGAATCTGAAATTATTTGGTGTTATTTTAGTATGAACTCTTGGATAGATCGATCGGAAAGAATAGCTTCGAGGTGGTTTCGTACCCTACAAACAATTTCTTCTTATGTTCTCCGCTAGATAGGAACTTTGGAGTGATTCTTCATTGCACTTTGAGGGATGGTTATATGATCCAATTATATTAGCATTGTTGAGAGATTGCACTAGTGAAAGTACGGACCCTAGGCCTCATTTTCAAGCATTGTAATACCGTTTGTGCTCTGTTTTATCAATTGCTACCTTGTTGTTTTTTATTGTTCCTATTACAAAAATCAATATGTACTATCATTACTACACTTTTATTACCATCTCTTTGTCGAACTAGTGCACCTATACAATTTACCATTGTATTTGGTGTGTTGGGGACACAAGAGACTCTTTGTTATTTGGTTGCAGGGTTGTTTGAGAGAGACCATCTTCATCCTACGCCTCCCACGGATTGATAAACATTAGGTCATCCACTTGAGGGAAAATTGCTACTGTCCTACAAAACTCTGCGCTTGGAGGCCCAACACGAGTCTACAAGAATAAGTTGCATAGTAGACATCAACAACCTCCCGGCTTTGTTAATCCCAAGAAACCTAATCATGTTTACAAACTTCACAAAGCAATTTATGGTCTCAAACGAGCTCCTAGAGCATGGTATAAATGCTTGACTAAGTTTCTTATTGAAAAAGGCTTCGAGATTGGAAAAATTGATTCTACACTTTTTACTAAAAGGGTTAATGGTGAATTATTTGTGTGCCAAATTTATGTGGATGATATCATATTTGGTTCAACTAACCCTCATTTTTGTGAAAAGTTTGGAAGGCTAATGTCGGAGAAGTTTGAGATGTCTATGATGAGGGAACTCAAATTCTTTCTTGGTTTGCAAATCAAGTAAACTAAGGAGGGTACCTTTGTTTCCCAAACAAAGTATACCAAGGACTTATTCAAGAAGTTCAATATGCAAGAGAGCAAAGGTATGAAAACTGTCAGATTTTGGGTTCCGCAAACCCTAGAGAGGTTCGAACTCTGGGGTGCGTGCGAAGAACTCGTCCTCCCCAGTCTGCCGACTCGCTAATCTCACAGCCTAGCTCGTCGAACTGTAAGGAAAAGAGACACAGCAGTTTACCCAGGTTCGGGCCACCTTGCGGTGTAAAACCCTACTCCTGCTTTGTGGTGGATTGGCCTCGAGGGCCTGAGGATGAACTAGTACAGTGGCGAACAGCCTCAGGAGGAGAGGTGTTCTTGAGCTCCAGTGAGCTGGTGGGGTGAGGGTGATCTGAATGATTCGTTCGGGGGTTCGATCCGATGCCCCTATACGGTGGTGGCTAAGTCCTATTTATAGTGGCCTTGGTCCTCTTCCCAAATGAAAGGCGGGAAGGGATCCCACAACGGCCAAATTCGAAGGGAGACAACTAGTACATGCTATCCTGACAAAAGTAGTCTTCGCCTGCAAAAGCCTCTGGTTGTGACGCTATGGTGGGCTCGGTGATGACCTCCGTCCTGCCGTCCTGGCAGTCTTGGTCTTGTTCCACGGGAATGGAAACCTTTGGCTGCTTCCTCGGGACTCCGCGCCTGCGCTTGCCTCTTTAGCACCGAAGAGGAAACTGGTACACTGCGCCCGCTGGCGCCAGCCTGGCCTTGGTCGTCATGGCTCATGTCATCCTGACCTCACGAGGTGAGGCTTGCATAGAACTCTCCGCTCCTCAGGAGCCAGCCTAAGGATGCCGCTCCTCGTGGGGGTCTTGGTGTCGTCCGCCTCGTGAGGCTTGGCCCCTCGCGAGGGTCTTGAGTTGTTGTTGCTGAAGCTGGGCCGTACCAGGCCGTCGATGGAGCCACGCCGTGGGCCGCAGGCAGGCAAGTCTGCATACCCCCGTTCCCAGAACGCCGACAGTAGCCCCCGGGCCCAAGGCGCGCTCGAACTTGGCTTCGAGGCGAAGCCAGGGGGCAAGTGCGGAGCGCCGCGGGCCCTAACCGCCTGCGGCCGTGGTCGACGCGTGGCGATTCATGGGACGTGGGTGTCTCCGCTTGCCCGCGCCACCTCGGCAACCGTTCGACTTGATGATACTCTGCTGCATGCAGAGAAAAACCATAATTGCGCGGGATCATGGAGGCCGGCGGTCGGCCTCCCTCCGGCTATAAATGAGGGGAGGGGCAGAGCCCCCCTCACTCATCTCCATCTTCTCGCTGCCCGCTCCTTCTTCTTCTTCTTTGTCTCGCCATCTTGCAGCAGCATCCATGGCGCCGATCAGGAGATTCTCTTCAGTGGAGAAGGGAAAAACCCCTCGGGAGGAGCCGGGCCACTTCCGCCGAAGAAGAGGCTCGGCCGCCCTTACGATGCCGGCGAAAGGCGAGAGGTGACGCGGCCTTGGTACGAGCGGCCTCCGCCTAGCTTCCCGCTTCCTCTGTGTGACGACCCCGGATTAATCGTGGACTAATCATACACGCAAATGCACACGATCAAGCCTAAGGACTCACTTGAAGATATCACAACACAACTCTAAAACATAAATAAAGTCATACAAGCTTTATATTACAAGCCAGGGCCTCGAGGGCTCGAATACATAGCTCGATGGCATACAAGTGTCAGCGGAAGCATCAGATATCTGGGTACAGATATCTTACAGAAACAGAGATAAGCCTTTAAGAAGGCGAGGCAAAACAAAAGCTACGATCGAAAGGCGTAGGCCTCCTGCCTAGGACCCTCCGAATCCTACTCCTGGTCGTCTGTCCGCTCCTCGTAGTAGTACTCGCCTGGAGGGTAGTAGTAGTAGCCGTAGTCGTCGACGGGGGCAGCTGGCTCCGGGGCTCCGTCGTCTGGTTGCGACAATTGGATAAGGGGAGAAAAAGAAAATAAAGCAAACGTGAGTACTCATCCGAAGTACTCAGCAAGCAAGGATCTACACTACATATGCAACATTTTCAAAGGAGGGTTGTATATGTGGACTAGGCTGCAGAAATGCCAGAATAGAGGGGAGAGCCTAGTCCTATCGAAGACTAGCATCTTCAAGCATCTTGATCAGTCTTGCAGCATTAGAAGAGTGCAGTTTAACATAATGTAAAGTAGTGGTAATGTTATCAACCTCGCCCAGAGATCCTTCCTCGACTCCCTGCGAGAAAGCAATCCCAGAGCCATACTATCCATTTCAACTCAAGTCACCCGTTCTAGTTGTACCGATCGGGATACAACTCCGAGTGTCCGTTACCGTAGGACAGGCTATCGATAGATTGTTTCTTCCCTGCAGGGGTGCACCAACTTACCCACCACGCTCGCTTAACTCTGGCTGGACATACTTTACTGGGTCATGCTCGGCCTCGGCTAAGCAACACGCCGCAACCCGACCTAGGCTCTAAAGAGAGGTCAGCACGCCGGACTAACCTATGCCCCCAGGGGTCTTGGGCCTTCGACCTGGGAACCCTGCACGTTGGGAGGACGCTCCGGAAGCAGACCTAGCCCCCTTAATACAAGCGCGGGCTTAACCAGTCCAATCCAAAGCGGGCCGCTCCTCGCTGACGTCTATAGAGCTTCGGCTGATGTATACGACGCAGAACGCCCATACTATGCCCACGTGATGGTTAGTGCTATCAGGCCAGAAGCCCCTCGGATCAATTATCCAAACCGTTAGTGTGTTGGTAGTGCGGTAACGAGCAGAGACTCATGAAAGATGTGACCCCGTCGCCCCGTCTCGAGGACTTGCGGCAAGGGCTAAGAATGCCCGGCCACGCCTCGTGTTCATTACTCGGGCACCGTCCAGGTCCACCCGACTCCACATTTCTCGCAATTAAGCTCACGCGGGTACCCCTCAGGGCCGACCCGTCTTTATCCAGAATAAGCAGTGTCAACAGTAATGTAAGGCATCCGTGTGGCTACCATATCAAGAAGGAATCTGAGGCATCACCCTCGTTGGACTCCCACCTGACTTAAACATCAAGGTGAATGGAGGAGGAATCACCCTCGAGGTCCACACTTGAGCAGTTGCACGACGGTGCCGTTATCGGGGGTGGTGTAGGAGGAATCACCCTCGTCGACCACGACCGAATAACTAACCTACAAGGTTATCATCGGAAGTGCTGATGAGGTATCACCCTCGGCACTCGATAGTAACCCAGTAGTGTCGAGCAACTACGGGGAAGTGACGTGCGGTGCCGGGGCCTGGTCTTCGATCCCGTTGATCGGGTCTTCTGATGATCCAGCGGGGCAGTCGAGGTAAAGAGGGGGGGTCTCTGCTGGGTCTCTACCCAACCTATACTAAACAGTTTAGGATAAGCAGACAGGTAACAATAGCAGGTTACAATAAACAGGCTATGTAGCAGAAATAGGATAACAGCAGCAGCAGTAACCTCTAATGCAAGCATAAGAGAGAAGAGAGTGGGCGATATCGGAATGCTCAAAAAGGGGGGGTGCTTGCCTGGAAGCTCGGCGGCAAGGGTATGATCGTCAGGAGCGTAGTCGACCTCCGGTGCTGCGTCGGTCTCAGGAGCTACGTCGACATCAGGGTCTACCGAGAGAGAAGAGGGGGAAGAAACATATAAATGCACAGCAAACAATGCAATACAGGGCATGTCATGCTAGGATGCAGTGCAAGGTTGCCTAAAGATGCACCTAAGTCATTTTAGTTATTTTAGGATTAACATGGGATTTATTATCCGGTGATTATGCACTATTCATATACCGGATACGGATGGAAAGTTATGGGTTCTCCTACGTAGGGGGTTCCAGCATCGAAACAGACGATATGATCAGATTCGTCTCGTCGTTCTGAGCAACTTTCATGTACACAGTTTTTGGATCTGAGCTACGGTTTAAAAGTTACGAATTTTCGAAGATTTATTTATTTTCTGGAATTATTTTATCAGCAGAAAAGATTTATGACGTCAGCATGGCTAAATGATGATGTCAGCATGTCAACTGTCGGCTGACCAGGTCAAAACTGACATGTGGGTCCAGTGGGACCCACATGTCAGTGACAGAGGCTTAACAAAGTTAATTAAAACTAATCCAGAGAGTTAATTAGTGGCTGGCCCCACCTGTCAGCGACTGATTAATTATCTAAATAATTTTATTTATAAAAATGTTTTAACTAAACTAATTATGAAGTGGGGCCCGCATGTCATAGACACAGAGTGCCCAGTCAGCAGAGTGGACTGAGTCAACTCAGTCAACTGGGCCCCTCGGGCCCGCTGGCAGTGACCCAGGGCTGGACCCCAGGTGCGCCACGTCGGCGCCAAGTCAGCGGAGCCGCCGGAGCTGCTCCGGCGAGCTCGCGCGCGGCGGCCGAACGCCGGAGATGGCCGGAAATCATCTACGGTGGATCGTTTGGCCGTTTCTTGCAACGTTCGAGCGAGGGCTCGATGCCGCATCGTTCTGTGGCGGTGGCGCAACCTAAAACGGCCGGAGTCGAGCAATACATCGACGCCGGCGACGAGGTTTTTCGGGCGAGCTCCGAAAATGCCAAAACGGAGCGCGTGCAGGCGATTTGAAGCGTCAGGTCACTTCACTGGAGTGCCCCGAGCATGATGAAGTGCTCGGACAGCCACGACAGAGACGGGAGCAGCAACAGCGAGCGGCATGGCGGAGCTGGGCTCGGCCGTCCGTGGTAGCGACGATAGGCGCAGCAGAACGAGGGGGAGGCAGAGAGAGGAGGTGCGGTGCTCACCGGGCGGGCTCAAGGAGGCCCCTTGGGTGAACGGAAGCGCAGAGGTAGGCCGGGAACGGTGGGATTCATCGGTGACCGAGACGGACGGGGACGAAGCGGATCCGGCGTTGCTGTGCTCCCCGGCGCACGTTCGTGGTCGGAGTCGAAGCAGTCGACGATGGCGGAGTCGAGGGACACGGCGGTGTGGTGAGGCGAGGCGAGTGGCCGCGGGATCGACGCGGCAGCGGCGGCGATGGCAATCGGCAGAGGGGAAGAAAGGGCGAGCACGAGCGAGGGAGAGCAAGGAGGAGGGGAGAGTGAGCGAGGAAGGCAGGGGGATGGACGAGGGGGTCCTTATCCCCTCGCCTAGCCGGTAGCGCCGCGGTGTCGGCCGCTGACCGGCGAGCGCGCGCTTGGCCATGGGGACGGCGACACGGTGAGGGAGAGAGAAGGGGAAGGGAGGAATGGGCCGGTTGGGCCGGTTTGCGGGGCACTGTGCACTTAGACCCAGTGCAGAGTGCCTCGTTTTATTTTTCTGTTTTCTGCTTTCTATTTCTTTATTTCTTTTCTGTTTAGGTAATTGTTTAGGCCACTTTTGCACATTTGTATAACTTGCTACTTGGCCCAAATATTACAGTGCATTATTACCTTTCACCAAAAACTTGTTTGGGCAAAGAAGGATTTTATTTGAATTTGATATTATCATAAATGGATTAAATAATTCTATTTTGGTGCTGTTTCATGATGTTTGAGTCATACAACTTATTTTGCAAATGTTGATTTTAATTTTAGAATTGCCTCTGGATTATTTGCTATTTAATGAACATTTTTCCCACAAGTTTTGAGCAACTTCATATTTCACTTTTGAATTTTGATTTGATTTTCAGAATAGAATTTTAATTGAATATTAACCAAAGTGATTAGTCACTGCAAATGGAGATGACTTGGCATACTTAACAGAGTGTCACAGTGGCTATTACACGAGGGTGTTACACTCTGTACGCCTGTGCGCGGGGCTCCGGACAGGGTGGTAATGCCCAGCGCCGCGCGGGCCGGGGTCTCGGCGGACTGACTGAGGCTGCGCGGCCAGCAGGCCGGCGAACCCATGGCGAGGGGACTTCGCGTGAGTTCGTGGTGTGGGCAGCAATGCCGCCGCGCACGTGGATCCGGCTCCCGAGGTTCTTCGCCGAGGAGATGCCGCCGAGGGGGCCACTTGAGCTGTGGCTGCAGCACGCCGGGTGCTGCGGCCTAGCCTCGGGGGCGGAGGTCGAGGTCGTCCCCCCGGGCGACATCTTCATGACCCGAGGATGGGGCGAGGTCGCCCGCACCTGCCGTCCAGTGGGGGCCCTCGCCATCCACTTTGAGTACAATAGCGCCTCTACGTTGTTCTTCAAGGTCTTTGATGAGGAGGGCCGGCATTTGGAGTGCTGCCCCGGGGGAAGCAGTCCATGTGGCACGTCCGCGGACGTCGAGCCCGCCTCCGGCCTCGCCGGCAGCTCCTCCAGCAGCAGTGACGACTCCTGGGAATCCAGCGACTCTCCCGAGCCCAGCGATTCTCCGGAGTCCAGTGACGACAGCTACGTCCCGCCGAGCTCTCGCCATGCCCGGAGCGCGGCAGCAGGGTCCGCTCGGCGTCGTCAGTGATGCCCAGCAGCCAGGGTCCCTTGACGTTTTCCTTCTTTTGTTTCCCTGCGTGGAATTGTGACAAACCCCGTGGGGGTATGTAAAAACGGTAATGCTTTTGCTCCAATGTTTATTATTCCTTGTATGATGTTGCGGCCGCACATCTTGCTTCGGCATGGTTCCCCCTTTTCGTTCTCACGATAGCTTAGTGCTCTACGCCGGCAGGTCCCAGTCCCCAGGCAGGCTTCTGCCGTCGCTGGTATGCCAGGTCGCGATGCCGTGGTCAAGGCCAGGAGGTAAGCGGCCCGAGGTCCGGTAAGAGCTCCTGAGGCACGATGCTCAAGAGGTCCCCTTTGGCGTGCAAGCAGCTCCCTGGAGGCCGAAAAGGGAAGCGGCATTGCGAGAGCGAGATTGCGAGAATCAAAATACCAGACGATGAGGTTCACTCTGATATGCATGGATGACTTATCTTAGTAGGCCTGAAGTGATTCCTTTACGCAGCGCCTGATTGTGCCTTGGCAGTGATGCTTCCAGGTAGGGCTCACGCCGAACTCCCCTTCTCCCCGCTCATCTAGGTGCTCTACGTCCTCGGGTCCCGACCCTCGAGCGAGGCTCAGCTGCCGTTGGTATGCCAGGTCGCGATGCCGTGGTCAAGGCCAGGGGGTGAGGGCTAGAGAGTCAGTAAGAGCTCCTGAGGCGCGATGCTCAGGAGCCCCCCTTTAACGTGCAAGCGAATTGCGTGAAAAAGGGATTGCCGGCGGGGCCACCCATGGCTGAACTCCAGGGATTCCTGCGGGTTAGTCCGAGAGGAGAGTATAACTCATAATCGCGCTTGCTGTCCTGCCACTGATCTTTCCGCAAGAAGATGAAGGCACTGAGGATCTGGTGAGGTGACGTGCGCGGGCCAGGTCGCGAACCAAAGCTCGATCTCTCAGGTTTGTCAGCGTTGTAGGGACGGACCCGAGCACAAGCGCCATGCCAGCATGTGTAGCCCCCGTTGCGGGATGAGCAAGAGGCTGGTCAGCAATGCGGGAGGCCGCGGAGGCGATAGACCAGCAGACAAGCAGGTGATAACATAAATCAACCCATAGATAAGGTAGAGCTAGTTCTGGTAGATGCAAAATGATACATGCCGCTGGGACGGACCCACGCGGCTTGGGGATAATGCAGCCTGAGGGGCGCCCCCAACTGAACAAACCAGAAAATGTCACCTGACACCGTTGCTGAAGAGATGTTGGAGTATCTGAAGATGCGTGCCGCAGAAGTCGCTCCTCATGAGCCGCCCAGGCCCTGAACCTCGGGAGGCTCTGGGAGCCCGGGGGGCTCGCGAGGATCCATCTCTTCCTCTGATAGTATCGCCTGGCTTCTGGCCTCATGAGCCGCCAGGATGCCCCGCATGTGGTGCTGGAGTGCAACAGCTGCACTCGACAAGCCCAAAGGCATGCGAACATAGCTGTGAGGGGGACCCTCGCACCGGCCAGCGCGGGACGGCCAGAAGCACTCCGGAGATGCGGCCCTGTTGAGCCCTGGGATGTTGACGCAGACGCGCAGCTCACTGTCCTCACCGGGACAAGGAGCCGCGCCGGGTGGTGGGCGATGGTCGCCTCGCATAGCTCTTGCCTCCTGAAGCTCCTCGATTGCCTTGGTGATGAACTCCTGAGCACCTGGCACTTCGCGCCTTGTACCCTCCTGGCGGAAGCGCGCGCTGAAGCATGCCTCCACATGGTGCCCAAGCGCCTCCCTCGTGATGTTGGCCAGGTCAGAGGCCCTCCAGAGGAGAGCCCCCGAGCCCAGCCTGAGAGGGGCGCCGGGCGCGCCTTCCTATGCGAGAGAGGGAGGCGCCCCGTCAGTGGGCGCTGGGCCTGAGGTGGTGCCGATGGACACCCCACTCTCCTGAGGTCCTTGGTGGAGCAGCTGCTTCTTCTTCTTAGGGACAGCCTCAGGAGGGTAGACGGTGCCTTCATCGTCTGGGTTCTCGACCGCCGCAGCCTGGTAGGCGCGCTCGATAGAGCACACTGCGTCCTTCTCCTCGCAGGCGACCGTGATGACGCCGCAGCTCCCTGGCATCTTGAGGACATTGTAACCATGATGAGTCACCGCCATGAACTTGGCCAGGGCCGGATACCCAAGGATGGCATTGTATGGAAGGCGAATGTGGGCGACATCGAAGTCGATGAGCTCAGTGCGGTAGTTGTCGCGCTTGCCGAAGGTGACAGGGAGGCGGATCTGCCCTATCGGGGTGATGGAGTCGTCCGTCACTCCTGAGAAAGGCTTGGTATGCTGCAGCTGGTCATAGGGCACCTGGAGTCGGTTTAATGTCTCGATGGAGAGAACGTTGAGCCCCGCACCACCATCGATGAGAGTCTTGGTGACGAGCACGTTGCTGATGGTAGGTGAGCAGAGCATCGGGAGAGCGCCGGCAGTTGCCGCGCACTTGAGCTGATCGGATGGGCTGAAGGTGATGGTGCACTTGGACCACCTGAGCGGACGCGCTGCCTTGAACTTGGGGAGGGCCGCGTTCACCTCACGGGCAAACTGCTTGAAGATGCGATGAGAGGCAGGGGCCTGAGCGCCGCCCAGGATGCAGGCGATGGCACGAGGCTCCTGGAAGCCCACAGCCCCCTCGTCCTGGTGGTGGTCGTCATTCCTTCTTGGTGGTGGCGGCAGCGGAGGAAGGCCAGCGTTGCCCTGAGGACGGTCCTCACGAGGCTGGTCCCTCCAGGGGCCCTCGCGAGGCTGACCCTGCCAGCGGTCCTCATGAGGCTGGTCACGCCATTCTTGGCGGGGGTCGCGGCCGTCCCAGCGTCCTCCACCTTGGCCTCCTCCGCGGTCGTAGCCTTGGTCGCTGCGCTGGGGCGACGACCGAGGCGCCCGTCGTGGAGGTGGAGCCTGGTCTTGGCGCTCGCGCGCCACCGCTGCAGGCGGCGCGCGTTCTTGACATGGCGGTGCTGGGAGTGCACGAGCATCTTCTTGCGGCCGCTGCACCACCTGGCAGCTTTCCTCTTCACGTGCCGGCGCCCTGCGCGGCGGGTTGCGCCGTGGGGCCTCGTGCCTTGGCCCGAGGGCGACGTCTTGACGGGGAGGTGGAGGAGGTGCTCCGTGGGCCACGTCACCTTTAGCAGGCGGCGGGTGAGGCAGCGAGCGAGACGGTGCGGGAGAGTCCCCGGCGGCGCTGACAAGCTCGGCGATGCGGTCCAGCCAGTCTTCATAGAGGTCGGCGATGGGGCGGTAGCGTAGGAGCTCCCGCGCCATGAGCAACGCAGCCTGCGCGTTTGCCGGCCTGCGACGAGCATGAGACGACGAACCAGCCAGAGTCAGCGACGGGGTGGCAGTGCGCCCATCCCGCCGCACAGAAGGGTGCAGCGACGAAGCTTGCTGCTCGTGCCCCGCGGGGCCGGTGGCGGTGTTTGCCACTAGAGACGGGGGACGGCGAGGGCAGCCACCACCCGCAGGCACTATCTGAGTGACGCGGGCGGCAAGGGCGGCCTGGTGCTCAGCACGAGCTCGACGAGCGTCAGCCATGGAAGCGGTGGAGCGGTTGTGGATCGACCGGTGGGGGAGAGGCTCCGACGCACCCCTACCCGGCGCGCCAAATGTCGGATTTCGGGTTCCGCAAACCCTAGAGAGGTTCGAACTCTTGGGTGCGTGCGAAGAACTCGTCCTCCCCATTCTGCCTACTCGCTAATCTCACAGCCTAGCTCGTCGAACTGTAAGGAAAAGAGACACAGCAGTTTACCCAGGTTCGGGCCACCTTGCAGCGTAAAACCCTACTCCTGCTTTGTGGTTGATTGGCCTCGAGGGGCTGAGGATGAACTAGTACAGTGGCGAACAGCCTCAGGAGGAGAGGTGTTCTTGAGCTTGAGTGAGCTGGTGGGGTGAGGGTGATCTGAATGATCCGTCCGGGGGTCCGATCCGATGCCCCTCTATGGTGGTGGCTAAGTCCTATTTATAGTGGCCTTGGTCCTCTTCCCAAATGAAAGGCGGGAAGGGATCCCACAGCGGCCAAATTCGAAGGGAGACAACTAGTACATGCTATCCTGAAAAAAGTAGTCTTCGCCTGTGAAAGCCTCTGGTTGTAATGCCGTGGTGGGCTCGGTGATGACCTCCGTCCTGCCGTCCTGGCAGTCTTGGTCTTGTTGCACGGGAATGGAAACCTTTGGCTGATTCCTCGGGACTCCGCGCCTGTGCTTGCCTCTTTAGCACCGAAGATGAAACTGGTACACTGCGCCCGCTGGCGCCCGCCTGGCCTTGGTCGTCATGGCTCACGTCATCCGGACCTCACGAGGTGAGGCTTGCATAGAACTCTCCGCTCCTCAGGAGCCAGCCTGAGGAGGCCGCTCCTCGTGGGGGTCTTGGTGTCATCCGCCTCGCGAGGCTTCGCCCCTCGCGAGGGTCTTGAGTTGTTGTTGCTGAAGCTGGGCCGTACCAGGCCGTCGATGGAGCCACGCCGTGGGTCGCAGGCAGGCAAGTCTGGGTACCCCCGTTCCCAGAACGCCGACAAAAACACCCATGCCTACTAATGGACATCTTGACTTGACTAAGGATGGCAAACCGGTTGACCAAAAGGTTTACCGCTCTATGATTGGTTCATTGTTATATCTATGTGCCTCCCGTCCCGATATTATGCTAAGTGTGTGCATGTGTGCATGATATCAAGCGGCCCCTAAAGAGTGTCATCTTAAGGCTGTGAAAAGGATAGTGAGATACTTAATCCATACACCAAACTTTGGCATTTGGTATCCTAAGAGGTGACAAGGTTGATAGAAAGTCCACTTCGGAAACTTCTCAATTTCTTGGTAGATCTCCTGTGTCTTGGTCCTCCAAGAAACAAAACTCGGTATCCTTATCCACCGCCGAAGCGGAATACATTGCCGCCGGATCATGTTGTGCTCAATTACTTTGGATGACCCAAACTCTTAAAGATTATGGGATACATGTGAAACATGTTCCATTGCTATGTGATAATGAAAGTGCTATTAAGATTGCTCACAATCCAGTGCAACATTCTCGAACTAAGCATATTGAAGTTCGTCATCATTTCATTCGAGATCATGTTGCTAAAGGTGACATCAATCTTAAGCATGTTCGTACTGATAAGCAATTGGCGGATATATTCACCAAACCGCTTGATGAGAAAGTATTTTGCCGTTTGAGAGGTGAATTAAATATTATTGATGCCTCAAACTTGGAGTAGAAACTCCATTCGGATACATGCAAGGCATGAGCTTGTCTTTTGACTAATCCTTGATATTACTCTTATGATGATGATCATATGTCTTGGATCTATATTTGTACCCTTGCATGTTATCTAACCCTTGTAGGTACTTGGATGAGCCCAAATCTACGAGATTGCAAGTCACTCACATCTTGAGCGATCTTTACATCACCAAGTTTCTACTATATGGTTGTTGAATACAAGGAAGTGTGGATTCACTCAACATATCCTTTGACAATTTCTATATATCAGATTTCATTTGGTATCAAGTTTCGTGATTGTCATCTTGGATACACAAGTGCTCTTCCTTGCAAGACTAACCCATGTAGGAAGATGAACTCAAACTATAAGTGGTGCTCTCAACTCTTGATGAACTACATCAACCTCGAGCATCCAACACAAGTTCGACTACATGATCAAGATCAACACCACCACTCAAGGTATGTTATTCCATCTTAGAGAAGCTTTACTCCAAGACATAGGTCAAAGCAACTCACCAAGATGTGAATACACCAAAAAGCTTAAACGAAAAATGGTAACCCCATTTTGAGCTTAAACGATGAGTATGACCTACGATCAAGTGTCATCACTTGACTCATCAGTCAATATACTCTAACATAGGTGACTTTGTCGCCGACCCCTTCTAGATGAAGTTCTCTAGTGTTTCTTTGTTTTGCATATGTTTTTACTTGTTTGTTCCCCTTATCAAAAAAAACTTCATCTAGATCCTTTTTCTTTGTACGTTTCTCTGTATTTTTCTGCATCTAATTCATTGCAAATTCTTCAGTTAATTCCTTGCGAATCCTTGTGAGATTTCGATTGCCAAGTGAGCTGAGTTGACAAGACTTTTCCTCTGTATTGAACTCGGCCTCACCGATTCATGCCGATCGGCTAGACCGAACTACAATACCTTGTAGACAGTTCATTGGTACAACCGACGAGGACTAACCCGGTCTGACCGATATGCATCATCTATGACACCGCCAACTCGGTGTCACCGATGAAAATAGATCGGCGTTACCGACTTCACTACTGAGAAAACTTTTTGCGATTGCAAATGTAATTTCTTCTCCAGCTCCACTCAATGATTCTTATCCTCTACTCACATCTTATACTACATGCTGCTTTGTAATGTGTTTGAAGGACCAAACCTATTTGACTCATGCTCCAGAAGGTCCCTTCTTGGAAATTGATGTCAATGGGGGAGAGAGAGAGCACATCAAAGCTTATCACATGGGAAAGCACATCTTAGCTTGCTTCTCCAGATGCTTATTAACAACAGAGGAGAGAAGTCACATGTCTTTAAGAGGGGAAAGACATGTTAATAAATGTGAGTTCGTATCTTTTCATGCTCTGATTTTTTCTTGCTCTGATTTTCTCTTACCCTACCTTCTCCCATTATCCAATATCAAATTCAGGGGGAGAAAGAGTTCCTATCTAAGGGAAGAAAATCTTTGGAATTCATTGCATATCTTTAATCTTTGGGGACATGTCCATATCCAAATAGAGTACTAAGTACTTACTCTTTACATGTCATCCCAGTCTTGGTAATCTTGTGGTCTCCTGAACTTGCTTCATTTAGAGTGTTCTTGTGTTATCTAACCTTGTTTTCTCGAGCTCATCTCTTCCGAAGCCAGCCCAAGACAACAAGGTAAGTATATGCATCACACTCATGTGCATGATGATCTCTTGCTGATGTACATATTGTTTGCAAGAAGGACTCATGAACATAAAGGTACACTTCCTGTATACATCATTTGCTCTGATGCATATAGCCAAGATACATGTAACTCATTGCTTGCTCTGACATGCTTATGCATTCACATGATGTTACATACTATCTTTACATGATTGCATACATGTAGGGGGAGCCTATGCATGTTACATGTCCTTCCAAAGCTTTACTTGTTACTCTTCATATCCTTATCTAAAGCTTTGATGTATGTTGTCATCAATTACAAAAAATGGGGAGATTGAAAGCACAAGTGCTCCCTGGGTGATTTTGGTAATTAATGTCAACATATCTCTTATTGGACTAATATCTTCATCTAGTATATTTCAGAAAGTTCAACAATGGTGTGGCATGAATAAGAGGATGTGGAACCCCTTCAAGATACTAAGGACAAAGATTGGCAAAATCTCAAGACTCTTCATTTCTATTTTAGTGATCCAAGATCACATTGAGTCCATAGGAAAAGCCAATACTATTAAAAGGGGATGAGGTGTTGCATAATGGTCTACTTGCTCAAAATGCGTAGTGATATGCTCCAAAGCCCTCAACCACTTTCTCATTTCCAAATATGTCCAAAACCTAAAGTCAAACTCGACCCCACCGATTTGATCTATCCGGCGCCACCGAGTTTCTTTGACATAGCCACTGCCAGAAACCCTAATCAATTCGGTCACACCGATCGGGATCTCGGTCTCATCGAGATGGCAATGCAAACTCTCTGTTTCCCTTTGTAACGTTTCGGTCTTACCGAAACGAGCGATCGGTCCCACCGAGTTCGCAATGCAAACTCTCGGTTTCCCTTCGTAACGTTTCGGTCTTACCAAAATGAGCGATCGGTCCCACCGAGTTTGCAATGCAAACTCTCTGTTTAACTCATTTCTGAAATTGGTCCCACCGAGTTCATGCAATCGGTCACACCGAGATGAGGTTTTGCCCTAACCCTAGCACATCGGTCCCACCGAGTTGATCATGTCGGTCCCACCGAGAATCCTAACATTCACATTTTGAACTAAATCGGTCTCACCGAGTTCTTCTATTCGGTCTGACCGAGTTGGGTCAAATGTGTGTAACGGTTGGATTTTGTGTGGAGGCTATATATACCCCTCCAACCCCTTCTCTATTCAAGAGAGAGCCATCAGAACGTGCCTACACTTCCACTACTCATTTTCTGAGAGAGAACCACCTACTCATTTGTTGAGATCAAGACATTCCAATCCAACCACAAGAATCTTGATCTCTAGCCTTCCCCAAGTTGCTTTCCACTCAAACCATCTTTCCACCATAGTCAAATCTGTGAGAGAGAGTTGAGTGTTGGGGAGACTATCATTTGAAGCACAAGAGCAAGGAGTTCATCATCAACACACCATCTATTACCTTTTGGAGAGTGGTGTCTCCTAGATTGGTTAGGTGTCACTTGGGAGCCTCCGACAAGATTGTGGAGTTGAACCAAGGAGTTTGTAAGGGCAAGGAGATCGCCTACTTCGTGAAGATCTACCCGAGTGAGGCAAGTCCTTCGTGGGCGATGGCCATGGTGGGATAGACAAGGTTGCTTCTTCGTGGACCCTTCGTGGGTGGAGCCCTCCGTGGACTCGCGCAGCCGTTACCCTTCGTGGGTTGAAGTCTCCACCAACGTGGATGTACGATAGCACCACCTATCGTAACCACCTCAAAAATCTCCGTGTCTTCATTGCGTTTGCACACTCCAATCCCATCCCTTTACTTTCTTGCAAATAGCATGCTTTACTCTTTCCGCTGCTCATACTCTTCTCATGCTTGCTTGAAATGTATTGTGAATGCTTAAACTTGTGCTAAATCACCACCTCAACTTGAAGAACTTAAAAACTGCTACTTTTGCTTGTTGAGGGTCTAATCACCCCCCCCCCCCTCTAGACACCTCTTCTCGATCCTTTCAGCCGTAAGTCCACGAGACGGGGTGACGAGGTCACATGATCGTGAGTCTCTGCTCGTTACCACGCACTCCCAAGACACTAACGGTCTGGATATGTGATCCGAGTAGGCCTCTGGCCTTTTCGCACTAACCACCACGCAGGAATAAGTATGGGCACTCTGCGTCATATGTAACAGCCGAAGCTCTTCAGACATCAGCGACTTAGTGGCACGCGCCGGTTTGGACTGCGTAAGCCTGCGCTTGTATAAGGGGGCTAGGTGTGCTCACCCGCCGCGTACGCAACATGCAGGAGTGCAAAGGGCGATGGGCCCAAGACCCCTGCGCGCTTAGGATGTAGATCGGCGTGTGATACGTCTCTAACGTATCTATAATTTTTGCTTGTTGCATGCTGTTATATTATCATTCTTGGATGTTTTACAATCATTTTATAGTAACTTTATATCATTTTTTGGGACTAACCTATTGACATAGTGCCCAGTGCCAGTTGTTGTTTTTTGCTTGTTTTTTACTTCGCAGAAAATCAATACCAAACGGAGTCCAAATGCAGCGAAACTTTTTGGAGATTTTTTCTGGACCAGAAGGAACAACTTGGGCCGAAGAAGTACCCGAGGGGTGCCCCGAGGGGGGCATAATCCACCTGGGCACGCCTGGGGGCCCAGGCGCGCCCTAGTGGGTTGTGCCCACCTCTGTGGCCTCCCGTACCGCCTCCTTGCTCTATAAATACCCCGAAAATCCAAAAACCCTCAAGGAGCCGACGAAACACAATTCCAGCCGCCGCAAGTTCCAGAACCACCAGATCCAATCTAGACACCATCACGGAGGGGTTCATCATCCTCATTGGTGCCTCTCCGATGATGCGTGAGTAGTTCATTGTAGACCTACGGGTCCGTAGTTAGTAGCTAGATGGCTTCCTCTCTCTCTTTTGATTCTCAATACAATGGTCTCTTGGAGATCTATTTGATGTAACTCTTTTTGCGGTGTGTTTGTTGGGATTCGGTGAACTTTGAGTTTATGATCAGATCTATTTTATCCATGAAAGTTATTTGAGTCTTCTTTTGATCTATTATATGCATGATTACTTATAGCCTCATATTTCTTCTTTGAATCTTTGGTTTAATTAGGCCAACTAGATCGATTTTTCTTGCCATGGGAAGAGGTGCTTTGTGATGGGTTCGGTCGTGCGGTGTTTTTTCCCAGTGACAGAAGGGGTAGCAAGACACGTATTGATCGTTGCCATTAGGGATAACAAGATGGGTCTATTCCTACATGAATAGATCTTGTCTACATCATGTCATCGTTCTTATTGCATTACTCTGTTTTTCCATGAACTTAATACACTAGATGCATGCTGGATAGCGGTCGATGTGTGGCGTAATAGTAGTAGATGCAGGCAGGAGTCGGTCTACTAATCTTGGACGTGATGCCTATATAATGATCATTGCCTGGATATCGTCATAATTATTTGAAGTTCTATCAATTGCCCAACTGTAATTTGTTTACCCGCCGTATGCTATTTTTCTCGAGAGAAGCCACTAGTGAAATCTACGGCCCCCGGGTCTATTCTTTATCATATTTGCTTTCCGATCTATTATTTGCCTCTTTTATTTTCAGATCTATTATTTCAAAAACCCAAAAATACCTTGTTGCAATTTTTTTTGTTATTCTTTTTCGCGTTTCTGCGAGATCTATTTATCCAATCTACCACAAATTTACCTATCTTTTTACCATGGAGGGATTGACAACCCCTCTTATGCGAAGGGTTGCAAGTATTTGTTCTTTGTGTGCAGGTACCGTTCACATAGTGTTGCTTGGTTCTCCTACTGGATTAATACCTTGGTTTCATAACTGAGGGAAATACCTACTGTAGCTATGCTGCATCATCCCTTCCTCTTCAGGGAAAATACTGACGCGGACACGAGCCATCAAGAAAGGATTTCTGGCGCCATTGTCGGGGAGGATCAAGTCAAGATAGTCTCCCGTCAACTCGCCGATTTCTGGCGCCATTGCCGGGGAGACATCATCAACATCTTTGAGGTTCCTAATCACAAATCTCATCTCCTTGCAATTTACATTATTTTCCATTTGCCTCTTGTTTTCATCTCCCCCACTTCTCAAAATTTTGCCATTTTATTCGCCCTCTTTTTCGTTCGCCGTTTTTTCGTCAGATCTGTTTTGTGTGCAATTTTGTTTGTCACTTTTGTCATTATGGATAGTTCTTCCTCTATTGCGTGCACCCCCGAGAACGAGGTTCTTAAGTTCAAACAAAGGGGAGGGAGAATTTAAAAGATGCCTGGTATAGGATTTGCAATGCTCATAATAGATCTATTCGTAAGCAATCTACCATTGTTCTTCTTCGCTGTTTTTACGTGGGCATCACTACTTGGTATAGATTCGTCCTTGATACGATTATCGGTGGGAATTTCTTGATGTGTCCTTCTCTGGATGCTTTTAATGCTATGGGAAATCTAGTGGGTTCACCACCTCTTATGATTAATGAAACAACTTTAACTCTCGAGCATGTTATGGAAAGGCTAGATGCTATTGAAAAGAAAATGCTTACCGAAGAACATATTGAAAACTTGGATAAAAAGATGCATAATTTTGCTAGTAAAATTAGGTCAAAAGCGGGAGAGGTTTTTAAGTTGCTACAAGAAAAGGGAACCGTAATTCATGAAATATTTGAAGAAAGTCCTTCTCGGATTGATAAGTTGGAAGAAATTTTTAGTAATTTAAGCTCGCTTTTGCTTCCGCTGAAACTATCAAAAAAAACTCCCATTAAAATTGGCAAGATTACTCAAATCACTAAAAACAAGGGTGCAACTTCTAATAGTAACAAAGAAGATCTTAAGATGATTAGTATTCACCTCGACTTTGTTGAAGTTGTGAGAAACCCTTCTTGCAAGAATGAATTTTTCAATCTCATTCCTAGGGGTATTATTATTGAAAATCTATATGCTAAATCTTTAAAGAACATTGGTTGTGTGATTGAGGAATTGGAAACTAAAGATGACAAAACTTAGATCTATGCTTTATGCCTAGCTAGGGGCGTAAAACGATAGCGCTTGTTGGGAGGCAACCCAATGAATAAAATTTATTTTTGCGTTTTTCTTTCTGTTCTTGAGTGTTTGCACAATTATGCCTATGTTATGATTGTATTTTTTATGTTTTAATTAGTGTTTGTGCCAAGTAAAGCCTTTGGGATAGCTTTGGTGATAGTTGATTTGATCTTGTTGAAAAACAGAAACTTTTGCGTCCAGTAAATAATTGTCTAGATTTACAGAAGTGACGAAAAATTCTGAATTTTTTACACAATATTGATATACATTGCCTCTGTTGTCCTAATTTTTCAGAATTTTTGGAGTTACAAAAGTATGAGTACAATTCGCATCTTTACAGACTGTTCTGTTTTTGACAGATTATGTTTTCTTTGCATTGTGTGCTTATTTTGATGAATCTATGGTTTGTATCGGGGGGTATAAGCCATGGTAAAGTTAGTATACAGTAGATATAATGCAGTAACAAAATTTAAATGGGTTTTCTACAGTACTTAAAGTAAAGATTGGTTTTCTTATACTAACGGATCTCACGAAGGTTTTGTTGAGTTTTGTGTGATTGAAGTTTTCAAGTTTTGGGTGATACCACGATGGATGAAGGAATAAGGAGTAAGAAGAGCCTAAGCTTGGGGATGCCCCATGGCACCCCAAGCTATTATCCAAAAAGAAACAAGCCACTAATCTTGGGGATGCCCCCGAGTGGCATCCCCTCTTTCTTCTAATGACCATCGGTAGTTTACTTGGAGCTATATTTTTATTCGTCACATATCATGAGTTTTGCTTGGAGCGCCTTGTGTTATATGAGTCTTTGCTTGTTTTGCTTTTTTAGTTTGTGTCATCTATCCTTGCTGGACACACCTATTTGGGAGAGCCAAAATTATGCTATGATTTATTAGAATTGCTCTATGTGCTTCACTTAATTTTTTTGAGCTATGGAACTGCTCTAGTGCTTCACTTATATCTTTTTGAGCACGGTGTGCTTTAATATTTTTGAAGAAATTCTCTAATGCTTCACTTATATTATTTTGAGAGAAGAAATTTTTTATGCTCATGTTCTTCACTTAGATTTGTTTGAGCTATCAAAAGCAACATATGAAACTAGTCCCAAAGTGATAGATATTCAAGAAGGATATAATAAAAACTTTCATGAAGATCATTGGACAAATAAACTTGATTCTTTGTAATAGTTTTGAGATATGATGATAGTGATATGTGAGTCATGTTGATGAGTAAATGTGCTTTAGTAAGAACATTGGTGTTAAGGTTTGTGATTCCCTATGCAAGCACGAAAGTCAATAGTTATGCAATGAAATTACATCATACTTGTGGTGCATTATTCGGTGTTAGTTATGCTTAATGCTCGTTTACGAGATTTTTTGTTTCTTGGTTGGATGCTTCTCAACCTTTTTGCTAGCCTTCACTTGTACTAAGTAGGAATACTACTTGTGCATCCAAAATCCTTAAACCCAGTTTTGCCATATGAGTCCACTATACCTACCTATATGCGGTATTTCCGTGCCGTTCTAAGGAAATATGTATGTGCCATCTCTAATTTTCAAAATAAACTTCCTTTTTGTGTGCTTGTACCGCTCATGAAACGGTAGGGGGTGGCTGATATTTTTCCATGCTAGATGTGTTATTCTCAAGATGAGTGTTTATTCACTTGTCATTGCACGAGAGTACGGCAAAGGTATTAGGGATGCCCAGTCCCGAAATGAAAAAATGAATTTACTTTATGTTGTCAAATAATAAATTCCTTGGAAAGTGTTAGTATGGACGGCACCTGTGGATACGGCTAGCCGTGGAATGTGAAAGTATGGTGGAAAAAGGAATAAACTTTATTTTCTGTTTGGGAACCGCCTATGATATATCTAGCATGGAAAGTATTGGGAACTACTCGATCGTTTTCGTTGACAGAAAAAGCATGCCACCCAAAATGTTTTATCTCTATCTTTTTTGCTTTGAGCTCTGGCACCTCTACAAATCCCTACTTCCCTCTGCGAAGAGCCATTCCATTTACTTTATGCAATTTTTACTTTTATTTAAGTCTCCATCTTCTCTTATAAAGTACCAACTAAGGGGCACTATAATCATACTTGAGCATTGGGTATAGCTAATATGCGAGTGTGTTTCGTGAATGGATCAATGATTGAGCATAATGGGCTAGGGATAACTTGCTTTAGTGTTGATATTTTGAAATACATGTTTGCTTGTTGATATGCTTGAGTATTGAAATCTTCATGCCAAAACTAGACTAATGCTTTGAATCATATAAAAGTCCAAATGTCCATGCTACAAAAGGAAAGAATATGTGATGAACATGTTAGGCAGCATTCCACATTAAAAATTCTATTTTTATCATTTACCTACTCGAGGACGAGTAGGAATTATGCTTGAAGACGCTGATATGTCTCCAACGTATCTATAATTTTTGCTTGTTCCATGCTGTTATATTATCATTCTTCGATGTTTTACAATCATTTTATAGCAACTTTATATTATTTTTTGGGACTAACCTATTGACAGCCTAGTGCCAGTTGTTGTTTTTTGCTTGTTTTTTACTTCGCAGAAAATCAATACCAAACGGAATCCAAACACAGCGAAACTTTTTGGAGATTTTCTGGACCAGAAGGAACAACTTGGGCCGAAGAAGTACTAGAGGGGTGCCCCGAGGGGGGCGCAACCCACCTGGGCGCGCCTGGGGGCCCAGGCGTGCCCTGGTGGGTTGTGGCCACCTCGGTGGCCTCCCGCACCGCCTCTTTGCTCTATAAATACCCCAAAATCCAAAAACCCTAGGGGAGCCGACGAAACACAATTCCAGCCGCCGCAAGTTCCAGAACCACCAGATCCAATCTAGACACCATCACAGAGAGGTTCATCATCCTCATTGGTGCCTCTCCGATGATGTGTGAGTAGTTCATTGTAGACCTACGGGTTCGTAGTTAGTAGCTAGATGGCTTCCTCTCTCTCTTTTGATTCTCAATACAATGGTCTCTTGGAGATCTATTTGATGTAACTCTTTTTGTGGTGTGTTTGTTGGGATCCGATGAACTTTGATTTTATGATCAGATCTATTTTATCCATGAAAGTTATTTGAGTCTTCTTTTGATCTCTTATATGCATGATTACTTATAGCCTCGTATTTCTTCTTCGAATCTTTGGTTTAGTTAGGCCCACTAGATCGATTTTTCTTGCCATGGGAAGAGGTGCTTTGTGATGGGTTCGGTCGTGCGGTGTTCTTTCCTAGTGACAGAAGGGGCAGCAAGACACGTACTGATCGTTGCCATTAAGGATAACAAGATGGGGTCTATTCCTACAAGAATAGATCTTGTCTACATCATGTCATCGTTCTTATTGCATTGCTTCGTTTTTCCATGAACTTAATACACTAGATGCATGCTGGATAGCGGTCGATGTGTGGGGTAATAGTAGTAGATGCAGGCAGGAGTCGGTCTACTAATCTTGGACGTGATGCCTATATAATGATCATTGCCTGGATATCGTCATAATTATTTGAAGTTCTATCAATTGCCCAACAGTAATTTGTTTACCCGCCGTATGCTATTTTTCTTGAGAGAAGCCACTAGTGAAATCTACGCCCCCCCCCCCCCGGGGGGTCTATTCTTTATCATATTTGCTTTCCGTTCTATTATTTGCCTCTTTTATTTTCAGATCTATTATTCAAAAAACCCAAAAATACCTTGCTGCAATTTTTTTGTTATTTATTTTATTTCGCGTTTCCGCGAGATCTATTTATCCAATCTACCACAAATTTACCTATCTTTTTACCATGGAGGGATTGACAACCCCACTTACGCGTCGGGTTGCAAGTATTTGTTCATTGTGTGCATGTACAATTTACATAGTGTTGCTTGGTTGTCCTACTGGATTGATACACTACAAAAAAAAGACACATCCGTGACATTTTGGGCCGAAGAAATTTTTTTCCTGTCATGCTTATGGCACTTCTATGACGATAATTTTGACAAAAGCACGTATCATCATAGATATGGCGGGCTCCTACTTCTATGACAAAAAATCATGATAGAAAATGGGCTTTTCGTCCTGGGTGGGCCGGGGACGCACCTGCATGACATTCTTTGGGCCGTCCATGACAGAAAAAATCATGGTAGAAGCTAGGGCGAGGAAAATTTCGCGGAGTTCCCGGTTATGGTGGGTGGTCGGGTCCAAGCGATGCACGGAGGTTTTCGCGTTTCTCTCGTACATGTACGCGCGTGTGTGTGAGGCGTTGGGCTCTAACTAAACCCGAGCGATCGCACTGCTAGCTACATTACTGAACCCGAGCGATCGTTCCCTTGGCTGTTAACTAAACCCGAGCGATTCATTCACTGCTGACTGAACCCGAGTGATTCCTTCGCTGCTGCTGCTAACTGAACCGAGCAATCGATCACTGCTGCTTACTGAAGCCGATCGAGCCCCCGTGTGAGACGTAGCCAGCCGGTGTTGGTTGCCTCTCGATGAACAGTGACCGTTGCTACCGTGAGCGTGGTACGTAGAACGAGTCGAGACGTGGTGAGTCGAGCCGGTTGGTTGGCTGTGGATGAACAGTTCCCGGTGGGGGTTGGATGAACAGGACCTCGTGGTAGTAGGCCGTTGCCGCTGGATGAACAGGACCCCGAGGAGGCCGCCGCACCCCAGCCGATTGGGGGTGGATGAACAGGACCCGTGGAGGCTCTATGAACAGTAGCCGGTGGAGGATAGATGAATAGTAGCCCATGGATGAACAGTAGCTGGTGGAGGCTGGAGGAGGTCGACGGTGGATGAACAGTAGCCCGTGGAGGCTGGAGCGAGGTAGTAGATGGTGGATGAACAGGACCCCGTTTCACAGTAGGTGCTCCAACAGAAGTCTGTTTCCTCCGTTTTGCAGTATGCCACACCCCGCCCGATCAACAGCACCCTGTTTCAACCGTAGGCACTCGAACAGAAGGTTGTTTCCTTCGTTCTGCGGTACGCCAGACCCTTCCCGATGAACAGGACCCTGTTTCGATCGTACGCGGTCAAACAGAAGGCCGTTTTCCTCCGTTTTGCGGTACGCCAGACCCCGTTCCGGCTGTTCTGTCCAAGCCAGTTGGCTCCCGTTGAACACGACGCATTCCGACCCAGTCTGTTGCCTCCCGATGAACATGATGTTGTTTCTCTGTTTCGACCCAGCCGGTTGGTTGCCGATGAACAGGATGCTGTTGTTGTCGTCCGTTGCCTCTCCATGTACACGAGCCCTGGCCGTACGTATGCGTGAGTAGGCGTTCGAAACACCGCCCGTATGTACATACGTGACCGTATTTTTTGGCATCTCGCTGTACGTACGTGTACACAGTTTTGACTGGACTGCCTGAACTACTATGTCGGGGGCTCTACTACTACACGTGCCGCTGCTTGCTCGGCCACGGTTCATCGTTGCAGAGAGACCGATCGACCAGTATGTACGTACACGTTCACGACCAGATAGACAACCCTACATACGGTTCGACCGGGTGGGTCCCAGCTGCCAGGGAGGATAAGGAGGCACTTCCTTGCATGCGAAGATATAACTGGTGGGTCCCAGCTGTCAAGGGGAAACGTTTTTTTTGCAAAAGACAGAGGCCCTTCCGGTGGGTCCCCGCTGTCAGGTGGAGGAATAATTATTTTACGCGTAATTAGGAGGCACTTACTTGCTGCGGCCCTGGACCCAGCTGTCAGCCTCTCCATGTACAGTCCTCTTTCGATGGAAGTCGTTCCTTGACCATGTTGACCACACCGCGCCGAGAGCACCAAGGCGGTGGATGACGGTGAGGCCTAGGAAGGGGACGATGCGGAGCCGGGGAAGACGCGGCAGTGCATGCCCACGCGGAGGGGAGTACGAGGGTTGACTGGTTCGGCTGCAATGTGAGGCTGCCGTCGCAGCAGAATAACAGGGGTTGTGGGTGAGTAGAGGGATGGCCTGGCCAGCGGTTGGAGTAGGAGGGGGTGGTGAGGCCTGCGCAGCAGCACGGCCAGCCACGGGAGGCAGGAGCAGGCGGCACGGCCCGCGATGGTTTGGGCGGCTGGAGCAAGAAGACCAGAGGTTGAAGAAGCACGACGGCCGTTGGATAGACATCGTACGGTCACCGCAGCTAGAATTGTTTATATTGACTAAGTTGACAAAACCCTGCGTCTGCGTCAACTTAGTAGGCCCACAAGTCGGCCTCCAAATATGGTGGGTCCCACCTAGCAGCGGGGCTATTCATTTTTTTGTGCGTAATAAGGAGGCACTTCCTTGCGTGCGAAGATATAGCTGGTGGGTCCGAGCTGTCAGCGGGAGGAACTTTTTTTCACGCAATACAGAGGCGCTTCCGGTGGGTCCCTGCTGTCAGGTGGAGGAATCATTATTTTGCGTGTAATAAGGGGGCAGTTCCTTGCGTGCGGCCGTGGACCCAGCTGTCATCCTCTCCACGTTTAACCACGCCGCGCCGAGAGCACCAAGGCGGTGGACGACGGCAAGGCCTAGGAAAGGAACGACCCGGAGCCGGAGAAGACTCGGCAGTTGTTTCCCACACGGAGGGGAGTACGAGGGTTTACTGGTTCGTCTGCCGTAGCCGGAGAATAACAAGAGGTCTGGGTGAGTACAAGGATGGCCAGGCCAGCGATGGGAGTGGTGTGGGGCGGTTAGGCCTGCGCGGCAGCACAGCCGGCCACGGGAGGCATGAGCAGGCAGTACGGCCGGCGCTGGTTTGGGCGGCTGGAGCAAGAAGACCAGAGGTTGAAGAAGCAGCACAGCCGTTGGATTAACAATCCAACGGTCACTGCTACTAGAATCATTGGTGGACTAAGTTGACAAAGCCTTTCGTACACGTCAACCTTGTAGACCCACAAGTCAACCTCCAAACCTGTCCCAAACAGCATACAACCCGAAATTTCTAGCCAGATTCAAATTAATTTAAAAATTAAACATACCTTAATGTAAAATCCAATGAAATTTCACCCGCACAAAAACAATGAAATTTAAAATATCAAAATCGGAAAGAAAAAAGTAATTTGGAACTAATTGCATGTTTGCTATATTTTTTATTTTACAGCCCATTTCTTATTACTTATAGCCCATTTTCTGGGTAAGCCGAATGCATCCCTCTTCATCTTGAAAGATTTCAGGCCCAGCATGAAAAGCAAGTAGGCCTCCATTGGTTATTCTGCAAAAAAACAAAATAGCTGGGCTAGCCATTTTCAGAAAGAGAAAACAAAACTGGGCTGGTCATGTGGTAAACATATATGAAATAAAAGTCTGGGTTAGACGGGCCACAGTTTATACCCTGCTCCATCCCGAAAACAAAAAAATAATACTGCGCGAGCTACTGGGTCCCGGGTGTCAGCCGCTTCTTGTGCAGTTATCTCGCTTATTGACTACGTTGACAGTGGCGTGCGACCCAGATGTTAGGAAACCATCAGGAGGAACCATTTTTTCTTGTAATAAAGGAGGCACTTGCTTGCCTACTGCCATGATCCTGGTGGGTCCCTACTTTCATCCTCAGCATATACAGTTATCTCCTTATTCCTCTCGGTTGTTGACCATGTTGACAACACCGGAGGGCGGCGCCGCGGCGAGCAAACCAGGGCGGAGGACGATGGTGAGGCCTCAGACGGGAACAAACAGGAGCCAGGGAAGATGCGCAGAGTTTTAGGGTGCGATGTGGCCGTGATGCGTGCGCGGCAACACAGCCAGCCGTGGGACACGGGAGCAGGCAGTCCCGCCGGCGCTGGTTTGGCTTTGGCGGCTGAAGGGAGAAGAGACTGAAGAGACACGATAGACGTTGAATATCAATCCAACGGTCAAGGTTGGCACAATCATTTGTTGACTAAGCCGACAGCACGTAGCATACTTTTTTATAGGAAGAAAAGAAAAACAAGGCTCGTTCGCCAGATAACATTCCCGAAACTGCCACCGTTTGATCTTGCGTCGCAACTAAAACTGCCAGGAAAATGAGTTCGTTTGCCGTCCTCCTCCCAGGGAACGTTCGCCACATAACATTCCTGAAAATCAAAGACTTGAGAAGACGTATAGAACAAACTAGTGTACCAGTAAAGAGACGTTGCAGAGTTTTAGAAAAAAGATAGACGTGCTCCTTTAGCTTGTTCGAATCCAAACCTAGACTATGACTATATATAGTGCTATGCTACTCTGCAAGTAATGAAACTGACATATCCAATGTTCGCTTCTCCTCCTCTCTAGTTACTCTGCCTAGCATCAGAAGCTCCGGCCGCAGCAACCATGTTCGCTGGCGGCTCGTCCACCTGCTCTTCAGTAGACAACAACCAGATATGCGCCAAGTCGCCACCCATACCATCCCCTGTGGGTCTCATCACAACCCCACCGGCACACTCACCGCAGCCGGTTGCTCATCACAACCCGCTGCCGTTGGTGTGGTGCCACTGCTGCAAATCACGCAGAGTCATCTGTCATGTCTCAACTACAATCCTCAACCCTGGCCGAGTCTTCTACAAATGCCCGAATCATGGGGTAATAATATGTTTAAGTATTTTTCGCCTGCTTTCAGTTGCTGATTTTTTAAATAGTTTTGTTGATGATCTTCCAATTTGATTCGTGCAGAAAAGGGAAGATTCATGTGATTTGTATTTTTGGAAAATTGCTGATGTGGGGGAATGGAACTACGCTGATTATTTGGTTAGCCGAGGAATCCCAATACCAGCAGGTTGGGGTGTTGGACAAGTAACTGAAGGAACGATAGAAGAGGAAGATGCAGAGCAGAAGGTTTAAGATGTAGTTCATCTGAGCATGGCCAAGCAACAGCTGCTGAACAGCCTTGACAGCAATGAGGAGATGAAAGAGCTTGTGAAGATAATGGGCAAGATCGTTGTGCTCTGTAGGATGATTGTCTCTTTATTTGTAGTGTATGTAGCACTCGTCATGTATTCAGTGGCTATGACATGAGCACTTTGCTGAAACTAGTAATGAATGAAACCTGTTTAGCAGGCTGGGCGTAGTGTTGTGAACATTTAATGAATTGTATTAACGAAAATCGGGGGGTATCCCCTTTTGCTCATAAATAAATAAATAGCAGAGGCCCTTTTGCTAATAAATAAATAAATTAGCGGAGGCCCTGTCGGGTCAGCTTTGTTCCCATTCGAAGACGTCGAGCAAAATGCAATCCAACAGCAAACTATGTCATCAAATACAAGTTTCACAGCCAAATATGAGTAGAACTAAACAACAATGTCATCATGTTTTAGTCGTCATACAATCACCAAACACAAATCAACATACATAATAAGTGATGTTCTCACAGCAAAATACTAAACAACAACTTCATCAGGTTTCAGTTGTCATAGCAAATACAATTTCACATAGTAGATAAAAAGTTGTCTTCTCATAGGCAAATACGACAAAAGCAATCTAATCATCATCCGCAGCAGCAGCGTGAACATCTTCGCCATGTGTATCAGTCTGAATCATAATTCCCCCCGGTGTCATCTTCTTCTTCATCCTCAATGTCCTCAAACGTTGGCGTCTTATTGATCAACTCTCGTATGTCCACAGCCCGACAGGCAATCTTTTCGCCAGTGTCATTGATGTGATGGTTCTCAAATATATTAGGAACATCTGTGGAATCTTCTACATCAGGAGCAGCGTAAGCATCATCTTGTTGTGCAACTTCATTAAACGAATTCCTCTGCTCAAACCTTTGCAATACTCTCCAGTCATCGCTACATGCATATGTGTCTTCCAAGAAAAATATCTGTGTTGCTTGATTTGCCAAATAAAAGGCTCGTCGGTCTGGTACGCCGCCTTGACATTGATGGATTTGAAATAATTATTAGCTCTGGGTTTTCCGATCCTGTAAAACAGGTTACACCAACGACAGGACAACAGAACCACACACCGATGAACCTCAAAACTGGAGATATACTGCAACTGAACAATGTCAGTTATGTTAGCATACATTTCAGTTGTCTCTTTGCCTTACGTATCCATGCTCATGATGGCACTGTTTTGTGTCTTCCTGCCTTCGTCGCATGCAAGGGTGTTGTAGCGCACATCTCCAACAACGCAAGATTCAAAATGTCTTACCCGAGTATCAGGACCCATTGCTAGTGCGTAAAGGGCATCATCAACTGCCTGCCCATCCTCCCGCATCTTCTTAACCTATGGTTAGAAAATAGACAAGCTGATCATCTTATGTACTCAATATATTAAAAAAACTGACAGTGCAACTCAAAAGCTTACATGGCTCTTGAACCATTTCGCAAATCCTGCCATAACTAGTCTGTCAATGTTTTTTGGATTTGCGGCAGTAACTCCTATTTGTAGATTCTGAACAACATAGTGATCGCGTCAAACATCTAAATATATAAGAATGTGCTGCAAGTTTAGTAGATTACAATGTATAAGCTGCAGTACTTAGCACTTACTTGATATAAGGTAGAATCTCAGGACAATTATTCAACACATACCAAACAATTTTGTCCAAATCTTTAGGTTTGTCGTCTTGTCGACTCTTCCCTGTACTCGAACAGAACAATCGAAAACATTGAGCTCGGGATTGTCTTCACCCACCTCTTTGCTAAGCTGATCAGCTGTTTCAATGTATTTTGAGCAGAATGTCAACGCTTCTGTAGCAATGTAGGCCTCTGCAATGGAACCCTCAGGTCTAGCTCTTTTCCTAACATAGCCCTTGAAAGTGCCTAGCCGCCTTTCAATTGGGTACATCCAGCCATACTGTACTGGACCTCTAAGTAGTTCCTCATCAGGTAGATGAACAGCCAAATGCACCGTCACACCAAAGAAGGCTGGAGGATATATCTTCTCAAGGTCGCATAGGATAGTTTGTATCTTGTCTGTAAGACGCTCCAAAGCATCTATCCTGATATTTCTACTACAGAGTTCCCTAAAGAATTGTCCCAACTCTGCAACTGCTCTGTATAAGTCAGGGCGGCCCAATCCTCTAAGGATAACAGGTAAAACCCTTTGAAGTAGGACGTGGCAGTCATGAGTTTTCAACCCTTGTACCTTGTTTCCATCTGCACTGACTCTCCTTTCATGGTTGGACGCAAATCCACGTGGGAATCTCACACATGACAGGACCTTGCAGAATTCTTTTCTTTTTACCGTGTCCAAGATGTACACAGCTGGTGCCATATCCCGTGATGCACCATCATCGTCCACCTGCAAATCTTTTCTGATACCCAGGTGTGTCAAATCAATCCTAGATTTTAAGGTATCTTTCATCTTGACTTCAATGTTAAGAAGTATGCCGATATTGCAGTCACATATATTTTTCTTGATGTGCATCACATCAAGATTATGCCGCAGATCCAAATATTTCCAATACTCCAAGTCCCACAAAGTGGACCTGCGGGTAAACAATAATCTCTCTTCTGCCCAGCCACGCTTCCTTTTCCCGCTACCATTATCAGGATGGTTTCCTGGTGTAATATGCCTGACCTTCTCTAATTCCACTTGCAAATCATCGCCGGTGAGCCTCTTTGGCGCATCACAGTTTTCATGCTTTGCATTGAACACACGTCTTCGGTATTTTGTAGGACACGGCTTGTCCTTGGCAAGGAAACGACAGTGTCCAATGCAACAGATCTTGCTAAGTATTGCGTATGATAGCGGATTCTTGTCACAGCGAACACATGCATTGTAACCATGTGTCGTTCGCCCTGACATAGTGCCCAAAGCTGGATAATCATGGATGCACCAAATTATAACAGCACGCAGAAAGAAATCAGCTGGTGGGCTGCTATATAGGTCTCGAGTGAGAACACCCCTCCATAGCTATTGAATTTCCTCCACAAGAGGCTCCATGAATAAATCAAAATCCTTTCCAGGACTTTTTGGACCTGGGATGAGCAAGGCCATCATGTAGTTTGATTCTTTGGTGCAGACATTTGGTGGCATGTTGTAACGGATAACAAGCACTGGCCACATGCTATATATGGTGCTCTGGTGGCCAAATGGGTTAAATCCATCTGTAGCTAAGCCAAGTCTAATGTTTCTCGAGTCAGCAACAAACTTTTTGTGTTTCTGATTGAAGCTTTTCCAGTCACTACCATGAGATGGATGGCTCTTTACATTCTGATCTCCGTACTCCTGGTTCCTGAATGCCACAGTACATCCTCTCTTGTTTCAGCATCATGAAACAACCTCTGCAATCTTGGTATAATTGGAAAATGTCTCAGAACATTATGAGGAATCCTCTTCACAACATCGCCATCTTTCCATCTTGATGATTTGCATTTTGGGCATTCACTTAAGTTGGCATAATCCTTCCGGAACAGAACACAATTATTCTTACAAACATGGATCATATCATATCCAATTCCAACTGCACGAAGGAAATTCTTCATTTTACTGTAGGTGTGTGGCAGCTCAGATGCATCTGGGAAAGATTTGCGGAAAGCAGCCAACATCACATTGAATGATTTGTTGGTCATCCGCTCAGAAGTCTTCACCTGAAGAAAGGTGACCATAGCTGAGAATACTGACAGCTTATTTCCTGTGGTGACTGCCACGTTGCATTGTTCCAACATGCGGGCCCACCATTTTTCTTCTGCAGGTGAAAGTTCACGAAATGCGCGAGCATTTCGTAGCATTGTTTCAATGATGGTCAAACTCACTGGCTCCGCCGCCACCACCTCCTCCTCCTCCTCTTCCACCTGAGCATCAGGCAGATCAAGATGGTCATCTGCTGCTTCCACATAGTCAGTAACATTGACGTTCACAGCTTCACCATGATGAACCCACCTAGTATATGTGATCGACATCCCATACAAATATAGATGATTTTGCACAGTTGACTGGGGTCTTGTAACTGAATTCATACAACTGCTACACGGGTAGAGCACATCTGATTTCGGACCACCGTACTCAGCTCTGATAAAGTTCATGAAGTTTTCAACCCCTCGACATATGCAGCGGAGAATCTTCGAGCAGAAGTGATCCACGTCATGTCCATCTGTTAGACATACAAATTAGTTCTTCTACTAGATATTACAAGAAAAACATATATGCTTTTTTATAAAGTCCAAAAAAAAATACCTAGGTCGATGTCTAAAGCTATGGCAAGATATTTGGACAAGCAGGTCTAAGTAACGAAATATATGTAAAGCTAATTCAGCAAACATATTTGAGTGCTAAATTATGGCAGGCTATTTCAGCAGTCAATGAGGCCGAGCACACAGCCATCGAAGGCCATCTGAGCAACAAAGATCTTGTATAAAACAGTGTCGAGCTATTTCACCTAACAGATTGGCTACTAGACCATGGCAATCTACTTCACAATAAATATATGGCAGGATATTTTAGCAACTAATCGGGCGTGGCATGCCATCTCAGCAAAGCAGATTGAGTGCAGAACAGGGCAAGGAAGCTTCTTAAGCAAAGCATATTGACTCTAAACTATTTCGGCAAACAGTGAGATTAACAGTGTCTATCAGCTAACATTCAGCGCTACTCCGACATGCATGGAGCCTCAGTCTAGAATGCACGTACCATGGGAGAAGCTGACCGCCGTGCATCTCCACAAGAACGTCGCTAGCGGTGGCGGCGCGGCTGGAGGACGACAGTCTACGAGAGCGTATTGTGGGAGCGAGAGGATCGCCGTACGTCACCTCGACAAACCGCGGCGCTGACGTATCGGCGCGGCGAGGAGGGCGGCCTTGGCGGAGCGAATGGAGTGGAGGGAGCCAGGGGGGAGGGGGGTTTGGAGAATATTATTGGCTAGTTGGCCGATGGGCAGTTGAATTTGGGATTTTGGGGGAATTTTTGGGGGGAATTTTCGCGCGGTGGGCGGGGGAGTTTGGCGCATGGTCGGTTTCTCCAAATGCGGTCCCACGTGTCAGTGAAGAGGCAAGCCGAAGCGCGTTCCGTTTGCGTGAGCCATGTGCAGGACTGACCGTGTGAGGGGTGCAATGCGACCGCGACAGGCGTGCTGTGAGTGTACCGCCTTTTTCCGTTTAAACTTGGTGCTTCGCGCGATCCATCGATACTACTACTACTAATCCGGCAATCCCTACTAAAACGGCGAGGCCGGGTCTTTTCCCGTGCGATATGCTGGGAGGTTGGCTTAGTTGGTTTTTAGGACTTTATTTTTTATTATGACAAGTCTTAGTTGGTTTGACAGACAGAGCGAGAGAAAGATGTGAGATGCGTGAATGTGTTGTGGACGTACTATTGGAGTGCCTAAGATAAATTGTGTATGTATACTACCTATGTGTTTATTTACTTCGCATGTTAGCTTTGTCTCGGGTCAAACCTTCTAAACTTAGACCAAGTTTATACACACAAAAACGAATCATCAGTCAATATATTTTCATACAATATATCTTACTATTATTGTGAAAGTTCATATACACCGGACGAGATTCATGCAAACACGGCAGATTTTCATTACATTTCAAACTTTTATAGGACAGAAAAAGAAAAGAAACCCGACCCTAAACCTATTCTATGGCGGCGACCGACGTCCACTTTCCTTTGTACTTCCGCATCGGCGACGATGTCCTCCATCTGCCGTCTCCATGAACGGCGGCGGGGTTCAAGACCCGTGAAGTGAAGGTGTGGTCTCCGGCGAGGAAGAGTAGAACACGGGAGACGGACCGGCCAGTTGGCACACCATGCCCTGCCGCCTCCCATGCCCTACTCATCCTCGGAGGAGTCCCCGACCTCGGCGGTGCCGGTGGACGTGAGGTCGATGATGATGGACGTGGACGGTCTGTCGCTTCACCTGCCACTTGCGCCACCGAACATTGGACGGCAGCAAGTAGGACGAGTGGCTGGTGGTGCTCCCGTCATCGGCCGCTAGCGTGGCCACCGCTTGTGCGGTCGCGTCCGCATCCGGCTACGCCGGTATTGCGTTGTGAGCGGCGAGTTGAGCGAGGGCGGCGACCTCGAGCTTCATCCCCGAAGACAAGCTCTCCCGCAGAGCGTTCCCGGTCGCGGTCATGGTGGATGTGGTGCCAGGTAGGAGGATGCGCTATGGTGTGGAGTTTAGCTGGGCGTTGCCGCTTTAAGTAGCGCATTCCGGTGAGGCCAAGCGTCCGGGTGCGTCAATAAGTCGCCGGAGTTGGTTCCTCGGGCAACGAGCCTGCTTAATGATGGCATATAGAAGGATGACATGAATGCGGGCAGCTGGCGCCGGCTGGGAACGCACACATGCGACGGGGCGAGGGACGAGGGTTTTTTGTGTGCCAGGGTAGTCACCTGCGGGCGTGGCAACATTGGACATGCCCTTTGCTCACATGCGATCCCACATGTCATTGAAAGACGACCCAGCATGGTCTCAGGTCCTGGGGATGCAGTTGGCCGCGCTAGAACACTCTGCGGATGCGTCACGGCGCGCGCACACTTCGGTGCCCCGTGCATCCTCGACGAGCCAGGTGTTGATCTGCTGGTCGTGCCACAGCGGCAGTGCCACCCTCGGTACCCTGAAGCCAAGCGTGTCCAGTGGCGATGAGCGTGTCACTCACCGCGGTCGTCGTGCCCAGAGGCAGTGCGGGAGCTGCGCCACGTTGCTGGCCCCCACGACCCACATGAACGGTTGCCGGTGGCGAGGAGGTCGTGGGCCAGCTCCTCCATTGGACTAGTCTGTGCCATGTCATCTCGACAGGTGTGCCCCACATGTTGGTTTCCCTGTTTTCTCAGCCAAATTCGACCGTCAGTATGGCCTCATTAACACTCGGCCGACCTCTCTCTCTTCTAGTCTAGTAGTATCCGTAAATGACGCGGGCGGGGGAGGGGGACGGACGTCGGTTTGCTCTCAACTGCGGCCCCACGAGCGAGCGAAAATGCAAGATGAAGCGCGTTCCATTCGGTGAGTGACGTGCAGGGTGCACCGTGCCGAGGTGCAACGCGAACACGACAAGAGTGATGTACATCATCCGTTCATTATGAACCTGCATACTTTGAGTACTCCTTTTTTTGAACGCAGTACAGACGCAAGCGCTCATACATGCGCGCATACACTCACCCCTATGAATGCACACACGCAAGCCCTACCCCTATGAGCACCTTCGAGAGACTGAGCCATCATATCTATAATACTATATCTCTACTCTTATCTCTACTCTCGGTGATGATGGCGTGCCTGCCATCTTGCAATATAGACCGTCCGATCTACATCTGACGGATAGAAAGCAAACTATGGCAATTTTGCAAAAGGATACCCGCACCTCTCTCGTTCATCCTTATCTCCCACAACTTCATTGTTGAGTAATTAAAAAAGGAAGCCTCTGGAACAATCTGGCATGGTGGCCACTGCCGGCGTCATCCATCCCCATGCCTCCGCTAAGTCCGACCACCAATCACCACCGCGCCCCACTCCTCCTCACCTTATCTCTCATCTTTCTCGAGATATCATTTTTCGATGAAATTCTCGAGATACCATTTTTTCGTTGAAATTCTTGAGATATCATTTTTCGATGAAATTCTCGAGATATCATTAGTGTTTACACATGGGATTACTCCTTCATGGGTCAACCACAAAAGGTGTTTTGTAAAAAAATGCTTCCTAATGTTCTGTGCAATGCACGGGCATCTTGCTAGTCATCTTGAGATTTACGAAGTCACCGCCTCGTCGTCGACAGGAACGGTGGGGAGGTCTGGACGTCTGCCACGTGAAACTCCTTAACTTTGGTCCCATCCCACCACACAACTCTCTAGGCTCCAGCCATCCAGCTTTGCAAACTCCGCACAGTCAAAACCGATTGACCGGTCGTCACCGGAACCACTACTCACACCACAACCTTCGCTGCTCGGCCTACGCCAGCTACTTGCCGGCCGGTCACCACTGCCCCAAAACCACACCTCCTCTCCAGCCCATTCCCCCACCTTTCGATCCCCTAGCCTGCATCAGCCGTCCCCTAGTTCACGGGAAAGCCATGGTGCACCGCAAGATCACGTACTATAAGATGCTGACGTCGGAGCGCCGCGCAGAAATCGCGGCGGCGGTCGGTGCCACAGACCTTCGTTCCCAAGCTCTCTTTGTGGCGGGCCAATCCCCGAGTTCTCTAGAGCCAAGCTCCGAGGAGGAGGAAGCCGATCCAATGTTCATGGCAGAGGTCGCGGCGCAGAAGGCCCCCGATGCGTATGAGACGATGGACGTCGACTTCGTGCCGGCGTCCGGGTCCCCCATGGTGCAGGCGGACCAGCGGTTCAACCTGGCGATCCTAAAGGAGGACCAGGAGGCGGAGGCTCAACTTGACGCGGAGCACGCAGATGCCGCTGCGATCGAGGCCCTCCTGCAGGCGGAACCGGATGTCATGGATGTGAACCGGGTGGCGGAGGCTCAACTTGACGCGGAGCGCGTGGATGCCGCTGCCATCGAGGCCCTCCTACAGGCGGAACCGGACGTCCTGGACTTGAACCGGGCGACGGAGGCTCAACTCGACGTGGAGCGCGCGGATGCCGCTGCCATTGAGGCCCTCCTGCAGGCGGAATCGGACATCCTGGACTTGAACCGGGCGGCGGAGGCTCAACTAGACACGGAGCGCGCGGATGCCGCTGCCATCAAGGCCCTCGTGTAGGCGGAACCGAATATCGTGGACGTGAACCGGGCGGTGCTCGCGTCCATGCAGAGCGCCCTCACGCTCTGCGTGAACGAGTAGCTAGAGTCCGAGGACAACCACGGTGCGGAGACACACGTCGGCAGCTACGGCTGGTTCGCGCCGGCAGCCAAAGACGACGAGGCCATCTCGTTCCACGAGCAGTGATAGTTTTTTCTTTATGTTGTTGTTTTTAGGGATCTTTTGCTGTGTAAAAACATATATTTATGCAAGTCGCCTGACTTTCATCATTTGGGCCAGTCGACCATTTCAGGCGGTTGGATGAATATCCTACGTCTCCTAACCCTTTTTCTTCCTCACCTCTTCTTCTTCCCCAACAGACCACCGCACGGGCCGCACGGATCTTCCCCAACATGCGGTTGGATAAACATACTGTATGAATGAAAATTATGTGTCAGTGGTAGGATAGCTGAGTTTGGTTTGATCACATGCGGTAGCAAGTGTCAGTGAGGGTGCGTTCCCTTGGTTGGGTTTGCGGCGTGCAGGAGCGACTGTGAGAGCGTGCGGTGCGACCGTGACAGCCGTGCGCAAGTGTACCTCCTTTTCATTTTGAAAAACTTTAGGCAAGCTTGGCAAAAATGTGTGGCGAAGTATGGCAATGCAAGGCCTAGACCCAAACAGGATACAAGTACGTACGTACTACTTGTGTTAAAAAAGAAAGGCGGCGTTTTCCTTCGCGGGATTGATCGATACAAATCCTTGTTTGACGTGTCAATTAATGCGTATTTTTATCTCCAACACCCAAAGAGCTAACCATCTCACTCCTCATTGCTTGATTAATGCAGCACCATGCAAACCAACCTTCTCACTTCCGCATGCATGCAAGGGTATATTAATGTCCTTGGTTGCTAGTACGAGGCAAACCCCATCAATTTTGCCTCGATTAGTGTTAGTGGCCTTCTGCAAATTATAATTTTGATATTGGCCTTGTATGCAAAAAAAATGGAGGTAGTAACTATTTGACTTCCTTCCCCATTGCGGTGACGTCGACGATATCTCGAATGTTGTGGCTTTGGCGAAGTGCGTTCGACGGAGCACACCATTGAGGGAGACCACGGTAAGTCATTTGCAAGTGCCGCCTGCAAGCCGAGACAACCGCCTTCTTTACATCCAGGAAGTCCGTTGAACCAAAGGAGGCATAAATATACTAGTACTACACAATAGCGTCGTCCGTCCAGCTTAGTTCGGTAAGGTGGTTTCTCGAAGAAGACGATGGAGAAGCGGAGTCAGCAAAGAGTGAAATGATGGTTGATTCGTTCGTGCTTTGTGATTTGATGCCTCACTGCTTTGTGAGTTGTGATAGAAGGGACAGGGGAGTAGACTCTGTGCTCTATAGTGTACATGCGTCTAAGCACGGGAGAAAGAGGAAAGAGGTGCATTTTTCTATTCCTTCAATCAATCAATTACGGAGCTTCGGTTACATCTTTTTGGCTTTGGCAGCACCCTCCACAATGGTTCCCATCGATGCCAAAAGCTATTTTCACATTTGGCTGCACATTATGGATGCCCTTAACCGTACCACTTGGTTTTGCTCCTGTGTGCTATCTATACAAATCTCGATTATATTGATCTAAAAAATTATATATCAAGATTACTAAAAAGGAGGTGATTTTGCCGCGCAGAAGGCGGGGGAGGTTTCTTATTTTTAGAGGACGTTGGCCTGGCGGTTTGCTAACATGCGGTCCCACGTGTCAGTGCTTTACCAAGCCGATCCGCGTCCCACATGAGGCAGAACAACGGCAAAAGCAACACGTGGTTAACTTGAAGAAGATGAGGGAGAAGCGGTTTCAGCAATGAGTGAAATGATGGTTGCTTCGTCCCTCCAACTTATTTTTTTAGCATTACTTCGTCCCTCCAACTTAACTGCGGGAAAGGTGCAGCTTTGTGATTTGACGCCTCATTGCTCATTACTACGACGGCGTCATGACTGGGGTGCTTCACCCCTGCTGCTCTGCACTGTTATTTCGGTATGGCACGTGGACCCGGTTGCTTGATGTCCCATATGTCGGCGAAAGGGACTAGAACATTTATGAAAGCGAGCGCTCCACTCTTACGATGGAGGAGTACACGACACGGCGGCCCAGTAAACTGTTACTTGTACTGTAGTACTACTATAGTTTTGTTGTTTTGCACGATCCATCGATACAAACCCTATTAAACTCGCAAGGGCGGGATTTTTCCCGCGCGGTAGATGATACTAGCCATACATTTGAAAGGAAATTTTAATGTATGCAAACTGAATAATTAAGTAACAATATGAGATCTAGTAAAACTAAAAACACATATGATTTATTGTGTTAGAGTGTAGTAGTGGTGTTGTATTGCATAGTTGTTAGATGTAACATGCGAGAACGTGTAGAGATGTACTTTGGGAGGGCCTACAGAGAGAAATTGGGCATAAAGTGGATTCAAATATTTGTATTAGTCTTCATAGCATTTGTAACTCATATCTACAGTTTGTACAGTAGACGTGAATGCTTGTTCGCTCTTACGAAACCAGTACAACAATAATGGGGTGGCGTGCGCCAATTTAGGCACTGGCACATTGGCCTACTCGGCTCCACAAAGAGAGCGAGAGAAGAGATAAATACACTGGCGGTCAGTGTATTTCAAGCAAAAAGCGTAATACGGTCACCGGACTTCAGAATACGCTCATTACGGTCACTATATACGTTTTGCAGTGATTACACGGTCACTTGCTCACCGTTCAGCATCGGATTGCACTCTGTTGACCAGCCAAATAGTCTGCGTGGCACTATGTTGACTGGTTAAATTGACCACGCTCCTTGTGGGTCCCACCTGTCAGTTTGCATAGAAAAAAGGTAAGACAAACACAAATTTACGCAGGTGCGACAAGACTCCAACCCGTGCGTGGGAACCACCTGGTTGTGTATGTGTCTGTTAGGGCCTGATGTGTGCGCATGCACGTGTAGGTTGAGCACTTGAGCTTGAGCGTGTGTGTTGGTCGTGTGGTGTGTGCATGCATGCGTGCGTGCATGCGTGTGAGTGGTGTGTGCGTGCGTGGCTGCGTGTGTACGTGTGAGTGTTGCGTGCGTGCGTGGCTGCGTGTGTACGTGTGAGTGTTGCGTGCATGCAGTTCGTGTGCATGCGTGCATGTGTGTATAATCACCACACCAGCTCATGTGTGTTAAAATAGACGGCTCAGCATACCAATACAAGGCCACCTTGTCCGCTGTGCCCGCGGTCATGACTTCGAACCACCGTCCAATATTGTTTTATCGTTTGTTTTCATTGTTATACACGCCGAAAGGTGGGCCCAATGGTAGTAAGATAATGTGATGCAACACTAGAGGTGCCACGTGGAGCATTTAACTGGTCAACTAGTCGTGTCTTGAGCAAATACAGAGCTGTACGGCGAGCCCGTGACTGTTTAATAACCACAGAACGTAAATGGTGACCGTAATGAGTGGATTCTGAAGTCCGATGTACGTATCATGCTTTTGCTTCAAATACAATGATCGTCACTGTATATATTGCGAGAGAAAGATGAAACATGCGTGAATGTGCTGGGGGCATACTTTTAGAGGACCTGGAGATAGTTTGCGTGCGTACGTGAAAGGGGCGTAGAGGGAGTGTATGTGATGGAGAGAGAGATGCTCTTTGTTTCTCTTTATTATGACTAACTTTATATATAGTATAAAAATATAAAATTTCATAGTGCGGAATAATTATCATTGGGTGCGCCATGCAATACAAATTAACGTTCATACTCCTCCATATAACTTTGAAATGTTGTATATATGTAGAAGTTCTAAAATAATTTTTTGGCCATACTTTGTGTGGTTTTATTCAAAAGGAATGTTGTATGCAAACTAAACATGAAGAGAGGGCTTTTTAGATCAATGGGGTGCATGATGTAACATGTGTGAATGTGTAGTTGACGTATTTGGCAGGGCCTAGAGTGGGTATGTGTATGTATTACGTATTCGAGAGAGGCATGGATAGAGGGGCCGGCGGGGGAGAGATAGCACGAGAAATGAGAGAGGTCTAGAGAGAGAGACGAATAGGATGTCACGGCGAGAGATGCCCTTGAGTGTGTATATGCAAGGGGGAGGGGATAGAGGCACGAGGAGAAAATATTTTGTGTGGTGTCTGTGTTGGTATGTGTGGGTGTGAGAAGATAATGAGACCTAGGGGCAGAGGGTGTGTCACCGCGTGAGGTCCTATGGACCGAGGTGAGGCCCTTGGTTCGGTTCCGTCCTGTGCCACATTAGTCGGCCCGTGACGCATTTAGGGAGACCCATGGAGGACTAGTCGTACAAGAAAAAGATACCACAGCCGTGAAGGACTCTGTGTCCACTGACAAAGCCGGCTAGGATTTGTAACCCTAGGTCCTCGGACTAAGGTAACCCCTTATCTCTGATATTACCATTCATCCAACCTAACTTTAAGGGGCATCCTACAGAATGCTCTGCTAGAATCATACTCGTCAATTAGGAAGAGAGGTGGAGACAATGCGTGCGAGATAGGCCTAAAGATAATGTGCGTGCGGGAGACACGTAGGTAGGTCTATGTATATAGAAAGGGTCGATGGGGATTGTGCGTGTGTATGTGTGTGAGAGGAAGAGTGCTTGTGATAAAGGTTAGTGAAAACAGTCATAAATGGTTGCGAGAGGGAGGGAGGGTGATATCGAGAACATGTCTGCGAGAAAGACACCTCGGGAGAAAGTGTGTGAGCATGTGTGAGAGACCACCGATGGATATACACCGTGTGCGCGTATGTGTGAGAGAGAGAGTCGGCGTGTGTGTGAGGAGGGGCCTATGGAGAGTGAAACTACACGTAAAAGACCGATGTACACATTGATTAAAAATATAAATTGTATCCAAATATTAGGATGGGATCATGATATTTGCAATTCGCGTAAGGAACGGTCATTGATCCATCAGACATCTATATTCTATCGAATTTGAGCATGTCTATGTTATTATTCGACATAATTGATCCACAGAGTTAGTATTTTGAACTCCAGACAATGCATCGCTTTAGCAATTCGAATATAAATGTGAGTATAGTTCATGTTGTGTGTGTAAAGCACATTATACATACAAAAGTTACACAATGAACATTATAAATAGCTAGCTATGAACTAGCATACATTTGAATTCAACTTAAGGTGGTTTAAAAAATTGAATTCAACATGAAGTCCATTCAATTATTTGAATTCGAGATCATGGCATTTGTAAATCATACCTAAATTATGGGGGCACCAATCTTTGCTCTGCTTTTGTACATAATAGCATATATATTCGTGTACAAAATAGATTCAAAGTTACCTCCTCCATTCCAAAATAATCGTAGTTATAGGACTTTCAAGTGTCAAAATTTCAAAAAGAAGCGCATAATTTAATGAGGTTTTCAAACATACAAGGTTAAATTTAACGTTGTCTATTTAGGTCAATCCTCAAAGTTCAAGAGTACTCTAAACGTGAATGCTTCGGTTTCAAAATTTCGAACGAAGCGCCAAAAGAGCATCTACTCGCCCGAAACCACGTGAGACCAATGTTTGGTAGAAGGAAATTACTTTTCTAACTCCGACCCGTGAAGCCTACCGGCCCGACGTCTATAGGTCTAAACCGGGGTAGGTTTGTAACTTCATCTAGACGCCACGCAACCGCCTCCGAAAAACATTCATACACCGTGGCCGCCTAAACACACATTCTCTTGGCCGAAATCGCTCCCGCCCACTATTTGGGACACCTGGGATTACCGTCCTACCCCCTACGCGCAGTAGGTCCGAAATTTAAGAGGGGGGCAAAGTTTGTACTTTCCCCAAATTTCAAACAAGCGCGTCCGATCTGTTCAAAAAAACAACAAAAACAAGCGCGTCCCAGACCGAAACATGGTTCCCCCTTAGCTCCCCCCCCCCCCGGCCCCCCGTCCGATTCCCCATTCGTACTCCGTGGGCGCCAAAACTACCTCTCCACCAGCCGCGAAACCCAGGCGTCCTCCGTCCGCCACCCCATCCCACCCATCAACCGCCACCCTCCTCCATCACGCCAGAGCCGATACCCCGACGTTGTCGTCCACCGCAACTGCAACCGCAGCACCCTCCACGGCTAGTAGTTGAAGCCGAGGCCGAGCTGCCTCCAGGACGCCGACGTGCGCCGTACCCGAGCCAGTTCAACCACGCCGTCCTGCGCCTCACCACTGCCGCTCCAACGTCGCCATCGTCCACCGCACCAGAGTTGTTCCCGCTACGCCGTCCTTCGCTGCCTCGGATCTGCTTCCCCTTCGCCGACAGATGGCCCCCGCAACACAGTCAACAATTTGGTCATGGGTTCGTCCAAGGCTCCACCCTCCTCCAAAACATCGGTTCCCCCGGTAAAAAGAAGAACATCGCCGCGATATCAGGAGGACACAGCACTGGCAACCGGATCTAGTACTCCTCTTTCCTTATTCGTGCGAATCTTACGTGTCTGCTTGCACGGTATTCATCCCACAGAAGACACTAGTTGACCGCTTCTTCCTACACCTTCTTCCTGATACTAGATGTTCCTAGTAATTCGCGATGCACAAGGTTTCTCCTCATATACTATTTCACCTTAGCTAGAGGTTCGTCGCCCCCTGGATTTCAATTTCTGGTCAGTTGATTCCCAATTAAAGGAAGCATTCCCCAGCGTAATAGGCGCTAGTCCGCCTATTACACCGGGGAAGCAACGCCTCGGTGTTTATCTTAGGGGTGTGCGGGGCCTAGGAGCTGCTGGCGCCCGATCTGGAGGTCGGCCGGGCTTAAAGGGATGGCCGAGGGGCGCTGCCAAGCACGGCGGTGGTGTGAGGTCGAGGGGAGGGCGGGGCGGCAGAGGCAGGGGTCTGGGCTGGTGGTCGCTGGCGGTTTGAGAAAGATCGTCAACAGTGACTGGCGGGAGGTAGACGAAGGCCATCTGCCCGTTCCTTGTAGATCGGACGGTTCATAAAAAAATCAACTGACTTATTTATTTTCAGTCGACTGTTATTTTGATAGGACCACATGTGGTGGTGTGCTGGAGGAGTACCTGCATTTCCCAGCCATCCCTGTGCTCATATATTACAAAATTATACAGAGTAGAATCTAATTTTGTTTGCCATGCAATGTTGTAGAGCTATTATATGTCTCCTGTCATTTATTTTTCAGCCACCTGCTATCTTCTACTTTTAGAGTGCACTAGTTCTGCACACACTTCACCCATACTCTCACTATTGTTTTTTTATGCATGGGTATTTCAGACTCTGCCAAACTGTTGACAGAAGCACGAAATAAAAGAGAGAAGTCGCTCATGCTTTCTTCGTTGGCAGGCAAGACACGTCTCGGCACTTTAAAGTTGCATGTTCAACAGATGGAGACGGTAAACATAGCTCTGGAGTTGATGATCTCGCTCGCCATGAACCACCATCCCAGGTGCTTGCTTTAACTTCGCGGTGTCATATGTGGTTGCATGTTGCGTATGGTGTCTAGCTTGTATTCGAAAGGCCGAAGTCGGTCTTTATTAAGATAAGGAAAGATATTTTTTACATGAACCACCATCCCGGGAGCACCAGAAGCCAAATAGCTAGTCAGGGCACTGGCCGAGCCAGTGACAAGCCCAGCACAGACAGGCATCACCTGCAAGCCAACTAAAAAGCCATGGTGGTGGCGAAGCAGCCCGCCTCCCTCCAGGCTCTCAGGTCCTCGATGATCATGCTCACCACTCCAGCCGGGTCTCTAGCTTGTATTACTTCCAATTTGGTTAAATTGCATCTGCTTAGCTTACACATTATACCTTTGACATGCCTTCCTGTTTTTGGTACATACTACTACATCTGTCTATTAACCATGTTCTTACATCAAACTAATGTTCTTGTGTATCCCTCATCAATCACTTATGATGAGACGGTCAGGCCAATGGACTGCTGTAAGAAAAGATCCTCTTTTAAAGAATGCAGTGTCAGCCTCCCCACATGATTCTCAAGAAACAACAATGCTAGATGAAGATAGTCAACGTAGCTCTATAGTTGATGACCGCATTTCCCCTACACCACCGTCGCAGGTGCTTGCTCTAACTTGGCAGCGTGATATGTGGTTGCATGTTGCATATAGTGTCTAGATTGTAATTCTTCCAATCTGGTTAAATTGCATGTGCTATTCTGCTTAGTTTATACATTATACCTGTTAATGTGACATGCCTTTCCTATTTTTGGTACATAGTACATCTGTCTATTAAGCATGTCCTTACATAAAACTACTGTTTTTTTGTATCCCGCATCAATCAATTATGACGAGACCCCTTTAGTATATGCAGAGTGATATTGGTTGCATCTTTCATATGATTTATAGCATGCACTGCTTCTAATTTGTTGAAATGCCATTTATGATGGGACGCTTTTAACTTGGCAGTCATATTGGTTACATCTTTCATGTGGTGTCTAGCTTGCATTGCTTCTAATTTGTTGAAATGGCTCTGCTTGGTTTACACAAATAGTTGTGAATATGTCATGCCGTCCTGTTTTTCGTACATATTCCATCCTCGTATCATGTGTTTGCCTTACATCAAAGTAGTGATTGTCAGTATCATGCATGAATGAGTTCTGAAGAGTGAATTTTATTGCTTTTTCTTGTCGGTTTTATTTGACAATGCAAAATCAATAAAGCGGAAGGAAATTAGCAAGGCAGTGGATAAAGGAGCTCCTTCCAAACAACTGAAACGGAGGGCCTCTACAGATTCTACTCCGCCACCCCCCCCCCCCCCCAAGAAGATTTACAAGACAACACATGCATAGACACTCAACGTAGCTGTGTTGATGATGAGCACGTCTCTCCTAGTCCACCATCGCAGGTGCTCCCTCTAACTTGGCACTGTTATATGTGGTTGCATGTTATGTATGATGTCTAGCTTCTATTGCTTCTAATTTTGTTGAATTCCATCTGCTTACTTTACACATTATACTTGTGAATAAGACACGAGTTCCTGCTTCTAGAACATACAATATTTGTCTATCACACCATGTTCTTACATCAAAGTACTACTGTTGTGTAACCTGCAACAATCACTTATCATAAGACACGTTTAACTTGGGAGTGTGATATAGGTTACATCTCGCATTCTTTTCTAGCTTGTACTACTTCTAATTTGTTGAAATGGCACTTATGACGAGATAGTTTTAACTTGGTAGAGTGATATTCGTTGCATCTTTCATATGGTGTCTAGCTTTCATTGCTTCTAATTTGTTGAAATGCCTTCTGCTTAGCTTACACATCATAGCTGTGAATATGCAATGTTGTCCTTTTTTTCTTACACATTCAATCATCCTATCATGCGGTCGCCTTACATTAAAGTAGTGCTCGTCAGCATCCTGCATCAATGAGTTCTGAAAAGTGAATTTTTATTCATTTTTCTTGTGGGTTTGACTTAACAAGGCAATAAAATTAAAAAAGAGGAAGGAAAAAATTAAGGCAGGGACTGATGGCGGTCTTCCGGCGAAACCGGCATCCCATGTGCTTTCTCTAGCTTGGCAGTGTGATATTGTCTTGCATGTTGCATACGGTGTCTATCTTGTATTGCTTGTAATTTGATTAAATTACTTCTGCTTAGTTTACACATCATAGCTATGAATATGCAATGCTGTGAATATGTAATGGCACTAATGATGAGAGACCTTTAACTTGGAAGTGTGATGTTGTTTGCATCTTGCATATGATTTATTTCTTGTACTGCTTCACCTTTGTTTAAATGCCAGTTATGATGAGACACTGTTAACTTGGCAGAGCAATATTTGTAGCATCTTTCATATGGTGTCTACCTTCCATTGCATTGCTTCTAATTTATTGAAATGCCTTCTGCTTAGTTTACACATCATAGTTCTGATTATCTCATGCCGTCCTGTTTTTCGTACATATTACATCCTCCTATCATGCGGTTGTCTAACATCAAAGTTCAGTTCGTCTGTATCACGCATCAATTTGTTCTGAAGAACTAAATTTTTATTCCTTTTTCTTGTCGGCTTGACTTGACATGGCACATAGAAAGAGGAAGGAACAGAAAATGGCAGGGGATGGTGTTAGTACTCCGGACACACGGAAACGGAAGCGGAAGAATTATGCTGATTCTGCTGGTACTGATGGTGCAATAGAAGGTCAAAGTCCACCAGAAAATTGTACAAACACGGTATCCCATGCTACACCAGCTACAAAACAATCCAAACAGAAACTAATAGATGCCACCAAACAAGCAGTGACAGCCCTAGTTGTTGCAACACCTTCCACAGTACCACCAGCTGCACGAGTTCCTCGTTTGTCAACTCAGCTAGCAGCACGTTCCCAAGCTCCCTTGCCACCTGACACTACTTCCGAAGCACTCTTGACACAAGACGAGTTGGCAAGATCAGATGAACCTTGTGAGCTTCAACAGCAAGAAGGTAGTTGCTGGAGTCAAGTTACAGTTGCATGCTTCTTTATATGTAGTCTCACAGTTTGATGTACACTAACACTTCCTATGTTCGTTGTTGGACTAGCACCTAGGCGCAAGAGGAAACAGATATCAGGGATAATGCTCGATAGGTTAACTAAATCTAGAGGAGGAAGAATGGAGATCCGTTTTGAGGCAGGTTTAAAAAGGCCACGTGATGCTATAGAGTCAGCCAAGTTAGTATCAGAGGCAGCGGTTGCCGTTAGGTGTCATGCACGTATCCTCCCAACATGGATTCAGTATAGGAATGACAAAGACAAAACCCAGTTCAACACCTTCCTCGACCATTTATCTGTAAGTATGGTTACGTATGGAAATTAGTAATATCGTCTTGGTCTGTCCCATACTTTCTAGGTTGCTGGTAATGAGACTCCCATAATTTTCAACATATGAGGTTCAAGTTGGATAGCCAAGATGATGTAACCGGACAAGCATGCACCCATTTTTTCAAGCCTGCTCTGCGACAGTATCGGTATAACTTGAGGAAAACTCACTTTGAAGGCAAGGCTAACAGTGAACTTGCCCAAACATGTCCAGTGGAAAATATATCGGATGAAGACTGGAGAGGCCTCGTTAAACACTGGTCTGATCCAAAGTATCAAGTACGTTATATATATGTGATCAGATCACATGTTGAATTCCTATTTACGCATGTGCCTCACAAATCTATCTTCTTATAGGTGAACTGTTCAAAGAACAAGGCCAACCGTACGAAAGTGAAATTCTAACAGACGACGGGATCTCGTAGCTATATTGCACACTGCGAGGCTCTTGTAATTAGCTGCTGTTTCACTCTTTTCGATGTGCCATATTATCATATCTATATTGACTTGTTCCAAATGCAGAAGAAAGCCCGCAAGGACCAAAAAGTACCTGAACCAAATGTTGTGGAAATCTTCAAGGACTGTCACACCAGCAAGATGAAGGGCATGACTACACCAGTCAAAGCCGCTGTTGTAAGTCCTTAATCCTCATGCCTTTTAACTACTACTTACTCTGACTTGTTCATTGAACTGCACGGTTTGCAGCCAATGTCTATTACTCTTTTCAATTTTATACACAATTGTCTTAGCGTATCATTGCACCTTACAAAGTTTAAAAGAGAGGAGTGATGTTCCTTTGATCTTGATCTGTAATCTAGTTTCGTGCTGGACTTGTCTACACAACGTTACAATTGCATGTTTGTCTGTTCTCAGTTGTTTTGTGATATGAATGATGTCATACTATGCTTACCGTATTATAAACTTTGTCTCTTTATCCTTAGCTGTCAATACAATGTGAAGAAATAGACAATACATTAGCCATGGTACATGGTCATATGTTTGGAACCTGGTTTTATTATGTACTTTGCAGTAAAATACAACTAATATTTGATACGGGTTCACCAGAATAAGCTCTGTATATAGACCAAAGCTATTTTGTTTGGTTTTGCTGCCTCCTTAATATCTTCTATTCTGGTACTACTAATGTAGAAACTCAACTTTTCAGCAAGCTATGAAACAAATGGTGGAACCGCCACCTTCTAGAGGTGACGAGGCAACTATAACCGCAATGTCACCTCTTGCTGCAGTGGGTCGGTACCTGTCCACTAACAGTGCCAAAAGCACGTTCCTGCGTAATACTGGGTTGGTTGTTAAGGCAATCTCATCCAAACTGCCTCATGATCAAGATATGCAAGCTCAAAACAATGTTATATCTGCGCTCCAGACATAAGTCCATTCCCTAACAGAGACCCTTTGTGAAACAAGAACAGCCATTGTTCGATGTCGTCAAGATATGCATAGTTTTGAAACCAGACTATCAGACATTTGCTATGTTGTTCAGGAGCCTAGGAGAAATGAAGGCGAAGGTTATGGTGCTCCATCGGACAGTACAGCATGAAAACGTAATAGTCAGGTCAAATGAACTGAGCTTCTGAACTTCTGGTGGTGCATTTATCTGCCGGACTGTTAACTTTTATGCCAACCTTCCTTTTGTTTTATGGTTGTAATTTGTTTTGTTGCGATACAAAATTTGTTCTTAATGTGCAGCGACCGGCTGAAGAAAACAGCAAGCCATTTTTGTATAGTGTAGGGTGTTCCCTATATTTGCACTGGTGGCGAACTTTGATGCCCAGTGGATGTAATCTGTGCAATCGCCTTAATAGCCTAGTGTTAGTTTTTGGCTTATTTATTTCCCTAGTCTTCTTTTTCCTTAGTTTGCTAGTGGCCGCAACAACCATGGGCCATATACGGACCGTGGTAACCTTAAGCCTGCTACGGGCCGTAGGAACCATGGGCCTCCTACGGGCCGTCGGATAAATGGGCCTCCAACGGCCGGTAAATTCAGTGGGCCTCGGGCCGTCGGATAAATGGGCCCACATGGGCCATAAACGGGCGTATTTTTTATCGGGCCAGAACGGTAACAGGCCGTTAACAGGCCGGAAGACAGCAAAGGCTTAATTCTGTCACAGGCATAATGGGTCGTTAATGGGCCAGAATATAGGACGGGCTGGAAACGGCGCAACGGGTTAACAGGCCACAAACGGGCCGATTCTAACCATGGGCCAAATTTGGCCCATTAGGGGAACAGGCCAGTAACAGGCCGGAAGTAATCGAGGGCCGGAAAGGAGCCCAAGAATGTATGGGCCGTCAGTAGGCCGAAAGCTAACACGGGCTGGAAACGGCCCATGTGAATCATGGGCCATTACTGGGCATAAAGAAATTTACTGTTTATTATGGGCCAGAGTCACCGCGGCCCATTAAAGGGCCCAAAGATACGAAAGGCCTCGTATGAGCCGAAAGACGTCGTGGGCCATACATGGGCCAAAAATGAAACGGGCTGGTATTATACTAGACGGCCCACATGACGCTGTTGGGCCGATTTCGGGAACGCCATAACGGGTCGCGAGTTACCGGGCCGTAAAATGGGCTATATGCGAACATACTGTTAACAGGCTTTTCATGGGCCGGCCCGCTATCTTTTGACCAAGTCAAACGGGCCGGCCTTTGTAAGCTAAATGGGCCAGTGTTGGGCCCTCGCACGTGTAGACATATCATAGGCGTGTATCTGACCCAATGACAAGCTGACACGTGTTTTCTCCGGCCAATGAGAATTTTACATGTGGAAAATCGCCATTGGTCGTTGCTGTTAACGGGTTATCGGATCCAAAACCGGACCCGATAGATAAACGGCGACCCGTTACGATGGATGCCACGTGTCGGTTACCATTGACGAAAGAACTTCCATGATGTGTCATTTATCGTCATGGAAGTGAACACTTCCATGATGATAATTTTGGTATTGTCATGGAACACTTCTACAACAGCACAGGTATGACTATCTTGATTCTATTATAAAATCATCATGGATGTACATGCATGACAGAAAACGTGACCTACTATGACAAACACGTATCATCATGGAAGTGTATTTTTTTTGTAGTGATACCTTGGTTTCATAACTGAGGGAAATACCTACCGTAGCTGTGTTGCATCATCCCTTCCTCTTCGAGGAAAATACTGACGCGGACACGAGCCATCAGCGTGCTGGCATCTCTGTTGAGCCTAGGTAGGGTTGTGGCGTGTTGATCGGCCGAGGCCGGTCATGACCTAATGCTGTGTCCGACCGGAGTTGATCGAGTGTGTTGGGTAAGTTGGTGCACTCCTGTAGGGAAGTATTATCTATTCGAATAGATGTGTCCACGGTAATGGACGCTCGGAGTTGTATCCCGATCAATACAACTAGAACTGGATGCTGAGGCATGAAATGGATATGATGGCTCCGAGATTGCTTTCTCGCAGGGAGTCGAGGAAGGATCTCTGGGCGTGGATGCTACAACATACTTATTACATATATTATGATATGTTACTCTTATCTCTCCTGATGCTGCAAGATGCTTGAAGATGCTAGTCTTCGATAGGCTAGGCCTTCCCCCTATTCTGGCATTCTGCAGTATAGTCCACAGATACATCCCTTTCCCTTGATACCAATGCATACTTAGTATAGATCTGATGCTTGCGAGTACTTCGGATGAGTACCCACGGTTGCTTTGCTACCCCCTTTCCCTCATCTTTCTTCTTTCTGGTTGATGTGATCAGACGATGGATCCCAGGAGCCAGATGCCACCGCTGACGACTACTACTACCCCGAGGGTGCCTACTACTACGCGAAGACCGCCGATGACCAGGAGTAGTTAGGAGGCTCCCAGGCATGAGGCCTTGCCTTTTTGATCATTTGTTGCTTTTGTGCTAGCCTTCTTAAGGCACACTTGTTTAACTTATGTCTGTACTCAGATATTGTTGCTTCCGCTGACTCGTTTGTATTCGAGCTTATGTATTCAAGCCCTCGAGGCCCCTGGCTTGTAACATAAAGTTTGTATTATTTTAAATGTGTGTGTCTAGAGTTGTGTTGTGATATCTTCCCGTGAGTTCCTGATCTTGATCATACACATTTGCGTCTATGATTAGTATACGATTGAGTCGGGGGCATCACATGGGGGGCAAGTTGATCTATGTGATGTAGGTGAAGAAGACCCCTCTCAAGATATCTTAACCATGGGTGTTGGTGCTCTTCTTCCAATGGAACAAGAACCTCATGATGATGAAGATGATGATGATGATGATGATGATGAAGAAGAAGAAGATGGAAGCTTCACTCATGATCAAACCACTACAACACCCACACCACCACAAGATCCTATTGCTCAAGTGGAGCCCATTGTTCAAGAACAAGAACAGGACCCTCACGATGATCAAGTTCAAGAACAAGATCAACATCAAGCGCAAAAACAAGAACGTGCAACCATTGATGATGATGAACCTTACGATGATGGTGAACCTCAACAAATGCAACACGAAGAAGATCTTCCACCACACATTAATGATCCATATGTTGAAGATGTGGATGATGGAAACAAAGTTGAACCTCGTGAAACCCTAATTCCCATCATGCCTCGAGTGGCCGATCGTGTTGACGTTGATCAAATTCTTACCGGCATATCGAAAGGTAGAGTCACTCGTAATAATTGACATACTTTTGTGCTCACTTTTTGTTTGTCTCTAGTGTTGAGCCGCTCAAGGTACAAGATGCATTTATGGAAAATGATTGGCTTGTTGCTATGCAAGAAGAGTTGAACAGCTTCAAACTCAACAAAGTGTGGTCTTTAGTCAAAATACCAACCAAGGAACACAATGCCATTGGCACAAAATGGATCTTTAAAAACAAACAAGATGAGAATGGCGCAATTATCCGAAACAAGGCTAGGGTAGTGGCACAAGGGTACTCATAAGTTGAAGGTTTGGACTTTGATGAGACATTTGCTCCCGTTGCCCGACTTGAATCTATTCGCATCTTACTTGCTTATGCCGCTTTCAATGGTTTTACTTTACATCAAATGGATGTGAAGATTGCTTTTCTTAACGGTCCTCTACAAGAAGAAGTATATGTATCACAACCACCCGGTTTAGTTGACCCCAATCACGAAGACTATGTGTATAAACTTCACAAGGCTTTGTATGGCCTCAAACAAGCACCTCATGCTTGGTATGATCATCTTCAGAAGTTTCTACTCGATGATGGTTTTGTGAGAGGGGTGATCGATCCCACTCTTTTTACTAAGAGGGAAAAAGGTGATTTGATCTTATGCCAAATCTATGTAGATGACATCATTTTTTGTTCTCCTAATATTCATTTGTTCAAGAAGTTTGCGGCCTCCATGACCAAGACCTTTGAGATGTCCCTCAATGCGGACTTGAAGTTCTTTCTCGGATTTCAAATTCAACAATTTCAAGAAGGAATTTTCTTGTCCCAAACCAAATATCTCAAGGACCTTCTTGAGAAGTTTGGAATGATCGACGCTAGTCCATGCAAGACAACAAATATCTCAAGGCATCCATTGTAAGACATATTGCAATCAATCAATCTCAAGATGTGTTCTTCAATGATTTTTTCTCGCGATCTGATCTCCATGCGTGAGTAGTTCAGTAAGGTATGGGTGAGGCATGGGCCTTGCAGTCCCAGGTATTTGGTGAAGGGATCAATGGAAGTCTTTGACACAACATCTCGTATGTGTGAAATAAAACTATTTCATGAAGTATCTCTTCTCTTGTCCGCGATCTTCATCCCTGCAGGTACCCAGGATCATGGAGATCAAGCACCAGTGAGGTTAGGAGCAAGGGGGCCGTGAAGTGTTATACCGAACACCGGTGACAGTAAGGTTTAGTAGGGTAACATGGATCATATCCTTGGGGATTCATGAGGTGTAGTCATTGAACGCCCAAAGCTTTTGTCTGATATTATTATCATAATTATCGGAGCAACCCCATAAGACGGATAGGGACTTCGGTAGGACAACTGATTCTTGATGCAGGACTCGTGTCGGTCAAGATGTTATTTGGACACATCCCCCATTCCCAATGAAGCAAGCACCTCTTGATGGGTGACTTTCCGAGCACAAACTAATATCATTTTTTATCCCAACACCAATACATGGTTGTAAGCATTAAGACCTCATCCATGTACCTTCTTTTTATTATAAGTGTTTGAATCACTATTTGCTTGTTGATCCTGTCAAAAGCTAGATTTGACAATTTGGCAAAAGCTTGCTAGAGACCATCGCTTCAAGGGAGTCTTCCTCTCCTGCGTTCAATACCCATGGTCACCTCTGGGGAAATAGGTGTGATATACCCTTTCTTGTTCCAATATTGGATCAATAAAAAGGAGATATCAGTATTAAGATGGGATGCAACATCTTCATTAGGATTGCCAACAAATTGTTCTTTCATAATAAGATTTAGCAATGCAGCATTAATATCATATGACTCCGCACTAGTGGCAGGAGGAGCAATTGGATTACTAATAAAATCATTATTATTAGTATTCGAGAAGTCACGCAGCTTAGTGTTTTCTGAGACATAATGGCGATTCAAGCAAAACAACACACAAGATGTTTTCGGTATTTTTGATTTGTTAACGATACCAATAAAGGCAAAATAAAAGCAACTAAAAAGTAGAGCAAGTACATGATAATGTGTTTGAAGGAACCTTGAGATGTTTGATGAAATGCCCCAACAACGGCATCAGAAATTCTTCTTGCTACCTGTGATATGCATTGGGATTTCCCTGAAGAGGAAGGGTGAAGTAGTACAGTAGCAGAAAGTATTTCCCTCGGTAAAGAACCAAGGTTTATCGAACCAATAGGAGATTCAGGCAAACAACATTTAGCAGTACCTACACACACAAGATCAAATGCTTGCACCCAACACGGGCAAGAGGGTTATCAATCCCCTTGTACCCGTTAATTGCAATGATTAAATCTAATAGAAGGGGATATATAAATTGCAAAACTAAACAAAAGTAAATAAATTGCAGCAAGGTAATTAGGGGTTTAGTATTATGATTTAAATGGACCCGGGGGCCATTTACTAGAGGCATCTCTCTCAAGAACATAGCAAACAGTGGGTGAACAAATTACTGTTGGGCAATTGATAGAATAGTGCATAGTTATGATGTTATTCATGGCATGATCAGTACATAGGCATTACGTCTGTGACAAGTAGACCGTTAAACTTACTGACGTCTACTACTATTACTCCACTTCGAGAGCGCTTCTATGCTTGCCTCTCCATGTATTAAGTTCATGACAAACATAGTAATGCATTAAGTATGATGACATAATGTAGAGAAAATAAGATCAACTAATATGACCAAACCCCATTGTTTTATCCTTAGTAGAAACAATACAAATACGTGCCTCGCTACCCCTTCTGTCACGAGGTGAGGACACCACAAGATTGAACCTACTACTATACACCACTTCACTGAAGACCTAATCATCAACTTGGCCAAAGATAACTCATAGATCGGAAATCATTAGCTATAACAATCACACATAATAAATCAATTACTTTCAATGAATAATCTGATCATAAACCCACAATTCATCAGATCCCAACAAACACACCACATAAAAGGATTATATTTAATGGAACTCCGTGGAGAACATTGTATTGAAGATCAAATAGAGAGAGAGAGAGAGAGAGATCTAGCTACTGCTATGGACCCATAAGTCTGGTGCGAAACTACTCACACATCATCGGAGGTGCAGCAAGGTTGATGTAGAGGTCCTCCGCGATCGATTCCCCCTCCGGTAGAGTGCCAGCGGAGGCCTCCAAATGGGATCGCAGGAGAAGTGAGGCTTGTGGTGGCGGAATAATTGTTTCAGGTCTCGCTCTGGTGGTTTATGGATTTTAGGAAATTTATGGGCCTAGAATTAGGTCAACCGGAGTTGCGAGGGGGCCACAAGCTCAGACAGCGTGCCCCCTGCTAGGGGCGTCGTGTGAGCTTGTGCCTCTCTTGTGCGGCGTCTGGTCTCCCCCCGAAGCTTCCAGGGTTCCTTCTGGTCCAGAAAAAATAACCGTAAAGTTTCATCGTGTTTGGACTTCGTTTCGTATGGTTTTCTTGTGAAACAATAAAATAGGCAAAAATAGGAATTGGCACTGGGCACTAGGTTAATAGGTCAGTTCCAAAAAATGATATAAAATTGCATATAAAGCATATAAGATTGATAATATAATAGCATGAAACAATCAAAAATCATAGATACGTTGGAGACGTATCAAGGCGCACCAGAAGAAATGGAGTAAAAGATGATGTTCCATACGACCGCAGCGACCCGTATGAGCGGTCGTATGGCATGGATTCCAAGGCTCCTCGTCCACCTGAACAACTTTCATAAAGGGGACCATGCCGAAATGTCAACAGAATGTCCGCGAGCGAAGCCAGAACAGAGCCATCTTCATCCCCTTCATCAACCCTAGACGCCGCCATTTTCCATCTCCATAGCCACCATCATCACCACCATAGTCCATCTCCCTCTAGTTCATACTTGTAATCATGCATCGTACAAGGCATCCATTGTAAGACATATTATCAATCAATCTTCAAGATGTGTTCTTCATGAGATCTGATCTCCGTATGTGAGTAGTTCGGTAAGGAATGGGTTGAGGCATAGGGCTTGCAACCCTCTGTATTTATTGTGAAGATCAATATAAGTGCTTTGAATTAACTTCCCGTATGTGTGAAATAAAATTGTTTCATAGATGTCTCTTGTCTCGTCTGTGTTCTTCATCCCTATAGGTACCTAGGATCATGGAGAGAGAGCCATAGAGAGGCTAAGGGAAGGGAGAAAGTGAAATGTTATTTTGAACACTTGTGATAGAAGGGTTTAGTACGGTAACACGGATCCAATCCTTGGGGATTCATGAGGTGTAGGCATTAAACGCCCAAAGCTCTTGTTCGATTATAATCTTAATTACCGAGGCAACCCCGCATGACGGATAAGGCCTTCGGTTGGACAACTGATTCTTGACGCAGGACAAGTGTCGGTCAAGATGTTATTTGGACACATCCCCCACTTCGATTCGTAACAAGCACATCTCGATGGGTGACTCCCAACGCACAAATTAAGACCACATATTTGGCCCGAACACAAATACATGGTTGTAAGAATTAAGACCTTATACTCATACCTCTTTTTATTATAAGTGTTGCATTACAATTAGCTTGATTGATCCAGTCAAAAACTGAAAAAAAATTCTTTGACATAAGCTTGCTAGAGACCATCGCTTCAAGGGAACCTTACTCTCGCGGGTTCGATAACCCAAGGTCACCTCTTCGGTAAAATAGGTGTGGGGTACTTTCAGTTCCTTTACCGGATCACTGAAAGGGAAGTATCATAAGTGGGGGTGCATACAACTTGCTTGCTCATGAAGACCTCGAGCATTTGAGAAACTCATCATTGCAATATACAAGTCAAGTTCTATAATGTGAATTCCCGTTAGTTTATATGGCACATCAAACTTTCTACTTGACAAATCGTGAAGTGGTGCCACTCTGAACCACTTTCGTGTATACCAAAGGGGATACAGGTGTTGCTTCTTCTCTCTTCCTCACTATTTTTGGCACCTCCATTGTGCATCTTTTATCTGGTATCTCTTCTTCTTCTTTTTCTAGAAGCAACACCTCACAATGGTGAACAATACACTTTTTTGACACATTGCAACTAAATGTAATCATAACTCAATCTCAAACCATGAGAGAAACTATGTTTGCGGTCCGCGACTCGGCCTTCTTTTTCTTCTCTGTATATGTTATTGTTAAGAATATGTCTACTTAAATCATTGGGTCTGTCCAAGGCTACCCCTGCCGTGGATCGGCGGGGAAGGTAGCTCCTCGATGCTCCTTCATTCCCGCCATCAGGATCATAAATTTTCACCTCAGGGCATCAAGCGCATGAACGGGAGACTAGGGGAGGATGAGCGCGTCCATCACATATACTGGCAGGGCGTCCAAGACAACATTCAGCAGCGCAATCCGTCCACCATCGGAAAAGAGCACAACCCGCCAGCCAGAGAGGTACTTATCTACCTTTGCAATTAGCGGGGCGAAGTCGCCCACCTTCAACTTCTCCGTGGAGAGCGGCAACTAAAGATAGGTATGTGGGAAGCCCTCTACTCGGCAGCCCAAAGCATCACGAATCAAGTCGAGCCAATCACCCTCCACATGGATCGGCACCAGGGTACTTTGTTGAAAATTTATGATCGTGATGGCGGGAATGAAGGAGTGTCGAGGAGCTACTTTCCTCGCCGAGCCGCGACAGGGGTAGCCTTAGACAGACCCAATGATTTAAGTTTTTTTTAGGAAAAGAGTGGTTTCCCCCTCCTATATCAATTAGAGAAACCAAATCAGTCTTACAACAATTGGAACGTTACCCACACATAGACATAAAGTAGCAAATGTTCTACCACGTTAACTTACAAGACTTGGCCAAACAGAAGCCAATGCACAACCATAGGACACCATCTAAGATGATCGCTACGCAAAAGCACGCCACCAGCAAGGCAGAGAATAGATAGACCCCCCCCCCCCCCCCCCGGCACGCGCGCGGAACTTCTCAGCCACCAATTCTTGGGACTACTGATCTGTCACCCCTGTGCAGCGCAATAAACTTCACTTGCCACCCTTTCTATGAGCTTTGCTCCCAACGTCAACATTCTTCCTCTGGTTCCTCTGTGTGCAAAATAGCCAATCCGAGATCCAATTACATATTACTGTAGTTTCACCAAACTCATCGGGTCATATTTTTATATATTAAAGATCACATCATTACGACACTTACAAACAGTCCAGAAAAGAGCTGAAGTGCCTACTAGAACTAGTTTCTTATCATGTTCCATAAAAGATTTGATCCATCTACTGAAACAATCATGCAAATCAGCGGGGAATAGAATGTAAATCAAACACACATCTCGATAAATTCCGGTTTAATTTCCCTGCAGAGCAAGTGAAAAATAAGTGATGAATATTTTCATCTTGCTCACAGAAAACACAATTCTTGTCTCCCTTTCATCCTCTTTTCAATAGATTGTCTCTAGTTGATATGCCTTTTCTATTCAAGAGCCACAAGAAAATTTTAATTTTGGCATGGACTTGGTTTTTTCACAAAAATATCTGTAGGAAACACCAATGATTTAAGTAGACATAATTCTAACAGTAATATATACAGAGAAGAAGAAATATATGTAACTGGTGTTGTCCGCGAGCACGTTCGGGCATGTCTGCAGACGTTTAAGGTCCAGATTTACAAGTGCGGGTGTAGTAGGACCTACACCGGCAACGGTGGAAATCTGAACAACCGAACTCGCGAGAATTGCCGAGAAACCACGGGCGCATAGCACCAGCATTTCATTTCACACCTTGAAAAGGCAGAGGGGGGAGACAAAGCACGCCCTAAAATAGATAGGCACCCGTTGATGGCGGGACACGGCTTGCCAGTTCCGAGCCCGGAAACGAACAGAGCGAGCCTTCCCCGCGAACGCAGCCGCACCGGTACCCGTACCGGTGGCGGTAGGTACGTGCCGGCATTATGGTGTACGCCCGTACGTACGCAGCAGCAGCAGCAGCAGCAGTACCCTCTGTACGCCGCGTATCCAGCAGCACACAGCGATAGTGGAGGGGGAGAACCGGCGGGCCCGGACCTCCAGAGACCCGGCGAATAGACAAGGCGCACATGGAGATTAGAAAGGCGGCAATGATATGATCACCCAGACCCAGCAGCGCTTTGCCCTAATTAGTTTACTGTCAGCGACTAATCAAATGGTGTCTGCATAGATTAGTGGCACCACTTGCGGCAAATCAAAAGCGGGGGGCAGCCAGCTGAGCTCGCGTGCGGAGACAGCACCAACGCATTAGAGAAAGAGAAAGACAGAGACTAACGGTAACGGCGCCGTCAGGCGGACGGGGGCAATAATTGCCGCGCGAACAGTGGTGGCGAAGCTGTTCAGACGGAGACGGCGACGGGCGGGCGGCGAGGGGCGCCGGCTGTCGCGGCATCGGACGGCACCGCGCGGGGTGTCCCCGCTCCCATCGCCGTGGGGGCGCTAAACTAATCGGCCCACTAGCTAACCCTCCATTAGCCATCATAGTGGTCCCCGGCGTCGGCATCTTCACCCGGATTAGTTTCGATTAATTAAACTAACCCGGGATTAAGTATTCCGTGGCTGCGTGGGTTTGGCCGGGGGAGCTGGCCGTGACGTGCTCCGCGTCCACACACACACACACAAGAGAGAGAGAGGGCGAGAAAGAAAGGGTCCGCTGTCTCCTGTGTTGCATCCTCGGACAGGCATAGAGCGGTCATCATTGCAATTTCGCGTTACCGGGTCATTTGAGACCGGCAGAGGCAGCGCAGAGATAACGATATTTAATTGTTTTTTTAGCTTATCTCCCGACGTGAAGACCTAACCCGCCCCTGCTGCATCCAAGGAATCCTACCACTATTTTAATCCCCTCACTGACTGATTAGTAGTATTCTATTTAGTGCAGTTACCTAATTGGTTACTAATCGATGAGTTCTTTTGAAGAAGTAATCGATTACTTGTGGTGTGGTGACTGGTGACGGTGTTGTGGTGGATTTACCTTTTACTTTTACACGCGGGTCCGCCTCTTTGACTTGTCTCATGTAGCCGGTCCGACACGGCCACACGGCGACCTACGCTGATCTATCTTTAGCTAGCTGAGGCACGAGGACGCGGCCTCTCCATCGTCGTCTTGCTCCTCCAGGCCGGCAGCTCGCCTGATGGGATGCTGTGAGGTCGACACGTGTGGCCGAGCAGGTCCGAGAACAAGTGAGCTGTAATAACCGTTAACCCAAACGAGGAAAGAATAAAAGACGCAGCTGGAGCTAGTCGTATCTGTGGTCTAACGATGACAGAATTAGTATATACTGTGCTAATTTCTTGTTCCGGATCATGTTGGCACTACCTCATTCTGCTTTATCAATGCTTAATTAGGACGTGGCAGGCGGTACATACGAGAGCACGAACCCAGCTATCAAACTCAGCCCCTGTTAGTTTATGCACCACTTTTGTGTGTAGTTTAATTGAACGAAGCAAGAAAATAACTACGCGCACCGTGCTACGTGTCGAGTGGGTGTTCTATTACCATGTCTGCATGCAGTAAACTAATCGGAGCTATGTTTGTACATAGTGGACTAATTGCAGTATGCTTTTTCAAAAAAAGAAAGAAACTGCACTATGATCCATATATATATATATATAGATGGCGTGCGCGTTGGACGCCGACCCGGGCGCGCATGGCGACATTTCGCCGGTCTCCTCTTGAATTTAAACAACAAGTAGTGTGTAGTACTATGCCAGCAACAGTGACGTCCGTCCCGAAGAATTATAATCTCCCACATCGTTTTCCCGGCTAAATTAAGAAAATGGACATCCGAAGCCAAAATAACAACGGTGGGCGTCCTCGATGACCCACTAGTTCGGAGATGCTGAATTTTCCTCCGGCCGTTTCGGTCCAAGAAAAATTTCGGTAAAAATAGCATAGCGCGGTAATTTCACGCGTTTCCTACGTTGGGATGGCGATCGTCTCGTCTTGGTTTGCTGGTGCATGGTGTAGCCGCGCATGCTACTGCATCGCATGCCTTAGATAGATGGATAGATCGACGGCTAGATAGCCACTAGGCCTAGTAGAAAAATGGAGATTACGATTTATGGGAGCTTTATTTTTGCTACAGGGAATCAGAGCGCCAGGAAATTCCCGTGTCCGGAAGTAGGTGCTACAAAGGAATCGGACCGGCACAATCGGCTATGGAAAAGGGAGATCAGATCGCCATCAGCGTGATCGCAATCGGCGTGGGCCGATACGCGCGCGGGCATAGTGGGATAGTACTCCTACTCCCAACGGACGTTGACCCGGCCCAAGACCAACCAGGCACGGCGATCCGCCTCCGCCCGTCCGCCCGTCCCGTCGGAGGACGGCCACCACCACCGTGCAGGCAGGCAGGCAGGAGGGGCACAGTCCCGCAGCGCCGTCCCCACCCCTGCTGCTGTGGGGGCAGAGAAAGAAAGGGCGCTGCGTCGGCCCACCGGCCACGAGACCCACGCTGACACACCAGCACAGCACAGCCCTTGATGATTCCCGCCCGGCCGTCAGGTTCCATCAGAGGCTCAGGCTGAGTCGGGTCGACGGGTCGCCTCGATGCCCGTCCATCGTCGTACGGTCCGAACAGGCCCTACCCGCCGCGCTGCTGCCCGTCGGCGTGCGCCGGTGCGGTGCATGCATCCGACCCGATGAAACGGAGAAGAGTCGTCGTCGGAGGCCGCCTCGACCCCGAGATGCGCGCCCGATCTGGGCCGTCCGCCGTCCTCCGTCCGTAGGCGCCCAGGGCCTCGGCTCGTGGGCCGTACAGGCCGTAGCCTGGTGCGGTAGGCAAGCCGACCGATGCGAGCGAGCCTGGAGGAGTCACGGGCGCGCGTTTCTGGCCTGGCCCACCCTTCTTGCTCTGCCCAGCACCCCACGCCTCGCTCTGCCCTCGGCCCCCTCGTGCCCGCCTGACCCATTTACTTCCCTCTCACGAACACATGTGGGCCCGACGCGTCAGCCCGGTAAAAGAAATCGTCAATTCTTTGTAAAAAAAATCGTCAATTTACGGCACTGGGTAGAATTTTCAACGATTCTCCATGGTCGCATCATGGATGATTGACCGCACGGAACGTGCAAAGTGGCAGCTCCATCGCCGGTGTGCTGCGTGCTGGAAAACCGGCCGCCGCCGCCGGAGCTGCAAGGCTGGGGGTCGTTGTCGCCGGCACATTTTCTGCTGCCACACATGGCGTGGCGTGCTGCAAGGTTGAGGGGAGAAAAAAAAAGGACTATTTACCCTTGAATTCTGCCGTACTCTTAACCATGTTCCACCCACTGAATTGTACCAGGTCTTTTGCGTTCCTTCACCGGCGAGCCCCTGTATGCGAGTACACATATTTGCTGTTTCTGCTGCCTGCATGACAAGCAATGGAGGGAGGGAGGGGGAGTTTTGGAGACCACAGAAAACACCTCTTTTCAGCGGCCACATGCAACCCCCCTCTCCTGCACTGCACTGCGCCACACCATGCATCATGCATCATGCTGCCTGCCTGCCCGCCCTCCTCTGTTGCTGCAAAGCAGGTGCGCAGCTGCAGTAGCAACTAGCAAACGATTGAGGTTAGGTGACGATGATAATGAATGCCCTCTGAGATGCGTGGACAAGTTATTATTACCACACAAACAATCACCCACAGGGTTCAGAGAAAGGAAGGAGTTACTCGTAGCAGGCAAGGAGCCAAAGGAGCACAGACACGCGGAAGCAACGCATACAGTTTTCTTCGTCGATCTCACATGGAAGGCAGCAAAGAGGAGAGGTACAAGTACAACTACTACCGCCACCACTATTTTGCACACCGTGTCGTTCATTACTACTGTGTGTTGTTAACCTGTTAGGGCACGTCTAACGTTGTCCAACAAAACGGACACGCAAATCATCCGCGGGCCGGTGGAGAGCTGCAGGGCCGCCTCTTCCGACTCCTCGTCCTCCGTCATGACCGCTTTAAAGTGTGTCTGCACCATGGTGAAGCCCGTGGGCCGGGCATGGGCTCTGGCTCATTGTTGGACGCCTTCTTCATCATTTTTTTTTGACAGATCCGGTTTGAGCCGGCTTCATTGATTTAGAAGAGAGCAAGAGGGAAAACAGTGAGGATCAAGTGATCATGGGTATATGCACCAAAGTGCAACAAAGAAAATGAAAGAGAAAGACGAAAAAAAGACCTCCGCAGCCGATTATCTTACTACCAATTCCCCGAAGGGTGGCTCCAGACATGTTGCACCAGCAAGTCTCCACAGTTCCAAGTCATTTCTAATGGCATGCAGAACGTCGGAAGCCCTCGGCAGCTTTGCCCTGAAAACGCAGGCGTTTCTCTCCTTCCAGATTTGCCAAGATACCATCAACAACATGGTCCTGAAGCCCTTTCTGAACCTGGAAGGTGTCAAGCTTACCATTGTCTAACAATGCTGGAGGGAGTCGTGTTGCAGCACCTTCCAGGTTGAGGCCTCCTGCCAGATAGCGCGGGAGAAGGGGCATTCCCACATGAGGTGTGTGGAGGATTCCAGGTTCTTCATGCATAAGGAGCAAAAATATCCATTTGGCCATCCCCTCCGTTGCAGCCGATCATTACACCACAACCTGTCATTGTGCAGAAGCCATGCGAACATCTTGGCGCTGCCCGGAGCCCAAGTTTTCCAAATGATCTTCTTGTGGCTTGTGCTCCGGGTGGATTGAAACTGCATCCTGTATGCTGAGCTTCCGGAGTAGGAGTCGCCTCCGCCGGCCACCCATTGAATCCGGTCCTCCACATGATCAATGAGGGAGGTCCCTGCGTTCTGAATTTTGCGCCACATTTGCAGGTACTCATTTGCAATGTTGATGGTATTGCCATGGCGCAGGTCGCTTATCCACTGATCTTGTGCTAGTGCGGCTGCCACAGTTCTGTTTTTCCGGCGGGCGTGATTGTACAGATTTGGAAAAGAGGTGCAGAGCGGAGTAGGGCCCAACCAGTTTCTCCTCCAGAAACTTGACAGACGACCATTGCCGATTTGTACCGTTGTGGCCCGCGCAAATAAGTCCTGATCCCGCAGATCGCCGAGCATGGGGAAGTCCATCCATGGCCGCCTTGGCTGTTGCCATGCAAGCCAGCGTAGGCGAAGTGCCATGCTGAAGCGGTGCAGATCGAGGACCCCCAGCCCTCCCTTGTCCATCGGCGAACAGACTGTGCTCCAAGCAACTTTGCATTTGCCGCCGGTCAGAGCGTCGTCCTGAGCCCAAAGGAAACACCACCTTGCTTTGTCCACCTCTTGAAGGATTTTCTTTGGTACTTTGAGCACCATGAGGGCGAAAGTAGGCAGAGCAGATAGCACCGCACGCACCAGGACACGTCGGCCGACCAAACTCATCAATTTTCCCTTCCATCCCGCCAGGCGCGATTTGATTCTATCAATCATGAATTGGAACTGCACCAAGCGTAGCCTCTTCGGTGAGACCGGCAGCCCCAGGTATGTTGTGGGAAAGCTTGCGGTCGTACCACCAAAACCCTATAGCACATCCGGCAAGAGCTGCTCGTCGCAATTTATTATAATCACATAAGATTTTGCTTGGTTTAGCTTTAGTCCTGTGGCCTCTCCGAAGGAATTCAAAATGCCCAGCAATGTGTCCACCTCCTCCCTGACCGGGTTCGCGAAGATCACCGCGTCATCGGCCTACAGGCTGATGCGCATGCTCGTGCCGCGGCTGAGCAGTGGTTCGATCAAACCTCCAGAGGTGGCAGCCTCTAGCAACCGGTAGAGCGGGTCTATTGCCATGATGAAAAGCAGAGGCGAGAGGGGGTCGCCCTGCCGGAACCCACGGGCATGAAGGAAACCAGGGCCTGATACGTCTCCAACGTATCCATAATTTTTTATTGTTCCATGTTGTTATGTTGTCATTCTTGGATGTTTTACAATCATTTTATAGCAACTTTATATCATTTTTTGGGACTAACCTATTGACATAGTGCCCAGTGCCAGTTGTTGTTTTTTGCTTGTTTTTTACTTCGCAGGAAATCAATACCAAACGGAGTCCAAACGCAGCGAAACTTTTTGGTGATTTTTTCTGGACCAGAAGACACATGTTGGGCCAAGAAAGTACCTGAGGGGGGCTCCGAGGGGAGCACAACCCACCAGGGCGCGCCTGGGGGCCCAGGCGCGCCCAGGTGGGTTGTGCCCACCTCGGCCACCTCCCGCACTGCCTCTTTGCTCTATAAATACCCCAATATTCCAGAAAACCTAGGGCAGCCGACGAAAATCAATTCCAGCCGCCGCAAGTTCCAGAAACCACAGATCCAATCTAGACACCATCACGAAGGGGTTCATCATCCTCATTGGTGCCTCTCCGATGATGCGTGAGTAGTTCATTGTAGACCTACGGGTCCGTAGGCAGTAGCTAGATGGCTTCCTCTCTCTCTTTTGATTCTCAATACAATGGTCTCTTGAAGATCTATTTGATGTAACTCTTTTTTGCGGTGTGTTTATTGGGATCCGATGGACTTTGAGTTTATGATCAGATCTATGTTTTTATTCATGAAAGTTATTTGAGTCTTTTGATCTCTTATATGCATGATTGCTTATAGCCTCGTATTTCTTCTTCGAATCTTTGGTTTAGTTAGGCCAACTAGATCGATTTTTCTTGCCATGAAAAGAGGTGCTTTGTGATGGGTTCGATCTTACGGTGCTTGATCCCAGTGACAGAAGGGGAACCGACACGTATGTATCGTTGCTATTAAGGATAACAAGATGGGGTCTATTTTTACATAAATAGATCTTGTCTACATCATGTCATCGTTCTTATTGCATTACTCCGTTTCTCCATGAACTTAATACACTAGATGCATGCTGGATAACAGTCGATGTGTGGAGCAATAGTAGTAGATGCAGGCAGGAGTCGGTCTACTAATCTTGGACGTGATGCCTATATAATGATCATTGCCTGGATATCGTCATAATTATTTGAAGTTCTATCAATTTCCCAACAGTAATTTGTTTACCCACCGTATTCTATTTTTTCTCGAGAGAAGCCACTAGTGAAATCTACGGCCCCCGGGTCTATTTTCTCATCATATATTTTCAGATCTATTTTGCTATTTGCCTTTTTATTTATTTGCCACTTTTATTTTCAGATCTATATTTCTAAAAACCCAAAAATATTTTGCTTCACTTTATTTTATCCGCGATCTATTTATCCAATCTACTACAATTTATCTCCGGCCACGTGCCAATTTCTGGCGCCGTTACCCGAAAGGGATTGACAACCCCTTTAACACGTCGGGTTGCGAGTATTTGTTCTTTGTATGCAGGTGCTGTTTACGTAGTGTTGCTTGGTTCTCCTACTGGTTCGATAACCTTGGTCTCATCACTGAGGGAAATACCTACCGTTGCTGTGCTGCATCATCCCTTCCTCTTTGGGGAAATACCGACGTAGTTCAAGCCAACATCAGGGCCCTGCGTTCCGTTTAGGAGACAGGAGGAGGAAGCAGAGGAGAGGAGCAGAGCCATCCAGTCCCTCCACCTCAAAGAAAAGCCCATATGCTGCATTAGCTCGTAGATGTACTCCCAGGACACAGAATCGAAAGCTTTGGCGACACTACCTTCTGGGTAATCGGTGTGAAATTTATACCGATCACCAAAGTCTGAAATACTTATTCACTCAACCGGATCTTAATCTCCGACAACAACGATGGTTAGAAGCTATTGCGGATTATGACTGCGGTATTTCTTATACCCCGGGCAAAGCTAATGTAATGGCCGATGCCCTGAGTCGCAAGTCATATTGCAACAACCTCATGGTTAGGCAAGCTCAACCTCGTCTTCACGCAGAACTGACTCAGCTGAATCTGCGAATTCTTCCCCAGGGTTCTCTTAATAACCTTGTGGTACAGCCAGACCTTCTGAAGGCTGTTAAAGAAGCGCAAGCCAAAGATGCTGAAATTGACTTGATGAAGAAGGAGCTTCACCTTGCTAAGTATCGGGATTTCTCAGTTGCTGAAGATGGTACATTATATTTCAGAGACCGCATCGTAGTACCTCGCTTCGAGCTGATGACTGACAAAGTCATGAAGGAGGCCCATGATACACCGCTGTCTATCCATCCGGGTAGTACCAAAATGTATCGAGATCTTCGTCAAAGGTACTGGTGGTCTAGGATGAAGCAGGATATTGCTCGTTATGTTGCCGAGTGTGACGTTTGTCGTCGCGTGAAGGCAAAACATCAGAAACCTGCTGGAATTCTGCAACCGCTCCCTATTCCTCTATGGAAGTGGGATAAAGTGCAAATGGACTTCATCACTGGTCTTCCCAAGTCTCAGAAGGGTCACGATGCCATTCTTGTCGTCATCGACCAACTCTCCAAGGTTGCTCATTTCCTACCTGTTAAGGAGACTATCACCGCTAGCCAGCTAGCAGAACTGTACATTGCCAGAATTGTTTCACTCCATGGTATTCCCAAGGAAATCAGTTCAGACCGTGGCAGTATTTTCACTGGCCATTTCTGGGAAAGTTTCCAGAAAGCAATGGGAACTCATATTACCTGGAGTTCAGCTTATCATCCCCAATCCCAAGGCCAAGTTGAGCGTGTTAATCAAGTGCTTGAAGACATGCTTCGAGCTTGTGTTATATCCTTCGGTAAGAAATGGGAGGAATCTCTCCCGTATGCCGAGTTCTCTTATAACAACAGTTATCAAGCCAGCTTAAAAATGGCCCCATTTGAGGTTCTTTATGGACGTAAATGTCGAACCCCTCTGAATTGGTCAGAAACTGGGGAACGACCTCTTGTTGGACCGGACATTATTCAGCATGCCGAAGAACAAGTCCGAATTGTCCGGGAGAATCTCAAAGCAGCTCAAGACCGTCAGAAGAGTAATTATGATCGCAAGCGATGGGGTGTGATCTATCAACCTGGTGATCAAGCTTATCTTCGTGTCACTCCAATGAAGGGCACCCGTCGTTTCGGAATCAAGGGCAAGCTAGCTCCTCGCTATATTGGTCCTTTCCGCATCGTGGCTAGACGTGGACAGGTGGCATATAAATTGGAGTTGCCACCGCGATTCTCCCATATTCATGATGTCTTCCACGTGTCGCAACTCCGTAAGTGCTTCAAGGAATCCCCGCACCGTGCAGTGGATCATGAGATGCTCGAGCTACAAGATGATCTTTCCTATAAGGAGCATCCGATCCGCATCCTCGACGAAGCTGAGCGTCGTACTCGTCAGAAGACGACCAAGTTCCTAAAAGTGCAATGGTCGAATCATACTGAAGATGAAGCCACTTGGGAACGCGAGGATCATCTTCGGGAAAAATATCCCGGACTCTTTCCTTCTACCTCCTAAATTCTCGGGACGAGAATTTCTTTTAGTGGAGGAGAACTTGTAACACCCCTATGTAATAGCCACCATGATCAGCTGTTAATAATGCCAAGTCATATCATATGCAGTGATTAAACATAGTGGTTAACCAAAGTAAATCAACTCCATTTTTAAAATCAACTTAAATTCATAAGTGAAATATAAGGTTGATCAAACTCTGCTGGAGAAATGTTATTTAATTAGCAAATAATCCAGTGGTCATGGAAAAATCATAACCAACATTTTTGGAATATGATTGATGAGTCAAACAAGATGAAACAGCACCCAAAACAGCAATATTAATTCATTTAAAATCATTGCAGATTCAAATGAACTCCAAAACTGTCCAAACCACTTTTTGGTGAGAGCTAATATTGCATTGCAATATTTGGGCCAACTCCCACATTTTTCGAAAGTGCACAAGTGCCCTAAACATTTTGAAACAGAAAAGGATAAAAGAAAATGGAGAAGCTAAAACAGAAAATCAAAAGCGGGACACTGTGCACTGGGCCTTAGTGCACAGTGCCCCGAGTCGCGGCCCAGCAGGCCCACCTCGTCTCCCTCCTCCCCGTGTCGTCCCCGCCGTGGCCGCGCGCGCGCGCGCCAGTCGGCCGGCGACACCGCGGCGCCACCGACGCTACAGGGAGGAGGAGGAGATAAGGCCGGAGCCACTCGACCCCCCTGGCTTCCCCTGGCATTCTCCCCCTTCTCCTCTCGCTCGCTCTGCCTCCTTCCTCCTCAGATCCGAGGCGTCCGAGCGCCGACGACGCCGCACTTCGCCATTTGCCGTGGCCACCGGCGACCCCGCGCTCGCCCACTGTGCCGGCCAGCTCCGTCGTCGTCTTCCTCAACCTCTGGCGCCACTGGAAGGAGCCAGGGAGCCCGGCTACAAGCGAATCGAGCCGCCCCGCATCTCTCTGCTTCCGGCGAGCTTCGTCGTCCCCGGCGCCGTCTGCTACTCCTAAGCCACCAAGGGCTTTCCGTAGCCGCTCGGTGAGCTTCCAGCCTTTCTCTCCTATTCTTTGCGCTGCCCGCCGTCGCCTGTAGCTAGCAGCCGACGACGCCGTGAGCCCGACGCCGCGGTTCAACTCGCCGCCGTGGCCATGGCCCCTGTCGTGCTCGTTTGAGCACGGCATTCTGTTCCTGCTGCTTCCAGGAGTCGAACGCGCCCGCGCACACGCTCTCCCGTACCCCCTAGCTAAGGATTCGTCGAAGCCCGAACTCCGGCGACCGCTCCACCGCTCGCCGCCGTCGCTAGAGGCCGTGTTTGGTCGAACTACCACCGTAGTTAGATGCGCGGGCGAGAGACCGATCGAACGCAAGTGGTTGCGGGCGATTTGACGCAGCGTAGCGGATTTCCGGGCAGCTCCGGCGAACTTCCGCCGCTGGGAAGGTCGCCGGCGCGTCTCCGGTCGCCGCGCTGGCGTGGCACCCACGTGGCACCACCTGGGCCACTGACTGGTGGGCCCTGGGACCCCACTTTGCCCTCGTTGACCAGAGTCAACGCGGCACTGTTCACCCCCTCTCCCTGACATGTGGGCCCCGGCGGCTAATTAACCTAATTAAGCACTTAATTAACTAGAATTAATTAATTTAACCTAATGTCTCACTGACATGTGGGGTCCACCCCCCTAATTAATCCTGGTAATTAAACTAATTCACTGGATAAAGAAACAGAGGCTGACATGTGGGTCCCACTGGACCCACATGTCAGGTTTAACTGGTCAACCGTCCTGTTGACTTGCTGACGTCAGCAGCGCGTCATGCTGACGTCATAATTCATTTTCTGTTAAATAAAATAATTCCAGAAATTCAAATAATCTTTAAAAATTAATAACTTTTAAACCGTAGCTCGGATCGAAAAAGTTAAAACATGAAAGTTGCTCAGAACGACGAGACGAGTCTGATCGTGCCGTCTGTTTCTCCATCGGAACCTCCTACGTAGAAGAACTCGTAACTCCGGACCCGAATCCGGCAGATGAATAGTGCACACACGTCGGATATTAAATCCTAGAATAATTCTAAAAATAACTAAAATGACTTAGATGCATATTCAGGCAACCCTGCACTGCATCATAGCATAGCACGCACTGTGTGGCATATGATTGCATATTGTTTACCTGTTTCCTCCCCCTCTTCTCTCTCGATAGACCCCGACGTTGACGTAGCTCCCGAGGCAGACGCCGCACAGGAGTACGACTACGTCCCCGACGATACTACTGACGACCTTGCCCTTGCCCCCGAGCAAACAGGCAAGCACCCCCATTTTGAGCATGCCTATATCGCCTATTCTCTTCTCTCTTATGCTTGCATTAGAACTACTACTGCTACTGTTTTCCTATATCTGCTGCATAGCCTGATTATTGTACCCTGCTTTGTTACCTTACTGGTTATCCTAGACTGATTATTATAGGCTGGGTAGAGACACGACAGAGACCCCCACTTGATCCCGACTACCCTGCTGGACATCAGAAGACCCGATCATCGGGATTGAAGACCAGACCCTGGCACCGCACGTCACTACCCCTTAGTTGCCGACACTGCTGGGTTACCGTCGAGTGCCGAGGGTGATACCTCGTTAGCACTTCTGATGTTAACCTTGTAGGTTAGTTACTCGGTCGTGGTAAGCGAGGGTGATTCCTCCTACACCACCCCCGATAACGACATCGTCGCGCAACCTCTCAAGTGTGGACCTCGAGGGTGATGCCTCCTTCGTTCACCTTGATGATAACATCGAGCGGGAATTCCATCAAGGGTGATTCCTCATGGTTCCCTTCGGTGTCAGACACACAGTTACCTTGGATATTATGACTTGCACTAAACTAAGATACTAAAGACGGGTCGGCCCTGAGGGGTACCCGCGCGAGCTTAACGCGAAGTGATGTGGAGTCGGGTTGAACTGGATGGTGCCCGCGAGATAACTACGAGGCGTGGCCGGGCATTCTTAGCCCTTGCCGCAAGTCCTCGAGACGGGGCGACGGGGTCACATCGATCGTGAGTCTCTGCTCGTTTCCGCGCGCTCCTAATCCACTACGGTTTGGATATTTGATCCGAGGGGCCTCTGGCCCGATAGCACTAACCATCACGTGGGCATAGTATGGGCGTTCTGCGTCGTACACATCAGCCGAAGCTTGTTTGACGTCAGTAAGGAGCGGCGCACGCCGAGTTGGACTGGTAACGCAACCGCGCTTGTATAAGGGGTTGCTAGGTCTGCTCTCGGTGGCCCCGTAACGTGCAGGAGTTCCCGGGGCGATGGCCCAAGACCCCTGGGGGCATAGGTTTAGTCCGGCGTGCTGACCTCTCTTATAAGCCTAGGTCGGGTTGCGGCGTGTTGCTTAGCCGAGGCCGGGCATGACCCAGAACAGTGTGTCCGGCCAGAGTTAAGTGAGCGTGGTGGGTAAGTTGGTGCACCCCTGCAGGGAAGAAACTTCTATCGATAGCCTGTCCTACGGTAACGGACACTCGGAGTTGTATCCCGATCGGTACAACTAGAACATGTGTTGAGAATTGGATAGTACGGCTCTGGGATTGCTTTCTCGCAGGGAGTCGAGAAAGGATCTCAGGTCGAGGTTGATGATATTACTACTACTACTTTACATTATGTTCATCTGCTCTCTCCTGATGCTGCAAGACTGTCAAAGATTGTTGAAGATGCTAGTCTTCGATAGGACTAGGCTTTCCCCCTCTACTCTGGCATTTCTGCAGCCCAGTCCACATATACAGCCATTCCTTTGACAATGATGCATATGTAGTGTAGATCCTTGCTTGCTGAGTACTTCGGATGAGTACTCACGTTTGCTTTATTTTCTTTTTCCCCCATTTTCCATTTGATGCCACCAGACGACGGAGCCCCTGAGCCAGAAGCCCCAGCCGACGACCAGTACTACTATCCGCCTGGCGAGTACTACTACTACGAGGAGCCGTTCGACGACCAGGAGTAGGATCGGAGGGTCCAGGGCAGGAGGCCTACGCCTTTCGATCGTAGTTTTTATTTTTACCCCGCCTCTGTGAAGGCTTATCTCTCTCTCTGTAATATATCTGTACTCAGATATCGAATGCTTCCGCTGACGCTTGTATGCCATCGAGCTTGTATTCGAGCCCTCGAGGCCCTGGCTTGTAATATTAAGCTTGTATGACTTTATTTTATGTTTTAGAGTTGTGTTGTGATATCTTCAAGTGAGTCCTTAGGCTTGATCGTGCGCATTTGCGTGTATGATTAGTGCACGATTAAGCCGGGGTCGTCACAGCTGCGAGTCCCAGGACCTTGAGCTTGAGTTGCTTCCTCAGCCTCAATTCAGCAGCAGAGAGATGCATGAACTCCTGCGCCGTGCCGAGTCTGAGAATGACCTCATTTGCGATGTGGAACTGCATCTTAACTTTTCCGAAAGTGGTCTTGCTCCAGATCTTAAGGTCAGCGGTCACCCGGGCCATCCTTCTCTTTATTCTGACGAAAGGGCGGTCGTGCGGCACTGACCGTTGCCAAGCATGCAAAACAGTCTCAGTGAAATGCGGGAACCTGGGCCAGAAATTCTTGATCCTGAAATGGGACTGTCTGAAGGGAGTGACAGCCATAGCGAGGAGCAGTGGGCAGTGATCTGAGAAAGAGGTGGAGGTAGACCGGTCTCTATGCGTTCCTCGCGCCGGGCAAGCAAGTCAAGGACGATGCTCGTCATCTCATGCCGGCGGCGCGACGAGGTCCGTTTCCACCACTCTTTGCCGCTCGCAGTCATTGCATTGGCGGTTGTGAGAGACGGACAAATTGAATTTGTGCACCGACGACCATGAACGTAGGAGTTAGGGAAGGGGATGTGGTGTGGTTTGTGGTGTCCTTTATATATCGGGCTGATGACCCACAAGTATAGGGGATCAATCATAGTCCTTTCGATAAGTAAGAGAGTCGAACCCAACGAGGAGCAGAAGGAAATGACAAGTAGTTTTCAGCAAGGTATTCTCTGCAAGCACTAAAATTATAAGTAACAAGTAGTTTGATAGCAAGATGATTTGTAACGAGTAAGTAACGATAACGATAACAAAAGTGCAGCAAGGTAACCCAATCCTTTTGAGGCAAAGGACAGGCCAAAACGGTCTCTTATGATAAGCAAAGCGTTCTTGAGGGTACACAGGAATTTCATCTAGTCACTTTCATCATGTTGGTTTGATTTGTGTTCGCTACTTTGATAATTTGATATGTGGGTGGACCGGTGCTTAGTTGCTGTTCTTACTTGAACAAACCTCCTACTGATGATTAACCCCCTCGCAAGCATCCGCAACTACAAGAAAAGTATTAAGAATAAATCTAACCATAGCATTAAACTTTTGGGTCCAAATCGGTCCCTTACGGAATAGCGCATAAACTAGGGTTTAAGCTTCTGTCACTCTCGCAACCCATCATCTAATAACTACTCCACAATGCATTCCCTTAGGCCCTAATAAGGTGAAGTGCCATGTAGTCGACGTTCACATGACACCATTAAGGGAATCACACCATACATATCATCAAAATATCGAACACATATCAAGTTCACATGATTACTTGCAACAAGATTTCTCCCGTGACCTCAAGAACAAAAGTAACTACTCACAAATGATAATCATGCTCAAGATCAGAGGGGTATTAAATAGCATAATGGATCTGAACATATAATCTTCCACCAAATAAACCATATAGTAATCAACTACAAGATGTAATCAACACTACTAGTCACCCACAAGCACCAATCTAAGGTTCCGGTACAAAGATTGAACACAGGAGCTGAACTAGGGTTTGAGAGGGGATGGTGCTGTTAAAGATGTTGATGGAGATTGCCCTCCCCAAGATGGGAGAGTTGTTGATGAAGATGATGATGATGATTTCCCCCTCCGGAAGGGAAGTTCCCCCAGCGGAATCGCTCCGCCGGAGGGCAAAAGTGCTCCTGCCCAAGTTCCGCCTCGAGACGGCGGCGCTTCATCCCGAAAGTCCTCTCCTCATTTTTTCTAGGTCAAAATGACTTATATACCAGAAGATGGGCACCAGAGGTGGGCCGAGGGGAGCACACCCCACCAGGGCGCGCCTGGGCTCCCTGGCGTGCCCAGGTGGGTTGTGCCCACCTGGTGGGCCCCCTCTGGTACTTATTGGCTCCAATAATTCTTATATATTTCATAAAAATTCTCCGTGAAGTTTCAGCTCATTTGGAGTTGTGCAGAATAGGTGGCCTGACATAGCCTTTTCAGGTCCAGAATTCCAGCTGCCGGTATTCTCCCTTTTTGTGTGAACCTTGCATATTATGAGAGAAAAGGTATTAGAATTACTCCAAAAAGCATTATTATACATAAAAACAATATAAATAACAGTAGGAAAACATGATGCAAAATGGACGTATCAACTCCCCCAAGCTTAGACCTCGCTTGTCCTCAAGCGAAAAACCGAAATCGAAAAACATGTCCACATGCTTAGAGAGAGAGGTGTCGATAAAACAAAATACGGACATAGAAGCATCATGTATATTATTGTAACAACAACAAACTTTAACATATAACTTTATCATAGAACTTTTATCATATAACTTCTGTCATGAACAAGTAACAATTCATCACAACATCAAAGTATAAAGCATAAACTCTATTGAAAACCAACAAACTATGTTCTCAGTCAACTTTGCAACTACAATTCATCATCCGTTCAGGAAGCGTCACGTATCAGAGCCTTTTTGGCAAGTCCACATACTCAACCATCATATAGTCTTCTATGATTGCTAAACACTCACCGCATACACATGAGAAAAAGTTTCAACCGGACACATAGAAAGATAGGGGCTTATAGTTTCGCCTCCCAACATGCTCACCTCAAGGGTGATGTCAACAATAATAACTCATGCTACTCATATCCAACTGGATATATGTGCCTAGATCTTTTCTCACCACATGATGCTTGCCAAAAAAGAAAAAGAAAAAGGAATAGAGAGAAATACTTTAACTCTTGCATAAAAGTAAAATATAGGCCCTTCGCAGAGGGAAGCAGAGGTTGCCATGCGCTTATTTGTTTGTATGCTCAATATCTTAGTGCAAAAGAACGTCACATTATATTGCCCCTTATGATAGCAACCTTTATTATGCAGTCTGTCGCTTTTATTCTTTGCCATCACAAGTTCATACAACACTCAATTTTCTCTTACACTAAATGATCCAACACTTTTAGAAGCAATTTTTATTGCCTTATTGCACCGATGACAACTTACTTGAAGGATCTTACTCAATCCATAGGTAGGTATGGTGGACTCTCAAAACAAGATTTGGGTTTAAGGGTTTTGGATGCACAAGTAGTATCTCTACTTAATGCGGAATTTTTGGCTAGCAAAGATGGGGGGCAAGCACCACATGTTAAAGGATCTATGACAATGTAACTTCTATGTGAATATGAACAAACATAAATCATTACGTTGTCTTCCTTGTCCAACGTCAACAATTTTGGCACATAATATTTTGATGGGGGCTCACAATCACAAAAGATGTCCAAGATAGTGTATGTGCATGTGAATCTTCTCTTCCCTTATTAATTCTTTCATGAATTGCATTATTGACCAATGCTATGTTTGTAAATCTCCAATAAAATTTTCTACTTATACTCTTCCTTATGTGATGTCATTACTTACCATAAGATTAGCATAGTCAGCATAACAAGGAGTGTTATGAGAAACATTTATTGCAGCTAATTGTTCATCAGGAAAACTATCATTAATAGGTTGTGGGTCATCAAGAATATTTTCTAACCTAGACAAGTTATCAGCAACGGGGTTCTCAGCTCCTTTTCTATCAGTGATATGTAAGTCAAATTCTTGTAGCAAAAGAACCCACCTAATGAGTCTAGGTTTAGCATCTTTATTTTCCATAAGATATTTTATAGCAGCATGATCAGTGTGAACAATCACTTTAGAATCAACAATGTAAGATCTAAATTTGTCGCAAGCAAACACAACTGCTAAGAATTCCTTTTCAGTAGTAGCATAATTGCGTTGAGCACTGTCTAGAGTTTTACTAGCATAATGAATAACATTTAACTTCTTATCAACTCTTTGTCCTAGAACAGCACCGACAACATAATCACTAGCGTCACACATAATCTCAAAGGGCAAGTTCCAATCAGGTGGTTGAACAATAGGTGCAGAGATTAAGGCTTTCTTAAGTGTTTCAAAGGCTTCTACACAATCATCATCAAAAACAAATGGAACATCCTTTTGCAAAAGATTTGTAAGAGGCCTAGAAATTTAGAGAAGTCTTTAATAAATCTCCTATAGAAACCAGCATGACCGAGGAAACTACGAATACCTTTGATATCTTTAGGACATGGCATTTTCTTGATTGCATCCACTTTAGCTTTATCCACCTCAATACCTTGTTCAGAGATTTTATGTCCCAAGACAATACCTTCATTAACCATAAAGTGGCACTTCTCCCAATTCAAGACAAGATTAGTTTGCTCGCATGTCTGCAAAACTCGATCAAGGTTGCTTAAGCAATCATCAAAAGAAGTTCCGTAAACGGAAAAATCATCCATGAAAACCTCAACAATCTTTTCACAAAAATCAGAGAATATAGCAATCATACATCTTTGAAAGGTAGCAGGTGCATTACATAAACCAAAAGGCATACGTCTATAAGCATAAGTTCCGAAAGGACATGTGAAGGTGGTTTTCTCTTGATCAGGTTGTGAAATAGGTATTTGAGAAAATCCAGAGTATCCATCAAGGAAACAAAAGTGTGTGTGCTTAGATAGTCTTTCAAGCATTTGATTAATAAAAGGTAGAGGGTAATGATCTTTTCTAATAACTTTATTAAATTTTCTAAAATCAAATACCATTCTGTAGCCAGTGATAATTCTTTGTGGAATAAGTTCATTTTTATCATTAGGAACAACAGTAATACCTCCCTTCTTAGGGACACAATGAACAGGACTTACCCATCTACTATCAGCTATAGGATAGATTATACCTGCTTCCAGAAGCTTCAATATTTCAGTTCTTACCACTTCTTTCATTTTGGGATTCAACCGTCGTTGGTGATCAACAACGGGTTTAGCATCAGATTCCATATTAATTTTATGCTGACAGAGAGTGGGACTAATGACCTTTAAATCATCAAGAGCATATCCAATAGCAGCTCGGTGCTTCCTCAGAACCTTCAACAATCTTTCTTCTTCATGTTCTGAAAGGTTAGCACTAATAATAACAGGATATATCTTTTTCTCATCAAGATAAGCATATTTCAAAGTGTCTGGCAATTGTTTTAATTCAAACACAGGATCACCTTTAGGTGGAGGAGGACCTCCTAGAGTTTCAATAGGCAAATTGTGTTTAAGCAGAGGTCGTTGTTCAAAGAAAATTTTGTCTATATCATTCCTTTCATGCATATGCATATCATTTTCATGGTCTAACAAATATTGTTCTAGTGGATCAGTAGGGGGCACAACAATAGAAGCAAGACCAATTATTTCATCCTTACTGGGCAATTCTTTCTTATGATGTTTTCTACTAAACTTAGAAAAATTAAACTCATGAGACTCATCACCAAAACTAACACCGACGATTTGTTTCTCACAATCTATTTTAGCATTAACGGTGTTCAAGAAAGGTCTACCAAAGATAATAGGACAAAAGTCATCTTGTGGGGAACCAAGAACGAGAAAATCAGTAGGATATTTTATTTTCCCACACAAGGCTTCAACATCTCTAACAATCCCAAGTGGTGTGATGGTGTCTCTATTAGCAAGTTTAATAGTAACATCTATGTCTTCTATTTCAGCTGGTGCTATATCATTCATAATTTCTTGATATAAGGTAAAAGGAATAGCACTCATGCTAGCACCTATGTCACATAAACCATGATAACAGTGATCTCCTATTTTAACTGAAACAACAGGCATGCCAACAACAGGTCTATGTTTATCTTTTTCATCGGGTTTGGCAATTCTAGCAACTTCATCACAGAAGTAGATAACATGCCCATCTAAATTTTCTACCAGGAGATCTTTAACCATAGCAATACTAGGTTCTACTTTGATTTGTTCAGCAGGCTTGGGTGCTCTAATATAACTCTTATTGACCACAGTTGAAACTTTAGCATGCTCCTTTATCCTAACACGGAAAGGTGGTTTTTCAATATAAGCAGTAGGAACAACTGGATCAACATTGTAAATAATAGTTTCATCTTTAGCTATTACCGGTTCTTTAATTTCTTCTTTAATAGGTGGGTGATATTTAAACCACTTCTCCTTAGGTAGATCAACATGAGTAGCAAATGATTCACAAAAGGAGGCTACTATCTCAGAGTCAAGTCCATATTTAGTGCTAAACTTTTGAAAAGCATCGGTATTCATAAAAGATTTAACACAATCATACTTAAGCTTAATACCTAACTCTTTACCTTCGTCGAGCTCCCAATCTTCAGAGTTGCGTTTAATTCTTTCTAAAAGATCCCACCTGAACTCTATAGTCTTCTTCATAAAGGAACCAGTACAAGAAGTGTCAAGCATGGATTGATCATCACGAGAAAGCCGAGCATAAAAATTCTGAATGATAATTTCTCTTGAGAGCTCGTGATTGGGGCATGAATATAACATTGACTTAAGCCTCCCCCAAGCTAGAGCGATACTTTCTCCTTCACGAGGCCAAAAATTATATATATAATTCCGATCACGATGAACTAGATGCAAAGGATAATTTTTTTGGTGAATTTCCAATTTCAATCGATTCCAAGTCCAAGATCCAATATCATCGCATAGCCTATACCATGCCAATGCTTTTTCCTTCAAAGATAAAGGGAAAACCTACTTCTTAGCTTCATCTCCGGGTAAACCTGCAAGCTTAAATAATCCACAAATTTCATCCATATGTATTAAGTGCATATCAGGATGTTCAGTTCCATCTCCTGCATAAGGATTAGCTAGCAGTTGTTCTATCATACCCAAAGGAATTTCATAACCTATATTTTCAGTAGGTGCAGTAGGTTGAAGGGTAACTAATTGTGGTTCCGGTCGAGGTGAAGATACCGCGAACAAACCCCTCAAAGAATTGTTCTCCATAGTAACAAGTGACAATAAATTTCAGCACGTAGTAATAATTTTTCCTTACCGATTTCCACTTACCAAGAGCGCTCCACTCCCCGTCAACAGCGCCAGAAAAGAGCCTTGATGACCCACAAGTATAGGGGATCAATCGTAGTCCTTTTGATAAATAAGAGTGTCGAACCCAACGAGGAGCAGAAGGAAATGACAAGTAGTTTTTAGCAAGGTATTCTCTGTAAGCACTGAAATTATAAGTTACGAGTAGTCTGATAGCAAGATGATTTGTAACAAGTAAGTAACGGTAACGATAAAAAAAGTGCAGCAAGGTAGGACAATCCTTTTGAGGCAAAGGACAGGCCAAAACGGTCTCTTATGATAAGCAAAGCGTTTTTGAGGGTACACGGGAATTCCATCTAGTCACTTTCATCATGTTGGTTTGATTTGTGTTCGCTACTTTGATAATTTGATATGTGGGTGGACCGGTGCTTAGGTGTTGTTCTTCCTTGAACAAACCTCCTACTTATGATTAACCCCCTCGCAAGCATCCGCAACTACGAGAAAAGTATTAAGAATAAATCTAACCATAGCGTTAAACTTTTGGGTCCAAATCGGTCCCTTACGGAATAGCGCATAAACTAGGGTTTAAGCTTCTGTCACTCTTGCAACCCATCATCTAATAACTACTCCACAATGCATTCCCTTAGGCCCTAATAAGGTGAAGTGCCATGTAGTCGACGTTCACATGACACCACTAAGGGAATCACAACATACATATCATCAAAATATCGAACACATATCAAGTTCACATGATTACTTGCAACAAGATTTCTCTCGCGACCTCAAGAACAAAAGTAACTACTCACAAATGATAATCATGCTCAAGATCAGAGGGGTATTAAATAGCATAATGGATCTGAACATATAATCTTCCACCAAATAAACCGTATAGTAATCAACTACAAGATGTAATCAACACTACTAGTCACCCACAAGCACCAATCTAAGGTTCCGGTACAAAATTGAACACAAGAGATGAACTAGGGTTTGAGAGGGGATGGTGATGTTGAAGATGTTGATAGAGATTGCCCTCCCCAAGATGGGAGAGTTGTTGGTGAAGATTGTGATGCCCCCGGCTTAATCGTGCACTAATCATACACGCAAATGCACACGATCAAGCCTAAGGACTCACGGGAAGATATCACAACACAACTCTAAAACATAAATAAAGTCATACAAGCTTTATATTACAAGCCAGGGGCCTCGAGGGCTCGAATACATAAGCTTGTGTACAAGCGTCAGCGGAAGCATCAGATATCTGAGTACAGATATAAAAGAAAGCACAGAAAGGGATATAGAAGGCGGGGCAAAATAAAACACTACGATCGAAAGGCGTAGGCCTCCTGCCTGGGACCCTCCGATCCTACTTCTGGTTGTCAGCCAACTCGTAGTAGTATCCATTCTCGGGTTAGTAGTAGTAGTCGATCGACGAGGCATCTGTCTCAGGGGGCTCCGTCCTCTGGTCACGACAAACTGATATGGGGAGAAAAAGGAAAACAAAGCAACCGTGAGTACTCAGAAGTACTCAGCAAGCAAGGATCTATACTACATATGCAACATTTTCAAAGGGAGGTTGTATATGTGGACTGGGCTGCAAAAAAGCCAGAATAGAGAGAAGGCCTAGTCCTATCGAAGACTAGCATCTTCAGAGGTCTTGCAACAATAGAAGAGAGTAGAACAGTACAATATAAGGTAGCAGTAATGATATCAACCTCACCCAGAGATCCTTTCTCGACTCCCTGCGAGAAAGCAATCCCAGAGCCATATAGTCATCAACCTCGTCCTGAGATCCCTTCTCGACTCCCTGCGAGAAGCAATCCCAGAGCCATAGTATCCAATTCTATTTGTATCAATCGGGATACAACTCCGAGTGTCCATTACCGAGGATCCGGCTATGCATAGATTAGTTCTTCCCTGCAGGGGTGCACCAACTTACAAACCACGCTCGCTTAACTCCGGCCGGACACACTTTTCCGGGTCATGCCCAACCTCGGCCGAATGACACGCCGCAACCCTACCTAGAGCTCAGCAGAGAGGTCCCCGCCGGTCTACATCCTAAGTGCAAGGGGGTCTTGGGCCATCGCCCCTCGCCCTCCGGGTCGTTGCGCACATGGCTCAGATCCAAGCACCACCTCTGTCGTGAATGGCGCCAATCACTCCATGCCGCACTGCTGAACTGGACGTCTGACAGAGCTTTCGGCAGATGCATACAATGCAGAACGCCCATACTATGCCTACGTGGTGGTTAGTGCTATCGGGCCAGAGGCCCACTCGAATCAAATATCCAAATCGTTAGTACCTTGGGGGTGCGGTAACGAGCAAAGACTCACGATCGATGTGACCCCGTCGCCCCGTCTCGAGGACTTGCGGCAAGGGCCAAGAATGCCCGGCCACGCCTCGTATTCTCACTCGGGCACCATCCAGGTCAACCCGTCTCACAAATGACTGTCGGGAACTCAGGTCCACCTCTACTGGGCGGTACCGCCTGTCCCTCCAGTCCTGCAGTTAAAGTAACTCCCTCGGGTCGCCCTCGGGGCCGACCCGTTTCTAACAGGGTAAAGTCACAGTAGCCGTGTGTCCATAACATCAAGGGAATCCGAGGTATCACCCTCGACGGATACCCACTCGATGTAACTGTCAAGGTGAACGTAGGAGGATTCACCCTCGATGGGTTCACACTTGATGTGTTGCACGACCACGTCGTTATCGGAAGTGGTGAAGGAGGAATCACCCTCGATGACCACGACCAAATAGCTACTCTACAGGGTTAACATCTGAAGTGCTACATGAGGTATCACCCTCGGCACTCGATAGTAACGCTGCAGTGTCGTTACAACTAAGGGGGTGAAGTGTGGTGCCGGGGCCTGGTCTTCAATCCCGTTGATCGGGTCTTCTGATAATCCAGCGGGGCAGTCGGCACTAGTGGGGTCACTGATAGGTCTCTACCCAGCATATACTAAGCAGTCTAGGTTATGCAGGTAATTATCAACAGCAGGTTGCAATAAACAGGCTATGCATCAGAATAGGTAAAGCAGCAGCAACAACAATTCTAATGCAAGCATGAGAAAATAGAATGGGCGATATCGGTATGCTCAAGGGGGGGCTTGCCTGGTTGCTTTGCGGCAAAGGCAAGGTCGTCAACGGTGGCGCCGGGCTCCGGAGCTGCGTCGGTACCGGGAACTGCGTCGGGGTCTAACGAGAGAGAAGAGGGGGAGGAAACAGTAAATATAAAGCAAACAAGAGCAACACAAAGCATGACATGACAATATGCAGTGCCGGGTGTGTCCTAACGTAAGGTTGCACGTCACCGAGGAAGGGGGAATCCATCCGGGAATGTTTTTCCGGTTCCGGACATTTATCAGACAGGTGACCGGAGAGGAACGGTTCTATGTTCGGGTAGTTAGGGACGTGTGACGGACGAACGGACCGCGTGTCCGGATTCGTCTCGAAATTCTGAGCAACTTTCATGTACAAAGTTTTTCGATCGGAGTTACGGATTATTTTATATGATTTTTCAAAGTTTTAACAATTTTTTGAAATTTATTTAATTATTTAATTCCGACATTATCCGAAACAGTAACTATGACATCATCATGACATCACTGTGATGTCAGGACCAGTGGGTCCCACCTGTCAGTGTCACGTCAGGCTAATTAGGAATTAACTAAACTAATTACAGATTAATTAAACTAACTAGTTAATTAGATTAATTAAACAGAGTAATTAACTTAACTATTTCACTAATTAATTAATTATTAATTATTAATTATTTTTATTAATTCATTTTTTTAAAATGTTCTGGGCCGTGGGCCTGTTCGGTCAGTGGCACAGAGGGGTGGTGGGGGCCGGCCGTCAGTGGCCCATGCGGCCACAGCGGGCGCGCGGGCGCGTGGGCGCGGGCGCCCGAACGGGCGCATGCCCGAGGGGACGGACCCGGGCGGCGCCGCGGGGCCGCAGCGAGCGAAGGGCCAGGCAGCGGCGAGCAGGGGGGTGGCTGGCCGGAGCGGCGACGGCCAGTGGGGTGGTGGCGGCTGCGGGTGGACGCGGAGCAGGGGCGAACGGAGTGGGGAGCGCGCGCGGGTCGCAGCAGGCGCGGGACAAGGCGCAGGCCGCCGAGGTTGGGTGGCCGGGCGCGGTGGCGAGCGCGTCGACGTGAGGCGGGCTGGGCGCGTGCAGCGAGCGGCGCAGGCGAGCACGGACGCGCGCGACAGTGGGTGGCGCGGCGCGGAGAATGCAGCAGCGGGGCGCGGTAGCAGTAGCGCGCGGCGAGCAGGGGAGGGAGCGAGCGAGGCACGCGGCTGCGGAGGTGCGCGGCCACGGGTGGGCACGCGCAGGGTGTGCGCGCAGCTGCGGGGCGCATAGGCGCGGCGAGCGCGGGGCGGAACGGCCATGGGCGAAGGCGGCGACCAAGGGGATGGGGAAGACGGGGTTCCTCACCCCGGGTGTAGGGTCAAAGGCAGCGGCTCAAGCTCGAGGAGGAGGACGGGGACGGCGGTATGGACGAGGCAGCGAGGGCGTGGCGGCTCCGGCGACGGGCATCGAGGGCGACGGGGTCGAGCGCGGGGCAGCGGTGTCAAGTGCCCCGATCCAAATCTGGATCGGGGGGAGGAGAGAACGAGTGGGGGGGGGGATGGGTGTCGGTGGGGCTAGGGTTTCTGTCGCCCAGGGGGTTAAAGGGGGAGTGGGTGGGTCGGCTGGGCTGAGGCCCAGTTAGGCCAGGGGGGTTTTCTTCTCTTTTTATTTTTGCTTTATTCCTTCTACCTTTTTCTTTTTACTTATTCCTATACTCTGTTTTGTAAATAGTTAGGCCTCAAATTGACTTTTATAAAATATGGCACTTGTGCCATTAAATGCTAGACACTATCTACTACTGCCAAAAATTGGTTTGAAGACAATTGGAGTTCACACAAATTTTATAATAAATAAAAGGTATTAAACCTTGCTGCTTTGATAATGTTAGAGCCACCTAATTAATTTATTAATTGTTGATTACAATTTTAGAATAGTCTCTGGAATACTTATTACTTAATGAACATTTTAGTTTCTATGTTAAGCAACTTTTATTTTTCACTTTTAGTTAGAATTTCCATTTGACTTTGAATTTGAAAAGAGATAGGATCCAAATGATGTTTAAGCACTGTTGATCATGATGACATGGCATAATCAAAAGGGGATTACTGTGGCTAACCACTGGGGGTGTTACAAAGATGATGACGATGATTTCCCCCTTCGGGAGGGAAGTTCCACCGGCGGAATCGCTCCGCCGGAGGGCAAAAGTGCTCCTGCCCAAGTTCTGCCTCGAGACTGCGGCGCTTCGTCCCGAAAGTCCTCTCCTCATTTTTTCTAGGTTAAAATGACTTGTATACCAAAAGATGGGCACCGGAGGTGGGCCGAGGGGAGCACAACCCACCAGGGCGCGCCCAGGTGGGCCCCCTCTGGTACTTATTGGCTCCAATAATTCTTATATATTCCATAAAAATTCTCCGTGAAGTTTCAGCTCATTTGGAGTTGTGCAGAATAGGTGGCCTGACGTAGCCTTTTCAGGTCCAGAATTCCAGCTGCCGGTATTCTCCCTTTTTGTGTGAACCTTGCATATTACGAGAGAAAAGGCGTTAGAATTACTCCAAAAAGCATTATTATACATAAAAACAATATAAATAACAGTAGGAAAACATGATGCAAAATGGACGTATCAACTCCCTCAAGCTTAGACCTCGCTTGTCGTCAAGCGAAAAACCGAAATCGAAAAACGTGTCCACATGCTTAGAGAGAGAGAGAGGTGTCGATAAAACAAAATACGGACATAGATGAAGGAAATATGCCCTAGAGGCAATAATAAAGTTATTATTTATTTCCTTATTTCATGATAAATGTTTATTATTCATGCTAGAATTGTATTAACCGGAAACATAATACATGTGTGAATACATAGACAAACAGAGTGTCACTAGTATGCCTCTACTTGACTAGCTCGTTGATCAAAGATGGTTATGTTTCCTAACCATAGACATGAGTTGTCATTTGATAAACGGGATCACATCATTAGGAGAATGATGTGATTGACTTGACCCATTCCGTTAGCTTACCACTTGATCGTTTAGTACATTGCTATTGCTTTCTTCATGACTTATACATGTTCCTATGACTATGAGATTATGCAACTCCCATTTACCGGAGGAACACTTTGTGTGCTACCAAACGTCACAACGTAACTGGGTGATTATAAAGGTGCTATACAGGTGTCTCCGAAGGTACTTGTTGAGTTGGCGTATTTCGAGATTAGGATTTGTCACTCCGATCGTCGGAGAGGTATCTCTGGGCCCACTCGGTAATGCACATCACTATAAGCCTTGCAAGCATTGTAACTAATGAGTTAGTTGTGGGATGATGTATTACGGAACGAGTAAAGAGACTTTCCGGTAACGAGATTGAGCTAGGTATTGAGATACCGACGATCGAATCTCGGGCAAGTAACATACCGATGACAAAGGGAACAACGTATGTTGTTATGCGGTTTGACCGATAAAGACCATCATAGAATATGTGGGAGCCAATATGAGCATCCAGGTTCCGCTATTGGTTATTGACCGGAGACGTGTCTCGGTCATGTCTACATAGTTCTCGAACCCGTAGGGTCCGCACGCTTAAAGTTCGGTGACGATCGGTATTATGAGTTTATGTGATTTGATGACCGAAGTTTGTTCGGAGTCCCGGATGAGATCGGGGACATGACGAGGAGTCTCGAAATGGTCGAGAGGTAAAGATCGATATATTGGAAGGCTATATTTGGACATCGGAAAGGTTCTGAGTGATTCGGGTATTTTTCGGAGTACCGGAGAGTTACGGGAATTCGTATTGGGCCTTAATGGGCCATACGGGAAAGGAGAGAAAGGCCTCAAGGGTGGCTGCGCCCCTTCCCCATGGACTGGTCCGAATTGGACCAGGGAAAGGGGGCGCCCCCTTCCTTCCTTCTCCTTCTCCCTTCCCCTTTTCCTATTCCATGTGGGAGGTGGAATCCTACTAGGACTAGGGAGTCCTAGTAGGACTCCACACTTTGGGCGCACCCTATGAGGGCCGGCCTCCTCCTCCCTCCATCCTTTATATACGTGGCCAGGGGGCACCCCATAGAGACACAACAATTGATCATTGATCTCTTAGCCGTGTGCGGTGCCCCCCTCCACCATAATCCACCTCGATCATATCGTAGCGGTGCTTAGGCGAAGCCCTGCGTCGGTAGCATCATCATCACCGTCACCACGCCGTCGTGCTGACAAAACTCTCCTGTGAAGCTTTGCTGGATCGGAGCTCGCTGGACGTCATCGAGTTGAACGTGTGCTGAACTCGGAGGTGCCGTGCGTTCGGTACTTGGATCGGTCGGATCGTGAAGACGTACGACTACATCAACCGCGTTGTGCTAACGCTTCCGCTTTCGGTCTACGAGGGTACGTGGACACACTCTCCCCTCTCGTTGCTATACATCACCATGATCCTGTGTGTGCATAGGAAATTTTTGAAATTACCACGTTCCTCAACAGTGGCATCCGAGCCTGGTTTTATGCGTAGATGTTATATGCACGAGTAGAACACAAGTGAGTTGTGGGCGATACAAGTCATACTGCTTACCAGCATGTCACACTTTGGTTCGGCGGTATTGTTGGATGAAGCGGCCCGGACTGACATTATGCGTACGCTTACACGAGACTGGTTTTACCGCCGTGCTTTGCAAACAGGTGACTAGCGGGTGTCAGTTTCTCCAACTTTAGTTGAACCGAGTGTGGCTACGCCCGGTCCTTGTGAAGGTTAAAACAGCACTAACTTGACGAACTATCATTGTGGTTTTGATGCATAGGTAAGAACGGTTCTTGCTCAGCCCGTAGCAGCCACGTAAAACTTGCAACAACAAAGTAGAGGACGTCTAACTTGTTTTTGCAGGGCATGTTGTGATGTGATATGGTCAAGACATGATGCTATATTTTATTGTATGAGATGATCATGTTTTGTAACTGAGTTATCGGCAACTGGCAGGAGCCATATGGTTGTCGCTTTATTGTATGCAATGCAATCGCCCTGTAATTGCTTTACTTTATCACTAAGCGGTAGCGATAGTCGTAGAAGCAATAGTTGGCGAGACAACAACGATGCTACGATGGAGATCAAGGTGTCGCACCAGTAATGATGGTGATCATGACGGTGCTTCGGAGATGGAGATCACAAGCACAAGATGATGATGGCCATATCATATCACTTGTATTGATTGCATGTGATGTTTATCCTGTATGCATCTTATTTTGCTTTGTTTGACGGTAGCATTATAAGATGATATCTCACTAAATTTCAAGGTAAAAGTGTTCTCCCTGAGTATGCACCGTTGCCAAAGTTCGTCGTGCTGAGACACCACGTGATGATCGGGTGTGATAAGCTCAACGTTCATCTACAACGGGTGCAAGCCAGTTTTTGCACACGCAGAATACTCGGGTTAAACTTGACGAGCCTAGCATATGCAGATATGGCCTCGGAACACTGAGACCGAAAGGTCGAGCGTGAATCATATAGTAGATATGATCAACATAGTGATGTTCACCATTGAAAACTACTCCATTTCACGTGATGATCGGTTATGGTTTAGTTGATTTGGATCACGTGATCACTTAGATGATTAGAGAGATGTCTATCTAAGTGGGAGTTCTTGAGTAATATGATTAATTGAACTTAAATTTATCATGAACTTAGTACCTGATAGTATTTTGCTTGTCTATGTTGTTGTAGATAGATGGCCCGTGCTGTTGTTCCGTTGAATTTTAATGCGTTCCTTGAGAAAGCAAAGTTGAAAGATGATGGTAGCAATTACACGGACTGGGTCCGTAACTTGAGGATTATCCTCATTGCTGCACAGAAGAATTACGTCCTGGAAGCACCGCTAGGTGCCAAACCTGCTGCAGGAGCTGAACCAGATGTTATGAACGTCTGGCAAAGCAAAGCTGATGACTACTCGATAGTTCAGTGTGCCTTGCTTTACGGCTTAGAACCGGGACTTCAACGACATTTTGAACGTCATGGAGCATATGAGATGTTCCAGGAGTTGAAGTTAATATTTCAAGCAAATGCCCAGATTGAGAGATATGAAGTCTCCAATAAGTTCTACAGCTGCAAGATGGAGGAGAATAGTTCTGTCAATGAGCATATACTCAGAATGTCTGGGTATAACAATCACTTGATTCAACTGGGAGTTAATCTTCCGGATGATAGTGTTATTGACAGAATTCTTCAGTCACTGCCACCAAGCTACAAGAGCTTCGTGATGAACTATAACATGCAAGGGATGGATAAGACGATTCCCGAGCTCTTCGCAATGCTAAAGGCTGCGGAGGTAGAAATCAAGAAGGAGCATCAAGTGTTGATGGTCAACAAGACCACCAGTTTCAAGAAAAAGGGCAAAGGGAAGAAGAAGGGGAACTTCAAGAAGAACGGCAAACAAGTTGCTGTTCAGGAGAAGAAACCCAAGTCTGGACCTAAGCCTAAGACTGAGTGCTTCTACTGCAAGCAGACTGGTCACTGGAAGCGGAACTGCCCCAAGTATTTGGCGGATAAGAAGGATGGCAAGGTGAACAAAGGTATATGTGATATACATGTTATTGATGTGTACCTTACCAGAGCTCGCAGTAGTACCTGTGTATTTGATACTGGTACTGTTGCTAATATTTGCAACTCGAAACAGGGACTACGGATTAAGCGAAGACTGGCTAAGGACGAGGTGACGATGCGCGTGGGAAATGGTTCCAAAGTCGATGTGATCGCCGTCGGCACGCTACCTCTACATCTACCTTCGGGATTAGTTTTAGACCTGAATAATAATTATTTGGTGCCAGCGTTGAGCATGAACATTATATCTGGATCTTGTTTGATGCGAGACGGTTATTCATTTAAATCTGAGAATAATGGTTGTTCTATTTATATGAGTAATATCTTTTATGGTCATGCACCCTTGAAGAGTGGTCTATTTGTATTAAATCTCGATAGTAGTGATACACATATTCATAATGTTGAAGCCAAAAGATGCAGAGTTGATAATGATAGTGCAACTTATTTCTGGCACTGTCGTTTAGGTCATATTGGTGTAAAGCGCATGAAGAAACTCCATTCCGATGGACTTTTGGAATCACTTGATTATGAATCACTTGGTACTTGCGAACCATGCCTCATGGGCAAGATGACTAAAACACCGTTCTCCGGAACTATGGAGCGAGCAACAGATTTGTTGGAAATCATACATACTGATGTATGTGGTCCAATGAATGTTGAGGCTCGCGGCGGGTATCGTTATTTTCTCACCTTCACAGATGATTTGAGCAGATATGGGTATATCTACTTAATGAAACATAAGTCTGAAACATTTGAAAAGTTCAAAGAATTTCAAAGTGAAGTGGAAAATCATCGTAACAAGAAAATAAAGTTTCTACGATCTGATCATGGAGGAGAATATTTGATTTACGAGTTTGGTGTACATTTGAAACAAAGCGGAATAGTTTCGCAACTCACGCCACCCGGAACACCACAGCGTAATGGTGCGTCCGAACGTCGTAATCGTACTTTACTAGATATGGTGCGATCTATGATGTCTCTTACTGATTTACCGCTATCGTTTTGGGGTTATGCTTTAGAGACGGCTGCATTCACGTTAAATAGGGCACCATCTAAATCCGTTGAGACGACTCCTAATGAACTGTGGTTTGGCAAGAAACCAAAGTTGTCGTTTCTTAAAGTTTGGGGCTGCGATGCTTATGTGAAAAAGCTTCAACCTGATAAACTCGAACCCAAGTCGGAGAAATGTGTCTTCATAGGATACCCAAAAGAGACAGTTGGGTACACCTTCTATCACAAATCCGAAGGCAAGACTTTCGTTGCTAAGAATGGATCCTTTCTAGAGAAGGAGTTTCTCTCGAAAGAAGTGAGTGGGAGGAAAGTAGAACTTGATGAGGTAACTGTACCTGCTCCCTTATTGGAAAGTAGTTCATCACAGAAACCGGTTCCTGTGACTTCTACACCAATTAGTGAGGAAGCTAATGATGATGATCATGAAACTTCAGATCAAGTTACTACCGAACCTCGTAGGTCAACCAGAGTAAGATCCGCACCAGAGTGGTACGGTAATCCTGTTCTGGAGGTCATGTTACTAGACCATGACGAACCTACGAACTATGAGGAAGCGATGATGAGCCCAGATTCCGCAAAATGGCTTGAGGCCATGAAATCTGAGATGGGATCCATGTATGAGAACAAAGTGTGGACTTTGGTTGACTTGCCCGATGATCGGCAAGCCATCGAGAATAAATGGATCTTCAAGAAGAAGACAGACGCTGACGGTAATGTTACTGTCTACAAAGCTCGACTTGTTGCGAAAGGTTTTCGACAAGTTCAAGGAGTTGACTACGATGAGACCTTCTCACCCGTAGCGATGCTTAAGTCCGTCCGAATCATGTTAGCAATTGCCGCATTTTATGATTATGAAATTTGACAAATGGATGTAAAGACTGCATTCCTGAATAGATTTCTGGAAGAAGAGATGTATATGATGCAACCTGAAGGTTTTATCGATCCAAAGGATGCTAACAAAGTGTGCAAGCTCCAGCGATCCATCTATGGACTGGTGCAAGCATCTCGGAGTTGGAATATACGCTTTGATGAGTTGATCAAAGCATATAGTTTTATACAGACTTGCGGTGAAGCCTGTATTTACAAGAAAGTGAGTGGGAGCACTACAGCATTTCTGATAAGTCTATGTGAATGACATATAGTTGATCGGAAATAATGTAGAATTTTCTGGAAAGCATAAAGGAGTATTTGAAAGGAGTTTTTCAAAGAAAGACCTCGGTGAAGCTGCTTACATATTGAGCATCAAGATCTATAGAGATAGATCAAGACGCTTGATAAGATTTTTCAATGAGTACATACCTTGACAAAGTTTTTGAAGTAGTTCAAAATGGAACAGTCAAAGAAGGAGTTCTTGCCTGTGTTTTAAGGTGTGAAGTTGAGTGAAGACTCAAAACCCGACCACGGCAGAAAATAGAAAGAGAATGAAAAGTCATTCCCTATGCCTCAGTCATAGGTTCTATAAAGTATGCTATGGGCGACGGCGGCGACCAAGGGGATGGGGAAGACGGGGTTCCTCACCCCGGGTGTAGGGTCAAGGGCAGCGGCTCGAGCTCGAGGAGGAGGACGGGGACGGCGGTATGGACGAGGCGGCGAGGGCGTGGCGGCTCCGGCGACGGGCATCGAGGGCGACGGGGTCAAGCGCGGGGCAGCGGTGTCGAGTGCCCCAATCCAAATCTGGATCGGGGGAAGGAGAGAACGAGTGGGGGGGGGAATGGGTGTCGGTGGGGCTAGGGTTTCTGTCGCCTAGGGGGTTAAATGGGGAGTGGGTGGGTCGGCTGGGCTGAGGCCCAGTTAGGCCAGGGGGGTTTTCTTCTCTTTTTATTTTTGCTTTATTCCTTCTACCTTTTTCTTTTTACTTATTCCTATACTCTGTTTTGTAAATAGTTAGGCCTCAAACTGACTTTTATAAAATATGGCACTTGTGCCATTAAATGCTAGACACTATCTACTACTGCCAAAAATTGGTTTGAAGACAATTGGAGTTCACACAAATTTTATAATAAATAAAAGGTATTAAACCTTGCTGCTTTGATAATGTTAGAGCCACCTAATTAATTTATTAATTGTTGATTACAATTTTAGAATAGTCTCTGGAATACTTATTACTTAATGAACATTTTAGTTTCTATGTTAAGCAACTTTTATTTTTCACTTTTAGTTAGAATTTCCATTTGACTTTGAATTTGAAAAGAGATAGGATCCAAATGATGTTTAAGCACTGTTGATCATGATGACATGGCATAATCAAAAGGGGATTACTGTGGCTAACCACTGGGGGTGTTACAAAGATGATGACGATGATTTCCCCCTTCGGGAGGGAAGTTCCACCGGCGGAATCGCTCCGCCGGAGGGCAAAAGTGCTCCTGCCCAAGTTCTGCCTCGAGACTGCGGTGCTTCGTCCCGAAAGTCCTCTCCTCATTTTTTCTAGGTTAAAATGACTTGTATACTAGAAGATGGGCACCGGAGGTGGGCCGAGGGGAGCACAACCCACCAGGGCGCGCCTGGGCTCCCTGGCGCGCCCAGGTGGGCCCCCTCTGGTACTTATTGGCTCCAATAATTCTTATATATTCCATAAAAATTCTCCGTGAAGTTTCAGCTCATTTGGAGTTGTGCAGAATAGGTGGCCTGACGTAGCCTTTTCAGGTCCAGAATTCCAGCTGCCGGTATTCTCCCTTTTTGTGTGAACCTTGCATATTGCGAGAGAAAAGGCGTTAGAATTACTCCAAAAAGCATTATTATACATAAAAACAATATAAATAACAGTAGGAAAACATGATGCAAAATGGACGTATCAACTCCCCCAAGCTTAGACCTCGCTTGTCGTCAAGCGAAAAACCGAAATCGAAAAACGTGTCCACATGCTTAGAGAGAGAGAGAGGTGTCGATAAAACAAAATACGGACATAGATGAAGGAAATATGCCCTAGAGGCAATAATAAAGTTATTATTTATTTCCTTATTTCATGATAAATGTTTATTATTCATGCTAGAATTGTATTAACCGGAAACATAATACATGTGTGAATACATAGACAAACAGAGTGTCACTAGTATGCCTCTACTTGACTAGCTCGTTGATCAAAGATGGTTATGTTTCCTAACCATATACATGAGTTGTCATTTGATAAACGGGATCACATCATTAGGAGAATGATGTGATTGACTTGACCCATTCCGTTAGCTTAGCACTTGATCGTTTAGTACATTGCTATTGCTTTCTTCATGACTTATACATGTTCCTATGACTATGAGATTATGCAACTCCCATTTACCGGAGGAACACTTTGTGTGCTACCAAACGTCACAACGTAACTGGGTGATTATAAAGGTGCTATACAGGTGTCTCCGAAGGTACTTGTTGAGTTGGCGTATTTCGAGATTAGGATTTGTCACTCCGATTGTCGGAGAGGTATCTCTGGGCCCACTCGGTAATGCACATCACTATAAGCCTTGCAAGCATTGTAACTAATGAGTTAGTTGTGGGATGATGTATTACGGAACGAGTAAAGAGACTTGCCGGTAACGAGATTGAGCTAGGTATTGAGATACCAACGATCGAATCTCGGGCAAGTAACATACCGATGACAAAGGGAACAACGTATGTTGTTATGCGGTTTGACCGATAAAGACCATCGTAGAATATGTGGGAGCCAATATGAGCATCCAGGTTCCGCTATTGGTTATTGACCGGAGACGTGTCTCGGTCATGTCTACATAGTTCTCGAACCCGTAGGGTCCGCACGCTTAAAGTTCGGTGACGATCGGTATTATGAGTTTATGTGATTTGATGACCGAAGTTTGTTCGGAGTCCCGGATGAGATCGGGGACATGACGAGGAGTCTCGAAATGGTCAAGAGGTAAAGATCGATATATTGGAAGGCTATATTTGGACATCGGAAAGGTTCTGAGTGATTCGGGTATTTTTCGGAGTACCGGAGAGTTACGGGAAGTCGTATTGGGCCTTAATGGGCCATACGGGAAAGGAGAGAAAGGCCTCAAGGGTGGCTGCGCCCCTTCCCCATGGACTGGTCCGAATTGGACCAGGGAAAGGGGGCGCCCCCTTCCTTCCTTCTCCTTCTCCCTTCCCCTTTTCCTATTCCATGTGGGAGGTGGAATCCTACTAGGACTAGGGAGTCCTAGTAGGACTCCACACTTTGGGCGCACCCTATGAGGGCCGGCCTCCTCCTCCCTCCATCCTTTATATACGTGGCCAGGGGGCACCCCATAGAAACACAACAATTGATCATTGATCTCTTAGCCGTGTGCGGTGCCCCCCTCCACCATAATCCACCTCGATCATATCGTAGCGGTGCTTAGGCGAAGCCCTGCGTCGGTAGCATCATCATCACCGTCACCACGCCGTCGTGCTGACGAAACTCTCCTGTGAAGCTTTGCTGGATCGGAGCTCGCTGGACGTCATCGAGTTGAACGTGTGCTGAACTCGGAGGTGCCGTGCGTTCGGTACTTGGATCGGTCGGATCGTGAAGACGTACGACTACATCAACCGCGTTGTGCTAACGCTTCCGCTTTCGGTCTACGAGGGTACGTGGACACACTCTCCCCTCTCGTTGCTATACATCACCATGATCCTGTGTGTGCGTAGGAATTTTTTGAAATTACCACGTTCCTCAACAATAGAAGCATCATGTATATTATTGGAACAGCAACAAACTTTAACATAGAACTTTATCATAGAACTTTTATCACATAACTTCTGTCATAAACTTCTCATGAACAAGTAACAATTCATCACAACATCAAAGTATAAAGCATAAAATCTATTGAAAACCAACAAACTATGTTCTCAGTCAACTTTGCAACTACAATTCATCATCTTTTCAGGAAGGGTCACGTATCGGAGCCTTTTTGGCAAGTCCACATACTCAACCATCATATAGTCTTTTATGATTGCTAACACTCACCGCATACACATGAGCAAAAAGTTTCAACCGGACACATAGAAAGATAGGGGCTTATAGTTTCGCCTCCCAACATGCTCACCTCAAGGGTGATATCAACAATAATAACTCATGCTACTCATATCCAACTGGATATATGTGCCTAGATCTTTCCTCACCACATGATGCTTGCCAAAAGAGAAAAATAAAAAGGAATAGAGAGAAATACTTTAACTCTTGCATAAAAGTAAAAGATAGGCCCTTCGCAGAGGGAAGCAGAGGTTGCCATGTGCTTATTTGTTTGTATGCTCAATCTCTTAGTGCAAAAGAACGTCACGTTATATTGCCCCTTATGATAGCAATCTTTATTATGCAGTCTGTCGCTTTTATTCTTTGCCATCACAAGTTCGTACAACGCTCAAATTTCTCCTACACTAAATGATCCAACACTTTTACAATGCTCGGAATGTGTTTCTTGGCCACGGCTATGCAACACTGGGCAGGAAGCTTCAATGCAGTGGGAATCAGTCTCGTTGCCCCGTTTGGTTGTGTCCAGTCTGAGCCGGCATTAACGTGTGCGCAAAGAGCGAATGCACATCAAGACAGGCGCCTGGACCGCCACACCATTGTGAAAGTCGCGTTGTCCGGCCAACACGTGCGAGTGACTGGCCACGTCCGCTCTGGATCGACATGAATGCAACGCAGAGTGCAGTGGCGGCTGGAGCGGGAAAAGAAAGTGGTTTTGTGTGGTCCAGGCGGTCACGCGCGTATGTGGCGGAGGTCCGGATGCCCCTAAATCTTCTCCACGTTTCCTTTGTGGGAATTCGAACGTCTGGACCGGTCCATAGACGTTTGAACTTTGAAGGATGGCGTTGGAGGGCTCATGTTTGTCCGAACCGTGTGGTCCGCACATTTACGGGCGGTTTGATGGACAGCGTTGAAGATGTCCTTACTCATAACACACAAAGAGCCAAAGTGCACACAGAGGCAGAAGTTTTCTTCGGTCGTATGCTCCGGTTCATTAAAAAAAGTAAAAAAGAGTTGTCCGGTTAATTTGAAGAACCTCAGGAAACCCACAGGGCCCACGCGTCGAGGAGAGGACGCCGTCAAGATTGTCTACAATGTCATCATGATGATTTTCCCCCGAGCAAATGACTCCGACTTCACAGCGGACAACGCATCAAGACCTCTCCAAACAAACGACACATGCGAACCATGCCAGCCTATGCCAAACAGGTAGCCAACCGCATCGAGGACCAGGCAGTTCCGTGTTGGGAATCGTTGCATGGAAAACAAAAAAAAATCTACGCACACGCAATGATCTATCCATGGAGATGCATAGCAACGAAGGGGATAGTGTGTCTACGTACCCTCGTAGACCGTAAGCGGAAGCGTTTCACAACGCGGTTGATGTAGTCGAACTTCTTCGCGCTTCAACCGATCAAGTACCGAACGCACGACACCTCCGCGTTCTGCACACGTTCAACTCGGTGACGTCCCTCGCCTTCTTGATCCAGCATGACATCGAGGTAGTAGATGAGTTCTGTCAGCACGACGGTGTGGTGATGGTGATGGTGAAGTGATCTCTGCAGGGCTTCGCCTAAGCACTAAGAAAATATGACCGGGGGTGTAAATGGTGGACGGGGGCGCCGCACACGGCTAGGCAATTGTCTGGGGTGTGCTAGGCGCCCCCCTCCCACATATATATAGGTGGGAGGGAAGGAGGAGCAGCCATAGGAGGCGCCCAAGTAGAGTCCCTCCCAAGCCCCCCCCCCCCCCCGCCCCGTGCCCCCCCCCCCCGCCATATATAACCGAGGGGGAAGGAAAGAGGGGGGGGGAGGGAAGGAAGTGGGAATCCTAATCCACACTTTCCTTTCCCTTCTCCCCTTTCCTTCTCCTCCTTAGGCCAGCCCATATGGGGGGCGCACCAGCCCCTTGTGGCTGGTGCGTTTCCCCTCTTGGCCCATAAGGCCCATATCTTTTGTCGGGGGTGCCCGGAACCCCTTCCGGTGACCCGATAAGTACCCGGTACCCCCCGAAACACTTCCGGTGTCCGAATACCATCGTCCTATATATCAATCTTTACCTCTCGACCATTTTGAGAATTCTCGTCATGTCTGTGATCTCAACCGGGACTCCGAACAACATTCGGTCACCAAATCACATAACTCATATAATACTATATCGTCAACGAACGTTAAGCGTGCGGACCCTATGGGTTCGAGAACTATGTAGACATGACCGAGACACCTCTCCGGTCAATAACCAATAGCGGAACCTGGATGCTCATATTGGCTCCTACATATTCTACGAAGATCTTTATCGGTCGAACTGTTATGACAACATACGTAATTCCCTTTGTCCATCGGTATGTTACTTGCCCGAGATTCGATCGTCGGTATCTTCATACCTAGTTCAATCTCGTTACCGGCAAGTCTCTTTACTCGTTCTGTAATACATCACCTCGTGACTAACTCCTTAGTCGTTTGCTTGCATGCTTATGATGTGTATTATCGAGAGGGCCCAGAGATACCTCTCCGATACTCGAAGTGACAAATCGTAATCTCGATCTATGCTAACTCAACAAACACCTTCGGTGATACCTATAGAGCATCTTTATAATCACCCAGTTACGTTGTGACGTTTGATAGCACACAAGGCATTCCTCCGGTATCCGGGAGTTGCATAATCTCATAGTCGAAGGAATATGTATTTGACATGAAGAAAGCAATAGCAATAAAACTGAACGATCATTATGCTAAGCTAACGGATGGGTCTTGTCCATCACATCATTCTCCTAATGATGTGATCCCGTTATCAAACAACAACTCATGTCCATGGTTAGGAAACCTTAACCATCTTTGATCAACGAGCTAGTCAAGTAGAGGCTCACTAGGGACACGGTATTTGTTTATGTATTCACACATGTATTTAGGTTTCCGGTCAATACAATTCTAGCATGAATAATAAACCTTTATCATGAATAAGGAAATATAAAATAACAACTTTATTATTGCCTCCAGGGCATATTTCCTTCATTCCGAATCCGGTCACCAATCTTGCAGAAGAAAGATGCATGCTTTGCACCAACATAGCCTGACTTGTCCATCAGCCGACATCGTTGCCATTGCATCCCGCGCAACGCTACATCTCCGACTTCATGCTCGAAGTGTCGAACGGCTGGCGGTGAAAGACTTGTCGTGATTCTGCTCTTCTTGCCACCATCATCGTTGCCACATGAGTCACAATGCCATCGAAAGCATCCGCACCCCCATCGCGAACCAGGCACCTGTCGACCACGATGTCGGGCTTGTCCAGCCCTCGAAAAGCGCAAAGTGGACCGATGACTGATACGTCTCCAACGTATCTATAATTTTGATTGTTCCATGCTATTATAGTATCAAACTTGGATGTTTATTATGCAATTATATATCTTTTTTTTGGGTTAACCTATTAACCTAGTGCCCAATGCCAGTTGCTGCTTTTTTTCTTGTTTTTAGCTTTTCAGGAAATCAATATCAAATAGAGTCCAAACAGAGAAAAAACTTTGGATTAATTTTTTCTGGACCAGAAGAGACGCGAAAAGGTTCGGGAGAAGACCTGATGAGCCACGAGAGAGCGACAAGCTCGCGAGGTGCGTCCCCCAGGCTTGTGGGTCATGAAATAGTTTCATAACTTGCAAATCCGGAACACCACTGTGGAGTGGAGTGTCCGAGAAACGTATTCAAATCTTCCATGACATGGTAAGATCATAGATGTTATAACTTATTTGCCATTATCAGTTTGTGTTTATGCTTTAGTGGCTGCAGCTTTTACACTGAAAAGAACGCCATCATATCTGTTGAAATGACATATAGGCTATGGCTTGAGAAGCCAAACCAATTTATCTTTTCTTGATTTTCGGAAGCATATGTAAAATGTTTACAAGTTTAAATCCAAAATCAGATTTGTCCTACTTTGTTGGTTATCTAAAAATATTGGGAATCTGTTCTATCACTATGCCGGAGGCAAAAGTGTTTGTCACTAAGAACGATGTATTTTGAAGAAAAGGTTTCTCGCAAAAGAGTGAGTGGCAGGATATTGCAGCTCGACGAGATTAGAGAATCTTCGTTATCACATGAAAGCACATTTGCTCCCTTGGTGGTTTTGGTAATTTATGTCAACATACATATTGTTGGACTAATATTTCCCTTGAGTATATTTCAGGAAGAGTTCGACCTAGGCAGGTACATGGATGGAGATGTGGACCCCTCAAGCTACTAAAGGACAAGCATTGACAAAAGCTTCAAGACTCTACATTTTTGGTTAAGTGATCCAAGATCACATTGTGTCCATAGGAAAGCCAATACTATTAAAAGGGGATGAGGTTTTGATCCTTGACTATTTGCTCAAGTGCTTAGAGATATTGCTCCAAAACCCTCCGCCACACTATCACATTCATCTATGTCCAAAACCCTAAAACCTATCTCGGCCCCACCGAAATCCATACATCCAGACCCACCGCGATACACTTGACATAGCCACTGCCTAAACCCTAGCAACTCGGTCCCACCGAGATGACCCTTTGGTCTTACCGAAGAGCACTTGCCAACCTTCTGTAACCTATCGATTTCATCTCGGAAATTTCCAGTGGTTCTGATCGTTGCCACCACATTGTGGAAAGTGATTAGGTCATCACCATTCGGTCTCACCGAGCTGTTCCATCCGGTCTCACCGAAAATCATAAAGTTCAAACCTTTTGTACCAGTCAGTCTCATCGAGTGTCGTCATCCGGTCCCACCGAGTAGTGCATAAAGGTGTGTAACGGTTAGATTTTTGGTGCTGCCTAGCTTGCGCTACCTGGATATTCGCTCCTTGTGACATACCCACAATTTTTTAATGTGATTACCTTTTGCCATTACAAATTATAGCTCAATGTTCGACATTTTTTTTGTGTTCATCCTTCAGATTGTTGAACATGCATGCATTCATTTTTCGATTCACCGTGCTTACATAATTACTTCTGTCCTTGTTATATAATTAAGTGAAATTATGATATAGTCATATTTATTTTGAACGTTAGGGCCTTGTTTAGCATTTTTTGCCTAAGGGCCCTAAACTCCTACAGACTGGTCTGATTCAAATCCATTTTGATCTTAAGAACAGGGTGTGCCATCAATACATATATGCTATATAATTGGTACCAATTTAAGTCTTTAGTTATCCTGAAAGGTTTGGGAGGAAATTTTTAATTTTCCTATATCAATTATGGAGAGAAATAAATGCCTAAATCAAATCTTCGCATAAAAAGGGTTAAAAAATGCATGTGTACTTATAAACAAACTAATATTTATTGACGCCTAAATTTAAACATCAATACTAGCTAAGTTTTGCTCTTCAACAAACATAGGACGTCAATAAACATAACCATTTGGATAAGCGTTGATGCCAAAAATTAATATCTCATAAAAATAACCATGTTAATATCCACATACTTTAACTATATATATGAATGATGAATATACTCATACTTTCATCTGTTCGAGTTTGGGAGAATATCTGACAATACATCATCGATACATGACGAACATGGGCAAAGGACTAGTGGGAACCAACGAGACATTGATATGCTTGTGGTTGCTGATGCTGCTTCTCCTTTCATCTGGTAGGAACACAATTAACCTACACATCTCCAGTTCATACTAATCCAAGTTAACTTAATTACTTGATTCTTATTGTTTGCTAATGAATGCAGAAGAGATGGGGTCTGATGGTTGTAAAAGTCATGATAGCCAAGCTTAGGATGGCAACTGTTGAGTATCGTGATTGTATTGGAAACGTAGAATAGACTAGGAAGTATTCTGGCTTATCTTGTACTCCAAGTAAATCATGTATTCCTATATATATATGCCCACGAGGCTCAAGCAATACAATGAACTATTCCATCAAATCCATCTATCTCTTCTAACATGGTATCAGTCTAACCGATCCAAACCCTAGCCGTTGCCCGCCGCTTCCGCCCCGCGCGCCGCCCCTGGGGCGGTCGGCCTCCATGACCGCCGCCGGGGGCCGCGCCGCCCGTACCTAGGGTTTGTCCGCCGATCGCGTTGATCGGTTGCCCTAGAGAGTCTTTTCCCCGATCCGTTGATTGGGGTTTTTTCTCTCTCGCCGATCGGTTGATCGATGTTATTTTTTTCTTTGGTTTTCCGATCTATGATCGGTTTGCGTCGCCCACCGCCGTTCGTCATCTGCATCGCGTCTCAACTTTGACATGCAGCGGCGTCCATGCGTGCTGATGCGGCGGCTCCTCGCACTGTCCTACACCGGCTCGTCGTCCTAGTGTCCTACGCGCGGGCGTGGGACTGCTTCGCCGCGGAGCGCCTGGCCATAGGGCTACATCGATCCACAACAGCATCATGTGTCCCGTGGATGGGGCTTGCTCCTTGTGCATCACGGGTGTGCTTTGGTCCATGCATGCATCGCATCACGCCTGTTGCCGTCAGGTTGTACTACTCCGCCGAGCAGCGACTTCATCGGCCCGCGAGCAATCGACTTGATCACTCCAAAGCCCGCGATCCACTCCGTATTCGTCGTGCGTTCGGTCTGATCAACCGCGCGTGCACGTATCGTCATCGAGTTAAGCGCGTCCCTTCACCGATCAAGCAATGGGCTGCCGTTGCGTCGCCCCGTCGGGCCGCAGCGCCATCGTCCCGTGGTTCTTCTCCCGGCTACACCGACCCGCGTCACCGCTGCGTCGCCCCTTCGGGTCATAGTGCCGCGGCCCGCGGTCCATCGCCGCCCTCAGGCTGTCCGCTCCAGATCATTCCCGTGGTTGCACCGACCCTCGCGCCGCCGCTGCGTCTCCCCGTTGGGCCGTAGCGAGCGTGGCAGCGGTCCACGCCGCCGTCACGAGACCGTTCCCGCGGTTGCACCGACCCGGGTTCCGCCGCTGCGCCGCCCCTTCGGGTCGTAGCGTCGTGGCCCGCGGTCCCCGCTGCCGCCCCGAGGTCTTCCCGCCGTCGCCCCGACCTACCCGCCGCCGCTGCGTCGCCCCTTCGGGCCGGAGCGTCGCGGCCCGCGGTCCCCTCCTTCGTCACCGCGCGTCGACCTCCCGTGGTATGCGCCGCGCCATCTCCCTCGGCGCGGGAACGCCACCGTCTGCGCCGGTCTTCGTCACGCTGTTGGGTTCCTCGCATCATTCGAGCACCGCCGCTGCGCTCCCAACCTAGCCGCCGCCGTCGCCATCAGGCCGCCGCCGCCGCCGCCCGTCCACCTCCTTCGTCTTCGTCCAGCACCGGCCCGTCGCCAGCTTCGCCATCATCTACCCCGACCACTTCGTCTACTCTGACCACCGTTGGTGACATCGGCCCCCGCGCTGATTGGCGCCGCAACCATCGTCGAGTCCTTCTCTGCTGGCCTCTCTGACTTCTCCGACATGGCGCACAGCTCGTGCAGGTCCCAGTCTACGCATGCCCGGTGCTGGCAACACCGATGCGTGCCTTCATCCACGACGTGTTCCCAGGCCTGGCAAGCCTGGTGCGGCGCTTCGTCAACTTCTTCTTCGTCCGTCTACGCATGCCCGGTGCTGGTAACACCGATGCGTGCCTTCGTCCACGATGTGTCCCCGGGCTTGGCAAACCCGCCGCGACGCGTCGTCAACAACGTCTTCTCCCCGGCGCACCACTACCTCGACACTACTGCGCATATGACTAACTCGGGGCCTCCTTGCGCCCACGGCTCCACAGCGACTTCCTCGACACCGGCTACCCCGACTCGACATCAACCACGGCTACCTCGACCACGGCTACCTCGACCACGGCTACACCACATACGCTCTCGGCTACTTCGACAAACGGCACAAAGGGCTACCGCCTTGCTTGAGCAACCTCGTCGGTTTTCACTCCAGCCACGCCTTCCGCGATGCATCGACCGTTATGACTGTGGGGGGGGGGAGGGGGGTGTCCGTCGGCTTACCTTCGGATTCTTCTCCAGTCTCACTGTCTGCGTCGCTACCGTTATGACTGCGGGAGGATGTTGACAGTGGCGGAGCCAGCCGTTGAATGGAGCCTGGGCAAGATTAACTATGATAGCATCGGCTGCCATTTGCCCCATTAAAAATTCTCATTGACTCATATGTTAACAACGTTCTTTGAAAGAGATTTGCCAGAGGAGCCCGGGCAGCCGCCCGGGGTCGCCGGGAGGTGGCTCCGCCACTGGATGTTGAGTATCGTGATTGTATTGGAAACATAGGATAGACTAGGAATTATTCTGGCTCGTCTTGTACTTCAAGTAAATCATGTATTCCTGTATATATGCCCACAAAGTTTAAGTAATACAATGAACTATTCCATCAAATCTCTCTATCCCTTCTAACAGCAACATGTGTGTAAAGCATGGCACCTGCAATGTGGTCTGCCAGAAAGAGGGTTATGACAGAGGCCGCTGCTACGTGACTGTATGCAGGTGCTACAAGAACTGCACTGGTCTACCAATTTAGGCATATGTCATTTCGTGCATGCTCGATCGGTGCTACTGCTATGAGTCTATGCATTACAACATAAGTAAATTAAGAGGCTCTCTATCAGTGGCGGCGCTAGGAAATGAAGGCTGGGTATTCATTCAAAAAAAAATTTGACTCTAAATGATATATGAACAAAACAACACTAGCATAATGGCAATAGCAATATTTCAATGTATCAGACCATAACAACATGAATACATAAGTACCTTTTGATTGATAAAATGATGATATCCTTCTTACAATATAACTCTGCGGTCGCATTTTTGGAAGAGATTGATGACATCTTCATCCTTCACTTGATCGAAAAATTCTCTCTCAACAAATGTAACCAAACAATTGTTCAAATAATGCAACAATGCTAACACCCTTCTTCTTCATATGTGATACAAGATCAGAAAAAAATAGATAAGCAATCTAGTAATCTACTAAGTTGGTCGTGTAGCAAACTAGTGTTCGGATCGTTCTAAACATCTAATCTGTAGTAAAATCCTAGTGTTGTGCATATTACATGGCTTATAAACAGTTAAAATGATTGTGGAAATCACATTCTCCTGGCAACATAAACAAATGAATGCATTTTACAGCACAAGCAATTTGTCCTGACACAGAAAAATCATTCTACAACATCATGAACAGCAAAGGAGTTGTACCAAATTATTCAACCAGGGAACACCTTACCAATAATATTTTCGCGCACTCAGTAGCAGAGTGATGTGCATATTTGACAGCAACACAAGCAGCAATTTGTCCCCAAAACTTTAACCCGGAATACCCACCTTCAGACTAATCAAATCCAGCACTAGTAGGCAGTAGCTCGTTGCGTTCAAATCCAGCACTAGCAGCAATTTGTCCAATTTGACTGCACTACAAATCCACCTACAGATAATAGGATAATAGTTGGGTGCCGCATGAGCCCATAGGAATTAGGAAGTTAGAACTGGCTGGCGTTCAGTGAGAACTCGAGCTAGGAGAAGAGGAGAATAGAATCTGGTCCGCTGCCGCTGGTCGCCCGTTCAGCGGCTCCGCTTGCCGCTGCCTGCAGTCGGTACTGGCCGCCGCCGCTGGCCGTTACTCGCCGCCGCTGGCCGCTGGCGCTAGGTTAGGTTGGGGACTTGGGGAACGGCCGAGCGGGGGCTGGGGAATGGATCGAGTGAACGGGACGAGTGTAGCCGGTATCCCGTGTGGGCTGTGGGCTTGTGGGCCGCTAAATAAGACATGTATTAATTTTTTGGGGCCAAATCTTGGGTATTCATATGAATACAGGTGAATACCCCTGGCGCCGCCGATGCTCTCTATACATGCAATAATAAAGGATTCGTGCTTCATGGTGTAATGTTCGCTTGCTCTTTTTTTGCCCCTTTTTTGCTTGATTATGATTAACACTGCTCATTGCAGCCATCGTCTATTAGTTGTCCATGGTAACGTTAGCAAATTACTGAACAATATCAACCGCCCGCGAGATCGGTTGAAAAGTGCGGCTGCGAGATCGGTTCGCTCGCCTGCGACTAGGGAACAACCTTTTTCCGCGAGATTGAGGGACGTGCGGCTGCGAACACTGCCATATTTTTTCCGTTGCTCTCTTGGGCATCTAAAGCCCAGCATGCCCAAATAATGGCAGATCATCCATTTTGTTACGGGAGCAGCGGCCCAGCCCGTATCGCGATCTGTGGTTACTAACGTGCTTTCGCTAATCGATCCAACGGCCAAAAATTCTTAAACTCGTAGATCTGATGGCCAGAAGCCTTGATGACTTCAGAGGGCTCAGTTATAATGTGGAGTAGGAGTATCTAAAAATGTGCTGTGATGTGCTGTGCTGTTAGCCTGTTATTACTGTGTGTTGGGCTGTGCTGTTAGCCTGTTACTTCGCACACCAAGCAGGCGGTTCTCGTTTTACACATCCAGGACCATACTATGCACTGAACATGGCTACATTACACACACACACACACACAAACACACACACACACACACACACACACAGTTGAGAGGCAAACAGCCAGGTACGGTACGGATTAGGATGAGTCAAGAGTGGTGAGACATGTGACATGAAGAGAAATGATATCCAAACCCGTGATGGGCCCGACGGCGCTTGTCGAACGGACGGACAACAGACCATGGGCAAGCTGAGAGAGGGGCCCATGTCTCTGATGGGTCAATGGACAGGCCAAAACATCACCCTCCCCCTACAGCAAAGGGAGATCCAACAAGATATGCACCATTCTACAGAACACATACTATATGCACATTTGTTGTCCCCAGGCTCATTCATGGCCAGAACATCAACATCATCATCTAGCATGAAGCTCAACCACCAGCATGTGCCATGAAGCTATTTTGCCACACTTGTTTGGCTTGGCCTCTACATTGCTGGCTCCCATCTGAATTCAGTTCAGGACACTGAATTCGTCGGTTGATGATCCTGCGCTGCTTGGCGTCGTCTCGCGACTCGCGAGATGGAAGATCATACGGGTGTTCTGAAGTTCGACGGCGGTTAGAAGCTGTGGAGCTGGGCGAGCATGGCTACGAGTTCATCGCTGGATGGCCGATCGGCTGGCAACTCCGAGAGGCACACGATGGCGACCCTCACGGCCATCACCATCTCCTCCTCGTCGACCTCCTCCCCTACAATGCTGCTGTCCAGCGCTTCTTTCGTGTCGCCAGAATGCTGCATGTGACGGAGCCATCGGGCCAGGCTGCCCCGTCCACTTTCTCCTGAGAAAAACATGTCTGCGGGGTCTTTCCCGGTGAGCAGAACGCCGAGGATCATGCCGAAAGCATAGACGTCGCACTTATCTGTGTACCTGCACAAGCAAATGTTTGAATCTAAATGCTCAGAAACAACTAAGAGCTGAAAAACATATGGATGGCAGTACATGATACTGAAGTTCTGAACCATCTAACAGAAGAAAAACACAAGCTCTATTAGGATTGGCCACTAAAGTTGTAAAATTGATTATCAACCATGACAAAATAAATAAATCATGAGTTACTGATCTGGTTAAAAGTCCTTATCTGCACGTTAACTTCCCATAAGTTTACTGATGATGTACTTATCTGAATGAGATTGGAATAAGAATATAGAACACCAATCCTCAAAGCATCTATTCTCTGATTGATATACAAGAGGCTAGAATGAAATATATCGATATTTTTTAGTAGAACAGGGGGTGGGCCAACAGCTGTATGTGCTCATGCGGGAATATATGGAAAGCGTTACAATCAAAGGTAATTGAAAAAGGTTAGATGCAGGTTCCCTAACAAAGTAAAGATTCTCCAGTTACAAAAAGCAAAAGCTGGGTACCTTCGATTAAGCCCTCTGGTATTCTTTATTAATATGCTTTGTCTTCTCTCTTACTCATTTCACTGATTAAATTTAAATGGCGCGTAACTGAAGTCTACTTATCGTCAACACAGTCAAATGAGTAGAAAACCAAATTCAGAAGAGTCTAATGAAAGGAAACAGACAACAGTGTTTGCTAGCCAATTATCACGCACTGTTAACTGGGGACACAAATCAAAAGAAACTATGGATGCAAGCAATAATGAAATGGAATGTCAAACGCTTGTTTTGGTAGTATATGATGTTGCAATGCTTATGGTTCAAATGAAAAAAACGGTCTGATATTATCACCACACAATTACACATGTTAGCTGCCAGATGAATAAGTATGGGTTAACAAAATTTTTAATGGGCAGTTGCTATCACACATCACAGATTTCTAGAAATCTGAAATACCTCGAGTTGTTTGCTTCATATCTACAAAATTGTGGTATGCAACATTTGAACATGCACACACATGATATCTGTTTCTAATAAAAAATACAAAATCTAACAGCAAAATATCTCGACTTTACAAAAGATTTATTCCGAGCTACCTTCCTCGCGATGATAATGATGCATATCCTAGGTTTAATTTCCCCGCAATATAATTATAATGAACAGACAAGCAAACCACAATGTCAATTTGAGAAAATAGTTGTTATACTGCAATCAGTAAGCTATTAATAGATTTAGCTGAATTGAAAACTGAAATATGAAAAAGGACAACACATAGATTTTTACCTGCTACTTTGGTAGCACTCTGGAGCAGTGTAGAGGCTGCCGGACGACTCCGGATCAGGAGAACCGGAATCGATCAGCCTCGCAACGCCGCAATCCGCCAGCACCGGCTCGAAGCCTTCCTCCAGCATCACGTTGGACGGCTTGAGGTTGCAATGCAGTATCCTGGGGTTGCACTCGAAGTGCAGGTGGCGCAGTCCCTTGGCCACCCCGGCCGCAATCCTGTTCCTGGTGTCCCAGCCGAGGCTCACCTGCTGCGACCTCACCCTCTTCATCACGTCCTCGAGGCTGCCCCCCGGCACGAAGTCGTAGACCAGCGAGAGCCGGTCGGCGTCGCGGACGTAGGCCTTGAGGCTCATCACGTTGAGGTGCCTCACCCGGGCGAGCAGCTCCAGCTGCCTCTGCACCCGCCGCATGTCCGACTTGGAGCCGCTCGCCGGCCGCGAGGGTGAGGCGCGGGCGGCGGCGAGGTCGAGCACCTTGACGGCGACGGTGAGGTCGCCGTCGAGGTCGAGCTTGTGGTACGTCCCGCGGGGCCCGCGGGCGAGCGGGCGCGCGGAGGGGAGCGCGCACTGGAGGCTCTTGGGCGAGATTTGCGGCGTGAAGGAGACGGGGCCCCTGGCGACGGCCGGCGCGTTCCCGGCGTGGAGCACGGCGACGCGGATGGCGTAGAGGAAGGCGAGGGAGAGGAGGAAGCCGGCGAGGGAGCCGAGGAGGACGCCGAGCGCGATGCGGCGGAGGCGGGCCGCGCCGCCGGCCTGCGCGTGGGGGGCGCTGGGCTGCGGCGGCGGGAGGGGCGCGGCCGGGGACTGCGTGGCGGGCAGGGGCTGGGAGTGCAGCGGCGGCTGGGAGGCACAGAGCGGGAGGTCGGCGAGCACGAGGACGAGGAGGAGAGTGGCGGCGAGGGTTTTGGTAGGGTTCTTGGTCGCCGCCGCCGTCCCGGCTCCCGGTGCCATTGGACCAAAGAATCGATTTGGCAGCGGGGAGGAGAGAAAACTTCGCTCTAGGGGAAATGCTCGAGGAATAGAATCAAAGATTGGTTTATCAAGATGCCATTTTCTGCATGGTTCTTGCTTATCAACAAGGGGGAGATTGATTGCAGTCGAAAGAGGACAGTGAAACGGAAACGGGCAAGCTCAGTGCAATGAATAGGGCTCGCAGATTTCGCAGGAGAGAGGCGAGGAGGTTCGCAGGGTGCCAAAATTATAGGGTCTGTAGACAAACACAAACTGAAAATTATACCTGACGACGACGACGAAGAAGACAGGAACGGCGAAAACGTCGCCCTGCTCCACCGCAGCGGAGCAGGCGTGGGGGAGAGAGAGAGCTCACGCGGCCCGCGCCTCCTACCAAGACAGCCACAGGCGAGCTTCCGGCACGCAGGAGAGGAGAGGAGAGGAGCTTTAAGTCGAAACGGAACGGCGGGGCGAGAAGAGAAACGATCCAATCCAAACCAATCTCAGTGAGACGGAGAGGTCGGGCTGGGAGAGCAGAGCAGAGGAGAAGGGGAGCAAGCAAAGGCATTGGCGTGGGGAATCAAAAGGCCGGGCGAGGCTTTTTTGGGTTGCCGGCGCATCTCGCAGCGCAGCACGTACGCACGCACGCAGCCACGGCCCACGGGACAGAGCATGAAGACCGGAACCAGACATTCTCCTCTCCCGTCCGTCCGTCCGCCTGGATTCCCTCCCCCTCCCCTCCCTCCGTTTTCACCCCACCCCACCACGGTTGGGTTTACGTTTACCACGGTCTCTCTCGTTCCTCGGGGTGGCTCTAGCGGCAGCCGATGGCATAGGGGCGAGCGAGCGAGGAGAGAGAGAGAGACGAGTGGGAGGGGGAGCCCGAGACGGAGCAAGGGCGCGTGGATAACCGCGCGCCACGCCCAGAACCTGTCCCCGAAAACCTATTCTAGCCCCCCTGTCCCTCCTCAAAGTCCCCCACACGCACACCGTAGCGCCACTGTTGCCGCGATCAATTCCCTTTTCCGCCCATATCCGGTAAATTTCCTCCTGCACCAGTAATGGTAAACCGAATTTTGACTGACTGCTTAATCTCTCGTTCATTTGGAAATTTCTTGACCTCTCCTCTGTTCCAGGAAACGTGGTTATCCGCTGAGTGGACTGCTCTTCGTTTCGTTTGCATCTGCAGAGGGGCTGGCTGATGCATAGAAAATTATCATTAGCGGAGGCGAGCTAGTGGGGTAAAAAGCGGGTACGGAGGGTGGGGAGGGGAGGTAATTATGCCCCAGGCCCGTACTTTGAGAGCATTTGCCTCCTTTTCCCGCCGCTTTCTTTTTGTCCGCTCCTCCCTCTTTTCGGCCCTCACGGCGCCCCACTGGCTGCCATGTGGGGCCACCTCGCCCACGTGCCGTGGGACGGGCCCGCCTCTCAGTCTCGTCCCGTGCGTTTTTTTAGAAAATCAATCTCGTCCCATGCGTGCGTGCTTTTTTTTTTTGAGATTCATGCGTGCGTGCTTTTATTTTTAGATAAGCGAGCTTTTTATTTCGAGTAGTAGTAGGAGTGGACAGTCACGCATGCCGTCCAAAATCTAATGTTTTTCTTTCTACTAACATTGAAGGGCGCCAAAGCAGCATATCTCCGGCTCAACAACAGTTTACAACACGAATAACAAAGCCTGGCAAATGAAATGAGGTAGCGACTGAACTACTCGGCAACATCCATTCGAGTGTGCTGAGTTCACACAATTGAGAATGGGTTCAGCCAAAGATCGGTTCAGAACCTAATATGCACGATTTGTTGGGGTCTCTCGAGATATTGTACACCTGAGGTTGCAGACAAGCAGAGACAAGATGATAACCTACTAAACGCTTCCTAATTTTCCAATTGATCTTGTCTAGAGGGATACATTTTTTTATGTTGTTCTCTTGGCCAAGGTCAAGTTGCTAGTGAGGAATGTAACCTGTTGCAGTTGAAGATGTTGCGGGATTTTTGCCGCGAGTAAGAGACCTAATGCTTCAGCAAGTAGTTGCGAACTTACAGCTAGAGCAGAGGCCTCTACCATAATTTTGTAGTTGTAGTTTTCTTCAAAAAATTGTAGAAACACTCCCATCCTTGTCTCAGTTCCTTCAGCAGAGGCAGGAATTTTTTGGTTCTTCCAGGAGGCATCTGGGAAGCTTTTGGACCTGTAATAAGCAAGTCAGACTTGATGGTGCCCCTGCACAAGATTTGTAGATGGTTGTGTCGCTGGTGCCCTGCAACTTTGTGATGGTCTAGATCTGCATAAGTTGTCAGGTTTTGGCTGGAAGTTATTGCCTTCGTCCCATGGGAAACCTGCATAGGAGCACCCACTTTCCTACCAAAGCGATTATCATTTATAGATTCCCATAAGCACCACATGAAAGAGAAAAAAAAATCTATTGAAGCATGTGGATGGTGCAAATTAAGAAGTGTTTGAATAAGCTCTACCAAGGACCTGTGAGTTCGAGCGAGAATATCTGTTTTAATAAACCAAGGTTCAAAGAACCAGGCTGCCCTAGCAAAGTCACGGAGGAAGAATAGATGTAGATTGTCCTCCTCCAAGTTGCATCAAGAGCATAACTTCTAGATATGAGTTTGTTGGAAATATGCCCTAGAGGCAATAATAAAGTGGTTATTATTATATTTCCTTAATCATGATAAAGGTTTATTATTCATGCTAGGATTGTATTGATTGGAAACTTAAATACATGTGTGAATACATAAGCAAATACCAAGTCCCTAGTATGCCTTTACTAGACTAGCTCGTTGATCATAAGATGATTAAGGTTTCCCGACCATAGACATGAGTTGTCATTTGATAACGGGATCACATCATTAGGAGAATGATGTGATGGACAAGACCCATCCGTTAGCTTAGCATATGATCGTTCAGTTTATTGCTATTGTTTTCTTAATGTCAAATACATATTCCTTCGACCATGAGATCATGCAACTCCCGGATACCGGAGGAATACCTTGTGTGTTATCAAACGTCACAACGTAACTGGGTGATCATAAAGATGCTCTACAGGTATCTCCGAAGGTATCTGTTGAGTTGGCGTGAATTGAGATTGGGATTTGTCACTCCGTATGACGGAGAGGTATCTCTGGGCCCTCTCGGTAATACACATCACAAGAAGCTTGCAAGCAAAGTGACTAAGGAGTTAGTTGCAAGATGATGTATTACGGAACGAGTAAAGAGACTTGCCGGTAACGAGATTGAACTAGGTATGGAGATACTGACGATCGAATCTCGGGCAAGTAACATACCGACAGATAAAGAGAATTGCGTATGTTGTCATAAAGGTTCGACCGATAAAGATCTTCATAGAATATGTAGGAACCAATATGGGCATCCAGTTCCTGCTATTGGTTATTGACCGGAGAAGCGTCTCGGTCATGTCTACATCATTCTCGAACCCGTAGGGTCCGCACGCTTAATGTTCGTTGACGATATAGTACTATATGAGTTATGTGAGTCGGTGACCGAATGTTGTTCGGAGTCCCGGATAAGATCACGGACATGACAAGGAGCTCCGGAATGGTTCGGGGGTAAAGATTGATATATAGGACGAAGCTATTTGGTCACCGAAAAGGTTTCGAAAAGTACCGGGTATTTATCGGAGTGCCGGAAGGGGTTCCGGGAGGCCACCAGTAAGTGGTGGGCCTTATGGGCCAAAGGGGGGAAGCACACCAACCCACAAGGGGGCTGGCGCGTCCCTCCACGCCTGCCCATGTGCCAAGGATGGAGGGAAGGAAGGGGAGGTGCCCTAAGGCAGGCAGCCCCCCTTTCCTTCCCCCCATGTCCATATATGGAAGGGGGGGGGCGGCTAGGCAGGCCCTAGGGCTGGCCGCCGGCCCCTTGGGGGCGCCCTAGGCTGCCTCCTCTTCCCCCCTCCACCTATATATAAGTGAGGAGGGAGAGGGGCAACACACACCGCAATCCCCAAGCCGTGTGCGGCGCCCCGTCTCCCTCTAGTTCTAGTTCCTCCTCCGTCCATGTCCGTTGTGCTTGGCGAAGCCCTGCGGATAGTTTCACCACCTCCGTCACCACGCCGTCATGCCGCTGGAACTCATCTACTACTTCGTCTGACTTGCTAGATCAAGAAGGCGAGGTCGTCATCGAGCTGAACGTGTGCTGAACGCGGAGGTGCCGTACATTCGGTACTTGATCGGGTGGATCGTGAAGGTGTACTACTACATCAACCGCGTTAATAAACACTTCCGCTTAACGATCTACGAGGGTACGTAGACATACTCTCCCCTCTCGTAGCTATGCATCTCCATGGATAGATCTTGCATGTGCGTAGAAATTTTTTTGTTTTCCATTCAACGTTCTCCAACTGTGGCATCATGAGCCAGGTTTATGCGTAGATGATATGCATGAGTAGAAAACAAAGGAGTTGTGGGCGGTGATGTTCATACTGCTTACCACCAACGTCTTATTTTGATTCGGCGGTATTGTGGGATGAAGCGGCCCGGACCAACCTTACATGTCCACATACATAAGACCGGTTCCACCGACTGACATGCAACTTGTTTTGCATAAAGGTGGCTGGCAGGTGTCTGTTTCTCCTACTTTAGTTGAATCGATTTTGACTACGGCCGGTCCTTGCAGAAGGTTAAAACAGCAAACTTGATAATCACTGTTGTGGTTTTGCATAGGTAAGAACGGTTCTTACTAGTTGCCCGTAGCAGCCACGTAAAACTTGCAACAACAAAGTAGAGGAGATCTAACTTGTTTTTGCAGGGCGTGTTGTGATGTGATATGGCCAAGATATGATGTGATATATGTTGATGTATGAGATGATCATGTTTTGTAATAAGTTCACGACTTGCATGTCGATGAGTACGACAACCGGCAGGAGCCTTAGGGTTGTCTTTAATTATTGTATGACCTGCGTGTCAATCACTAAGCGCCATGTAATTGCTTTACTTTATCGCTATGCGTTAGCAATAGTTGTAGAAGCAATAGTTGGCGAGACAACCCCGACGCTACGATGGAGATCAAGGTGTCGTGCCGGTGATGATGGAGATCATGCTGATGCTTTGGAGATGGAGATCAAAAGCACAAGATAATAATGGCCATATCATGTCACATATTTTTGATTGCATGTGATGTTTATCCTTTATGCATCTTATTTTTCTTAGAACGACGGTAGCATTATAAGATGATCCCTTCACTTAATTTCAAGATAAAAGTGTTCTCCCCGAGTATGCACCGTTGCTAAAGTTCGTCGTTTCAAAGCACCACGTGATGACCGGATGTGATAGACTCTACGTTCACATACAACAGGTGTAAGCCAGTTTTGCACATGCAGAATACTTGGGTTAACCTTGACGAGCCTAGCATGTACAGACATGGTCTCGGAACACTGGAGACCGAAAGGTCGAACATGAGTCATATAGTAGATATGATCAACATAGAGATGTTCACCATTGAAGACTACCCCATCTCACGTGATGATCGGACATGGGTTAGTTGATTTGGATCATGTATCACTTAGACAACTTGAGGGATGTTGATTTAAGTGGGATTTCATTAGTAATTTGATTATTTGAACTAAAATTTATCATGAACTTAGTCTTAATAGTTTTTGCATATCTATGTTGTAGATCAATGGCCCGTGCTACCGTTCCCTTGAATTTTAATGCGTTCCTAGAGAAAGCTAAGTTGAAATATGATGGTAGCAACTACACGGACTGGGTCCGTAACTTGAGGATTATCCTCATTGCTGCACAGAAGAATTATGTCATTAATGCACCGCTAGGTAACCAACCCATTCCCGCCAATCTAAACGTTGTGAACGCCTGGCAAACGCGGACTGATGACTACTCGATAGTTCAGTGTGCCATGCTTTACGGATTAGAACCGGGACTTCAAAGATGTTTTGAACGCCACGGAGCATATGAGATGTTCCAAGAGCTGAAGTTGATATTTCAAGCTAATATCTGGGTTGAGAGATATGAAATCTCCAACAAGTTCTATAGCTACAAGATGGAGGAGAATAGTTCTGTCAGTGAACACATACTCAAAATGTCTCGGTATCATAACCACTTGACTCAGCTAGGAATTGATCTTTCAGTTGAGAGTGTTATTGACAGAGTTCTTCAGTCACTGCCACCAAGCTATAAAGGCTTCGTGATGAACTATAAAATGCAAGGGATGACGAAAACGATTCCTGAGCTCTTCGCGATGCTGAAATCGGCGGAGGTAGAAATCAAGAAGGAGCATCAAGTGTTGATGGTTAACAAGACCACTAGTTTCAAGAAAAAAGGCAAGGGAAAGAAAAGGAACTTCAAGAAGAATGGCAAGCAAGTTGCCGCTCCCGTGAAGAAGCCCAAAGCTGGACACAAGCTTGAAACTGAGTGCTTCTACTGCAAGGGAAATGGTCACTGGAAGCGGAATTGCCCCAAATACTCAGCGGATAAGAAGGATGGCAAAGTGAACAAAGGTATATTTGATATACATGTTATTGATGTGTTCCTTACCAATGCTCGTAGTAGCGCCTGGGTATTTGATACTGGTTCGGTTGCTCATATTTGTAACTCGAAACAGGAGCTACGGAATAAACGAAGATTGACTAAGGATGAGGTGACAATGCGCGTCAGGAATGGTTCCAAGGTCGATGTGATCACCGTCGGCACGCTACCTTTACATCTACCTTCGGGATTAGTTTTAGACCTCAATAATTGTTATTTGGTGCCAGCGTTGAGCATGAACATTATATCTGGATCTTGTTTATTGCGAGACGGTTATTCATTTAAATCAGAGAATAATGGTTGTTGTATTTATATGAGTAATATCTTTTATGGTCATGCACCTTTGATGAATGGTCTATTCTTGTTGAATCTCGATCGTAGTGATACACATATTCATAATATTGATGCCAAAAGATGCAAAGTTGATAATGATAGTGCAACATACTTGTGGCACTGCCGTTTAAGTCATATTGGTGTAAAGCGCATGAAGAAACTCCATACGGATGGACTTTTGGAATCACTTGATTATGAATCATTTGATACTTGCGAACCATACCTCATGGGTAAGATGACCAAAACTCCGTTCTCCGGAACAATGGAGCAAGCTAATGACTTATTGGAAATAATACATACCGATGTATGCGGTCCGATGAGTGTTGAGGCACGCAGCGGGTATCGTTATTTTCTAACCTTCACAGATGTTTTGAGTAGGTATGGGTATATCTACTTGATGAAACACAAGTCTGAAACATTTGAAAGGTTCAAAGAATTTCAGAATGAAGTGGAGAATTATCATAACAAGAAAATAAAGTTTCTACGATCTGATCGCGGAGGCGAATATTTGAGTTACTAGTTTGGCCTTCATTTAAAACAATGTGGAATTATTTCACAACTCACGCCACCTGGAACACTTACAGCGTAATGGTGTGTCCGAACATCGTAACCGTACTTTATTAGATATGGTGCGTTCTATGATGTCTCTTACCAGTTTGCCTTTATCATTTTGGGGTTATGCATTAGAGACAGCCGCATTCACGTTAAATAGGGCACCGTCTAAATCCGTTGAGATAACACCGTATGAACTATGGTTTGGCAAGAAACCTAAGCTGTCGTTTCTTAAAGTTTCGGGATGCGACGCTTATGTCAAAAGGCTTTAGCCTGATAAGCTCGAACCCAAATCGGAGAAGTGTGTCTTCATAGGATACCCTAAAGAAACTATTGGGTGCACCTTCTACCACAGATCCGAAGGCAAGATCTTTGTTGCTAAGAATGTGTCATTTCTAGGGAAGGAGTTTCTTTCGAAAGAAGTGAGTGGGAGGAAAGTAGAACTTGATGAGGTAATTGTACCTTCTCTCGAATAGGAATGTGGCACATCAGAGAAAACTGTTCCCATGATGCCTACACCAACTAGAGAGGAAGCTAATGATGATGATCATGAAACTTCGGATCAAGTTACTACTGAACTTCGTAGGTTGACCAGAACACATTCCACACCAGAGTGGTACGGTAATCCTGTCCTGGAAGTCATGTTTTTAGACAACAGCGAATGTACGAACTATGAAGAAGCTATGATGAGTCTAGATTCTGACAAATGGCTTGAGGCCATGAAATTTGAGATAGGATCCATGTATCAGAACAAAGTGTGGACTTTGGTGGACTTGCCCGATGATCGGCAGGCCATTGAAAATAAATGGATCTTCAAGAGGAAGACGGACACTGATGGTAATATCACTGTCTATAAAGCTTGACTTGTCGCGAAAGGTTTTCAACAAGTTCAAGGGGTTGACTACGATGAGACTTTCTCACCTGTAGCAATGCTTAAGTTTTTCCGAATCATGTAAGCAATTACCGCATTTTATGATTATGAAATCTGTCAAGTGGACATCAAAACTGCATTCCTTAAACGGGTTTCTTAAAGAAGAGTTGTATATGATGCAACCAGAAGGTTTTGTCGATCCTAAAGGTGCTAACAAAGTGTGCAAGCTCCAGTGATCCATCTATGGACTGGTGCAAGCATCTCGGAGTTGAAATATACGCTTTGATGAGGTGATCAAAGCATATGGTTTTATACAGACTTACGGTGAAGCCTGTATTTACCAGAAAGTGAGTGGGAGCTTTGTAGCATTTCTGATATTATATGTGGATGACATATTGTTGATTGGAAATGATATAGAATTTCTGGATAGCATAAAAGGATACTTGAATAAGAATTTTTCAATGAAAGACCTCGGTGAAGCTGCTTATATATTGGGCATCAAGATCTATAGGGATAGATCGAGATGCTTAAGAGGACTTTCACAAAGCACATACCTTGGCAAAGTTTTGAAGAAGTTCAAAATGGACCAGTCAAAGAAAGGGTTCTTGCCTGTGTTGCAAGGTGTGAAGTTGAGTAATACTCAAAGCCTGACCACGGCAGAAGATAGAGAGAGAATGAAAGTCATTCCCTATGCCTCAGCCATAGGTTCTATAAAGTATGCCATGTTGTGTACCAGACCTGTTGTGTGCCTTGCCATGAGTTTGGCAAGGGGGTATAATAGTGATCCAGGAGTGGATCACAGGACAGCGGTCAAAATTATCCTTAGGTACCTAAAGAGGACTAAGTAAATGTTTCTCGGTTATGGAGGTGATAAAGAGTTCGTCGTAAAGGGTTACGTCGATGCAAGCTTTGACACCGATCCGGATGACTCTGAGTCTCAATCTGAATATGTATTGAACGTGGGAGCAATTAGCTAGAGTAGCAACATGCAGAGCATTGTAGACATATAAATTTTCAAAATACATACGGATCTGAATGTGGCAGACCCGTTGACTAAACTTCTCTCACAAGCAAAACATGATCACACCTTAGAACTCATTGGGTGTTAATCACATGGCGATGTGAACTAGACTATTGACTCTAGTGCAAGTGGGAGACTGTTGGAAATATGCCCTAGAGGCAATAATAAAGTGGTTATTATTATATTTCCTTAATCATGATAAAGGTTTATTATTCATGCTAGAATTGTATTGATTGGAAACTTAAATACATGTGTGAATACATAAGCAAATACCAAGTCCCTAGTATGCCTCTACTAGACTAGCTCGTTGATCAAAAGATGGTTAAGGTTTCCTGACCATAGACATGAGTTGTCATTTGATAACGGGATCACATCATTAGGAGAATGATGTGATGGACAAGACCCATCCGTTAGCTTAGCATATGATCGTTCAGCTTATTGCTACTGCTTTCTTAATGTCAAATACATATTCCTTCGACCATGAGATCATGCAACTCTCGGATAACGGAGGAATACCTTGTGTGCTATCAAACATCACAACGTAACTGGGTGATCATAAAGATGCTCTACAGGTATCCCCGAAGGTGTCTGTTGAGTTGGCGTGAATCGAGATTGGGATTTGTCACTCCGTATGACGGAGAGGTATCTCTGGGCCCTCTCGGTAATACACGTCACAAGAAGCTTGCAAGCAAAGTGAATAAGGAGTTAGTTGCAAGATGATGTATTACAGAACGAGTAAAGAAACTTGCCGGTAACGAGATTGAACTAGGTATGGAGATACCGACGATCGAATCTCGGGCAAGTAACATACCGACAAACAAAGGGAATTACGTATGTTGTCATAAAGGTTCGACCGATAAAGATCTTCGTAGAATATGTAGGAACCAATATGGGCATCCAGGTCCCGCTATTGGTTATTGACCGGAGAAGCGTCTCGGTCATGTCTACATCATTCTCGAACCCGTAGGGTCCGCACGCTTAACGTTCGTTGACGATATAGTACTATATGAGTTATGTGAGTTGGTGACCGAATGTTGTTCGGAGTCCCGTATGAGATCACGGACATGACGATGAGGTTCGGAATGGTCCGGAGGTAAAGATTGATATATAGGACGATGCTATTTGGTCACCGGAAAGGTTTCGGAAAGTACCGGGTATTTATCGGAGTGCCGGAAGGGGTTCCGGGAGGCCACCGGTAAGTGGTGGGCCTTATGGGCCAAAGGGGGGAAGCACACTAGCCCACAAGGGGGTTGGCACGCACCTCCACCCCTGCCCATGCGCCAAGGAGGGAGGAAAGGAAGGGGGAGGCGCCATAAGGCAGCCAGCCCCTTTTCCTTCCCCCCATGTCCATATATGGAAGGGGGGGCACGGCTAGGCAGGCCCTAGGGCTGGCCGCCGGCCCCTTGGGGGCGCCCTAGGCTGCCTCCTTTCCCCCCTCCACCTATATATATGTGAGGAGGGAGAGGGGCAACACACACCACGATCCCCAAGCCGTGTGCGGTGCCCCATCTCCCTCTAGTTCTAGTTCCTCCTCCGTCCATGTCCGTTGTGCTTGGCGAAGCCCTGCGGATAGTTTCACCACCTCCGTCACCACGCCGTCGTGCTGCCGGAACTCATCTACTACTTCGCGTGACTTGCTGGATCAAGAAGGCGAGGACGTCATCGAGCTGAACATGTGCTAAACGCGGAGGTGCCGTACGTTCGGTACTTGATTGGGCGGATCGTGAAGGTGTACTACTACATCAACCGCATTGATAAATGCTTTTGCTTAACGGTCTACAAGGGTATGTAGACATACTCTCCCCTCTCGTTGCTATGCATCTCCATGGATAGATCTTGCATGTGCATAGAATTTTTTTTGTTTTCCATGCAACGTTCTCCTACAGAGTTGTAGACCTGCCAGCTCTTTTGCCTGTAGGAATAGCCCTCCTTAGGATTCTCCAAGCAAAAGCTTGAACCCTAGGAACCATTTGTTTGTTCTTCCAAAACTGTTGAAGAATAAGTTTAACCTGAGGGTTCACCAGCCTGGGCCTAGTCCTACCTTATTCTTGCATCCCTTGGAGGCATAGTTTGTAAGTTGGCTTAGAGTTACATTTACCTGTAGGAGTAAGATCCCAGCAAAGGATGTCTTTGTCATTACTCTGGATGATGGGAGTGCTTTTAATGCTGTTAGTTGCAGGTTGCTAAAAAAGAGAATCATTGAGCTCGTTATTCCAGCTTTTCTGATTTGGGATCCAAAGAGCTTTGACGAGTGCAAGGTACCTGTATTGGTTGTGCTGGATAATTAGGTGATCACGGATTGAGTGCCAAATGGGACACTGGGTTGTGCTCCAAATGGATATGTTTCCTTGGGTGATTTGATACAAAGCATGACTTTGGAGCATAGGTCTGACTTTCATAATTGAGGCCCAAAAGGTAGATTTGGGAAGAGAGGGCCTGGCTTTCCAGAAGGAGGTGTCATGAAAATATTTAGATTTGAGAACTTGGTGAAGATGATCGTCGGGATTTTCAACAATCCTCCAAGCTGCATGAAGAATTAAGCCTTGATTCAATGACTGAAGATTCTTAACCCCCAATCCTCCTCCCCTTTTAGGAGAGCAAATGTCCTTCCAAGCTCTGAGACAGAGAGATTTGGTAGTAGGCTCCTCTCTAATGCATGCCCACCAAAAGTTCCTGGTGATGGCTGTGAGTTTTGCAATGAGTTTCTTAGGGAAAATAATGTTGGACTTGTAGTAGGCCAGAATAGAAGAAAAATAAAATTGATAAGAGTAAACCTTGCTGTATGAGAAAGCTTGTTAGCCTTATAACCACTTAATTTGGCTATGAATTTGTCAAGATCTATCTTTGGCGGGGGGGGGGGGATTAAAGGATGCCCCAAATGAACCGAGTGGATATCAATGTTAGGGACAGGAAAATTCTCTTGATGGCTTCACTGTTGGCAAGTTGAACATCGTTGCTAAAGATGATGGTAGATTTATACCAATTAGGTGTTTGACCTGAAGCAATGTAGAAGTTGTGGAATATCTCTCTCGTTCTGGTGGCTTCAAGGATAGAAGCATGGCCACAAAGGAGCAAGTCATCAGCAGAGTGAATGAGGGGGCAGTCTGAACCTAAAGTGATGCCGACTAATTGGTGGCTTGTCATGGCCTGCTGAAGCGAAGTAGAAATATCATTGATGGCTAGAACAAAGAGATAAAGGCACAGAGGACAACCCTGATTTATCCCTCTCATCTTGTGGAACCTTGCATAAGGTTGGTCATTAATAATAATCGATAAAAAAAGTGAGGACATGCACGCATGTATAAGATTAATGAAGCGAGCATGCAAGCCTTTGCGAACTAGAGCATTGAAAATGATGTTCCATTCGATGCGATCAAAAGCCTTGTCAAGATCTATCTTAACCATTTAGGCTTCATTTTTTTTCAAGAGCTTAAACAAAAAGCATGAGTAATTTCTTGAGCAATTATTATATTGTTGCTAATCTTTCTACCTTCTATAAAAGCTTGTTGGGGAGGGTGAATGTAATTGGAAGGTGAGCCTTAAGACTGTTAGCCAAAGTTATTGCTATGATTTTGTAAACAACATTGCATAGGCTTGTAGGCCTATAGTCCATAGGAACAATGGAAACAAGCTTTCTGGGAATTAATGAAATGTGAGTGTCATTGATATGCGATGGAAGGATAACTGTTGTATAAAAATCTTTGACTAGATTTGTGACATCATCCCCTATCCAATTCCAGGTGGCAATGTATAGAATTCGACATTGAACCCATCTGGCCCTAGGGATGCCCTTTTTCTTGTCCTGTAATGGTTGCCAAATCTCTTGTTTATCTGGAATGGTGTAAGTGTAATCATTATCCTATTGGAGGAGCCAAGTTACAATGAAAGGCCTGCCATTGTTAGTGTTTGGAGAAGATAAAATGTGCCAAAAGAAGTTAACAGTTTGAGAAATTTTATCCGGATTGAACTCGGCGATACCATTTTCATCTTCAAGGAGAAAGTAGTGTTTCTACCCCCATCCTTATCCTAGTGTTTTAGCTCTTTGGCTATAATTTTTTGTTAATTTGATCACATTTTCTTCATAGTCAGCAATAAGAGAGGCTTCAAGTTTGTGGTCTTGTACCTAGGGTCTTGCGTGTGTACCTGTCGAATCTTTTCTTCTATAGTGTTTCATTCCAACTGCAAAGGCTTCTTTTTTATGCACCACCTTTTCAAAGCTCTTGCAAGATGATTAGTTCTGGCACAAAAAAGCTTGTACGTTGAGTTCTTCCAAATAGATTTAGCATGGGAGTGAAAGTATGATTCCATAAGCCACCAATTTTTGAATTTAAAAGTTTGCTCGGCAATTCTATATTTCCCATCGAACGAAATTAAGATAGGTGCATGATCACTAAGAGTGATGGGCAAATTGAAAACATTGGTATTAGGGACACTACAAAATCTACTCTATTCTGAGACAAAACCCCCGGTGATGAAGAACAAACCGTTACCTAATATCATTTTCTGTGACAGTCACCGTCACACACAAATTCCCTCCCTGGGACGGCGTGCTACTTGTGAGATGCGTTGGGATTTCCTCGAAGAGGAGAGGATGATGCAATACGTTAGAGATAAGTATTTTCCTCAGTTATGAAACCAAGGTTATCAATCTAGCAGGAGAACCAAGCAACACTATGTAAACAGCACATGCACACAAACAACAAATACTTGCAACCCAACGCGTAGAGGGGTTGTCAATCCCTCAACTGTTATGAGCAAGATTAAATTGTATAGTTTTTGATAGATATATCAGACAAAAATACAAAATAAAATAAATTAAATAAACTTGTAGCAAGGTATTTTTAGTTTTAATATATGATAAAAGATAGACCCGGGGGCTATAGTTTTCACTAGAGGCTTCTCTCAAGAAAATACATACGATGGGTAAACAAATTACTGTTGGGCAATTTATAGAAAAGCAAATAATTATGACGATATCCAAGGCAATGATCACACATAGGCATCACGTTCGAGACAAGTAGACCAAAACGATTCTGCATCTACTACTATTACTCCACACATCGACCGCTATCCAGCATGCATCTAGTGTATAAAGTTCATGGAAAAACGGAGTAACACCGTAAGCAAGATGACGTGATGTAGACAAGATAAACTCACATATGAATAAACCCCATCTTTTTACCATTAATAGCAATGATACATACATGTCATTTCCCTTTCTGTCATTGGGATTGAGCACCGCAAGATCGAACGCATTACAAACCATCTCTTCCCATATCAAGATAAATCAATCTAGTTGGCCAAACCAAACCAATAAGTCGGAGAAGAAATACGAACCTATATTAATCATGCATAAAAGAGTTCAGAGAAAACTCAAATAATATTCATGGATAGATTTGATCATAAACTCACAATTCATCGGATCCCAACAAACACACCACAAAAAGTCATTACATCAAATAGATCTCCAAGAACACCGAGGAGAACATTGCATTGAAGATCAAAAAGAGAGAAGAAGCCATTATGGACCCATAGGTCCATGGTAAACTACTCACGCATCATCAGAGGGGCAGCAATGATAATGAAGAACCCCTCCATGATCGATTCCCCCTCCGACAGAGTGCCATAAAAGGCCTCCAGATGGGATCTCGTGGTTCTGGAATTTGTGGCGGCGGAAAAAGTATTTCGTGGACTCCTCTGTTGGTTTCATGATTTTAGAGAATTTATAGAGGTGGATGATGACCCAAAAGTATAGGGATCAATCTTAGTCCTTTCGATAAGAGTGTTGAACCTAGCGAGGAGCAGAAGGAAATGACAAGTGGTTTTCAGCAAGGTAATTTCTGCAAGCACTGAAATTGTCGGTAAAAGGTAGTTTGATAGCAAGATAATTTGTAACAAGCAAGTAACGGTAACGGTAAATAAAGTGCAACAAGGTATCCCAATCCTTTTGTGGCAAAGGACAGGCCAAAATGGTCTCTTATAATAAGCAAAGCGTTCTTGAGGGTACACGGGAATTTCATCTAGTCACTTCAATCATGTTGGTTTGATTTGCGTTCGCTACTTTGATAATTTGATATGTGGGTGGATCGATGCTTGGGTGTTGTTCTTACTTGAACAAACCTCCCACTTATGATTAACCCCCTCACAAGAATCCGCAACTACGAGAAAAGTATTAAGATAAAATCTAACCATAGCATTAAACATATGGATTCAAATCGGTCCCTTACGAAGTAGCGCATAAACTAGGGTTTAAGCTTGTGTCATTGAATAACTACTCCACTATGCATTCCCTTAGGCCCAAAGATGGTGAAGTGCCATGTAGTCGACGTTCACATGACACCACTAAGGGAATCTCAACATACATATCATCAAAATATCGAACACATATCAAATTCACATGATTACTTGCAACATGCACTGGTGCAGAGACGTGCTACACAAACGATTTTTACCCCCTTTCTGCGACGGAGTTTTAAACCGTCACCTAGTGAGTGTGTGTGATAGGGGGGTCCTTCCCACACGACCCAGAAACCGTCGGGGATAGGCCCTCCGGCCACACAGGCGGGGGCAAAATGAGCTCGTGTGCGATCAGGCGAGGCATCGAAGCCCAATCGTTTCTGTTTGTATGTACATCCCACACAGTGAATCCCAGAAAAACATTTCCGTTCATATGTATATCACACATAGTTTTTTGTGTGGAAACGTTTGTGCAATGTGGCCTAACGCAAACAGTTCTCTGCGGGAAGCCGTGTGTGATTGTTAGTTGATCCAACACGCCTACTTTCTAGAAACCATGTGGGTTCTTTGAGTTCATCGCCCATGGTGTTGTCTGAGTAACCGTCTGCAATAGAAAACCCCAATAAGCAGGGTAATTAGCCTATTATTTGATAATCCATCTAGTAATCAAATTGACATTTCTTATAAAACACACCATATATTTCATTGTGCAAACCGATGTATGATGGTTGACTGATGTCTTCTTCATTGTGCAAACAAAGATCTTGCTGCTATTCGTCGCAAGTTTCTTTATCCTAACAATCTTTCTGAGTTTCTTGACTTGACTGATATTCATGGACATCTCATTCCCCATATGCAAAATGGGTCAAACAGTGGGTCTAAGCCTCTGACAGCAGGACCTACATGTGCAAGACCAAATTGTAAGAAACCTAAATATTAGAATGATTCCTGCAACTGCACAATAATGTGCTATTAGCGAAAGGACCATGCATGAGCAAACCTCGATGGTAAACCGTAGTGTCTCCCATTGTTTCCCTGCAACACATATAAGGAAGATCTTGATCAGGTTAACTGAGAGTTGCCATACTATCAGTAGAATATGTATTGAGTACAGCCAAATTCGATTTATTTCTCACATGCATAACAATACAAAATTGTACCCACAACAAATGAAAATCAAATTACATAATTGAACCAAACAGTTAACTGGACAGCAGACCAAATGAACCAAAACAGTTAATTGAGCATGACATTGCAGAATAGAACATATACTAGAAGGTAAGACAGTTAACGAAACCAAGAATGCTTGAGAACAGTACTACAAAATGTAGCAATTGTTGGACCAAACTATTAACTGAACATTACATTTCAGAATACCAGATTGCATATTAACATTACAGAGGACAAATCACTAGAAGGCACTGGCAGTGGCCTCCAGAAAACAGCACGAATTGTATTTTAAAGTAGACAACCGCGTGGCGGTGTCGACGGTGGCCTCGAAGACAAGGTGCTCCTCCAAGATCTAGCGGTCGGCACGGATGGAAGCCATAGCAACCTCGTCCGCGCGTGCGGCCACGATTTGCTTCTTCGCTGCCAGATGCTACTGAGCTCCACGTTATACTGCATGCAAAATGGCTGTGGGCGGCGCTTAATTGGAGGACGGGGCTAGTGATTTTGGTGGAAGGTATCGCGCCGTCGGTCGGGGCATGTGGGACGAGGAAGGAGGAGAATGGTGTGGGTGGGGTGTGGATTACCTGACCATATCGACAAGGCCGCGCAGCAAGAAGAAGGGTCACCGACGAGGAGGCGGCGCTGCAAGAAGAAGGGTCGCCGGTGAGGCGGCGGCGCTGCAAGACGAAGGGTCACCGGCGAGGAGGCGGCGCTGCCAGTAAGCAGCAGTGAAGGTCTGAACTTGGAAAGCAAGGAGGAACAGTGGAAATGTGGCTTTTGGTGGGGTGGGGGCGGGGAGATAGATATTTCTGCGGTGGTAGAAAAATTTCGCTCGGTGCCGTGAGAAACAGGCGCGCAAGTGTGGTTCAAGCGTGGGTGGTGGACTATAGACGATGAAGCTTCCTGCGTAAGCCAGACAAGACGGTGCGCCAAGATATTTTATATCGCATCCCACACGATTCTTGCTAGTAAACTGTTTGTGGTATACCTGATTTTTTCATTCTGTTTTGAAAGATAAAATGATGTTACGGAGGGAAAGGATGGTGTTTGAATTGCTAGAACATTTATCTGCAGTGAACATGCAACTATATGAGTGTCGTGTTAAAATTTGGAATTATTCCAGGTTCGTTTGGCATTTTTATGCATTAATTGAGTTTCTAGGCATTTAATGTGCATAATTCAAATTTGAACTACAAGCACATGCTCCATTGCACCAAAGTTTGTTGAAAAATCACATGTGTGTCTTTGGGTGAATTTATAGGTCCCATGCAAGAATGGGAATGAAATTCAAACATCTGGGTGTCGTGGCTCGGCCGAAAACATTGAGAAACTTTGTTTTTAAATTCCTGTAAATCCCAAACTCGCCTGAAAATCATGAAACTTGGCATGGTGTCATTTCATGGCACCAACATGTTGTGGTAAAAAAATTGGCCGAATTGGGACAAGTTTAGGTATAAGCTTCCTGCAAATTGGAGCTTCTCTCAAGAAGGCGTGTGGTTTCGAGAGGGAACGTGTCACCTTTGTGTGCGAAATGACATACGCTGCCCCCCTCTTGATTTTTTTTACAGAGCAAACATAGAACTATATGAGTGTCGTGTTAAAATTTGGAATTATTCTGGGTTCGTTTGGCCCTTTTTATGCATTAATTGAGTTTCTGGGCATTTAATGTGAATAATTCAAATTTGAACTACAAGCACATGCTCCAGTGCACCAAGGTTGGTTGAAAAATCACATGTGTGTCCTTGGGTGAATTTCTAGGTCCCATGCAAGAAATGGGAATGAAATTCAAACATCTGGGCGTCGTGGCTCGGCCGGTAACATTGAGAAACTTTGTTTTTAAAATTCCTGTAAATTCTAAACTCGCCTGAAAATCATGAAACCTGGCATTGTGTCATTTCATGGCACCAACATGCCGTGGTAAAAAAATTGGCCGAATTGGGAAAAGTTTTGGTATAAGCTTCTTGCAAACCGGAGCTTCTCTCAAGAAGACTCGTGGTTCCGAGAGGGAACGTGTCACCTTTGTGTGCGAAACGATATACGTTGCCTCCCCCCCTTGATTTTTTTACAGCGGTAACATAGAACTATATGAGTGCCGTGTTAAAATTTGGAATTATTCCGGGTTCGTTTGGCCTTTTTTATACATTAATTGAGTTTCTGGGCATTTAATGTGCATAATTCAAATTTGAACTACAAGCACATGCTCCAGTGCACCAAAGTTGGTTGAAAAATCACATCTGTGTCCTCGGGTGAATTTCTAGGTCCCATGCAAGAAATGGGAATGAAATTCAAACATCTGGGCGTTGTGGCTCGGCCGGAAATATTGAGAAACTTGGTTTTTTAATTCCTGTAAATCCAAAACACACCTGAAAATCATGAAACTTGGCATGGTGCCATGACATGGCACCAACATGCTGTGGTAAAAAAATTTGGCCAAATTGGGACAAGTTTTGGTATAAGCTTCTTGCAAACCAGAGCTTCTCTTAAGAAGACTCGTGGTTCCGAGAGGGAACGTGTCACCTTTGTGTGCGAAACGATATACGTTGCCTCCCCCCTTGATTTTTTACAGAGGCAACATAGAACTATATGAGTGCCATGTTAAAATTTGGAATTATTCCGGGTTCATTTGGCCTTTTTTATACATTAATTGAGTTTCTGGGCATTTAATGTGCATAATTCAAATTTGAACTACAAGCACATGCTCCAGTGCACCAAAGTTGGTTGAAAAGTCACATGTGTGTCCTCGGGTGAATTTCTAGGTCCCATGCAAGAAATGGGAATGAAATTCAAACATCTCGGCATCGTGGCTTGGCCGGAAATATTGAGAAACTTGGTTTTTAATTCTTGCAAATCCAAAACAAGCATGAAAATCATGAAACTTGGCATGGTGTCATGACATGGCACCAACATGTTGTGGTAACTTTTTTGGCCGAATTGGGACAAGCTTTGGTATAAGCTTCTTGCAAACCGGAGCTTCTCTCAAGAAGGCTCGTGGTTCCAAGAGGGAACGTGTCACCTTCGTGTGAGAAATGACATGCACTGTCTTCTCCCGCCTTGATTTTTTTACACAGGCAGCTTAGACCAATAGGAGTTTCGTGCTAAATTTTGGAATTATTCCGGGTTCGTTTGGCCTTTTTTATACATTAATTGAATTTCCAGGCATTTAATGCACATAATTCAAATTTGAACTGCAAGCACATGCTCCAGTGCGCCAAAGTTAGTTGAAAAATCATTTATGTGTACTTGGGCGAATTTCTAGGTCCCATACAAGAAATGGGAATGGAATTCAAACATCTGGGCGTCTTGGCTCGGCCGGAAACATCGAGAAACTTGGTTTTAAAATTCCCGTAAATCCAAAACTCGCGTGAAAATCATGAAACTTGGCATGGTGTCATGACATGGCACCAACATGCTGTGGTAAATTTTTTGTCCGATTTGCGAAGGCGCACACATTAACAATCAACAGTCATTTTGGAACAAGTGATGTCACGTTACAATCGGAAACACAAGTATTATTGAAACCGTGGGCGTTCTACTTACCATTTACGTGCCGCCACGCGTCCCCTTTTTTTATCGGCTATGAGGTGCCGTGCGGGGTAGCTATTTGAGTACGGGAGGCGTGCGATCAGACCCCTGCGCATGCTCATCGGGAGGAGAGCCCTTTGACCTCTATCCGCCGCCCACCTCTCTCCCAACGTCTCCATTAATGGCGCCCGAGCCCCTATTTAATGGCGTGACTATGTCTGACTCGACTGAGATTTAAGAGAAAAAAAGAAAATCTGAAAAGAAAGTTTTGCACATATCTTGATGTAAGATCCGACGGACCTATATAGCATCGACTGCGACTTATAGCAAGACTGATGAATATAAGGATGATGACAGTGGATAATAACTGTCTTACATATTTAGGAAGATAATTAAAAAAGCCACATGCGGCAACGCCTGAAATACACAAGGGCAAAAGAAGAAGGAAGACGCAGACAACGATCTGGCTCGCTGATCTCTACTTTCTTGATGCGTTGCTGCAGGCCGCGGAGACTAGTTCTCGCGGCGAGCGGCGATGAGCTCTTTCACGTCCTCAAGACGCTGCTTGAGAGCATCCACGGATTCCTCCACCAGCCTTTGGCGCTCGATGCGGAGCATGGCATTCACGTCCATAAGTTTCTTGATGATGACGCCGATCCTCTTCAACAAGGCAGTGGTCTCCTCGTGTTGCTTCGTCGTTCCGGCGATGTTTGCCCTCAGCAGGTCGCGCTCGGTGTGGAGCTTAACCTTGTCCTACCCTAGTCCCCGGATGACGCTGGTAGCATTTTCAAATGAGACATTCATCTCATTCTGCAGCTTCATCCAGTCGGAGATCCGACCCATCAGGTCATCAAGCATAGCATGCATGCGCCTGTTGTTGGGAAATGTTGCATGGAAAACAAAAAAAATTCTACGCACACGCAAGATCTATCAATGAGATGGATAGCAATGAGAGGGGAGAGTGTGTCTACGTACCCTCATAGACCGTAAGCGGAAGCGTTTCACAACGCGGTTGATGTAGTCGAACTTCTTCGCGCTTCAACCGATCAAGTACCGAACGCACGGCACCTCCGCGTTCTGCACACGTTCAGCTCGGTGACGTCCCTCGCCTTCTTGATCCAGCAAGACGTCGAGGTAGTAGATGAGTTCCGTCAGCACGACAGCATGGTGACGGTGATGGTGAAGTGATCTCCGCAGGGCTTAGCCTAAGCACTACAAAAATATGACCGGGGTGTAAACGGTGGAGTGGGGCGCCACACACGGCTAGGCAATTGTCTGGTGTGTGTTAGGCGCCCCCTTCCCACATATATATAGGTGGGAGGGGGAGGGGAGAGGCCAGGAGGCGCCCCAAGTAGGACCGAATCCTACTTGGGATCCTCCCAAGCCGCGCGCCCCCCTGCCATATATGCCGGAGGGGGAAGGAAAGAGGAGGGGGAGAGAAGGAAGGGGGAGGCCGAATCCCCCCTTTCCTTTCCCTTCCCCTCTTTCCTTCTCCTCCTGGTTCGGCCCATATGGGGGGCACACCAGCCCCTTGTGGCTGGTGCGTTTCCCCTCTTGGCCCATAAGGCCCATATCTTTTGCCGGGGGTGCCCGGAACCCCTTTCGGTGACCCGATAAGTACCCGGTACCCCCCAAAACACTTCCGGTGTCTGAATACCATCGTCCTATATATCAATCTTTACCTCTCGACCATTTCGAGAATCCTCGTCATGTCCATGATCTCATCCAGGACTCCAAACAACATTCGGTCACCAAATCACATAACTCATATAATACTATATCGTCATCGAACGTTAAGCGTGCGGACCCTACGGGTTCGAGAACTATGTAGACATGACCGAGACACCTCTCCGGTCAATGACCAATAGCGGAACCTGGATGCCCATATTGGCTCCTACATATTCTATAAAGATCTTTATCGGTCGATTCGTTATGACAACATACGTAATTCCCTTTGTCCATCGGCATGTTAGTTGCCCGAGATTCGATCGTCGGTATCTTCATACCTAGTTCAATCTTGTTACCGGCAAGTCTCTTTACTCATTCCGTAATACATCACCTCGTGACTAACTCCTTAGTCATTTGCTTGCAAGCTTATGATGTGTATTACCGAGAGGGCCCAGAGATACCTCCCCGATACTCGGAGTGACAAATCCTAATCTCGATCTATGCCAACTCAACAAACACCTTTGGAGATACCTGTGGAGCATCTTTATAATCACCCAGTTACGTTGTGACGTTTGATAGCACACAAGGCATTCCTCCGGTATCCGGGAGTTGCATAATCTCATAGTCGAAGGAATATGTATTTGACATGAAGAAAGCAATAGCAATAAAACTGAATGATCATTATGCTAAGCTAATGGATGGGTCTTGTCCATCACATCATTCTCCTAATGATGTGATCCCATTATCAAATGACAACACATGTCCATGGTTAGGAAACCTTAACCATCTTTGATCAACGAGCTAGTCTAGTAGAGGCTCACTAGGGACACGGTGTTTGTTTATGTATTCACACATGTATTTAGGTTTCCGATCAATACAATTCTAGCATGAATAATAAACCTTTATCGTGAATAAGGAAATATAAAATAACAACTTTATTATTGCCTCTAGGGCATATTTCCTTCACCTGTGAGAGTCCTCGCCTGCCCGCGAGACATTTTCCCAGGCCGCCGCGGCGCGGGAGGACATCTCTGCTACATTCGCGGCGCGGCGGGACATCTCTGCTGCTTCTGCGGCACGGCCGGAACAGTCTGCTACATCAACGGCGCGGCGGGACCTCTGTGCTGCTTCGGCGGCGTGGCGGGACCTCTGTGCTGTGACGGCCGCGCAACAGGGCATGTCGGCTGCTTTCGCAGTGAGGCGGGACATCTCTCGTGCTTCCGCTTCCATGCTCTCCTCTTCCTGTTAGTAATCTCTCGACCCAGAACTCATGCGAGCCATGGCAGACGCAAGGGAACGACGAGGAATGACTTGTTTTGTTTTTGTGGATGAGGAGTTAAGGAGGAATGTGTAGTCATCTTGGAGTAGGTAGTATTTATAACCGAGTACTAATACGCTCCTAAGTGGGAAACCGTTTAGGTTTTGATCGGTGTGAACAGGTTTGCAATTAAATATAGCGTGGTAGTAATTTGGAATGTGACGGGACGCAGGCTCAAAATTTATTGACGGTTCTATAATTTCTAAGTGCGACACTATTCCCGGACGGCGTAACGTGGGCACGCGTTCTCGGCCGCGTACATGGCGTTTGTAGGGTGCACCGCAATAGGCGATGTCAACACACGTCTTGTTCCATCAACCGTGCGCGCTCGTTATTACCATCGCGCACGCTTCTTTTAATTAGAATGTGTGCCCGTCTAGCGCACACATGTTGATCTGTCTAACTGTTTCTGTTTGTTGTGGCTAATCGCAAATAGTTCATCCGTGTGAAGTGTATGCCGTCAATCGAAGACACCTTGATCTGGCTGACCATTTCTGTTGTGTTGCCTAATCGCAAACAGTTCATCCGTCTGAAGTGTATGCCCTCAATCGCAGACACCTTGATCTAGCTGTCCGTTTCTGTTGTGTTTCCTAATCACAAACAGTTAATCCGAGTGAACTGTATGCCGTATATCAAACACACCTTCATCTGGCTGCCCGTTTCTGTTCTTCTGCCTCATCGCAAACAGTTCATTGAACTGAACCGTATGCCCCGCATCGCACACGCAACTAAAATCTGAACCGTGTTTGATGTATCCGCCATCGCAAACGTTTTGCATCTTTTTTGATGGGTTTTTTACATCACCGTTTGTGATTAATGCATCGCACACAGTTTCGTCGAAGGGTCTCTGATTGTAGTGTCACGTTAGCAGCATCCTGCAGTAGTGATGACTTCTCCCATGACCTCAAGAACAAAAAATAACTACTCACAAATGATATTCATGCTCAAGATCAGAGGGGTATTAAATAGCATAATGGATCTGAACATATAATCTTCCACCAAATAAACCATATAGTAATCAACTACAACATGTAATCAACACTACTAGTCACCCACATGTACCAATTTGAGGTTTCGGTACAAAGATTGAACACAAGAGATGAACTAGGGTTTGAGGTGAGATGGTGCTATTGTAGATGTTGATGAAGATTGGCCTCCCAAAGATGAGAGGGTTGTTGGTGATGACGGTGGCTTCGATTTCCCCCTCCGAGAGGGAAGTTCCCCCGGCGGAATCGCTCCGCCGGAGGGCAAAAGTTCTCCTGCCCAAGTTCCGCCTCGAGACGGCGGCGCTCCGTCCTGAAAGTTTTCTCCTTATTTTTCTTAGGTTAAAAGACCTTAAGGACCAGAATATGGGCACCGGAGGTGGGCCGGGCTGGCCACAACCCACCAGGGCGTGCCTGGGGGGCCTGGCGCGCCCTGGTGTCTTGTGGTCACCAGGTGGCCCCCCTCCGGTAGTTATTTGCTCCAGTATTTTTTATATATTCCAAAATAATTCTCCATGAAGTTTCAGCTTATTTGGAGATGTGCAGAATAGGTGTCTCTGATGTAGCTCTTTCAGGTCCAGAATTCCAGCTGCCGGTATTCTCCCTCTTTGTGTAAACCTTACATTTTATGAGAGAAAAGGCATTAGAATAGCCCCATAAAGCATTATTATGCATAAAAACAATATAAATAACAGTAAGAAAACATGACGCAAAATGGACGTATTAGTGGATTTAGGTTAAACAAGGCCATGTGGGCCCCAGCACCCACCAGGGCGTGCCCCAGGCCCAGGGTGCGCCCTGGTGCCTTGTGGACCCATGGTGCATCATCTGGTCTTCTCCCGAAACTTCTAGTGTCTCTTTTGTCTAGAAAAAAAATCTCCAAAAAGTTTTGTGGCATTTGTACTTCGTTTGGTACTGATATTCTGCGAAACCAAAAATAAGCAAAAAAAACAGCAACTGGCACTGGGCACTAAGTTAATAGGTTAGTCCCAAAAAATGATATATATAATTGCTTGTAAGTGTATATAAAACATCCAAGATTGATAATATAATAGCATGGAACAATAAAAAAAATTACAGATACGTTGGAGACTGCCACTTGTGAGCTACGTTGGGATTTCCTCGAAGAGGAGAGGATGATGCAGTACAGTAGAGATAAGTATTTCCCTCAGTTCTGAAACCAAGGTTATCAATTCAGTAGGAGAACCAAGCAACACTATGTAAACAACACCTGCACACAAACAACAAATACTTGCAACCCAATGCATAGAGGGATTGTCAATCTCTCAACGGTTACGAGCAAGATTAAATTATACAGGTTTTGATAGATAGATCTGACAAAAATACAAAATAAAATAAATAAAAGAAAATTACAGCAAGGTATTTTTAGTTTTAATATATGATAAAAGATAGACTCGGGGGCCATAGTTTTCATTAGAGGCTTCTCTCGAGAAAATAGCATACAATGGGTAAACAAATTACTGTTAGACAATTGATAGAAACGCAAATAATTATGACGATATCCAAGGCAATGATCATACATAGACATCACGTCTGAGATTAGTAGACCGAAACGATTCTGCATCTACTACTATTACTCCACACATCGACCGCTATCCAGCATGCATCTAGTGTATTAAGTTCATGAAAAAACGAAGTAACGCCTTAAGCAAGATGACATTATGTAGACAAGATAAACTCACGTATGAATAAACCCCGTCTTTTTATCCTTAATAGCAATGATACATACGTGTCATGTCCCTTTCTGTCACTGGGATTGAGCACCGCAAGATCGAACCCATTACAAAGCACCTCTTCCCATGGCAAGATAAATCAATCTAGTTGGCCAAACCAAACCAATAAATCGGAGAAGAAATACGAAGCTATATTAATCATGCATAAAAGAGTTCAGAGGAAACTCAAATAATATTCATGGATAGATCTGATCATAAACTCACAATTCATCAAATCCCAACAAACACACCGCAAAAAAGAATTACATCCGATAGAACTCCAAGAACATCAAGGAGAACATTGTATTGAAGAACATCGAGAGAGAAGAAGTCATCTAGCTACTAACTATGGACCCGTATGTCTGTGGTAAACTACTCACGCATCATCGGAGGGGCAGCAAGGCTGATGAAGAACCCCTCCGTGATCGTTTCCCCCCCCCCCCGGCAGAGTGCCAGAAAGGGTCCCCAGATGGGATCTCTCGAGAACAGAGGCTTGCGTCGGCGAAAAAAGTATTTTGTGGACTCCCTGGTAGGTTTTATGATTTTTGGGAATTTATAGAGGCGGAGTTAAGTCAAACGGAGGCTTGTGGGCCCCACTAGGCCCCTGGCGCGCCCTGGTGCCTAGTGGGACACTCCTTCGTCTTGTCGTTCCTTCCCGAAGCTTCTAGGGTCTCTTATTGCCAGAAAAAAATCTCCAAAAAATTTCGTGGCATTTGGACTTTGTTTGGTATTGATAACTACAAAGTAAAAAACAAGCAAAAAACAGCAACTGACACTGGGTACTAAATTAGTAGGTTAGTCCCAAAAAATGATATAATGTTGCTTGTAAATGTATATAAAACATCCAAGATTGATACTATAATAGCATGGAACAATAAAAAGTTATAGATACGTTGGATACGTATCACGGCGCCCTAAGTGACCTTGGTGTCGTTCTGGGCTAAATTTAGGCGACAAATTCGGCCGTCACTAGGCATGTGCATATTCTACGACGATTTTTAGTGTCACAGAGAATGTTCGACGGGTTAGAAAAAGAAAAAATGGTGCAGTGGGGTTCACAACATAGTACCTGGTTTTTCTACGATGGCAAAATTCTGAACATGTTAGAAGACCATTTTTAGCGGCTATGAGTTGAGATTCTCGTATCGAAATCCATTAGTTTTTTATCCGTACGTGCTCTCATTGTACTAAACGACAAAATGACATATTAATTATGTAATAATGCATGGACTAGAAAATAAGATCACAGAGAACAATATAGCATTAAAAGTTGTAAACTTCACTTAAAAGAGTCTACCCAATAGCAAATGGACTAACAAGTCTAATGTCAGCACTACAGAAGGTCATAATTCCTTAACACTACTTAATAGGTTTGACCAAAGAACATACATATGCATTGTCAACACATGAGTACCAACACCAGCATCTATAATGAATTGCATATCTGGGGGATAATGTGGTAACACAGCAGAAAAATAGAACTACTCCTCATTTGGTTCAGCAGCAATGAAACCGAGGAGGAGGAAATTACTTGCACATGCATGGTGGAACACGAAGATCATCCTGTCTCCAGGATCCATGTTGTACATGTTGACTACTTCCCTTCACCCATTAAGGACTATGCTTCCATCATCTGAGTATGAAGTCGAATCGATATCTACTCTAGGATGGAGAATAGTTGCCAGTTCACCATTTGCACCAATCTCCTTAGGCACAACACGTTGCGGGAGTATCGGGTGAAAGAAAAAAAACAATTTACTTAATTAGCTATAGCATCTGAAGATAATGATAGTACAATTCTAACCATGTGTTTGTTGTCAATGTTGGTATTGTTCAAGGTGTGCAGCAGGGGCACGTAGGAATGTTCTCTTGGTCCGACTTTGTAACGGTCCACGAGCACAAATTTGATCAACAAAACCAATGACAAATCACATCTCGTCCCAGCTTACTCTTCTGTCAGCAATAACCTCCATGTTGTCTAATGTTTTGTTACAATATCTAGATCATAATAAGAGGTCAAATTATTTGTAATCAAGATTAGTAAATATAACCCATATGTAAGGTGATTATTTTAGTAAATTTGTAAATGTTATTACTTAAAAAAACCTGGATTTGAGCCCGAATACTTACATGGATGAGTTATGGGATCATCACTCAAACGCACTGATGACCCACAAGTATAGGGGATCAATCATAGTCCTTTCAATAAGTAAGAGTGTTGAACCCAACGAGGAGCAGAAGGAAATGACAAGTGGTTTTCAACAAGGTATTCTCTGCAAGCACTGAAATTATAAGTAACGAGTAGTTTGATAGCAAGATAATTTGTAACGAGCAAGTAACGGTAATGACAAATAATATGCAGCAAGGTAGCCCAATCCTTTTGAGGCAAAGGACAGGCCAAAACAGTCTATTATAATAAGCAAAGTGTTCTTGAGGGTACACGGGAATTTCATCTAGTCACTTTCGTCATGTTGGTTTGATTCGTGTTCGCTACTTTGATAATTTGATATGTGGGTGGACCGGTGCTTAGGTGTTGTTCTTACTTGAACAAACCTCCTACTTATGATTAATCCCCTCGCAAGCATCCGCAACTACGAGAAAAGTATTAAGATAAAATCTAACCATAGCATTAAACTTTTGGATCCAAATCGGTCCCTTACGAAGTAGCGCATAAACTAGGGTTTAAGCTTCTGTCACTCTAGCAACCCATCATATAATAACTACTCCACAATGCATTCCCTTAGGCTCAAATATGGTGAAGTGTCATGTAGTCGACGTTCACATGACACCACTAAGGGAATCACAACATACATATCATCAAAATATCGAACACATATCAAGTTCACATGATTACTTGCAACAAGATTTCTCCCGTGACCTCAAGAACAAAAGTAACTACTCACAAATGATAATCATGCTCAAGATCAGAGGGGTATTAAATAGCATAATGGATCTGAACATATAATCTTCCACCAAATAAACCATATAGTAATCAACTACAAGATGTAATCAACACTACTAGTCCCCCACAAGCACCAATCTAAGGTTCCGGTACAAATATTGAACACAAGAGATGAACTAGGGTTTGAGAGGAGATGGTGCTGTTGAAGATGTTGATGGAGATTGCCCTCCCCAAGATGGGAGAGTTGTTGGTGATGATGATGACGATGATTTCCCCCTCCGAGAGGGAAGTTCCCCTGGCGGAATCGCTCCGCCGAAGGGCAAAAGTGCTCCTACCCAAGTTCCGCCTCGAGACAGCGGCGCTTCGTCCCGAAAGTCCTCTCCTTATTTTTTTGTAGGTCAAAATGACTTATATACCAGAAGAGGGGCACTGGAGGTGGGCCGAGGAGGCACAACCCACCAGGGCACGCCTGGGCTCCCTGGAGCGCCTAGGTGGGTTCTACCCACCTGGTGGGCCCCCTATGGTAGTTATTTGCTCCAATAATTCCTAAATAATCCATTAAAAATCTCCGTGAAGTTTTAGCTTATTTGGAGTTGTGCAGAATAGGTAGCTCTAACGTGCTTTTTCAGGTCCAGAATTCCAGCTGCCGGTATTCCCCCTCTTTGTGTGAACCTTGCATATTATGATAGAAAAGGCATTAGAATTACTCCCAAAAGCATTATTATGCATAAAAACATTATAAATAGCAGTAGGTAAACTTGATGCAAAATGGATGTATCAACTCCCCCAAGCTTAGACCTCGCTTGTCCTCAAGCGAAAACCGAAATCGAAAAACATGTCCAAACTTAGAGAGAGAGGTGTTAATAAAAAAAATACGGACATAGAAGCATCATGTAAATTATTATAACAACAACAAACTTTATTATAAAACTCTTATCACATAACTTTTATCATAGACTTCTCATGAGCAAGTAGCAATTCATCACAACATCGAAGTATAAAGCATAAACCTTATTGAAAACCAACAAACTATGTTTCCAGTCAACTTTAAAACTACAATTCATCATCTTTTCAGGAAGGGTCACGTATCGGAGCCTTTTGGCAAGTCCACATACTCAACCATCATTTAATCTTCTATGATTGCTAGCACTCACAGCGTACCCATGAACAAAAAGTTTCAACCAGACACATAGAAAGATAGGGGCTTATAGTTTCGCCACCCAACATATTCACCTCAAGGGTGATGTAAACAATAATAACTCATGCCTACTCATATCCAACTGGATATATGTTCCTAGATCTTTCCTCACCACATGATGCTTGCCAAAGGAGAAAAATAAAAGGAAAAGAGAAGAAAACTTTGACTCTTCATAAAAATAAATGCATAAAAGTAAAAGATAGGCCCTTCGCAGAGGGAAGCAGAGGTTGTCATGCGCTTATTTGTTTATATGCCAAATCCCTTAATGCAAAAGAACGTCATGTTATATTGCCCCTTATGATAGCAACCTTTATTATGCAGTCTGTCGCTTTTATTCTTTGCCATCACAAGTTCGTACAACGCTCAATTTTCTCTTACACTAAATGATCCAATACTTTTAGAGGCAATTTTTATTGCCTTGTTGCACCGATGACAACTTACTTGAAGGATCTTACTCAATCCATAGGTAGGTATGGTGGACTCTCGAAATAAGATTTGGGTTAAGGGTTTTGGATGCACAAGTAGTATCTCTACTTAGTGCGGAATTTTTGGCTAGAAAAGATATTGGGCAAGCACCACATGTTAAAGGATCTATGACAATATAACTTCTATGTGAATATGAACAAACATAAATCATTACATTGTCTTCCTTGTCCAACATAAACTATTTTGACACAAAATATTTAATGGGGGCTCACAATCATAAAAGATGTCCATGATAGTGTATTTGCATGTGAATCTTCTCTTCCCTTATTAATTCTTTCATGAGTTGCATCATTGACCAATGCTATGTTTGTCAATCTCCAACAAATTTTACCACTTATACTCTTCCTTATGTGATGTCATTACTTACCATAAGATTAGCATATGATCTTTTTCATTTATTTCCTTTCTTTTTATTGAACATGAAAGTAAAGAAAACAAAACTCAAACTAAACTTTATTATATATCCCGCACATGATTACAAGGATAGATCACTAAGCAAGCACTTGAAAAGAAAGGATCGAACTAAACTTTTATTCAACTAGATCAAAAGATAACTAAGGATCGAACTAAGATAAATAAAGGCAAAAGATAGTGATGGTGATACGATACCAGGGCACCTCCCCCAAGCTTGGCACAAGCCAAGGGGAGTGCCCATACCCGATACTCAAGTCTCCTTTGGTGATGAAGAAGGTGGTGGTGATGTAGTGGAGGGTTCGTCCTTCTCTTTCAGGCTCAAAAGATACTCCAATCTTCGAATGACACTCCGAAGGGTAATGATGTGCTCTTGCAATAAAATATTTTCACGAGTGAGATATTTGTTTTGAACACGAACCGTTTCAATGATCCAAAAGGCTTCAATCTCAGTGGGAGTGAGGTATTCATAGTATGGTTGAAGGATATCTTCTTCCTCCTCCACGGGCAAGGCCTGCTCTACTGCTGGGGCTTGATCTCCAACAGCTTCCTTGCTCTCGTCCCTCTTGAAAGATTCTTCGGGCTCTTCTCTCTTCAATTCGATCTTCATCAACCAAGCATTCTCTTCTATGTTGTTGGAGGGGGAAGAAGACATGATGCTGGCCTTGATGGATCTGACAGAAAACAGCAAGAAAAGAAAACAGAAGATTTCTCCGTGATACGGTGGTCAATAGGTTCGGGGGGTATATAAAGATTTTTTATCTTGGGAAACAAGCAAACGGGAGAAAAACATAGTCCGGAAGGTACCCGAGGTGGGCACAACTCACCTGGGCGCGCCTGGCAAGCCAGGCCAGGCGTGTCCTCATGTCTTGTGCCCACCAGGGTTGCCTTCCTGGTTGTTTCTTATTTTCCTAATTTTTAATATATTCAAAAACTGACAGAAAAAATTTTTGCGGATTTTTTGGAGTCTGTTTACTTACCGTATCACTTACCTCCTCTTTTTTCACGATTCTGGAGTGTTCTGAAAGGTTTCTTTTATGTGTTCTTCCGATGTCATAGTTTGGATAATATTGCTTTCAACATTAATGGGGGTACCTGAGATATAATGTTTTATTCTTTGCCCATTGACAACCTTCGGGTTAGTGCCTTCGGCATTATTTATTTTGATAGCTCTAGATCGATAAGCCTCCTCAATAACATAAGGTCCTTCCCATTTGGAGAGAAGTTTTCCTGCAAAGAATCTGAAATGAGAGTTGTACAAAAGAACATATTCTCCAACTTTGAACTCATGCTTTTGAATTCTTTTATCGTGCCATCTTTTAACTTTTTCCTTAAATAATTTGGCATTTTCGTAAGCTTGGGTTCTCCATTCATCTAGTGAGCTAATATCAAATAACCTATTTTCACCGGCAAGTTTGAAATCATAGTTGAGTTCTTTAATTGCCCAATATGCTTTGTGTTCTAACTCAAGAGGCAAATGACAAGCTTTTCCATAAACCATTTTATAAGGAGACATACCCATGGGATTTTTATATGCTGTTCGGTAGGCCCAAAGTGCATCATCTAATTTCTTAGACCAATTCTTTCGGGACCTGTTAACATTTTTTGAAGTATTAGTTTTATTTCTCTATTGCTAAGTTCAACTTGACCACTAGATTGAGGATGATAGGGTGATGCAATTCTATGGTTAACATCATACTTAGCAAGCATTTTACGGAAAGCACCATGAATAAAATGTGAACCACCATCAGTCATTAAATATCTAGGGACTCCAAACCTTGGGCAAATAACTTTCTCAAGCATTTTAATAGAGGTGTTGTGATCAGCACTACTAGTTGGGATAGCTTCTTGAAGGAAATATGCCCTAGAGGCAGTAATAAAGTTGTTATTTATATTTCCTTATATCATGATGAATGTTTATTATTCATGCTAGAATTGTATTAACCGGAAACTTAGTACATGTTTGAATACATAGACAAACAGAGTGTCACTAGTATGCCTCTACTTGACTAGCTCATTGATCAAAGATGGTTAAGTTTCCTAGCCATAGACATGAGTTGTCATTTGATGAACGGGATCACATCATTAGAGAATGATGTGATTGACATGACCCATCCGTTAGCTTAGCACTATGATCGTTTAGTTTGTTGCTATTGCTTTCTTCATGACTTATACATGTTCCTATGACTACGAGATTATGCAACTCCCGAATACCGGAGGAACACTTTGTGTGCTATCAAACGTCACAACGTAACTGGGTGATTATAAAGATGCTCTACAGGTGTCTCCGATGGTGTTTGTTGAGTTGGCATAGATCGAGATTAGGATTTGTCACTCCGATTGTCGGAGAGGTATCTCTGGGCCCTCTCGGTAATGCACATCACTATAAGCCTTGCAAGCAATGTGACTAATGAGTTAGTTGTGGGATGATGCATTACGGAACGAGTAAAGAGACTTGCCGGTAACGAGATTGAACTAGGTATGATGATACCGACGATCGAATCTCGCGCAAGTAACATATCGATGACAAAGGGAACAACGTATGTTGTTGTGTGGTTTGACCGATAAAGATCTTTGTAGAATATGTAGGAACCAATATGAGCATCCAGGTTTCGCTGTTGGTTATTGACCGGAGAAGTGTCTCAGTCATGTCTACATAGTTCTCGAACCCGTAGGGCCCGCACGCTTAACGTTCGATGACGATTGGTATTATGAGTTTATATGATTTGATGTACCGAAGGTTGTTCGGAATCCCGGATGAGATCACGGACATGACGAGGAGTCTCGAAATGGTCGAGACATAAAGATTGATATATTGGACCATGTTGTTCGGACACCGGAAGTGTTCCGGAGAGTTTCGGATAAAATCGAAGTGCCGGAGGGTTACCGGAACCCCCCCCCCCCGGGAAGTTAATGGGCCACCATGGGCCTTAGAGGAGAGAGGGCCGGCCAGGAGGTGGCGCCCCCCCCCCAGTCCAAATTGGATAAGGGGTGGGGGCGGCGCCCCCCTCCTTCCTTCTCTCCCCTTCCTCCTTCCTTCCCCTCCTTGTTGGACTAGGAAAGGGGGGAACCTACTCCTAGTAGGAGTAGGATTCCCCCCCTTGGGCGCGCCCCTTGAGGCCGGCCGGCCCCCTCCTCCCCTCCTTTATATACGGGGGAGGGGGGCACCCCATAGACACACAAGTTGATTGTTTAGCCGTGTGCGGTGCCCCCCTCCACAGATTTCCACCTCGGTCATATTGTCGTAGTGCTTAGGCGAAGCCCTGCGTCGGTAACTTCATCATCACCATCACCACGCCGTCGTGCTGACGAAACTCTTCCTCGGCCTCAGCTGGATCTAGAGTTTGAGGGACGTCACCGAGCTGAACGTGTTCAGATCGCGGAGGTGCCGTGCATTCAGTACTTGATCGGTTGGATCGCGAAGACGTTCGACTACATCAACCGCGTTACTAAACGCTTCCGCTTTCGGTCTACGAGGGTATGTGGACACACTCTCCCCGCTCGTTGCTATGCTTCTCCTAGATAGATCTTGCGTGATCGTAGGATTTTTTTTGAAATACTACGTTCCCCAACAGTGGCATCCGAGCCAGGTCTATGCGTACATGATATTTGCACGAGTAGAACACAAAGGAGTTGTGGGCGTGGGTGTATACATATTGCTTGCCGTTACTAGTTGTTACTTGGTTCAGCGGTATTGTGAGATGAAGCGGCCCGAACCGACATTACGCGTACGCTTACGCGAGACTGGTTTCACCGCTACGAGCACTCGTTGCTTAAAGGTGACTGGCGGGTGTCTGTCTCTCTCACTTTAGTTGAACCGGTTTCAATGAAGAGGGTTCTTTTAGAAGATCAAAAAGCAATCACTATACCATGTTGTGGTTTTGCGTAGGTAAGAACAGTTCTTGCTAGAAGCTCGTAGCAGCCACGTAAAACTTGCAACAACAAAGTAGAGGACGTCTAACTTGTTTTTGCAGGGCTTGCTGTGATGTGATATGGTCAAGACATGATGTGATATAATTTGTTGTATGAGATGATCATGTTTTGTAACAGAGTTATCGGCAACTGGCAGGAGCCATATGGTTGTTGCTTTATTGTATGCAATGCAATCGCCATGTAATTGTTTTACTTTATCACTAAGCAGTAGCGATAGTCGTAGAAGCAATAAGTTGGCAAGACGACAACGATGCTACGATGGAGATCAAGGTGTCGCGCCGGTGACGATGGAGATCATGACGGTGCTTTGGAGATGGAGATCAAAGGCACAAGATGATGATGGCCATATCATATCACTTATATTGATTGCATGTGATGTTTATCCTTTATGCATCTTATTTTGCTTAGTTCAGCGGTAGCATTATAAGATGATCTCTCACTAAATTTCAAGGTACAAGTGTTCTCCCTGAGTATGCACCATTGCTACAGTTCGTCGTGCCGAGACACCACGTGATGATCGGGTGTGATAAGCTCTACGTTCACATACAACGGGTGCAAGCCAGTTTTGCACACGCAGAATACTCGGGTTAAACTTGACGAGCCTAGCATATGCAGATATGGCCTCGGAACACTGAGACCGAAAGGTCGAGCGTGAATCATATAGTAGATATGATCAACATAGTGATGTTCACCATTGAAAACTACTCCATCTCACGTGATGATCGGACATGGTTTAGTTGATTTGGATCACGTGATCTCTTAGATGATTAGAGGGATGTCTATCTAAGTGGGAGTTCTTAAGTAATATGATTAATTGAACTTTAATTTATCATGAACTTAGTACCTGATAGTATTTTGCATGTCTATGTTGTTGTAGATCAATGGCCCGTGCTACTGTTCCTTTGAATTTTAATGCGTTCCTAGAGAAAGCTAAGTTGAAAGATGATGGTAGCAACTACACGGACTGGGTCCGTAACTTGAGGATTATCCTCATTGCTGCACAGAAGAATTACGTCCTGGAAGCACCGCTAGGTGCAAGACCCGCTGCAGGAGCAACGCCGGACGTTGTGAACGCCTGGCAGAGCAAAGCTGATGACTACTTGATAGTTCAGTGTGCCATGCTTTACGGCTTAGGACCGGGACTTCAACGACGTTTTGAACGTCATGGAGCATATGAGATGTTCCAGGAGTTGAAGTTAATATTTCAAGCAAATGCCCGGATTGAGAGATATGAAGTCTCCAATAAGTTCTATAGCTGCAAAATGGAGGAGAACAGTTCTGTCAGTGAACATATACTCAAAATGTCTGGGTATCATAATCACTTGACTCAGCTGGGAGTTAATCTTCCGGTTGATAGTGTCATTGACAGAGTTCTTCAATCACTGCCACCAAGCTACAAGAGCTTCGTGATGAACTATAATATGCAAGGGATGGATAAGACAATTCCCGAGCTCTTCGCAATGCTAAAGGCTGCGGAGGTAGAAATCAAGAAGGAGCATCAAGTGTTGATGGTCAACAAGACCACCAGTTTCAAGAAAAAGGGTAAAGGGAAGAAGGGGAACTTCAAGAAGAACGGCAAGCAAGTTTCTGCTCAAGTGAAGAAGCCCAAGTCTGGACCTAAGCCTGAGACTGAGTGCTTCTACTGCAAAGGGACTGGTCACTGGAAGCGGAACTGCCCCAAGTATTTGGCGGATAAGAAGGATGGCAAAGTGAACAAAGGTATATGTGATATACATGTTATTGATGTGTACCTTACTAATGCTCACAGTAGTGCCTGGGTATTTGATACTGGTTCTGTTGCTAATATTTGCAACTCGAAACAGGGACTACGGATTAAGCGAAGATTGGCTAAGGACGAGGTGACGATGCGCGTGGGAAATGGTTCCAAAGTCGATGTGATCGCCGTCAGCACGCTACCTCTACATCTACCTTCGGGATTAGTTTTAGACCTGAATAATTGTTATTTGGTGCCAGCGTTAAGCATGAACATTATATCTGGATCTTGTTTGATGCGAGACGGTTATTCATTTAAATCTGAGAATAATGGTTGTTCTATTTATATGAGTAATATCTTTTATGGTCATGCACCCTTGAAGAGTGGTCTATTTTTGTTGAATCTCGATAGTAGTGATACACATATTCATAATATTGAAACCAAAAGATGCAGAGTTGATAATGATAGTGCAACTTATTTGTGGCACTGCCGTTTGGGTCATATTGGTGTAAAGCGCATGAAGAAACTCCATACTGATGGACTTTTGGAATCACTTGATTATGAATCACTTGGTACTTGCGAACCATGCCTCATGGGCAAGATGACTAAAACTCCGTTCTCCGGAACAATGGAGCGAGCAACAGATTTATTGGAAATAATACATACTGATGTATGTGGTCCGATGAATATTGAGGCTCGCGGCGGGTATCGTTATTTTCTGACCTTCACAGATGATTTGAGCAGATATGGGTATATCTACTTGATGAAACATAAGTCTGAAACATTTGAAAAGTTCAAAGAATTTCAGAGTGAAGTGGAAAATCATCGTAACAAGAAAATAAAGTTTCTGCGATCTGATCGTGGAGGAGAATATTTGAGTTACGAGTTTGGTCTTCATTTGAAACAATGCGGAATAGTTTCGCAACTCATGCCACCCGGAACACCACAACCTAATGGTGTGTCCGAACGTCGTAACCGCACTTTATTAGATATGGTGCGATCTATGATGTCTCTTACTGAATTACCGCTATCGTTTTGGGGTTATGCTTTAGAGACGACTGCATTCACGTTAAATAGGGCACCATCTAAATCCGTTGAGACAACACCTTATGAACTGTGGTTTGGCAAGAAACCCAAGTTGTCATTTCTTAAAGTTTGGGGCTGCGATGCTTATGTGAAAAAGCTTCAACCTGATAAGCTCGAACCCAAATCGGAGAAATGTGTCTTCATAGGATACCCAAAGGAGATTGTTGGGTACACCTTCTATCACAGATCCGAAGGCAAGATATTCGTTGCTAAGAATGGATCCTTTCTAGAGAAGGAGTTTCTCTCGAAAGAAGTGAGTGGGAGGAAAGTAGAACTTGATGAGGTAATTGTACCTGCTCCCTTATTGGAAAGTAGTTCATCACAGAAATCAGTTCCAGTGATTCCTACACCAATTAGTGAGGAAGCTAATGATAATGATCATGAAACTTCAGATCAAGTTACTACTGAACCTCGTAGGTCAACCAGAGTAAGATCCGCACCAGAGTGGTACGGTAATCATGTTCTGGAGGTTATGTTACTTGACCATGACGAACCTACGAACTATGAGGAAGCGATGATGAGCCCAGATTCCGCGAAATGGCTTGAGGCCATGAAATCTGAGATGGGATCCATGTATGAGAACAAAGTGTGGACTTTGGTTGACTTGCCCGATGATCGGCAAGCCATAGAGAATAAATGGATCTTCAAGAAGAAGACTGACGCTGATGGTAATGTTACTGTCTACAAAGCTCGACTTGTTGGTAAAGGTTTTCGACAAGTTCAAGGAGTTGACTACGATGAGACCTTCTCACCCGTAGCGATGCTTAAGTCCGTCCAAATCATGTTAGCAATTGCCGCATTTTATGATTATGAAATTTGGCAAATGGATGTAAAAACTGCATTCCTGAATGGATTTCTGGAAGAAGAGTTGTATATGATGCAACCCGAAGGTTTTATCGATCCAAAGGATGCTAACAAAGTGTGCAAGCTCCAGCGATCCATTTATGGACTGGTGCAAGCATCTCGGAGTTGGAATAAACGTTTTGATAGTGTGATCAAAGCATATGGTTTTATACAGACTTTTGGAGAAGCCTGTATTTACAAGAAAGTGAGTGGGAGCTCTGTAGCATTTCTAATATTATATGTGGATGACATATTGTTGATTGGAAATGATATAGAATTTCTGGATAGCATAAAAGGATACCTGAACAAGAGTTTTTCAATGAAAGACCTTGGTGAAGCTGCTTATATATTGGGCATCAAGATCTATAGAGATAGATCAAGACGCTTAATTGGACTTTCACAAAGCACATACCTTGATAAAGTTTTGAAGAAGTTCAAAATGGATCAAGCAAAGAAAGGGTTCTTGCCTGTGTTACAAGGTGTGAAGTTGAGTTAGACTCAATGCTCGACCACTGCAGAAGATAGAGAGAAAATGAAAGTCATTCCCTATGCTTCAGCCATAGGTTCTATCATGTATGCAATGCTGTGTACCAGACCTGATGTGTGCCTTGCTATTAGTTTAGCAGGGAAGTACCAAAGTAATCCAGGAGTGGATCACTAGACAGCGGTCAAGAACATCCTGAAATACCTGAAAAGGACTAAGGATATGTTTCTCGTTTATGGAGGTGACAAAGAGCTTGTCGTAAATGGTTACGTTGATGCAAGCTTTGACACTGATCCGGATGACTCTAAGTCACAAACCGGATACGTATTTATATTGAACGGTGGAGCTGTTAGTTGGTGAAGTTCTAAGCAAAGCGTCGTGGCGGAATCTACGTGTGAAGCGGAGTACATAGCTGCTTCAGAAGCAGCAAATGAAGGAGTCTGGATGAAGGAGTTCATATCCGATCTAGGTGTCATACCTAGTGCATCGGGTCCAATGAAAATCTTTTGTGACAATACTGGAGCAATTGCCTTGGTGAAGGAATCCAGATTTCACAAGAGAACCAAACACATCAAGAGATGCTTCAATTCCATCCACGATCAAGTCAAGGAGGGAGACATAGAGATTTGCAAGATACATACAGATCTGAATATTGCAGACCCGTTGACTAAGCCTCTCTCACGAGCAAAACATGATCAGCACCAAGACTCCATGGGTGTTAGAATCATTACTGTGTAATCTAGATTATTGACTCTAGTGCAAGTGGGAGACTGAAGGAAATATGCCCTAGAGGCAATAATAAAGTTGTTATTTATATTTCCTTATATCATGATGAATGTTTATTATTCATGCTAGAATTGTATTAACCGGAAACTTAGTACAGGTGTGAATACATAGACAAACAGAGTGTCACTAGTATGCCTCTACTTGACTAGCTCGTTAATCAAAGATGGTTAAGTTTCCTAGCCATAGACATGAGTTGTCATTTGATGAACGGGATCACATCATTATAGAATGATGTGATTGACATGACCCATCCGTTAGCTTAGCACTATGATCGTTTAGTTTGTTGCTATTGCTTTCTTCATGACTTATACATGTTCCTATGACTATGAGATTATGCAACTCCCGAATACCGGAGGAACACTTTGTGTGCTATCAAATGTCACAACATAACTGGGTGATTATAAAGATGCTCTACAGGTGTCTCCGATGGTGTTTGTTGAGTTGGCATATATCGAGATTAGGATTTGTCACTCCGATTGTCGGAGAGGTATCTCTGGGCCCTCTCGGTAATGCACATCACTATAAGCCTTGCAAGCAATGTGACTAATGAGTTAGTTGCGGGATGATGCATTACGGAACGAGTAAAGAGACTTGCCGGTAACGAGATTGAACTAGGTATGATGATACGGACGATCGAATCTCGGGCAAGTAACATATCGATGACAAAGGGAATAACGTATGTTGTTGTGCGGTTTGACCGATAAAGATCTTCGTAGAATATGTAGGAACCAATATGAGCATCCAGGTTCCGATGTTGGTTATTGACCGGAGAAGTGTCTCGGTCATGTCTACATAGTTCTCGAACCCGTAGGGTCCGCACGCTTAACGTTCGATGACGATTGGTATTATGAGTTTATATGATTTGATGTACCGAAGGTTGTTTGGAATCCCGGATGAGATCACGAACATGACGAGGAGTCTTGAAATGGTCGAGACATAAAGATTGATATATTGGACCATGTTGTTCGGACACCGGAAGTGTTCCGGAGAGTTTCGGATAAAACCGGAGTGCCGGAGGGTTACCGGAACCCCCCCGGGAAGTTAATGGGCCACCATGGGCCTTAGAGGAGAGAGGGCCGGCCAGGAGGTGGCGCGCATCCCCCCAGTTCGAATTGGACAAGGGGTGGGGGCGGCGCCCCCCTCCTTCCTTCTCTCCCCTTCCTCCTTCCTTCCCCTCCTTGTTGGACTAGGAAAGGGGGGAGCCTACTCCTAGTAGGAGTAGGATTCCCCCCCTTGGGCGCGCCCCTTGAGGCCGGCCGGCCCCCTCCTCCCCTCCTTTATATACGGGGGAGGGGGGCACCCCATAGACACACAAGTTGATTGTTTAGCCGTGTGCGGTGCCCCCCTCCACAGATTTCCACCTCGGTCATATTGTCGTAGTGCTTAGGCGAAGCCCTGCGTCGGTAACTTCATCATCACCGTCACCACGCCGTCGTGCTGACGAAACTCTCCCTCGGCCTCAGCTGGATCTAGAGTTCGAGGGACGTCACCGACCTGAACGTGTGCAGATCGCGGACGTGCCGTGCGTTTGGTACTTGATCGGTTGGATCGCGAAGACGTTCGACTACATCAACCGCGTTACTAAACGCTTCCACTTTCGGTCTACGAGGGTACGTGGACACACTCTCCCCGCTTGTTGCTATGCTTCTTCTAGATAGATCTTGCGTGATCGTAGGAAATTTTTTGAAATACTACGTTCCCCAACACTTCTACCCACTTAGTAATATAATCGACAGCAACCAAAATATGTGTATACCCATTAGAGGAAGGAAAAGGTCCCATGTAATCGAAACCCCAAACATCAAACGGTTCAACATCGAGAGAATAATTCATAGGTATTTCTTGACGCTTACCAATATTACCAATTCTTTGACATTCATCACAAGATAAAACAAACTTACGGGCATCCTTGAAGAGAGTAGGCCAATAAAAACCATATTGCAATACCTTGTGAGCAGTTCTATCTCCCACATGATGCCCTCCATAAGCTTCGGAGTGACATTTCCGTAGGATTTGTCCCTGTTCATGCTAAGTATACAACGTCTAATAATACCATCTACTCCTTCTTTATAAAGATGTGGGTCATCCCAAAAGTAATGTCTTAAATCATAGAAGAACTTTTTCTTTTGTTGGTAAGTGAAACTAGGTGGTATATATTTAGCAACAATATAATTAGCATAGTCAGCATACCAAGGAGTGTTATGAGAGACATTTATTGCAGCTAGTTGTTCATCAAGGAAACTATCATTAATAGGTCGTGGGTCATCAAGAATATTTTCTAACCTAGACAAGTTATCAGCTACGGGGTTCTCAGCTCCTTTTCTATCAGTGATGTGTATATCAAATTCTTGTAGCAGGAGAACCCACCTAATGAGTCTAGGTTTAGCATCCTTCTTTTCCATAAGATATTTAATAGCAGCATGATCAGTGTGAACAATCACTTTAGAATCGACAATGTAAGATCTGAATTTGTCACAAGCAAACACAACTGCTAAGAATTCTTTTTCAGTAGTAGCATAATTTCTTTGGGCATTGTCTAGAGTTTTGCTAGCATAATGAATAACATTTAATTTCTTATCAACTCTTTGTCCTAGAACAACACCAACAGCATAACCACTAGCATCACACATAATTCAAAAGGCAAGTTCCAATTAGGTGGTTGAACAATAGGTGCCGAAGTTAAGGCTTTCTTAAGTGTTTCAAAGGCTTCTACACAATCATCATAAAAAACAAATGGAACATCCTTTTGTAAAAGATTTGTAAGAGGCCTAGAAATTTTAGAGAAGTCTTTAATAAACCTCCTATAGAAACCAGCATGACCAAGGAAACTACGAATACCTTTGATATCTCAGGGACATGGCATTTTCTCAATTGCATCAACTTTAGCTTTATCCACCTCAATACCTCGTTCAGAAATTTTATGACCCAAGACAATACCTTCATTAACCATAAAGTGGCACTTCTCCCAATTCAAGACAAGATTAGTTTGCTCACATCTCTGCAAAACTCGATCAAGGTTGCTTAAGCAATCATCAAAAGAAGTTCCGTAAACAGAAAAATCATCCATGAAAACCTCAACAATCTTTTCACAAAAATCAGAGAATATAGCAGTCATACATCTTTGAAAGGTAGCAGGTGCATTGCATAAACCAAAAGGCATACGTCTATAAGCATAAGTTCCAAAAGGGCAAGTAAAGGTGGTTTTCTCTTGATCAGGTTGTGAAATAGGTATTTGAGAAAAACCAGAATATCCATCAAGAAAGCAAAAGTGTGTGTGCTTTGATAACCTTTCTAACATTTGATCAATAAAAGGCAAGGGGTAATGATCTTTTCTAGTTGCTTTATTTAATTTTCTAAAATCAATTACCATCCTATAGCCAGTGACAATTCTTTGTGGAATGAGTTCATTTTTATCATTAGGAACAACAGTAATACCTCCCTTCTTAGGGACACAATGAATGGGACTTACCCATCTACTATCAGCTATAGGATAGATCATACCTGCTTCCAGAAGCTTCAATATTTCAGTTCTTACCACTTCTTTCATTTTAGGATTTAAACGTCGTTGGTGATCAATAACGGGTTTAGCGTCAGGTTCCATATTAATCTTGTGCTGACAGAGAGTGGGACTAATGTCCTTAAGATCATCAAGGGTATATCCAATAGCAGCACGGTGCTTCTTCAAAATTTTCAATAATCTTTCTTCTTCATGTTCTGAAAGGTTAGCACTAATAATAACAGGATATATCTTTTTCTCATCAAGATAAGCATATTTCAAAGTGTCTAGCAATTGTTTTAATTCAAACACAGGATCACCTTTAGGTGGAGGAGGACCTCCTAGAGTTTCAATAGGCAAATTGTGTTTAAGCAGAGGTCGTTGTTCAAAGAAAATTTTATCTATCTCATTTCTTTCATGCATATGCATATCATTTTCGTGGTCTAGCAAATATTGTTCTAGTGGATCAGTAGGAGGCACGGCAATAGAAGCAAGACCAACTATTTCATCCTTACTAGGTAATTCTTTCTTGTAAGGTTGTCTATTGAACTTGGAAAAATTAAACTAATGAGACTGATCACCAAAACTAACACCGACGGTTTATTTCTTACAATCTATTTTAGCATTAACGGTGTTCAAGAAAGGTCTACCAAAGATAATGGTACAAAAGTCATCTTGTGGGGAACCAAGAACTAGAAAATCAGTAGGGTATTTTATTTTCCCACACAAGACTTCAACATCTCTAACAATCCCAAGAGGTGTGATGGTGTCCTATTGGCAAGTTTAATAGTAACATCTATGTCTTCTATTTCAGCGGGTGCTATATAATTCATAATCTCTTGATATAAGGTAAAAGGAAAAGCACTCACGCTAGCACCTAAGTCACATAAACCATGATAACAGTGTGACGCCCGGGTAATCAAGCTACAGTAACCCTCTGCTAATGATGCCACGTCACTTCAATTACTGTTGCTAATCTCGCGTTAGTTCGAAACCGATTCAAATTCAAATTCAAAATCAAGCAAACAATAAAAGTTTTCAAATATTAAAACTGAAATGTTCGGAGTGAACCAAATATTGCATAGGTAATTATGGTGGAGAAACCACACCTTTATAAAATATTTAAATACTATAAGATGAATAAAACAGTAGCAAAAACAAATAATTAAATGTCTTTTGTGTTTTATAAAATCTTTAACTATTTTATTCTGGGGTAAAACTTTTTGGGGCGGTGAGTTAAATGGTATTACTAATTTAGGGATCATTTTAAATATTAGGTGAATCTATAATAAAAAGAAACTAAGAGAAAACAGAAAAGAGATAAAATAAATGAAAGAAAAACTAAAACAAACAAAAAAATAAAAACAGAGAGACCCCCCTTGCTGGGCCTCGGCCCAGCTAACCACTGGGCTAGCCAGGCCGGCCCACCCCATCCCCCCTTATCCCCACACGCCCCCGCAAACCCTAACCCGCTACCCCCTCACTCTCGCCCCACTCTCCCTCGCCTCTGCTCCCTCCCCCGATCTGGATCGGGAAGGGCAACGACCCCGATGCCGCCGCCCCGACCTCGTCGACCGTGACGACCGCGCTCGACACCGTCCGACCCCCTCCTCGCCGGACCTCCGGCCTCGCCGCCCCCCTTCCCAGCGACGCACGTGAGGACCCCCCCGTCTCCCCCTTCCTCCGTCGTGACCTCGCCATTGCCGCGCCGTCCGCCGTGACCCCGCTCGCCGGCTGTCCCCACCCAGCGCGCGTGTCCGCGCGCCCGACCTCCCCCCACTCACCCCGTACCCGTCGCCGTGCTCGTGCACGCGCTCGCCCGCGGCCGCCACCCGGCCCCGCGCGCGCCCGCCTCCCGCTGCAACCCGCTGCTGCACCCGCGCCGTGCCTCCCCTGGCCTCGCTCCCGCTCGCCTGCCCTGCTCGCCTTGCCGCTCGCCCGCTGGCCGCCTCCGCCCTCCACGGCCGCACCGGAGCTCTGCTCCCTCGCCGCCCACTCCCGTGCCCACTCGCTGCAGGCTCCGCCGCTGGCTGCGGCCACTGCTGCCGCTGGGCTCTCGCAGCCACTACCACCGCCCGCGACTGCCGCCGCTGCTCGCTGCGCGCCATCGCCGGCCGCCGCAGCTGCCGCCTGGACCTGCCCCGCGCCCGGGTCCAGCGCCCGGCGCCCGCGCCCGCCCAGGCGCCCAGCGCCCTCCTGCCCGCTAACCCGCTAAGGCCCCTGTGCCTATGGCACGTGGGGCCCGCCCTGGAATGTTTAAAATAAATAAATAAATAAATAAAAATTAATTAATTAATTAACTGAATTAATTAACCTAATTAATTTGGTTTAATTAACCTAATCATTTAGTTAAACTAATTAAACCCTGTTTAGATTAATCTAATTTAATTAATTAGTTTAATTAATTAGTTAACCCTAATTAACCTAACCAGTCTATGACATGTGGGACCCACGTGTCAGGACGCCTGCTGATGTCATGCTGACGTCAGCATAACACTGTTTCGGATAATGTTAATTTAAATAAATTAATTAAATTCTAGAAATTAATAAAAACTTTAGAAAATCATATTAAATAATCCGTAACTCCGATTAAAATACTTTATACATAAAACTTGCTCAGAATTTCGATACGAACCAGAATACGCCCTCCGTATTCCCGTCAGATGCCTCTAACTATAAGAACATTGAACTTTTAGACCGATTTTGATAAATGAATAGTGCCTGACTTTAATAAAATAAATCCAGATAAATTCCTAAAATAACTAATGCACTCAGATAGGCAGTATACCACCCTAGCACTGCGTTCAGACATGTCATGCATCCCTGTTGCATCATTACCGTGTATTCATTGTTTCGTCCCCCTCCGGTCCCTCTGCCTGAAAATGCCAGACACCGGGAATACTTTCCCGGATGGGTTCCCTCTTCGCCGGTATCACCTATCCCTGCGTTAGATCACCCCTGGCACCGCGTATTGCCTTGTTGTATTTTGTGATACTTTGTTTGCTCTGTATTTACTGTTCCTTCCCCCCTCTTCTATCCGTTAGACTTCGAGACTAACGCCACTGCTGCTGCCCCGATCGTCTACGGTGTTGACGACCCGTCCTTCTCTGACGGGCTTCCAGGCAAGCCCCCCCCCCCCTTGATCAACCCGATATCGCCTATTCCTTCTCTCTACTGCTTGCATTAGAGTAGTGTAGCATGTTACTGCTTTCAGTTAATCCTATTCTGCTGCATAGCCTGTCTTTGCTACTACTGTTGATACCTTACCTGCAATCCTAAATGCTTAGTATAGGTTGCTAGAATTACATCAGTGGGCCTACACTCTTGTCCGTCTGCCATGCTATACTACTGGGCCGTGATCACTTCAGGAGGTGATCACGGGTACATATACTATATACTATTACATACTTATGTTACTGTTCGGAGATGGGGGCTGAAGGGGCAGGTGGTTCCGTCCAGGCAGAGGTGGGCCTGGGTTCCCGACGGCCCCCGAGTGTTACTTTGTGGCGGAGCGACAGGGCAGGTTGTGACCACCTAGGAGACAGGTGGGCCTGGCCCTGGTCGGCGTCCGCGGTTATATCAATTAACACGCTTAACGAGATTGGGTATTTGATCTGAGTCTGGCTACGAGCCTATACGCGCTAACCACCACGCGGGAACAGTTATGGGTACTCGACGTCGTGGTATCAGCCGAAGCCTCCTAGACGTCAGCGACTGAGTGGCGCGCGCCGGGTTGGACCGCGTAACGCAACTTCCTTTGTAATGGAGGTTGCTAGGTCTGCTCTCCGGCCGCCCACGCAACGTGCAGGTGTGCAATGGGCGATGGGCCCAGACCCCTGCGCGCATAGGATTTAGACCGGCGTGCTGACCTCTCTGTTAGGCCTAGGTAGGGCTGCGACGTGTTGATCTTCCGAGGCCGGGTATGACCCAGGAAAGTGTGCCCGGCCAGAGGGATCGAGCGTGTTGGGTAATGTGGTGCACCCCTGCAGGGAAGTTTATCTATTCGAATAGCCGTGTCCCTCGGTAAAAGGACGACCCGGAGTTGTACCTCGACCTTATGACAACTAGAACCGGATACTTAATAAAACACACCTTTTCAAGTGCCAGATACAACCCGGTGATCGCTCTCTCACAGGGCGACGAGGAGAGGATCGTCGGGTAGGTTTATGCTATGTGATGTTACTTGATGCTGCACTTGCTACTCTCTTCTACATGCTTCAAGATGGAGGCTGCCAGAAGCGTAGTCTTCGATAGGACTAGCTATCCCCCTCTTATTCTGGCATTCTGCAGTTCAGTCCACAGATACTACCCTTTTCATTGATACCATTGCATATGTAGTGTAGATCCTTGCTTGCGAGTACTTTGGATGAGTACTCACGGTTGCTTTACTCCCCCTTTTTCCCCTTTCTATACTCGGTTGCCGGAACCAGATGCTGGAGCCCAGGAGCCAGACGCCACCTTCGACGACCCCTACTACACCGAGGGTGCCTACTACTACGTGCAGGCCGCCGACGACGACCAGGAGTAGTTTAGGAGGATCCCAGGCAGGAGGCCTGCGCCTCTTCGATCTGTATCCCAGTTTGTGCTAGCCATCTTATGGCAACTTGTTTAACTTATGTCTGTACTCAGATATTGTTGCTTCCGCTGACTCGTCTATGATCGAGCACTTGTATTCGAGCCCTTGAGGCCCCTGGCTTGTATTATGATGCTTGTATGACTTATTTATTTCTTAGAGTTGTGTTGTGATATCTTCCCGTGAGTCCCTGATCTTGATCGTACACGTTTGCATGTATGATTAGTGTACGATTGAATCAGGGGCGTCACAAGTTGGTATCAGAGCCGACTGCCTGTAGGATCCCCCTTTCCAACTCCTTGGCCGAAGTTGAGTCTAGAAACCGAAAACTATTTTACTAACTTTGCTGTGTGTCTTACGGGCCCACGTCGCCATTGGGTGGTATTAGGATCTTTTATTCCTCGTCTATACTCTGGGACTCTGTTCTCTCTTCTATTCGGGTTAAATGATTTTGCTAAATGTAACTCTAGGTTCTCGTAAATATTTTCTCCCGGAGAGCCCCTCACTGGAGATGATCGCCTACTTCACCAGAAGATTCCGAAGATACCCTTCGATGTTTTCCCGAGACCTTTGTGCTCATCGCTTTTGAAATTCCTTACCACCGATATATCCTTATGTATAATTACATACACTTGCCATTCATACATTCAATCCAGTTGATCTTGTTATTACAAGATGCCCCGAACAACTTTTCGTTGTTCCGACAATCCTTTGAGCTTACTGCCTTGCAGTTCTTGCCTCATGAATACCCCCTACGGATAATTCCTCGCACTTATCGAGTATCCGTTCCTCCCCCTTTGTTCATATGATTCACAAGATGCATACAAATAGTATTCGATCTTTCGAAAATCCTTAACAGCTTATTGCTCTGCAAATACTTGTCTGCTTGCATTATGGATGCTTTCCATACGACTGGCAATATTCATTAGTATCCTTTGACACCGTCATTTTCATCTTATTGATTCAACATGAGTGCGAATGCACTCATTCATCAGTTGATCCTTTCTAATTATCTTCCGGCTCAGACGTCCTTTTGAACATGAGCTGGTTCTCGACCAATCAAATTGTCATCGATTGTGCCCCTAAGCCTACTCGACTTACCCATCCTTAATCAGAGCCCTTGCTCCTGATCTCTTGATTTGGAAATCATAAATTCCCTTGCATTGAACTTTGAGTTAGTCAGTTGTTTCTATAATCTGATGCCTCTGCATACTTCTTCTTCCTCTGATTGAGTACCGTTACTCACATTAGCTCCGTTGTGGATCGCCCGATCCATTGTTGGATTGTTATCCGACAGTGTCTTTCATATTCAATCACCTTGTGAGTTCTTCCCCTGATACATGATGCATTTGGTAAATTGTATCCTCTGCGTTCCCAACCATACTCTGCTTTCGAGCTTGTATAATTTACTCCTGAAGCGTTATATGTTCCTAAGATGCCCTATGGGATGAACATATACCTTCCCTAAACCGTGTGAACCCGAAAGTTTACACAAGACATTCTCTTCCGGTGTTTTACCAGATACTTTTCAATTCTACGACTTCTTCGAAGACGAGAAGTGAATGAAATGTTATGCATTGAAGAAGTGGGAGTCAACCCCGAACCTTTGTGTTCTTGCCCATGGACTCGATGTGGAGCTTATCATGAAAGCTTCTTGCAAGAATATTTAATCATTTGAATAATTCTTTCGGTGTCATTGAATTGGATCCCTTGCAGTTATGGTCCCGACCATGCTAGCCTTATTCATTATATCCGAAAGGAAACCTTTCCAGTGCCTCGTCTATTTTTGATGAGATTAAAGTATCCGCTATCGCAAGTCAACGACCCAGCTCAGTTTCTATTCTGATCTCCTTTCGAGTATTACCCCCTGGTATCCCGATAATATCACGGGACTGCAAATACTTCTTATGAGTCTTCGTCAAGTATTCCTTCTCACTGATTCAGTATTCCACGGGTTTTGGGTTGTTTGTCAACTGAGAACATCGATAAGTGAATCGAATCCACCCTGTGATCCAATACTCCTAGTAATGTACTGCTGGGAAATTTAACTTTCAACTCATGTCATTCTTAGCCTAATCGGCTACATCGTTATCTTAACTATGCTACCTGGTACTGCTTCTCGGAGCACAATTTCGACGATGAGTTAAACTTACATCGATCTTCATCGTCATATATTTTGCCTTGAACAGCAAGCTTGATTTCGAGTTTGTGTCATACCCTTGGTTCCAATAACCTTTCGCTTCATCATTCCTTTGGCTTGATGTCATCGCCGACCGATTACATCTTCATGAAATCTCCCAACAAATGTGTCGTGATCATCATCGGCATTCTGAGCTCTTCCAGGATATCAATTGAGTTCATGATGAGAAATACCTTCCTTGCCCTCGATGATTTGTGTTATCATCGACCACTTTATTGACTTCCCTCCAACACAGAACTTGTTCTTGTTTTGTGTTGTACCTTGAATTCATTGACATCCAGCTTAAGCTATGTTCTACCTTGGAGTATTACCATCGGTTATGTTGAGAATGTCATGAGAATTTCACCACCTCTTAAGAATTCTTGATATAGTAATACTTCTCGTCATCTACATTCTTTTCTTGGTCCCCATGTTGTTTCTAACCGGAATACCGACAAATGGACTGTGATGTGTAAAATTCAAAACTTCTAGCAACCCTATTGCTTGTAAGTTAATGAACGATAGTTTCATACTTTGTGTATTGGTTATCAAATCACCATTCTAACATTGATCATGCTACATAAGCCCATATTTCGGGTGCACCTTTCAACCAATGTTTAATTGTGTATGTTTTCCTGAGCATACCTCATTATATCATTTGATCTGACAAATGTTATCTCCTTGTTCACATAATTGTGGAAATCCATCTTTTGGAAATCTCGTTGAATTGTCGCTGAGTTCATCAGCCACCTCCTCATTCTCTCCTTGGTTTAATGATGAACTCATGATTCGGAACTTGCTTCCATAGTTCATTTCCCGAGAATCTTACAATGTCATCTCGTCAATTTGTGTTGCACCTTTTCTCCTCGGGCATCCTGAGTCTAAGGTATCTTGACACCAATCGGATCTGAATCTCGGTCAGATATGATGGTTGGAACATATTTCCAAGAGTTATAACGTTGGTCTTATATGACCCGGTAAGGTGATGTCATGCCTAGCACACTTGGCTGGAGGACTATTGTTATAGTTTCCTTTTTAGCAAGTTTAGCCATTTTTCCATGAGGAAAATTATAAGACTTACTCTATGAGTTGTTCCTGATGGATCCATTGTGTATCAAATGTCTGACCTTTGCTTGAAGACCGTGCCAATGCTATCTCTAAGCATGTCTGTGGTACTCCGATTATCAATAATAAAAAAACATTTGAAGCACAATACTAAATTTTGTTTATCAATTATCCAACACCGTTGTATGGGTAATGTCATGAAATTTCTCTCCCCTTACCTAAATGGTTTTCTACTTTATATCCTGTCATGGATAACATACTCTGCTTGTCCTTGGGAATGATATACCATTGAAATATGTGTTTAAACACATTTTTCTTTCCATTGTTCTGTTTAATTTGATAATCATATTTTCCTTTCCATTGTTTGGTTTAACCTATCTTGTGATCTATATGATCTAAGCAATAATATTCTCCTGCTTATGTAAACACCTCGGTGTACAACTCTGTCAGTAAGACCCTATTTCTACTATTGAAGACATTCCGGTAACCACTGATGGATGAGAACTTTGCCTATTGATCCGCCTCGTTCAACGAGCAGGAAAATGGTTCTCTTCGTCCCTCGCCCTTGGTACCGATGTTGTTGCCGACATAACCGACAGACTATCCTCTGACATGCCTTGCTTACATGATCGTGCAAGACATCACCGCCCTTCCTACGTTTAACCCACATGGTGGGCCCATAACCCACAGGTCCCAGGATCGAAACCTAACTCTCCTGTACACCCCTATTTCTAAAAGTTATTCCTCACGCTTGGCTACACATGTAATTCCCGAGCCACCCTCCTAGTGATCAATTCTGGTACCAGAAGCAATACTTACTCTCGCTGCTCTGAACCCCTTTCTCACTCTGGTTCAGACTTCGAGCGATTATCTATCCGCTTGGAACTTCTTATCGTACCTTCTTACTTTGCTCTCGAGGTGTTTTATTTGTTCAACTCGAGAGATAGTCATGTGCTCATTCATGGGATAAACCTCAGACGATTACCCCTTATAGCATTCTAGCGTTGTCGAGCTGCCCCTTACCTATTCGTAAGTACGTAGGAATTCCCGAAGAAAGGATGCCGGCATCATCACAATGACCTGAAGCAGAGTAATGAAGACGTCAACGGAAGGGATCGATTTCTTCGAGAAGGGCAACCCAGAACAAAGGGATCCATTAGAAATTTCGTAACCAGAACTTTCCCCCTTACTTCCCCGCTTCAATCTCGGGACGAGATTTCTTGTAGTGGAGGAGAATTGTGACGCCCGGGTAATCAAGCTACAGTAACCCTCTGCTAATGATGCCACATCACTTCGATTACTGTTGCTAATCTCGCGTTAGTTTGAAACCGATTCAAATTCAAATTCAAAATCAAGCAAACAATAAAAGTTTTCAAATATTAAAACTGAAATGTTCGGAGTGAACCAAATATTGCATAGGTAATTATGGTGGAGAAACCACACCTTTATAAAATATTTAAATACTATAAGATGAATAAAACAATAGCAAAAACAAATAATTAAATGCCTTTTGTGTTTTATAAAATCTTTAACTATTTTATTCTGGGGTAAAACTTTTTGGGGCGGTGAGTTAAATGGTATTACTAATTTAGGGATCATTTTAAATATTAGGTGAATCTATAATAAAAAGAAACTAAGAGAAAACAGAAAAGAAATAAAATAAATGAAAGAAAAACTAAAACAAACAAAAAAATAAAAACAGAGAGACCCCCCTTGCTGGGCCTCGGCCCAGCTAACCACTGGGCTAGCCAGGCCGGCCCACCCCATCCCCCCTTATCCCCCCACGCCCCCGCAAACCCTAACCCGCTACCCCCTCACTCTCGCCCCACTCTCCCTCGCCTCTGCTCCCTCCCCCGATCTGGATCGGGGAGGGCAACGACCCCGATGCCGCCGCCCCGACCTCGTCGACCGCTCGACGCCCGTCGCTCGAGGCCGTCCCCGACCCCCTCCTCGCGGACCTCCTGCGCCTCGCGCCCCCTTCCCAGCAACGCACGTGAGGACCCCCCCCCCCCGTCTCCCCCTTCCTCCGTACCGTCGCCGCCTGCGCTGACCTCGCCGTTGCCGCGCCGTCCGCCGTGACCCCGCTCGCCGGCTGTCCCCACCCAGCGCGCGCGTCCGCGCGCTCGACCTCCCCCCACTCACCCCGTACCCGTCGCCGTGCTCGTGCACGCGCTCGCCCGCGGCCGCCACCCGGCCCCGCGCGCGCCCGCCTCCCGCTGCAACCCGCTGCTGCACCCGCGTCGTGCCTCCCCTGGCCTCGCTCCCGCTCGCCTGCCCTGCTCGCCTTGCCGCTCGCCCGCTGGCCGCCTCCGCCCTCCACGGCCGCACCGGAGCTCTGCTCCCTCGCCGCCCACTCCCGTGCCCACTCGCTGCAGGCTCCGCCGCTGGCTGCGGCCACTGCTGCCGCTGGGCTCCCGCAGCCACTACCACCGCCCGCGACTGCCGCCGCTGCTCGCTGCGCGCCATCGCCGGCCGCCGCAGCTGCCGCCTGGACCTGCCCCGCGCCTGGGTCCAGCGCCCGGGTCCAGCGCCCGGCGCCCGCGCCCGCCCAGGCGCCCGGCGCCCTCCTGCCCGCTAACCCGCTAAGGCCCCTGTGCCTATGGCACGTGGGGCCCGCCCTGGAACGTTTAAAATAAATAAATAAATAAATAAAATTAATTAATTAATTAAGTGAATTAATTAACCTAATTAATTTGGTTTAATTAACCTAATCATTTAGTTAAACTAATTAAACCCTGTTTAGATTAATCTAATTTAATTAATTAGTTTAATTAAATGTTAATTAATTAGTTAACCCTAATTAACCTAACCAGTCTATGACATGTGGGACCCACGTGTCAGGACGCCTGCTGATGTCATGCTGACGTCAGCATAACACTGTTTCGGATAATGTTAATTTAAATAAATTAATTAAATTCCAGAAATTAATAAAAACTTTAGAAAATCATATTAAATAATCCGTAACTCCGATTAAAATACTTTATACATGAAACTTGCTCAGAATTTCGATACGAACCCGAATACGCCCTCCGTATTCCCGTCAGATGCCTCTAACTATAAGAACATTGAACTTTTAGACCGATTTCGATAAATGAATAGTGCCTGACTTTAATAAAATAAATCCAGATAAATTCCTAAAATAACTAATGCACTCAGATAGGTAGTATACCACCCTAGCACTGCGTTCAGACATGTCATGCATCCCTGTTGCATCATTACCGTGTATTCATTGTTTCGTCCCCCTCCGGTCCCTCTGCCTGAAAATGCCGGACACCGGGAATACTTTCCCGGATGGGTTCCCTCTTCGCCGGTATCACCTATCCCTGCGTTAGATCACCCCTGGCACCGCGTATTGCCTTGTTGTATTTTGTGATACTTTGTTTGCTCTGTATTTACTGTTCCTTCCCCCCTCTTCTATCCGTTAGACTTCGAGACTAACGCCACTGCTGCTGCCCCGATCGTCTACGGTGTTGACGACCCGTCCTTCTCTGCCGGGCTTCCAGGCAAGCCCCCCCCCTTGATCAACCCGATATCGCCTATTCCTTCTCTCTACTGCTTGCATTAGAGTAATGTAGCATGTTACTGCTTTCAGTTAATCCTATTCTGCTGCATAGCCTGTCTTTGCTACTACTGTTGATACCTTACCTGCAATCCTAAATGCTTAGTATAGGTTGCTAGAATTACATCAGTGGCCCTACACTCTTGTCCGTCTGCCATGCTATACTACTGGGCCGTGATCACTTCGGGAGGTGATCACGGGTACATATACTATATACTATTACATACTTATGTTACTGTTCGGAGATGGGGGCTGAAGGGGCAGGTGGTTCCGTCCAGGCAGAGGTGGGCCTGGGTTCCCGACGGCCCCCGAGTGTTACTTTGTGGCGGAGCGACATGGCAGGTTGTGACCACCTAGGAGACAGGTGGGCCTGGCCCTGGTCGGCGTCCGCGGTTATATCAATTAACACGCTTAACGAGATTGGGTATTTGATCTGAGTCTGGCTACGAGCCTATACGCGCTAACCACCACGCGGGAACAGTTATGGGTACTCGACGTCGTGGTATCAGCCGAAGCCTCCTAGACGTCAGCGACTGAGCGGCGCGCGCCGGGTTGGACCGCGTAACGCAACTTCCTTTGTAATGGAGGTTGCTAGGTCTGCTCTCCGGCCGCCCACGCAACGTGCAGGTGTGCAATGGGCGATGGGCCCAGACCCCTGCGCGCATAGGATTTAGACCGGTGTGCTGACCTCTCTGTTAGGCCTAGGTAGGGCTGCGACGTGTTGATCTTCCGAGGCCGGGTATGACCCAGGAAAGTGTGCCCGGCCAGAGGGATCGAGCGTGTTGGGTAATGTGGTGCACCCCTGCAGGGAAGTTTATCTATTCGAATAGCCGTGTCCCTCGGTAAAAGGACGACCCGGAGTTGTACCTCGACCTTATGACAACTAGAACCGGATACTTAATAAAACACACCTTTTCAAGTGCCAGATACAACCCGGTGATCGCTCTCTCACAGGGCGACGAGGAGAGGATCGTCGGGTAGGTTTATGCTATGCGATGTTACTTGATGCTGCACTTGCTACTCTCTTCTACATGCTTCAAGATGGAGGCTGCCAGAAGCGTAGTCTTCGATAGGACTAGCTATCCCCCTCTTATTCTGGCATTCTGCAGTTCAGTCCACAGATACTACCCTTTTCATTGATACCATTGCATATGTAGTGTAGATCCTTGCTTGCGAGTACTTTGGATGAGTACTCACGGTTGCTTTGCTCCCCCTTTTTCCCCTTTCTATACTCGGTTGTCGCAACCAGATGCTGGAGCCCAGGAGCCAGACGCCACCTTCGACGACCCCTACTACACCGAGGGTGCCTACTACTACGTGCAGGCCGCCGCCGACGACCAGGAGTAGTTTAGGAGGATCCCAGGCAGGAGGCCTGCGCCTCTTCGATCTGTATCCCAGTTTGTGCTAGCCATCTTATGGCAACTTGTTTAACTTATGCCTGTACTCAGATATTGTTGCTTCCGCTGACTCGTCTATGATCGAGCACTTGTATTCGAGCCCTCGAGGCCCCTGGCTTGTATTATGATGCTTGTATGACTTATTTATTTCTTAGAGTTGTGTTGTGATATCTTCCTGTGAGTCCCTGATCTTGATCGTACACATTTGCGTGTATGATTAGTGTACGGTTGAATCGGGGGCGTCACAAACAGTGATCTCCTATTTTGACTGAGACAACAGGCATGCCAACAACAGGTCTATGTTTATCTTTCTCATCGGGTTTGGCAATTCTAGCAGCTTCATCACTGAAGTAAATAACATGCCCATCAATATTCTCTACCAAGAGATCTTTAACCATAGCAACGCTAGGTTCTACTTTGATTTGTTCAGCAGGTTTAGGTGCTCTAATATTACTTTTATTGACCATGGTTGAAACCTTAGCATGTTCCTTTATCCTAACAGGGAAAGGTGGGTTTTCAATATAAGCAGTAGGAACAACTGGATCAACATTATAAATGATAGTTTCATCTTTAGCTATTACCGGTTCTTTAATTCCTTTAATAGGTGGGTGATATTTAAACCACTTCTCTTTAGGGAGATCAACATGAGTAGCAAAAGATTCACAAAAAGAGGTTACTATCTCAGAGTCAAGTCCATATTTAATGCTAAACTTTTGAAAAGCATCAGTATTCATAAAAGATTTAACACAATCAAACTTAAGCTTAATACCTGACTATTTACCTTCGTCGAGTTCCCAATCTTCAGAGTTGCGTTTAATTCTCTCTAGAAGATCCCACTTGAATTCAATAGTCTTCTTCATAAAAGAACCAGTACAAGAAGTATCGAGCATGGATTGATCATCACGAGAAAGCCGAGCATAAAAATTCTGAATGATAATTTCTCTTGAGAGCTCATGATTGGGGCATGAATATAACATTGACTTAAGCCTCCCCTAAGGTAGAGCGATACTTTCTCCTTCACGAGGCCAAAAATTATATATATAATTCCAATCACGATGAACTAGATGCATAGGATAATTTTTTTTGGTGAAATTCCAATTTCAATCGATTCCAATTCCAAGATCCAATATCATCGCATAGCCAATACCATGCCAATGCTTTTCCCTCCAAAGATAAAGGGAAGACCTTCTTCTTAGCTTCATCTCTGGGTAAACCTGCAAGCTTAAATAATCTACAAATTTCATCCACATATATCAAATGCATATCAGGATGCTCAGTTCCATCTCCTGCATAAGGATTAGCTAGCAGTTGTTCTATCATACCCGAAGGAATTTCATAAGCAATATTTTCAGTAGGTGTAGTAGGTTGAGGGGTAACTAATTGTGGTTCCGGTCGATGTGAAGATACCCCGAACAAACCCCTCAAAGGATGGTTCTCCATAGTAACAAGTGACAATAAATTTCAGCACGTAGTAATAATTTTTCCTTACCGATTTCCACTTACCAAGAGCGCTTCACTCCCCGGCAACGGCGCCAGAAAAGAGCCTTGATGACCCACAAGTATAGGGGATCAATCGTAGTCCTTTCGATAAGTAAGAGTGTCGAACCCAACGAGGAGCAGAAGGAAATGACAAGTGGTTTTCAGCAAGGTATTCTCTGCAAGCACTGAAATTATAAGTAACGAGTAGTTTGATAGGAAGATAATTTGTAACGAGCAAGTAACGGTAACGACAAATAATATGCAGAAAGGTAGCCCAATCCTTTTGAGGCAAATGACCGGCCAAAACGGTCTCTTATAATAAGCAAAGCGTTCTTGAGGGTACACGAGAATTTCATCTAGTCACTTTCATCATGTTGGTTTGATTCGTGTTCGCTACTTTGATAATTTGATATGTGGGTGGACCGGTGCTTAGGTGCTGTTATTACTTGAACAAACCTCCTACTTATGATTAACCCCTTCGCAAGCATCCGCAACTACGAGAAAAGTATTAAGATAAAATCTAACCATAGCATTAAACTTTTGGATCCAAATCGGTCCCTTACAAAGTAGTGCATAAACTAGGGTTTAATCTTCTGTCACTCTAGCAACCCATCATCTAATAACTACTCCACAATGCATTCCCTTAGGCCCAAATATGGTGAAGTGTCATGTAGTCGACGTTCACATGACACCACTAAGGGAATCACAACATACATATCATCAAAATATCGAACACATATCAAGTTCACATGATTACTTGCAACAAGATTTCTCCCGTGACCTTAAGAACAAAAGTAACTACTCACAAATGATAATCATGCTCAAGATCAGAGGGGTATTAAATAGCATAATGGATCTGAACATATAATCTTCCACCAAATAAACCATATAGTAATCAACTACAAGATGTATTCAACACTACTAGTCCCCCACAAGCACCAATCTAAGGTTCCGGTACAAAGATTGAACACAAGAGATGAACTAGGGTTTGAGTGTAGCGACCCGACCCGAACGGATCGAAGTCTCTGTGCTTAAGTGTCATCCCTGGATCGGTATGCTGACACACACAATACTCGAGGATTTATAACAGAGGTAAATCACATGTATAAAATAACGTAAATACTATTACCTCAAATAATATAGCGGAAGTAACAACAAAGTTGTGGAGTCCCAACAACACCAACGGCAAAGTTGAGTGTAGTCATCGCAACCCTAACGTATCACTTACTCGTCGAATAATTCCTGCAACATGAGACGTTGCAGCCGTGTAGGTCAGTACGTTGAATGTACTGGCAATTTCACACCATAGAGCAATGAAGAATAATAGCTATCACTACATGCATATTTGGCTGGTGGAGGCTCTAAGTTTATTTTTGCATAAAGCCAATTTTTCCCTACAACAAAGGAATAAATGTTTTATTCACTACCAAGTTTATGCCATTATTGAGAAGGTTCCTCCAACTCAATCCCAAAAATTCCCAAATTATTAATAACCCAATACATTAATTAAATAGAGTGATGAGATCAACAAAATATTCACTTCTAGATACTCAAGATGTCCATAACCGGGGACACGGCTAATCATGATTAGTTTGTACACTCTGCAGAGGTTTGCGCACTTTTCCCCACAAGACTCGACCGCATCCATGATCGGAAGATCAAGACATAGTCTTTCTGAAGCATTAACTCTCTACTCTGGTTAGACTGGTACACCTACTTTCCCCTACATCTGCTAGTCCACCTCTTCAAGAGCTCACACAACTTACTCAACTATGCCAGAGCCCATAATGGCTTGTGGCTGCACACGGAAGTTTCTAGGCATGAGAATATCATATGATCCCTTTGAGCCTGGGTGGCGGACCTAGGGTAATCACACGGGTACTCCGGGATTCCCTTGGGCAAGCACTGGGTTCTCCAGGTGCCCGGGCAAACCACTGGGTGCTCCAGGGTGCCCCAACTGTTCCACCCAGATGTGTATTAAAGTTGGCACCTTAAGTTTCCCTTAGTTAATATTACTCTCGCAACTTCCATGAATCTCACATACCAATCCATGTCTACTAGCATGGCTAAGCAATAAGTAACAAAGCGTATCTTCCCGGGGTGATCAAAGGTAATAGGTTCCTACCTCATCAACTACATAGCAATACCCACATATTCCTAATCCTACTCATGCAATCTTTGGGGTTGAAACTAATGCAAGTAAAACTGGGTATAGGAAGAGTATGATCAAAGTGTGAACTTGCCTTGTACTGTTGATGAAGATTCGTCGCACTCATAACTCCTGATAGTTCCACTCGTCACACTCCGTTCAGTCTATCGTAAGCAAGCAATTACATACATAAGCACTCAAGCATAAAATTCGAAGAAAAGATCTCGAAAAACTTCGAAAATAGACAAATAACTCTTGCCAACAGAAAACAATTTTCAACAGTATTAAAATTATGTGGATTAGTTCTTAACAGAAAGTACATGTCAATAGATTTGATTTGCAAAAAGAATCAATTAAATCGGAGTTACGAAACTCAAGTTATGAACAAAAGAAATTCAAATTCAAATCTGTTTGAAATCAATTTTTAAACTTTCAAAAATATGTTTAAGTTGTTTTACTGGATAGAGGAGATCATAACGAAGAAGTGGGCATTGGTTTCGTTGGATTTGGACAAGCGAGCAAAAAGTTGTGATCGTGTTAAGATCAGGGGCTAATCTGTAAGAAAAGTAATCACGGATAGGTCCCTAGCCGAAAATTAAACTAAAAAGAAAAATCTACCGGACGAATGTCCGTTACGAAAACCTAACGAACTGATTCGTTCGCTGCGAAGAGATAAACAGCGATCGTTCGCTAATTAACTGGATTAAATAAGAAAAATCGGTTTTAAAAAGAAAAACCAAAAAAATAAACCGGATCGAACCAGGACCGTTTACCGGCGACGGCGGCGGGGCAGACGGCGGTAGCGGTGGCTCCGGACGGCGGCGGCGGCTACGGGCGAGGCGGCGAAGCGGCGAGGCGACTGCGGCGGCGAGCGGCGGCTCTGGCTGCGGCGGCGAGCGGCGGCGGCGAAGCGCGGCAGCAGCGGCGGCTAACTCCGGCGACGGCGGCTTCTTGCGGCGGCGGCTTGGGGTGTCGAGGGGGTCCCGGGGTGGCTATTTAAAGGCCGGGGAAGGGGCAAGGCGGCTTGCACGAGGGGCGACGGCGGCGTGTCCGCCTTGGACACGGCAGCGGCCGGCGGCGTACGGGCGCGGGACTCCGCCCGGGGTCGGTGGCGACGGCGCGGCTGGGCTGGGCCGGCCCAGTTCGGCGGGTAGTTTTTTTTTAAACACAGACAACAAAAATAAAATAAACCAAATAAAATAAAAAAAATATAATATAGGCATATTATATATCAAAATTTTCAGAAGAAGATTTTCTACAATATGAACATTTTTCTAGCATCAAATAAATTCCACAAAAATTTAAATAAAGCAAACAGTACTAGTGGTTCATTTAAAAACCAAATAAAAATATTTTAAAATACCAAAATGATTTCAAACTCATTTTTCTCCACTTTTCTACTGTAGGGAATCATTTTACCCTATTTTCCGTATATTTTATTTTTGGAGAAAAGTAATTTGAATAAAAACCAAATAACTCCAAATTGAAAGTGGGTTTTCAAAATAACTTCAAAGGGACTTTCAATTTGATTCTTTGAAACTTCCAACTCTCTTTCTTAGCATTTGAAGAAGTCATTTTATCTTCTCTCATGAAACTCATTGAGTTGCATAAAGTTTCCGAATTTGGAATATTTCCAAATGGAATTCAAATCTTTTCAAAACCCTTTTCATTTAATTAAATGGAAGAAGTCATATCATCTTCACTCTAGGGTTTTGGTGATGAAATGAATTTGAATTCATGGAGATCATAAATGCAAGGTGAAAGTTTGGGAAAGTCATTTCATTCCCTCTCATTCAACTTTCAAAAAGTTTCAAATTTCACTCAATTTCACACAAGCAACCACACCACAATCAAACAAACAATCAAAACTATTTATTTAATATAACATTCCAAAATTTAGAATTTTGGGATGTTACAAACCTACCACCCTTAAAATGAATCTCGCCCTCGAGATTCGGAGAGGCTAGCAAGAAATAGGTTAGGTTCGGGGTCTCCTAAAAAATCCATCGATTGTCACGAAGGTCTAGGGTGCTACCACCCTTAGAAGCATGGTTACGGTTCCATCAAAACTCATATACTCCATCCTTATTGTTGACAGGGTCAGTCTTCTGTGATCCTCGGAAAAATTCCTACTCTGGCTCTTCCGGTAGTGGCATAACCTTTTCCTCAATTCTTCTGTCTTTTTATCTGGGTACGGTCCTCCTGTGACTGGGTCTTCTTAGCTGACGGTCTGGCGTCAATACTAAACAACCATAGATATCTCATGGTGGTCAACAATTTATGGTTTCTCCTGCAGAAAATGGGTCTGGGTTTCATTCTCACCGTATGACCTATGATTGGCAACAGCTGCCTTGTACAAGGGAAAATTGTTATACCATTCTAAGGTTTAAACAAGGTTTTTGATATCGTCGTCTCTCTCTACTATGGGTAAGTCACTCAGATTTACCATCCCATATAGCAGAGGCGAATAATAAGAGTAAGTCGGCATGGTGATCAATCCATTCCGCACCCAAATCATTACCTTGTATATGGTTTAGTGAATCTCGCATTCTAACACTCGGCCATCCTCACAAGCATTGCAGAATTTCTCTTGTCGACGAACTGAGTTCGGATATATCCATTGCTTCTGCAAGCTGAACAAAACATCTATCGTTCTTCACAACTCTCGGGTTTTCGTATCCTCCTAAGAAACGTCTGCTGATCAAATCACAGCTTCTTTCGAAATTTCTTCTTCCAGGGAGTACTTGATCCTTATTAATTCATGGGCATGTGGGTTATGGGCGCACTTCTACACATTTATAGCTTTAACTCATCCTGGGGTTACAATTGTTCCATATTACCAACATTATACCTCCTTTATATCCAATAGTACTTCATCCCTTCATATTCTTGGGGTATCCCACATATCGAGATAAAACTCGTACTTACTTTGTCCGAAGTCCACTTCATGGAATATCATTATCTTTTCCAGGGGTCAAGGGTCCTCACAGGGTACTACCACCCTTGAAATGCACAAATTCATCCATAGACCATATTTCTCATATCCTCGAAAATGGTCAAAATCTTTCTTCATAGAGTAACAACTCATAAAATCCAAATCAGTACCAATGATGCTAACTTTATTGATTCTCAAATTTTTACAATCTCCTGCATTTCCATTACATGCCTCAACTCAATACCTCAACAATAAAAGAATTGTTCCCACTACTACTACTATATTTCTTTTTCGACACAACTATTTAGCACAAGTCTCCTTCTCATTGGGACAATCTCTGGGAAAGTGCCCTGCTTCATTACAGCAGAAACATATTACTTCTGACAAGTCTCATGGTTTCCTTATGACTACATAGCCTCCTTGGGTCCTCGGCTTCCTTTTTGGGCAATCGTTGAAGTAGTGCCCTGAATCTTTGTACCTAAAACATGTGATATGACTCAGGTCCTTCTTTGTAGAAATTGGGTTGTTCTTGGAATCCAATCTATTTCTCTTCCTGGACTTTTCCGTGCCAATCAGGGCTTCTATTTCCGGTGGGTCATACTCTACTTCTACTGTCGGAAATGCTACTAGATCCCCCTTCAGACAATTCTGGGAGATGTGTCCTTCTTCTCCACATGAATAGCATGACTTGGTGCAGAGTTTAATTGGGTCTTCTTCGGGTGTGTCCTCCACCTCTTCCTTCATCACAGGTTCTTCTAAAATTTCCATGAGGGCTCCTTTCATTGCTCCTTTCTTCTGTTGGATGGTTCGTTGTACTATGGGGTAAATGTGACACTGAGCAGGGTAGTGGGTAGTCCCTTCACACAAGAAACAAGTAATCTGCCTAGTTGGGCATTCTTCAGCTGGGTGAATTTCTTCACAATGAGGGCATTCATCCTTGTGTTCTTTATGGTTGTGTCCTATTTCTCCATAGAGCTTGCATGCACAAGGTTTCTTCATATCATTTCCATAAGGCTTCATCTTCTGGGACACAAGCCGAGACTTTAGCAGAGTCAACTTAAATTCTTTCCAAGTGGTTACTCTTTGCCATCCATTGATGGTTTGGTACATCCTCCGCCAAGTAGCAGCACCTCTTTCAAAGCACTGAAGAGCATGCTGGGTCATATCCTTTCCGGCTATAGTGTTAATCTTCAGGTGATCTTCCATGTTCTGAATCCATCGGTCCGTCTCCAATTGAGTTATTGGTCCAGAAAATATGAGTTCATCTCCATTCATCCCCTATTGGTTCCAAGGGTTTGGGGTGGGATAAGAGAGATAGAGAGGGATACACACAATACGAACAACAGTTTTGAAGAGACAGATTTTTATTTTGTGGCTGTCGAAAAAACATCAAACAAATGACAGCTCACAATCGTCGTATCTAACGTAAGTATATAACAGGGGTTTGGTCTTCTAAAAGTCAATAAATCTTCAAAGTCGCCAAACTCTTCAAGTCTTGTTCATGTCTCCGATGGGCTTCTTCCGATCGTGCTTGACCTTCTCAAGTTCTTTTGCCAGATCATCTCTGTTGACGCGAAGTCTCTCGTGACGTCCTTTAATATTCTGGAGTTGCGTTCCAAACTTCTGGGTTTCAACATCCTTGGCATGAACCATGGTCCTACTGTCCTTCAGTTCTTGACGAATCTCTGGTATCTTGAGGTTTTGCTCCTCCAGCTTGGCTACTTTCAGCTTCTGGGTCCTGAGTTCTTCATGAAATGCTTCCTTGTCAAATACGGCTTCCTGAAGGTCCATCTTAAATTTTTTGATGTAATACTCCAGATCCTGTCGATACACTAGCTAAGGTTAAACTTTATCTTTTGCTGATAGATGCTCCATTAGCCCTTTTGTCATCCAATCCTTCCGACGAAATGCATGCTTAACTCAGCACGACGACAATAGCATAAGCGGGCGATAACATCATGGATAGCAGTGTTTCTGCCCTTGTCATTGCCATGAGCTATCATTCCATAGTTGATATCTCCTGCCTTAGGGTTTTCTTGACAAAAACTTTGAGTTTTAACGCTCCATGTTCCTGTCTTTCTCCGACACACCTTGATCTCGGGTATTGACAGCTTCAATAGTCTGACAAGTTCCATAAGGGTAGCCTTCCTAGGTCATACTAATCTGGAAATTCTATAGAATCTTCAAATTCTCCTAGTCTTCGGAGTCTTCAACCGTTGTAGTTTCCATTATTATAATGCACGGTAAAATCCTCTTCATTCCGAAGTGGTCTTAGTTGTCCGATATCTTGTACTTCTTAGAGTGGTCTCATCAGTCGAATCTTCGTATGGTCAACAGGGAAAAGGGGTATAGTCTAACTACTTGAGGCGAGAGGAAATACTTGGTAAAGCTTTAGAAAAGATGAGAATTAAGGGATCTCTTTTGAAAATAAAGTTTAGAGAAAATCTTTCCTATGGGCTTGCCAGTTTCTATGGGTCACGTCCTACAGTCAACATGTGCTCTGATACCATCTTGTAGCGACCCGACCCGAATGGATCGAAGTCTCTGTGCTTAAGTGTCATCCCTGGATCGGTATGCTGACACACACAGTACTCGAGGATTTATAACAGAGGTAAATTACATGTATAAAAAAATGTAAATACTATTACCTCAAATAATATAGCGGAAGTAACAACAAAGTTGTGGAGTCCCAACAACACCAACGGCAAAGTTGAGTGTAGTCATCGCAACCCTAACATATCACTTACTCGTCGAATAATTCCTGCAACATGAGACGTTGCAGCCGTGTAGGTCAGTACGTTGATTGTACTGGCAATTTCACACCATAGAGCAATGAAGAATAATAGTTATCACTACATGCATATTTGGCTGGTGGAGGCTCTAAGTTTATTTTTGCATAAAGCCAATTTTTCCCTACAACAAAGGAATAAATGTTTTATTCACTACCAAGTTTATGCCATTATTGAGAAGGTTCCTCCAACTCAATCCCAAAAATTCCCAAATTATTAATAGCCTAATACATTAATTAAATAGAGTGATGAGATCAACAAAAATATTCACTTCTAGATACTCAAGATGTCCATAACCGGGGACACGACTAATCATGATTAGTTTGTACACTCTGCAGAGGTTTGCGCACTTTTCCCCACAAGACTCGACCGCATCCATGATCGGAAGATCGAGACATAGTCTTTCTGAAGCATTAACTCTCTACTCTGGGTAGACCGGTACACCTACTTTCCCCTACATCTGCTAGTCCACCTCTTCAAGAGCTCACACAACTTACTCAACTATGCCAGAGCCCATAATGGCTTGTGGCTGCACACGGAAGTTTCTAGGCATGAAAATATCATATGATCCCTTTGAGCCTGGGTGGCGGACCTAGGGTAATCACACGGGTACTCCGGGATTCCCTTGGGCAAGCACTGGGTTCTCCAGGTGCCCGGGCAAACCACTGGGTGCTTCAGGGTGCCCCAACCATTCCACCCAGATGTGTATTAAAGTTGCCACCTTAAGTTTCCCTTAGTTAATATTACTCTCGCAACTTCCATGAATCTCACATACCAATCCACGTCTACTAGCATGGCTAAGCAATAAGTAACAAAGCGTATCTTCCCGGGGTGATCAAAGGTAATAGGTTCCTACCTCATCAACTACATAGCAATACCCACATATTCCCAATCCTACTCATGCAATCTTTGGGGTTGAAACTAATGCAAGTAAAACTGGGTATAGGAAGAGTATGATCAAAGTGTGAACTTGCCTTGTACTGTTGATGAAGATTCGTCGCACTCATAACTCCTGATAGTTCCACTCGTCACACTCCGTTCAGTCTATCGTAAGCAAGCAATTACATACATAAGCACTCAAGCATAAAATTCGAAGAAAAGATCTCGGAAAACTTTGAAAACAGACAAATAACTCTTGCGAAAAGAAAACAATTTTCAACAGTATTAAAATTATGTGGATTAGTTCTTAACAGAAAGTACATGTCAATAGATTCGATTTGCAAAAAGAATCAATTAAATCGGAGTTACGAAACTCAAGTTATGAACAAAAGAAATTCAAATTCAAATCTGTTTGAAATCAAATTTTAAACTTTCAAAAATATGTTTAAGTTGTTTTACTAGATAGAGGAGATCATAACGAAGAAGTGGGCATTGGTTTCGTTGGATTTGGACAAGCGAGCAAAAAGTTGTGATCGTGTTAAGATCAGGGGCTAATCTGTAAGAAAAGTAATCATGGATAGGTCCCTAGCCGAAAATTAAACTAAAAAGAAAAATCTACCGGACGAACGTCCGTTACGAAAACCTAACGAACGGATTCGTTCGCTGCGAAGAGATAAACAGCGAGCGTTCGCTAATTAACTGGATTAAATAAGAAAAATCGGTTTTAAAAAGAAAAACCGAGAAAACCAAAAAAATAAACCGGATCAAACCGGGGTCGGTTACCGACGACGGCGGCGGGGCAGACGACGGTAGCGGCGGCTCCGGACGGCGGCGGCGGCTGCGGGCGAGGCAGCGAAGCGGCGAGGCGACTGCGGCGGCGAGCGGCAGCGGCGGCGGCTAACTCCAGCGACGGCGGCTTCTTGCGGCGGCGGCGGCTTGGGGTGTCGAGGGGGTCCCGGGGTGGCTATTTAAAGGCCGGGGAAGGGGCGAGGCGGCTTGCGCGAGGGGCGACGGCGGCGTGTCCGCCTTAGACACGGCGGCGGCCGGCGGCGTACGGGCGTGGGACTCCGCCCGGGGTCGGTGGCGACGGCGCGGCTCGGCCGGCCCAGTTCGGCGGGTAGTTTTAAAAAAAAACATAGACAACAAAAATAAAATAAACCAAATAAAGAAAATATATATACTATAGGCATATTATATATCAAAATTTTCAGAAGAAGATTTTCTACAACATGAACATTTTTCTAGCATCAAATAAATTCCACAAAAATTTAAATAAAGCGAACAGTTCTAGTGGTTCATTTAAAAACCAAATAAAAATATTTTAAAATAACAAAATGATTTCAAACTCATTTTTCTCCACTTTTCTACTGTAGGGAATCATTTTACCCTATTTTCCTTATATTTTGTTTTTGAAGAAAAGTAATTTGAATAAAAACCAAATAACTCCAAATTGAAAGTGGGTTTTCAAAATAACTTCAAAGGGACTTTCAATTTGATTATTTGAAACTTCCAACTCTCTTTCTTAGCATTTGAAGAAGTCATTTTATCTTCTCTCATGAAACTCATTGAGTTGCATAAAGTTTTCGAATTTGGAATATTTCCAAATGGAATTCAAATCTTTTCAAAACCCTTTTCATTTAATTAAATGGAAGAAGTCATATCATCTTCACTCTAGGGTTTTGGTGATGAAATGAATTTGAATTCATGGAGATCATAAATGCAAGGTGAAAGTTTGGGAAAGTCATTTCATTCCCTCTCATTCAACTTTCAAAAAGTTTCAAATTTCACTCAATTTCACACAAGCAACCACACCACAATCAAACAAACAATCAAAACTATTTATTTAATATAACATTCCAAAATTTAGAATTTTGGGATGTTACATTGAGAGGAGATGGTGCTGTTGAAGTTGTTGATGGAGATTGCCCTCCCCAAGATGGAAGAGTTGTTGGTGATGATGATGACGATGATTTCCCCCTCCGGGAGGGAAGTTCCCCCGGCGGAATCGCTCCGCCGGAGGTCAAAAGTGCTCCTGCCCAAGTTCCGCCTCGAGACGGCGGCGCTTCGTCCCGAAAGTCCTCTCCTTATTTTTTCTAGGTCAAAATGACTTATATACCAGAAGAGGGGCACCGGAGGTGGGCCGAGGAGGGCACAACCCACCAGGGCGCGCCTGGGCTCCCTGGCGCGCCCAGGTGGGTTGTGCCCACCTGGTGGGGCCCCTCTGGTAGTTATTTGCTCCAATAATTCTTAAATAATCCATAAAAAATCTCCGTGAAGTTTTAGCTTATTTGAAGTTGTGCAGAATAGGTAGCTCTGACGTGCTTTTTCAGGTCCAGAATTCCAGCTGCCGATATTCTCCCTCTTTGTGTGAATCTTGCATATTATGAGATAAAAGGCATTAGAATTACTCCCAAAAACATTATTATGCATAAAAATATTATAAATAGCAGTAGGTAAACATGATGCAAAATGGACGTATCACACACCGGAGGTGCGTTTTTTTTTCACCTAGTTCGAGGTATACTTGCATACCAACTTCGAACTGGTACACTTTGGAAAAAAAAAATCCAAGTACGTCCTCTCAAAAAGGCCATATCTTCTTCATTGTTGATGTTGCGTACAAAACAAAATCCTTCTCTCGTCTCCGGGTGGACTTGTACAGTGGTCCTCACAGGTCTGTTTATACACAGCTTGTCTAGCGCTTCATCTCTTGCAAAGCAGGGGATGCACTTGGCACAACTCAGAGATTGCTAATTTTTTTTATGTTGTTGATTGAGCCGGTACCATTTACGGAAGTGCTAAATACAATTTATGATAGTGCTTACTGGAATTTATGAAAGTGATCACAAACATTCTTAAATGGACATTGGATATCAGAAAATTGGTTTTGAACTTATTAGTTTCAGAAAGATTTATGAAAAATTCAGGGTCGCAGCAAAACCAGGAATTTTCTATATCATAAACATAAAAGAAATTTCTTTAGATTATACATAGGTTACTCGTGACATCTCAAGTTGTACTAAGTAGTGAATGTAGCACTAAGTGCCAAATGTACTAAGGGCTTATTGTTGGCATTTTACAAATATAGTCAGGTGTATCTATTTTTAGATACTTTTCATTAAAAACATGATTTATGTTTACTCATGGGCAGATTTTTCTACTTATGAACCAATCAAGAAATCCATCTTCATTTGTGTATTAAAATCCACATCCAAATTTTTTCACAACTTAACCAAACAGACATGTACGTTTAATAAGTTTGAAATTTTAAAACTATACCGTAATTTCTTTGAATCCTTGCGAAAGCGTGAGGCGGAGGTACTTGTCCTTCAGAATATACGGGTGAGCGCATAGATTCCTGGTGTCCAAACACGTCGGGCACTGCGAATCCGAACCCTAAGATATTTCATAAATAGCACTCGGAGGTGATTTGTATCTGATTAGGAGATATAGATGAAGACTTGCCTTCATTTCTTCTGCTTGCACCTGGTCGCCTAGGGTTTTCTAGGGACGAGAAGTCCTGAACCACGACAGGTGGCGGAGACAGGTGGCGGAGACAGGCGGCTACCCTCATCGGCGTGGTTGATCTACGGGGAAGGATGACAACAATCCTCGTCGGCATACAATAACTGCGGCAAAATTTGGCGGCGAGAGGAGGCGAGAGACTTGATTTGAGGGGTTTCAGTGAAGGGGAAGAACATAGACGGTGAAGGTGATGGGACTATACACGGGCGGGTCTATGGTTTAGGCCCACTTGTTAGGTGTAGCACACAAATGTTTGGATAAAAAAGTTAACACATACTTATTTATCTAGGAATGAGGAAAATACATGTAAAATAACAAATAATGTGCATTCATTTTTTTCTTTTTGCTTCGGACTTTTGCATTCAAATCAAATCACAGTGGATCAAATTCACGCTGTACATTTTCATCAATGTCATGCATGAAAAATATGGCCAAACATTATGTTGCACAAATTAATAGGCTGCTATAGAGACAGAAAAGTGGGTTTTAATACCTTGAGAATGATAACGATGAACGTTCTATTGATCTCCTCGGAGGAATCTTCTCCCTTCAAAATCCAAATAACAATCTATCACGTCCTGGCCACATAATCTCATACTCTACAAGCATCCTTCTCCCTCGTTTGTGAGAGGCGCGAAACGAGTTAAGGGCTCCGCAGTCTGGACTCAGCCACAAACTCGTACATAATCTCCTTCATAATAGTGGTGGCCTTAGCTGCACCTCTTTCACCTTTCTGATCCCTCAAGCCAATTGGTTACCGGTCAACAACCGAAACATGATGACAGAGACCAGGGACCTTGGATATCTGGGCCCATACAAACCATCAAGCACGATCGACTCGGGATCCACCGTATCTTCATAATCCTCCATGATCGTCCTATACCCTTGGAAAAAAAATCCAAGGTCCACCATGGACCACCTCCTTCCATTCTCCCAAACAAAAACATTTGGAAAAATGAATAAGTTCTCCCCTACTTGAAACTTCGGTCTGAGTGAGACTCCATGCAAATTTCATATTTTTTGAATAGCGCGTCTGAGCTGAAGGGCCTGTTCGTGTTAACGCGAGCGACCATGAGCCTTCTGGCCTCCTACTCGAATTGCCCGACCTCCTCTTTTCCCATGTCATCATCATCCACTCTTCATCCTGTAGGTTCATATGCTTCAACATCTCCCCTGTCCTTTGGCCGTGACGAGCCCGAAGCGGCGAAGCCTCAACCACCATATTGTGTTTCAGAACTAACAACACGATCCCCGCATAAAGCCTCACGTCTTCCTTGACACCTGCGCAGCAGGCGACGATCTGGTAAGAAAATCACTTGGGAAAAACTCTCGTCGGTGCTAAGATCGCCGGCCGGCGGAGGATGGAAACTCTAACTACGAGGGTATTTTCTTTTTATATAGAAAAAAAGTCCCGTCCCGTGCGTGCATTTTTTTTTGAGACATTTTTTTTTTGGTGCGTGCGTGCTTTGCATCTTCGGGCGACTGGACCTCCTTTTCCTCTGCCGGGCCATTCGTGTTTCTGCCTATTCGGCCCAGAGTCTGTACAAACAAGCATTCCAAACTGCCAGCCCATTCTCTTCTCCCTCTGGGGAGGCCTGGCCTACGAGGGGAGAGGTGGGGTCGCCGCCACACCGTAGGCCACAGAGTGAAGTTGTAGAGCTCGAGCGGGAGCACCCCCCACTGGGGAAGTCGCTGCGCTCGCCGTAGCAGCGCCGAAGAGTCAAACACCAAATCGCGGCGGAAGTCGCCGTCCCCGCGCTAGGGTTCAGAGATCCCTCGATTCGAATTCGTCCTCCGTCCCGGCCGGTGGGCGCGGCAGGTGAGGTCCCGTCCCTGGCCCGGGTGAGATCGAATGCGGGATCGAATTCGGTTCTGACGAGGATTTCTGGCTGCAGGATGGAGGATGGGGACGGCGAGGCGGCGCGGGAGGCAATCGCGGCGAGGATGCGGGGCGGGGACTACACCGGCGCCAGGACGCTGCTGCTGGAGACGCTCCAGACCAACCCCGGCCTCGATGGCGCGGTCGAGATGCTCGCCGTGCTCGAGGTCCTCTGCGCGGCCCCCGCTGGCCGCACGCCGCACTGGTACCGGGCCCTCCAGGTCCTGCCCGGGGACGGCGCCGCCGCCATCGAGACGCGGCACAGGGCCCTCCTGGCCCAGCTGGAGCCCGTCAGGGACGCCCTCCCCGGCGCCGATCTGGCGCTCCGCCTCGTCGACGAAGCCTACAAGGTGCTGTCCGACCCGGCCAAGAGGGCCAGCTTCGACTCGAGCAACACGGCGGGGGCTTCGGTCAAGCAGATGGCAGTAGGTGTGTTCAGCAGTGCTCATGCTGACCTGCGGCGTGACTCCATTTCGCTGACCGAACGGATGCATGTCGATGGGTCAGCAACTCCTCTCGGCACAAATCCTGACCTGGATAGAGTAAAAAGCGTGGACACGAAGCATGTTCGGCAGATTGACCGACCATTTTTGGATGCAGGAAATTGTTCAAACGTGGCTAGTTCTTCCAAAACCAAGAGGACCGACCATTGCTTTCTAGGTGATGATGGTGAATTCGAGTTGCATGAGGAAAACCATGCAGACAAGAAGCTTAAGAGTGTATGGGAGAAGGACGTGTACTCTGTGTCCTCGTCGGAGGAAGATCCGGACGGCTGCTTTGCTGATCTCTCAGATGCCATACAAGATGACCCCTGCTCTAGTCAACAGTATGACTATCATAACTTTGAGGAGGACAGGACGATACAGCAATTTGCTACTGGCCAGATCTGGGCAGGGTATGACTGGGAGAAGTTACCTCGCAGATATGCACGGATAAATAAAGTTTTGACAGATAAGATGCAGTTATATGTATCATGGTTCAAACCATGCCCGCAATCTCATGAAGAGAAGAACTGGTTAATTGCAAGCTTGCCATACGTCTGTGGAACCTTCATTGCGGAAGAACGGCAGATATCGCTATCTTCTATAAGTATGTTCTCCCACGAAATATCTCCTGATACTCTAAATCAGCAACTTGAAGTATTTCCCCGGCAAGGAGAAGTATGGGCCATCTACAGTGACTGGGACATTGGGTGGTGCAATAATCCTGAAATGCGGAAGAAGAGTGCCTTTTCTGTTGTTGAAATTCTTACCAGTTATTCAGAAGACTCAGGTTGTACAGTTGCGCCCTTGGTAAAGGTAGGTGGATTTAGAAGCGTTTTCCAGAGGTACATGAGGAGTGGGAGGGAGCAGGTATTACAAGTCTGCAGTGACAATCTGCTCATGTTTTCTCACAGGATCCCTTTGTTTAGGTTTACTCATGAGGCTGGAACAGTCCTGGAGCTTGAACATTCTATTGTACCAGAAAATCTGCGGCATCAAAATACATTGGCAAGTGTGACTCCTCTGTCCCCACTTTCAGGTTTGGATAGTGATACAAATGGCTTTCATGAAGCTGCTATGGCGCAATTCTCCAGTGCTTCAACTAGCAATTTAGGTTCAGGTATTTCCCAGCAAGGAGTGATGAACTACAATAACAAGTTGTCACCTGAAGATTTTATGGAGGGGCAGATCTGGGCTGTGTACGATGCTCGGGATCGGATGCCTAGGTCTTATGTCAGAATAATCCATGTGGTTTCAGATGCTACAATTTTTGTGTTGAAGTTGGAACCACATCCAATGCTTAACGAAGAAATACGGTGGGTCGAAGATGGCTTACCGGTTGCTTGTGGGGTATTTCGAGCTGGTACTGGAACTACTTACAAGGACATATCAGCTTTCTCTCATCCTGTACAGTGTGACTGGAGTTCAAAGAAGTCTTTCTATCGAATCTTCCCGAAGAAAGGGGAAATATGGGCAATGTACAAAAATTGGAAGATTACCTTAAATAGCACTGATATTGACAAATGTGAACCTCGCATGGTTGAGATCCTCTCAGATTACACTGATGAGAATGGAGTTAATGTGTGCAGCTTGACTCGCGTAAAAGGCTGTTTATCATTTTTCCAGAGAGCATTACTGGAAGGTTTCCATTTGACAAGGTGGATTTCGAAGTCTGAAATGCTCAGCTTTTCCCATCGAGTTCCTGCTTTTGTTGTCATTGAAATCAGAGAGCGTGATATACCACAAGGGTCATGGCACCTGGAACCAAGTGCCCTACCTCTTAGGAGCATACATTGACAGTCCAAACATAGCAGCTGAAGTTTACCCAACCCTTTTCTTTTGGTTCATTTTGAATATATTTGTTGCCTCTGTCTATGCTCTTGTCTATTGTCTTGATTGTTTTATCCGTCAAGGGAGTTGTTTGTTCACCTTTTCCTTCATGGTACCATCTTTTTGCAATGGTTATATCTTATGTCCTCTATTTTACCAATAGCAGACCAGCATTGGCACATTAAAACATGGAAGTAAGATTCCGTAGCATAAATTAAAATATGCAACACCAAACATTCTTTGATAAACCGAAACTTTGACTACCCTAGCAACAATTGAAGTGTTGTCTTAGTATAGCTGTTGCCACCAAATTTCTTGAACCGAATTGGAATTCTTGCTATGTTTGTAAGCTACTCAGCTTCTGTATCTGCACACTGCGGCATTATTTTGCCCTTGTCATGCCATCAACCGGATGTTGCCGTGTTCACTATTACTGTTTTCTAGTAGATGGTACTAGCAGGTTCCCAGTTGGGGGTATCTTCGCTCTGACCCTGCTATTCTTCTGGTTGTTTCTTCTTGATAATTCTATGGATGGGGAATCCTGTTTATGTGTGTGAGATCTGCTGATGTCGGGTTGGTGCCTAAGAAAGCAAGGTTGCAGTCACCAACCAATAAAGGGGCCTGGTAATGTTCTCCATGTACTATGAGCCTATGAGGGCGTCCAGAATATTGTTGTCAATAGTTCTATTATGATAAGATTTCAATGATAAGGTTCTTAGGGCCACACATTGATAGTTCGAAACATAGCAGCAGAAGTTTATCCATTTGTAATGTAACCTTTTGTTGTTGGTTCATTTTTTACTAATCTGTGCCTCTATTTACGTTCTTATCTTGATTGTTTATCTGTCGAGGGAGTTGTTTGTTCACCCTTTCCTTCGTTATACCATCTGTTCGCTATGGGTCTATCTTCTCCCCTCTGTTTTACCAACCGCAGACAAGGACTGACACCTGACAGAGTAAAACATGGAACTCGGTTTTTTTATAACGAACACAGAACATGCAACACGGAACATTCTTTGATATACTGTAACTTAGACTACAATGAAATCAATTAAGATGGCATCTTACTATAGCTGTTGTGCCAAAATTCTTGAACTAGAGTTGAACTTTTGTTATGTTTTAAGCTACATAGCTTCTGTAAAACTTTGGCCTTGTCCTGTAAAACTAGAGTTGAACTTTTGTTATGTTTACATTGCCACTAATAATATTCGTCTAGATGCTACTAACAGGTTCCTAGTTGGGTATATCTTCTCCCGAACCCTGCTGTTCTTCTGGTTGCTTCTTGTTCAGAGCTCTTTGGACGGGGAATCCCATTGATTACACTGCTAATTATTTTTTTACCGCGATGGAACATAAAAGGTAGATGAATGGTTGGAAGCTGATGTGATGTTTGTGAGATCTGCTGATGTTGCGTTGGTGCCTAAGATAAGTTACAATCACAAACCAATAAAGAAGGCTTGGGAATGTTTCCTGTATTAGGTCATCCAGAATACCTTTACCAATGCTTCTATCATGATTATAATATGACAAGTCTCTGTATCAAAAAATGAGATTTGCAAAACTACAGGCAAGTGAATGACGTCTTGTGATGCCACCCTTGCCCAATTGCTTAAGCAGTTTAAACATCGGCATATAGGATTTGCTTTGTCCAATTATTGTAATACTACTAATCAAATACAGCTGACCAAATACAGTCGATCTTTTGGATGGGCCAAATTTTGCTTTCTTGCTGCCGCCATTTGCATCAATTGTAAGCCTTTTTTGGTACTTGATGAATGTCTTCTCTTTAAGCAATTTATGTCCATGCTTATAGCACTACGGCAATATTTAACATTCAAGTACACCCGTTGGCTTCTAACTGAAATGCTTACCCTTAAACACTGTAATTTTTATCGAATTCCAGGTTGCTTGTTTTCTTTTGCTCAATTTCAGCCTTGTAATTTGGTCCATTCAAAGGAAAAGATAGGCTAGAATAAGTACTGTATTTTGTGGTCCTTTTGTGCATGGTATGCCATCAAATTAGATACTATGGTGATCTAGTGATCTAAATATCCTTTTGTCAACAAGACTTTATCGCGTTCACTGCACTGTTTGCTACTAGGTGCTACTAGCCGGTTTCGAGTTGGGGATATCTCCGCTCTGATCTGCTGTTCTTGTGGTTGCAGTCCTAATTATTTTTTACTTCGGCGGAACGTTAACGTAAATGAATGGATGGACGACGATGTCTATGTGTGTGAGATCTGCTGATGTCTGAGTCAGTGCCTAAGAAAGCAAAGCTACAATCACCAACCAATAGAGGGGTATGGTAATGTTCTCTATGTATGCGGGCGTCCAGAATATTGTTGTCAATAGTTCTATTATGTTTTGAATAATATGGTTCTTAGGGCCATGCATGGACAGTTGGAAACACAGCAGCAGAAGCTTAGCCAATTCTCAATCCTTTCCTGTTGGTTCATTTTTAACTGATCGATTGCCTCTGTTTTTCTTAACTCGATATTTTATCTGTCAAGGGGGTTGTTTGTTCGCCTTTTCCTTCATTGTACCATCCTTTTGCTATGGGTCTATTTTCTCCCCACTGTTTTACCAACGGCAGACAAGGACTGATGCGGTAAAACATGGAACTCAGTTATTTTTATAACAAACACAAAATATGCAACATGAAACATTCTTTGATATACTGTAACTTGGACTACCCTGGAAACAACAAATGAAATGGCATCTTAACTAGAGTTGATTTTTTGTTATGTTTTAAGCTACACAGCCTCTGTAAAACTTTGCTTTGTTGTGCCATTTAACTGTCCTTTTCCATTTTTACTGCTACTGATAGATGCTACTAACAGGTTCCTAGTTGGGGATATCTTCTCTGATCCTGCTGTTCTTCTGATTGCTTCTTGTTTAGAGTTCTTTGAATGGGGAACCCCATCGGTTACACTACTAATTATTATTTTTACTGCGATGGAACGTAAAGGTAGATGAATGGTTGGAAGCTGATCTGATGTTTGTGAGATGTGCTGATGTTGCGTTGGTGCCTAAGAAAGCAAAGTTACAATCACAAACCAATAAAGAGGGAATGCTCTCTATGTATGAGGTCATCTAGAATATCTCTACCAATGCTTCTATCATGATTATAATATGGCAAGTCTCCGTATCAAGAAGTGAGATTTGCAAAACTATAGACAATTGAATGACGTCTTGTGATGCCCCCCTTACACAGTTGCTTAAGCAGTTTAAACATCGTCATATAGGATTTGCTTTGCTCGATTATCATACTAGTACCAATCAAATTCAGCTGACCTTTGGGATGAGCTAAAGCTTTCTTGCTGCTGCCATTTGCATTACTTGTAAGCCTGGTTTGGTACTTGATGATTATCTTTACTTCAAGCAATTTCTGTCCATGCTTATATCATTAATGTGATATTTACCCTTGCAGTACAACCATTGGAATCTAACTGAATAACTAAACCGTAAACACTGGGATTTTACCCAATTCCAGTGTGCTTGTTTTCTTTTGCTCGGTTTCAGCATTGTACCTTGGTCCATCCAAAGGAAATGATAGGCTAGGATAAGCACTGTATTTTGTGGTCCTTTCGTGGAACGTACATGCTTAAATTAGATACCATGGTGATCTAAATGTCCTTTTGTCAACAAGACTTTATGGCGTTCACTGCATTGTTGTCATTCTAAGTACGCAACTACTTTCCAATACGTCCAAATACACCCCCTGATTTTTAACTTGGTAGTATCGGAATAATTTTTGGCCAGTCATGATCTATGTGTTTTTCTTGTGCTTAAAATACAGCTAGTTTCAAGTATTCTTAGACACAACTCGGAAGTTTCCTGCCCTGCAACTTGCTTGAGAAATAGTTAAGAATGACAGAGATAGACGAATTCATGGTGTTCTGGTTATTTTCATGTGCTCAAATTCAACTGTTTTTAAGTGTTTGTATCGCACATGCAATAGACGAATTCATGGTGTTCTGGTTATTTTCATGTGCTCAGATTCAACTGTTTCTAAGTGTTTGTATCGCACATGCACCTCTGAAAACTTCCTAGTTTCCAGCTGGCTTAAGAAGCACTTAAGAATGACAGAGATGTATGGATTCATGATGCAGTGAGAGGCGTGAAGCATTCTGTTGCACACTTGTAATAACAACCGAGTTTACAGGTCAGTCGCTTCATCTACCATCCTCAAGTCGATATCACAGCCTAAAAATATGGCGAAAATGTCACTTGGGAAAGCTACGCATTGTGTGGTAAGGCTCAAAGTGGAAATTATTGTTGTCCTAACTGATGTTGAAACTTGAAAGTGCAATCTTGGTCACTAGCGTGCTCAGGAAGGGGAGGTAGGTGAGACCAGAAGAATGTGAAGAATGTTAGAAACACCCCTTGTTTTTCACATGAAGTACTGTTGAGCATTTCTGAACTTCCCTTGTGCACTTCAGCTAAAACCTTTTGATTTGTTTCATATGATTTTAACACTCTGGCTATCAGTTTTTTTGCGTGTGTGTAAATCCTTTAGCCTTGATGAATGTTCCTTTGTATATGTGGATGCTATAAGCTATCAAGAATGAGTTAAGGTGCCTCTGTTTGTTTGAATTACAAGCTGTATAGTTGAGATTTGTCTCTCAAAGCTGTATTTTGCCGTTTAGCACAACAACCTAATTAAGAGGACTTATTTGTCGATTCAAGCAATACTAATACTCCCTCCGTCCCAAAATAAGTGACTCAACTTTGTACTAGCTTTAGTACAAAGTTAGTACAAACTTGAGTCACTTATTTTGGGACGGAGGGGGTACTACTCTTTCGGTGTGGGTGGGCATTGAATGCATGCCAGTGATGATCTTGTTTTTCTCTTGCTCTAGTTCCGGAGTTTGAGAGGATGATAGTTCCTCTTTGCCTACTCATTTGAAAAACACATGGTTTGGTCTCTTATTCAGTTCCTTTTTCATGTGCAAGTTTAAGGATGTGATAGCATATTCAGTCCATAGTAAACGACATTGGCGATACCATAGCGGGCGGTATACCTGAAGAGTTCTTTCTTTTATATTACTGATGAAACATTTTGTTTCTTTTGACCCAGGGATTATCTTGTTCCTCTCTTGCTCTAGTTCTGGGGTTTGAGGGAACGACAGCTCCTCTCTGCCCACTCATTAAACATTCGTGTAGTTTGATCTTTGTTATTCAGAACCTTTTTCCTATGCAAGTTCAAGGATGTGGTTGTATAACCAGTTCTTAGTAAACGGCACTGGAGATACCCTAGGGGGTGTAGTATACCTAAAGAGCACTTTGATTCTATCTTTTATATAATACTGAAAACATTTTGTTTCTTTTGACCGACCCATTCTGATCTGCAATACCCACTCTGCGGATTGCATTGTTAATCTTCACGCTGCAAGGTGCCAACGAGCGAGTTCTCTGCCGTGTATGATTGTACAAATACAAGATTCTGATGGGAATATAAAGAACTGTACATGATCTATGGACGGCTTCTTTACTGCATATTGTGCTGTTGAACTGTCACCATTATATTCCACCTTCCATATTTGACCATTTTACTCTTTACCGTGAAATTAATTTTTGACCTTTTTATCGGCCTTGCTTGCTCTAAGACACCTCTGGATTGGAGAGCACTGCAAGTAACATCTCTGCCATGGTGGCTTGTTTGTTTCTGCATATATATAGTTGACAAAGTGTGAGAGGTGCAGGAGGAATCCAATACGAAGTGGAAAGTGGGGCCACCTGCATAGAATTGGAGATCCCACCACCAAACTGTCATTATATCCCAGTCATCCAATGGGACTGACTGTCTTTGCAAATGATTCTCCATCAGACAAGTAGAGTACCATCGGATGGTGTCACTTTTGTGATTGCTGGTGTTCACCTTCCATTCTCCGCCTAATTTTATCCAGGTAGGATTAAAAAAAACACTTGCATTTCCTGTGAGCGGTCTCCGGCCCTAAGCTGTTGGTTGTTCCTGGCTCTTCCTCTCTGTTCCCCAGGACCGACTAGTATAAAAGAGGAGGATGCTTTTCCACTCTCCTTCAGACGACAAGGCATAGCTACGAGAAAGAAAGTCTCGTTGGAGAGAGCGAGAGGAAGCTCCCACCCACCCGAAGAGGCAGCATGGAGCGTGCAGGGGATGACACAGGGAGTGGAAGCAGGAGCAGGAGCAGGAGCATGAGCATGGGCGGATCAGATGCAACGTCGACCATGAGCGACGGCGGCACCACGGCGGTCAAGCAGCACCAGGCTCTGAGGCTCGTGGAGGACCTCTCCCTCCCTTCGGTATGATCTCCATCCCCCCTCCCTCTCTCTTTCAAGCTTGATCACAGCCATGAAATCTCTAACGGCTCTGCAATCCCAGCTCCGATCATAGTCTGGTCATGTTTTCTTCTCTCTTTTTCTCCCCATCTTCGGTGTCAAAAGGAGCATGTCAACTGTGTCAGTCTCACAGATCACCATTAGTTTCCTCCTATATTGCCTGTCCCTTTTCCTGATTCCGCTGCTCTTCCCCATGAGGAAATGGAGTCGGTGTGTGTGCCACGCACATTGGAATCAATCTCTTGGTTCCATTCCCATTTGTCAATATGCACTAGCTAGCCTAGCCCTCCTTGGATGCCCACTATTCTATTCTATATAGTACCTGTGTCCTGCATTCAGTCCTCCCATATCGTGTGTCCCCTTCCCCTGCCCTGTCTGCAGCCCCATTGAAGTGTGTGAGCGAGTGACTGTTTATCTATCTCCTTGGATACTCACGGTCCCCCTCTCATTTCCAATCACCTTTTGCCGCTAAACTTTTTATACATCATAAAGGTAGAAAGAGAGAGAGAAGGCGTTGCATCAATCAACCAACCAATTCCACATATTACTTTGGTTTGTTTAACCTGCACTGCACCGCACGCCCAAGCTAGAAACCAGAAACACAAGTGCTGAGATCAGAGTGATATCACCTTGTTCCTCCAACTCAGAAAGGGACAAATGAACAGCCACCTGCATCCGCACGGAGCTGCAGTGAGAGTCTGACGGTCTCATACGGGCACGTCCCTACGCGTGCGTCAAGCCACTGTAGTGAGTAGCAGCAGCACTGCAATGAGCAATCAAGGTGTCGGTTGTGTTCTTGGAATCACGGAGGTGAAGCTGAAATCGCCATGAGAAAACCGGTGGCCATGGACGCCATGTGTGCCTGCTTGCTGCTGCCATTAGGTAAGGTGTGATTCCAAAGCGAGATTAAGACTGGATTTTTGTTGTGTCTTATTGGATCTTGACCTAACATCACGTGCGTCCATTAGAGAGCCGTTAACCGGGAAGAAGTCACGGTCACATCACTGTAGCAGCCTCGATCAGCAAATGGATTCTTTGCCATTAATACAAAGTACTACCGGTCAAACAAATGCCTCTTCCCCTCTGGCTCACAACATCCCCCTGCCTCTGGGTTATCTTCCGTAGATCCCTTTCCTGCTCCGTATTTCTCCGGTCAAATACGGCACATGCCGTGCAGAACGAGCCCTCCTTTGACCCCAAAAATACGAATATATTTCTGTATGCGGACTTAGATGTATACAAGCATCTGTTCATTCGTCCGTTCCTGTCACAAACATGCCAAGCATCTTTGAACGCGCTTTTATATACTACACGCGTGCGCACGCGTTGCTTACGTCGCCATGCAAATTTTTAACTCGGTGTCAGATCTGAAACATTGCCGTCCCCACAACTTGGTTGATCCGGTCAGTCAAACAAAAACATTTCACAGTCCCTCAGTTTTGACCCAACACCTTTGCACATGTGGCTGCATGGAACTTGCACACAGAAGTGGAATCAGTATTTTAATCAGAGCACCAAAAATGCTTGACATGGACGTACAGAGCACTCCTTCGACGATCACAAATAGAGAATAAAACGAGGACGCGGATTTTTAGGACATGGTGGCAAGCGAGGATGTAATCTGGGCAGCCCATCCATGCTGAGTATGAGATTAGCAATTAATATAGTGATTGAATGAATACCCGAATGATACGTCAGGTCAATTCGGCAAATACACGTACATGTGTTGGTGGCTAGCCATCTTAAATGGAGCTGGATACACATGTGTTGGTGGATAACCATGCAAAATACGGTCCTGGCTGTTCTGCCATGTTAATCTGACGAGACCATTTAAAACGCTGGTCAACAGGGTTTAAAGGTGTGTGTATTCAATACTTACGCCTTGAATGACATTTAACAAGTGTGGCCCTGCCGTTTTGGTTTTGTTTTGTTTTGTTCAAGTTCATTTTGCGTGTGTATAATTCTGGTGTACTGCTGTATTAGTTCATCAGAGTTATGCGTTCATGATAATGACGTTGTATTACCTAGCGCATGATGGGATACCCCCCTAAGAATGAATGTAAACAACATACACGCATGTGGTAAAAAAAAATCATTCACGGGAAGGTAACACAAAACAAGTCTCTGGTTCTGAAAATTAGGCATGATAGATTAATTAGCGCAGGCAACTGGAATACTACTACTACACTGTTCAACCTTCTTCAACCTGCCAGCTGGGAAAAGATAGAACAAGAAGGTGACCATGGCATCAAGCTCCAGCGCTCGCGAGGGCAGAACGTTTGCAGTTTGTTATGTTCACTAGTACTATATATAGCAAGACCTGTGAGAACATACCCAGCCATTACAATCGAGGCAGCAGATCAGGGGAGAGAAGACCCTCGCCGTTCTGTACATGGATTAGAGCTGCTGAACTAATGTGTGACATACAGGAGTAGCACATGAAGAGACTGCAAGAACCAGAGGAGGAGCTACGGGATGGAGAGGGGCTGGGGACAAAATGCAGACTAGTGTGCAGGTTGCCGTAGACATCTGCTCCAGATAAATGATAAATGAGAGATTAACTCCTCTTGTCAGATTGGTGGGCCATGGTCACTAATTGACTCTGGGAATACATTGTCCATATAGGAATACTTCATCCTGAGAAATGCATATACCTGGTGAGTGTATTACAATAGCACGAATCATGTGGGAACGGGCGGGTATGATAGCGACCTCGCGTGGTACCATGTCCACTCGTGATTTATCGATAAAACGATCCCTATCTACGAACGATATAAGACCGTGAAGAGTTATTAATTGATTATTAGGTTGGATGGCAATGTGCCCGTTTAACATTGACACATGGGATGGGGACGGCATGTACGTACGTACCCTGCATTGTACTATCAATAAAGGCCACACATATATACATGTAGTCATGGATGTAGACATCCAATGTTCTCTATGTCTCTAGCCAACATGCTTGTAGCTAGTTTAAACCGTACGTTCAGATGTTAGTGTCATCTTAGGGAGCGTTTTTATTTATTATTACGGCTGGCACCCGACAGTAAGGTACGAGATGCACCACTGGGCCACATGAGTATCATACATATCACAAGCGCCGCACGTGATGAGTGCCGAAGCAGCAGCAGCAGCAGCTTAAATTAACTTATCAGACCATGCCATGGGAACAAACAACCGCTTCTGGCTAGTACTTGCAGCAGTGCAGGTCATGGTGGTGACCAGAACGCGGGAGAGAATTTTTCAAGTGGCAAGTGGTCAAGATTGAATGGTTAGGCGAGAGGGACGCATACATGGATTGCAATTAGCACCTAGCTCTAATATTCTTTAACTATACAGCGGGCCAGGTTGCTGGTTGCCGCTACCACCACTCAAGTACTCCTAGCTAGCTAACCATCCACAATTAACCACCGTCCGTATAGCTAATAATCAAGTCAAGGCCTAACCAAGATTTGAAAATTCAGCTAGTACGTACGTACATCGATTAGTGGCTTAGCTGCACAATGTGTTGACATATACTCAATTTTGCCGGTCCCTTTGCTTAATTGCGTAGAAGCGATGCAAACATATTTGGTGCTGAGTTGGTGATGCTTAATTAGCCAGTGCAGATGTTGATGGTGCAAAAATTAATTGGATTTTGAATGCATATGCAACGGATGCAGGTGCAGGTGGTGGTGATGAGCGCCAACATGGGCTGTCCGCACTGCCGACAGCGGGTCACCAAGGTCGTCACCAAGATGAACGGTGAGGATCCAATCGACACCTCATTTCGATCACCAGTTCATTCATTGTCCCATATGGATGCTAGCTGCGATATCTATCGTGCTGATGTGTTATCGATCTATTTCGGTTGATCTCGTCTAGCAGGGCTCCTGGATTACATGGTGGATTTCGGGAAGAAGGAGGTGACGGTGAGGGGCACGGTAATTCACACCAAGAAGAAGAAGAGGAAGAAGCAGCCGTACATGATCACTGGGCTGGAGAAGGTGCCGCCTGCTAACGTGGGCGCCAGGACGCTCTCCTGGTTTTTGGGATGCTACGGTTCATAGCTAGTAGTAGTACAAAGCATAGTAGTATACTGTTATGTACAAGTAGTTGCTTAATTGTTGTTATATGTGTTTTTAATCATCTTTCTTCTTATAATCTTTTCATGGAAATAATGTATGCCGGTAGAGTGGTAGTGGTAATTGATGTGTATAGCATGCCCTATAATCTCATATTTGCAAATTGCAAGGTGCTAGAGCACACATTGCAGGCTTCTAGTACATTTTTGTATGTGGGCCTTCTCTGCAAATATGAAATGGAACCGTGAGGATTAAGTTAGACGTCGTTTTCGGCCTGGCTAACAGTAGTGTCTCGCATCCAAAGTTTCGAGTGTACATAGGCCCACCACCCTTAGCACGCCCGGCCTACTCGCTTACTTTGCCAGCCAAATTAATTAGCTTTATTTCATCATGAATAAATCCACTCTCTCATGTCGAAAGTAAACCTGGATGGAAGTGGAGTGGGTTCAGAGAATCGCACGGGTCCTGGCTGATTACAATACAAGGGAGGGAGGGGCCGAGCAAGAATGGGCGGTGCGTGGCAAAAGTGAGTGAGATCAACAGCTCAAAGAGACACCCCCGCAAAAAAAAAAAAAAACAGCTCAAAGAGACAAGAAGAAAAGATAAGATGCCGATGAAAAGATGCAGCGACGTGGAGGGGGCGACCACGTGAACGATCTGATCTGATCTTGCTGTTGCTGCTGCGTCAGGTAATTGTTCAGGTTATATGTGTTAAGAGCCTCTTTGGTTTGTAGGATTCTCGCAGAATGGAAAAAAACATAGGATTAAAATGCCATGACATGTTGAATCCTAAAGAAATCTGTAATATACTAGCAAGGGCCCCGTGCTACGCCACGAAACCACAGGAAACAAGGTGGAATTTGATTTGCACAAGCCTTGTATGCAAATGTAGATCAGTTCTTGCGGGTAGCACGATTGGGGTTAGTAGTGGGAGACGGCAGGAGGAAGGTCATTGGGTGACGTGCGTGAGACGACAAAAGGAGGGGGGATTCGGGAGGGGTATGTTTCTGTTGTGTTTGTAGGTTTGCATTGTCCTACCTATTGGAGCTGAGAGGAGGAATCATGCGAGATGAGTGAATGGACGACCACCAACTCCAATATTCATAAGCATATAAGCATAAAATAAGTTTGTTGGTCACAACACACGAACTTCTAAAAGAAATAGGCGCATGGCATGATTTTCATAGAAACAGAGGAAATTCACCATAGAGTTGAAACATTTTTTTCCTTTGCAATTGTGTGCAAGTAGACCATAGGGAAAATTCCTCTGATTTTGTTTTCTACAAACCAAACAAATTATATAGGAAAAACTCCTAAAGCATGGAGTCCTCCAATTTTCCCATGAAATTTCTTTCAAAGGTGTTAGATCTTCTTTGATTGAAAGAATTTTCGTATGATTTTGGAGGATTTGGATCCTTGGGGAAAACATTTCTAGGTATGTCATTTGATTCGCAGGATTGGAACCCCAAGGAACTTTTCCAAGGGGTTGCTTTGCACTCTCTTTCAGAATGAATTTTTCATCCACTCAAACATTCTAGTATAATTTCCTTGTTTTTTATGTGATGTATAAAACTATTTGATCCAAAGTCTTGTTTCTTAAGCCTATAGGATACAAGATGACATGACGCTTCAGGTCCTCTTTGGATTGTGGATTTTCATGGGAATTTTAGAGGATTTGAATCCTAAGCCTTTTTACCTATGGAAGTCCTTTGGAAAATAGCACCGAGGTTACCCGGTTTCTATGGAATCCATTCCGATGTCTCCCATTTCATAGGAATCTCAACATGAGTTTAAACCTCATTTTATTTTTCCTTTGAGAAGTCAAATACACTCTCACTCTATATATGTATACCTTTTCTCCATAACCCTATAAAATTGATGTTTTTTTCCTTTCTCGTGCAACAACCAAAGACACATACCGTAGAATTCGTGTGTTCTAGAATCCTATAGGATTAGAATTCCACAGTACATAACATCTCAATTATTTGTTTCCCCATTTCTACAGTTTCAAATTCCTGCGATTCAAAGAAGCCATCAAGGCCGTTCAGAATGGAGGATTTCCATCAGAAAAATGTGGGGATTGCAATTCCATAGGAGCGGTGTCCTTTGTGTTGTTTGCAAGGCGCAAGGAATTCCATAGGACATGTAGCAAACCTATGAAAATAGATAAATTTAACATGAATGAAGGCCTCATTTGGTTCAAAGGGTAGAAATATCATAAGAATAGGAAAGCTATATGAAGTGAGATGGCATGTATCTCAAATCCTATGAATGGGGATAGGAAAAGAGGTGTCACTTGGTTCACGAGATATAATTTTTTTTCCCATCAGATCTGAGCTAATGTTATTTTTCCGTTGAACTATGGAGGATATGAACCGATCCAGTACAGGAATAGGATTATGTTCCTATAAACAAAATAGCTCTAATGGAAATTTTCCTACATACCCTACAAAATCCATGAAAACCAAAGAGGAAGGACCGGGAGGTCATCTAGAGAGAGGAAGTGGGAGGGATGAATGGGAGACTACACAATTTTAGGTTAACTTTCAATTTTAGGGGTAAATCGAATAAAGTAAGTTATCTGGATATGCAATCTACGGTTAGAACAACCTATATGGCAAGCAAGCTAATTACTCCTATAAAGGATGCTGGAGTACCGGCCCCTTAGGAGGCTTCGCTGGCGAGAGTGCCCTCCGCGCCATTCGTTTCCCGGTGGCGTGTCGCGAGGGACTCTCCAAGCTGTCCGATCTACCCAGATGGTGCGCACCCACGTGACCCGTCTCAGGGGTCCATGGCAGGTGGAATGCGGGAGAGGCCGGGGCCACCGTCATGCGATGTTTTTGGTTGCGCTCGCGTGCTTCATCTGGCCCGCTTGTCGGCGGCCTTTGGCCCCAGGCTAATTGCTTTGCTTGCGCAAGCTAGGCCCGCACGTGTGGCTGGTCCCCCACGCGCGACGGGTCAACCGGGTCTATCTGTCTGCGTTTTCGGACCGCGTCGGGTCTACCTGTAAGCTTTATTTCATCATGAATAAATTCACTCTCTCATGTCGAAACTAAACCTAGATGGAAGTGGAGTGGGTTCAAAGAATCGCACGGGTCCTAGCTAATTGCAATATAGGGTGAGGGTGAAAGTGCAATCATGCCATTACATCATGTTTTGAAGTTGATGACAATATACATATAGCAGACTAATTATGTTTGTTAATTATATCACATGTTTTAGTCCCCATGAAACAATGTGTAAGGATTATGGGCCATTGGAACGGATATGACTCAAGAAAGAAGAAACAAATGACTTATGTGTAGCATTTCATTTATTCTTGAGTATAGGGATCCGACACTATTAAGAGGGATCAATAGGGTTAGTAAAAGATTTTCTCGAGATATCACGTTCCGCAAATATTCCACTCTAACAATTTTCTGTAATAGCAAAATATTCCACTCCCAGTTCTTTCCAAAATTAGGGTTCAGAACGGCGCGACCTCGAACTGGATCATTTCCGACTTGATATTCCCTTTGTCACCGAAGATGACCTCCAGCTCGATCCACCCGAGGGGGCGTACTGGACCGCCCAATACGAATCCGTGGAAGCTGATGGGTTAGGGTTGCAAGTTGGACAGGGACCCCAATCTTAGCCAAGGCATTGTGGAAAATGATGTTGAGGCCATTGCCGCCGTCCATCAGGACTTGCGGGATGCGGAAGCCCCCGATGATCGGATATACCACCAAGGCAAACTTGTCGGGGGTGTAGGTCAGATGCTCGGTGCGGTCAAAGGAGATCGTGGCGTTGGACCACTTCTGGAGGTCAGTTGGGGCCGGCGTGGCCGCGTAGACTGCATACCCAGTGAACTTCTAAACCCAGCGCGTTTTCGCGGCCGGGATGATCATGTTGATCCTGGTTGTGTGGGTAGGCTGGTTGGTTGTTGAAGGCCCAGGCCCCCTGAGGTTGCTCGAGATGGACATCGCCTTTCTTGCCACGGGTAATGAAGAGGCATCGATGGTTGTGGTGTCGCCATGTTTGTCAAACAGGAACTCGATGTTCCCGAACATGGATATAGTCAATGAAAGGAGGGGCGTCACATCGTAAAGTGATACGTCTCCAACGTATCTATAAGTTTTTATTGTTCCATGCTATTATAATATCAATCTTGGATGTTTTATATATATTTACAAGCAACTTTATATCATTTTTTAGGACTAACCTACTAACTTAGTGCCTAGTGCGAGTTGTTGTTTTTTTGCTTGTTTTTTACTTTGCAGAATATCAATACCAAACGAAGTCCAAATGCCACAAAACTTTTTGGAGATTTTTTTCTGGCAATAAGAGACCCTGGAAGCTTTGGGAAGGAACGAGAAGATGAAGGAGTGGCCCACTAGGCACCAGGGCGCGCCCTGGTGCATAGTGGGGCCCAGAGGCCTCCGTTTGACCCAACTCCGCCTCTATAAATACCCTAAAATCAGAAAACCTACGAGAGAGTCCACGAAATACTTTTTCCGCTGCCGCAAGCCTCTGTTCTTGAGAGATCCCATCTGGAGGCCTTCTCCGGTACTCCGTCGGAGGGGGAAACGATCACAGAGGGGTTCTTCATCATCCTTGCTGCCCCTCCGATGATGCGTGAGTAGTTTACCACAGACCTACGGTAAGTAAACGGACTCAGAAAAATCCGCAAAAATATGTTTTGTCAATTTTGGAATATTACAAAAATTAGGAAAATAAGAAACAACCAGGAAGGCAACCGAGGAGGGCACAAGACACCAGGGCGCGCCTGCCTTGCCTGGCGCGCCCAGGTGGCTTGTGCCCACCTCGGGAACCTTCCCGACTCCGTTTTCCTCTCGTTTGCTTGTTTTCCAAGATAAAAAATCTTTGTATACCCCCCGAACGTTTTGACCACCGTATCGTGGAGAAATCTTCTGTTCTTCTGTCTCGCTGTTTTTCTGTCAGATCTAGCAAAGCCAGGCATCATGTCTTCTCCCTCTTCCAACAACGGGGAAGGAGATGCTTGGTTGATGAAGATAGAACTAAAAAGGGAGGAACCAAAGAAAGCCATCCAGGAGAACAAGTACAAGGAGGCTACGGTGGATCAAACTCAAATAGGAGGGCAAGCTATTCCGGCGGAAGAGGAAGAAGATATTCTTCAACCTTACTACGCTCATCTTACCCCCACTGAAATTGAAGCCTTTAAAGCCTTCGAGACGGTTCATGTTCAAAATAAGTACCTCACTCGCGAAAATATTTTGTTACAAGAGCACATCATCGCCCTCCGGAGCATCATTCGTAGATTGGAGTACCTGTTGAAGGCCACTACCTGATTACCACCACCATCATCTTGTAGGGTAACGCAGCAGAAAACAAAAAAATTCCGACCTACGCACCAGCCCAGGACCACTATGGAGACTGCATACAAGGTTTGATCATTTTCGTTACCGACTCGTAGCGCAGCGGAAGTAGAGTCGATGACGATCGGCGGTGCAGATCCCCGCAGCTAGGATTTACAACCTCCCAACCGCGAGGATGTATACCCTCATCCGCGCCCAGGACAGCCCTTCGGGAGGCGGTCGAACAGTCCCCCGGACGGTGTCGCGGACAGCCCTTCGGGAGGACCTTCGAAACTCAGACGGTCACTCGGACAGCCCTTCGGGAGGACTCACAGAACTCGGACCGTCACTTGGACAGCCCTTCGGGAGGCACTCTCGAACAGCCCCTCGGGCACTAAGATCAAAACTACGACCTCTCTACAGAGTTGCACACATACGGTGTCATCTATCCGGCAGGGCTTCGCCGTCCAGAACTAGTTCCCACCGGAACCCAGACAGCCTTTCGGCTCTACGAAACTATTTCGCTGGGAGGGAGAGAGAATGCCAGATCATGCATGGCTTGTGTGAGAGCTAAGGATGGGGAAATGGCTGCCAAGATCACTCCTATATATAGGCTAGCCAAGGGGTAAAATTGTCACACAAAAACCCCAAAGTGCCCTTGGAATATCCCTTTCCAAAAGGGAATATGCCATATGGGAGTGCCATGTGGAGCACCATGGTGCTCCACCTCCTTGGCCGGCCACCCTTGGGGGGGGACCCCCCCCATGAGGTGCCATGCCCTCCTTCCCCTTCTAGAAGGCCCTTTTGGAATTTCCAAAAAGGTGCTTTCCATAAAATTCCCAAAAAGCACTTTCACTATTCACGACGACATTTTTCAGCGTCCGTTCGAACTGAAAATATTTATGTGGGCTTACAACATTTCCAGTACCCACTAAAATAATTTTCAATGCGTTCTGGAACAATTCCAGTTTAGTGATTTCATCTGCGAAAAGCATCTGAAGCGGTTCCGGCAGCCCCGGAACATTTCCGGTTTTTCTTCCAGAAAATTCCCAGAAGTTTCCAGAATGATTCTGGTATCCTCCAAGAATTATCAGGCATGTGCCGAAACCATTTTGACTTAATGGTATCCCCTGAAACAACTTTTCAGTTTCACCGGAACTCATCCGGTGACCTCTCTCTGCGGAACTTTTCCGCTGTCCGAAACTTTTCGGTGTCCGAAACTTTTTCGATGATTTTCTCTCAGACTCCCTGTCTAGTATTCAGCAGATAGATGACCCTTAAGCGTGTGACCCTATAGGTTCGGTGAAGTATAGACATGACACGGAACCCCTTCCGATCAATGATCAACATCGGAGCCGTGGACACCCATATTGACCCCTATACCCACACGAATGAATATTCGAGTGAACCTCCAGTTGCCGTGTGCTATTCCTGTTGCTTCGCGATATGTTACAAATACCCGAGGTGAGACATGATGGCATTCCCGTGGATCAACAACTTGTCCACTATGCTAGTTACCTCGTTACCGGTATTGTTCTCTTTTCTCGTTACCGTGTTCCGGCATCCTCGTGATCAAATCACAAAGTGTCTGGCCAGACGATGATGGATACCGTAACACCGAGAGGGCCCAGAGATATCTCTCCATCGTCGGAGGAGCAAATCCCAATCTTGAGCTATCAAGTTACTTAACATACTTTCCCATGAACCCGTAAGCCGCCGTAATAGCCATCCAGTTACGGATGACGTTTAACAAACCCCAAAGTTCATGAATCAAGCATGAAGAAACTCAATACTCTCATGGTCTGAGGAATCATGCAAACGTTAACCATCTCTGTGTTATTAACCATTAACTTGTGACGAAAGAATCTCATAGCATAACATCAATCAGGTCGATTCAACACAAATGTTCTTCTAACACCGTGCCCTCAAAGTTGCTGGCATAGACATGCCCATGATCAGGAAAACAGAACCATCATGCAACACTTGAGCTAGTCTTAGAGGCCAGACTAGGAATACATTTTACCGTTTATTATCCCACACGTGCATATGAGTCTTCCTCCGAGCCTCGTTTTATTTGCAGACTCGAGAATCATTGCAGTTATAGCATGGAACATAAACCTAATTATGAACAGGGAGATAATCAATAACATTTATTATTGCCTCTAGGGCATATCTCCTACAGACTCCCACTTGCACTAGAGTCAATAATCTAGTTAATGCTAATGCACTTTACACCTGTGGCACACCGGTGTAAATATGCTTCGCTTGTGGTATAGCCTGAATGTCCAACGGATCTGACGACTTCAGCTCCATGTGTATCTTTGCATATCCTCGCGTTTTCACGCTTTCACAAAAAGTCATATTTTGTGTGGACTTGGCTTGGTATGTATGCGAATCACAGGTCGAACTTGGATTCCTCAGACTGAGTTATGGAGCAACTACTTGCAGTAGTGTCCCATTGACAAAAGCCATCTTGGAACCATACTAAGTTCATGAATGAACTATATGATTCAACATCTTCTTTGTCGCTTTAAAAGCGGCAACATACTTTGCCTCTGTTATAGAATTCGCCACAGTAACTTGTTTGGAACAATTTCCAACTACCGTGCCACCATATTGTGTATTGCACAAAACCCTTAACTTTAATCGAAAATCGCATGGAGCATTGATGAAGACTGTATCGATGTAATTACTTACAACGAGCACTTCATAATCTCTTCTTGCGAGAAAGCATGTCATCAGTACTACTCTAGTACTCAATGACATCTTTCACTGTTGTCCCATGATCAGTACTTTGATCACTTTGGTATCCATACTCGCAACATCTTTGGAGTATTGGACATATCTGGTTGTTTTACATACCATGGAATACATGATTAATCCAAACACAAGAGTGTGTGGAATCTCCATCATGTATATTGCTCATCAGTGTTTTGGGACACCGAGTCTTGCAAAAACTCTTTCCATGTGACTTCGACAAGAATCACTCCTTGACGTTTTTAATGCTAAAAGGTTTTAGCATTTTGTCAATATGTATCTTTTCTCAGCCCCATTAGGTAAATCTATCTCCATAGATCATCATGCCTAATATAAAGGCTATTTAGCCCAAGCACTTCATCAAAAAACTATTTTTAAATGAAGTCCTAATTCGTGTCAAGAAATTTATTTCCAATTAACAATGTGTCAAGCACACAACGTTTCTAGAAATATTATTATGCTCCCACTTACTTTCTTGAATCACAAGCATCTTCGTTACCCATTGATGAAGTCAAAACCCTTTTAACCATTTCATCAAAACACGAAGATTCCAACTCCATTTTGCTCTCTTCTGTCCATCGCTGGAACTCTGAAGTTTGCATACTTACTAGCATCCTCTGGACTGACAAAATACCTTGGACTGTAACACATGCAAGTCCTTGGTTTTATTTCCATCATATGGAAATCCTATTGTCATCCATGTTTCATATCTCATGACTGAAATATGTATTAGTTGCTAGTTCAACCCGAACCGACTTTAAGCAACGCTATGGTGAAACAACCTCATCGTAGTCAACTCCTTGAACTTGTTATTGTAACAAGTCGAGCTTTATGGATAAAACATTTTATCCATATCAGTTTTAAGTTCCATAAATATTCGTTAGACTCTAAGTCTTCCGAAAGGTGTATCAAGGTTTTAATCTTGAATCACTTATATGGAAACTAACTCAGGTTGTATTGGCATTTAGCCAATTCCGGAGTCAGGGCCCATCAACGCTTCCTTGTGTATCGTAGGTATACTGTTGTCTAACAACAATATCTCGTTTGCGCACCTGAGAGGTTTGCACGAGCCTTGCCTACGTGGTTCAGCTGCAAGTTCGACTGAAGTCCATACATTTTATTGTAGAGACTTCCGTATCAGTCGCAGTAGGAAAACCTGGAATTACTTCCAAGGTCTCTTTCCTTTGATCTGATGACGAAGATACTGTTTATCTCGTCGAGTTGCACTATTCTCCCACTCACCTTTTTGAAAGAACCATTTTCTTCAAAAAGCATACCGTTCTTAGTGGCAAACCTATTTGCCTCGGCATAGTGAGGGAGGAATACCCAATTGCTTGGGATAACCTACAAAGTAGCACTTGTCTGATTTGGAATAGGTTTGTAACCTTTTACACAAGCCCCATATTCCAAATGTTAAGAAAAGATATAACATGGTTGGGCGTACCATACCATGGTGTCATTTCAACAGACCTGATGGAGCTCTTTTCAGTGTAAAAGCCGCAGTCTCTAAAGCATCACCTTTTAAAAGGGATAATGGCAAATTTATTTATGTCATCTTTGATCTTACCATGTCATAAATGGTTCGATTACATCTTCACGGACTTTTCACTCACAGTGGTGTTCCGGGAGGTGTAAGTTATGAAACTCTTTTCAAAACTCATCAGACATTCGCTAAACTTGTAACTCAAATATTCCTTTCTGCAATTGAATTGTAGAAACAGAATTTTCTTGTTACAATAACTTCTACTTCATTCTTGAAAACCTTTTGAATGAATTCAAAAGATCTAGACTTATGTCTCATCAAGTAAATATACATATATCTACTTGAGTCATTTCTGAAGATAGATAAATCCACTGTTTGCAATAACATTTATCGGACTACATACATCAAAATGTATGAACACCAATAAGTTCTTTGCTCGTTCCTTATGGCCTGTGAACGGTATTTCAGTCACTTTACTTTTCGGAGGAAAGTTGCAAGTGTCAGATGATTCAAAATCAAATGACATTAAAATCCATCATAATAGAATTTATCCATGCGGGTTTCTCCAATGTGACCAAATGCAGTGCCACACTTGTGTGGTATTCTCTTAGTCTTACGACATTTAGCGTCAGTGTTATGGATGTATCATATTACTATCAATATTCATAACATACATCCCATCTTGGATGGAAGTATGGCCCTTCATGTTTATTCATAATACTGAACAACAATTGTTGTTTTTATGAACAACTCTTTTGCAACAAACATTGTGCAATGGGCTAGAGTGTATGAAACTCTAAAATGAATTATGAATGTAAATCCAGAGGTAATATATTATTATCATTATTCATAACATACATCTTATTCATAATGAAAGTATGGCCCTTATGTTATTCATAACACCGAACATAAAAAGTTCTGTTATGAACAACCTTCTTGCAAGATACCTTATGCAAAGGGCTAGAGTGTGAAACTCTAAAATGAATTATGAAAATAAATACAGACGGTAATACACCGATGGAAGGTATAGTAACATTTACTATGTTCCCTGTGTATACCTAAACCTCATTCCTGGCTAGTCTTTCATGCCATAGTAGTTCTTACATCGAGTTGCAACAGAAAGCAATCGAGCGGGTATCTTTGTGATTAACTCGCAATACCCAAGAACTATATCTTTGACTAGCCTTCTATACATCAAAAACTTGTATGACATTCATACATGAGCTGGATATTCCAGTCTTCCTTTTTTCTGCCTTTATACTTCTAACAGTTTAACTTTCAGTATTTCTCCTACTCTCAGAAGAAGCACCCAACTTAAGAGTGGCGTTAGCCCCGGACTTCCTAGGCGTGAAAGTTTCACTAACACCCTTCGGACACTTCCTTTCTCTTTAAGTTGTTATTTTATTCACCTTTCATCATATGACAGGCGTTCTTCTGGATCCCTCTCCTATCAGTCTAATGCATAGTAAAACTCCTTTACTAATAGTTTGCAAACAAACATTGCTTTGGATATCTCATATCTTTTAGCCTTTGTCTGTCTCTGAAAATGATTTTCAGATTCCATGAATATCACATAACTATCCAAACTTTCGAAGTTCGGGTCTCATGGAAGCAAACATATTGCACTTGACTGAAACAGAATTCTAGCTTTTGGATCGAAGGACGACAGTCACATGATCCATAGCATAAGCGAGAGAATACCGAAAGTATGCGATAGGACAAAGTCCTTCTCGGCACTCTTGAGGACAATCCTCACATTACGTTACCAACCGTAAAGTTTTAACCAGATATTTAACAGCTATTCAATTTTAATAGGGAAGGTGGAAACGCGAGCCATAATTCTACAACTATTATGCATATAACACTTAGACAGTGTTCACAATTAATTGCGCTGAGAATTAAACAAGATAATTCTACAGTGCGCTCCCACTCAAATCAATATCTCTCATAATTGATTGTGAGTGATTCAAGATCCGCATTTCAATTCAACGCCATTGATGGTAGCATCACTGATGACGAAAATCTCAATCGGTAGGCAAACTTGCCAATCACATCTCTATGTGACTCGTGTTCATCTTTCGATGCGTGTGTTCCGAGCTCATGACTTTCATGCCTGAACTTCAAGACAACCAAGTGATCTCGCTGCGAGGTCTCAACTCACCCGCCTCACACATCGCTAATCGTTCGTACCCATGGTAGCATGTGATACCCCGAAAAGTTAGGTGCCGTGACGGTGCTACACTTGGGAGAACACTAACTACTTGATATTTTTGTGAGAGATCACCCTAATAAAAGCGACTACCGCGCAATCAAGAAGGGTGCATCATAAGGGATAAACATCTCAGGCAATTCATAATAGCATGATATGGTATAGCCCTTTCGGACGGAGAAGTCTTGTATTTCTTCGTCTTCGGCATTCGCGTCGGTGTTCACCTTCACGAAGATTGCCACCACCTTGTCGATGCACCAGATAATATTGCTATCTCTATAGCTAATAAAATAATGCATTACTTAAGGTTGACACGCAGGTCAATAAAGTGACAATCATATGGCTCCAGCCATCATGCCGAATCATGACACGCAGGTCATGTTAATCAATTTACATCATATAGTCATCTTATACATAATCAAATTATTATGAGCACTGCTATACCACATCATATGCACATGCAAACCCTCCTGCAAAACCAAGTTAGACGTCTCTAATTGGTTCAAGCAAAAACTTGTTTTTCGTGGCTTCTAAGGTTTCGAAACAAACCGAAGCTACCAACGTCCATCATCAAGTATGATAATTCAAGTCGCTAGATTAACTTTCCAGGGTGTATGAAAACCGAGATAATAAAATCTCAAGCCCCATACTAAACTTCGTCATACGCATGACCCCCGTGCAGATCATATCTGCATTGCCCTTTCGTCTGCGAAATTTCATCTTTCTTTTTAACTACGGTGGAATTCAATGAACTGTTAGCACTTCGTTGATCAATCAGGATCGCGGATTGCCAGAACATTGAAACTCCACCATGCTGTTATCAAGATCAGAAATATGCAAATTCCAGGGAAGCAACAAGAACCTCGGGTAACAGATTTCATCTGCTACCCGCACAAAAAAATTTCAGTAATAGAACTCATCTACTACCTAATTATATTGTGCAACACCCATACATCACTATGTATTCTAGATCGCAACCTGCATCTACGCATAGCACGGCTCTTGATGCCACTGTAGGGTAACGCAGCAGAAAACAAAAAATTTCCGACCTACGCACCAGCCCAGGACCACTATGGAGACTGCATACAAGGTTTGATCATTTTCGTTACCGACTCGTAGCACAGCGGAAGTAGAGTCGATGACGATCGGCGGTGCAGATCCCCGCAGCTAGGATTTACAACCTCCCAACCGCGAGGATGTATACCCTCATCCGCGCCCAGGACAGCCCTTCGGGAGGCGGTCGAACAGTCCCCCGGACGGTGTCGCGGACAGCCCTTCGGGAGGACCTTCGAAACTCAGACGGTCACTCGGACAGCCCTTCGGGAGGACTCACAGAACTCGGACCGTCACTTGGACAGCCCTTCGGGAGGCACTCTCGAACAGCCCCTCAGGCACTAAGATCAAAACTACGACCTCTCTACAGAGTTGCACACATACGGTGTCATCTATCCGGCAGGGCTTCGCCGTCCAGAACTAGTTCCCACCGGAACCCAGACAGCCTTTCGGCTCTACGAAACTATTTCGCGGAGAGGGAGAGAAGAAGCCAGATCATTGCAATGGCATGTATATGTGAGAAAGAGTGAGTCTTTAGGCAGCCCCCTCCACCCCTATTTATAGGCCAAGCCCAAGGGTGGCTTCTCCAAGAAGCCAAGGGGAAAAATACCAAAGGACCCTCAAGGTGGCTTCTCCAAGAAGCCACCCAAAAAGCACTTTCACTATTCATGACGACATTTTTCAGCGTCCGTTCGAACTGAAAATATTTATGTGGGCTCAGAACATTTCCAGTACCCACTAAAATAATTTTCAACGCGTTCTGGAACAATTCCAGATTAGTGATTTTCATCTGCGAAAAGCATCTGAAGTGGTTCCGGCAGCTCCGGAACATTTCCGGTTTTTCTTCCAGAAAATTCCCAAAAGTTTCCAGAATGATTCTAGCACCCTCCAAGAATTATCGGGCATGTGCCGAAACCAATTTGACTTTATGGTATCCTCTGAAACAACTTTTCAGTTTCACCGGAACTCATCCGGTGACCTCTCTCTGCGGAACTTTTCCGCTGTCCGAAACTTTTTCGGTGTCCGAAACTTTTTCGGTGTCCGAAACTTTTTCGGTGATTTTCTCTCAGACTCCCTGTCTAGTATTCAGCAGATAGATGACCCTTAAGCGTGTGACCCTATAGGTTCGGTGAAGTATAGACATGACACGGAACCCCTTCCGATCAATGATCAACATCGGAGCCGTGGACACCCATATTGACCCCTATACCCACACGAATGAATATTCGAGTGAACCTCCAGTTGCCGTGTGCTATTCCTGTTGCTTCGCGATATGTTACAAATACCCGAGGTGAGACATGATGGCATTCCCGTGGATCAACAACTTGTCCACTATGCTAGTTACCTCGTTACCGGTATTGTTCTCTTTTCTCGTTACCGTGTTCCGGCATCCTCGTGATCAAATCACAAAGTGTCTGGCCAGACGATGATGGATACCGTAACACCGAGAGGGCCCAGAGATATCTCTCCATCGTCGGAGGAGCAAATCCCAATCTTGAGCTATCAAGTTACTTAACATACTTTCCCATGAACCCGTAAGCCGCCGTAATAGCCATCCAGTTACGGATGACGTTTAACAAACCCCAAAGTTCATGAATCAAGCATGAAGAAACTCAATACTCTCATGGTCTGAGGAATCATGCAAACGTTAACCATCTCTGTGTTATTAACCATTAACTTGTGACGAAAGAATCTCATAGCATAACATCAATCAGGTCGATTCAACACAAATGTTCTTCTAACACCGTGCCCTCAAAGTTGCTGGCATAGACATGCCCATGATCAGGAAAACAGAACCATCATGCAACACTTGAGCTAGTCTTAGAGGCCAGACTAGGAATACATTTTACCGTTTATTATCCCACACGTGCATATGAGTCTTCCTCCGAGCCTCGTTTTATTTGCAGACTCGAGAATCATTGCAGTTATAGCATGGAACATAAACCTAATTATGAACAGGGAGATAATCAATAACATTTATTATTGCCTCTAGGGCATATCTCCTACACATCTTCCCCACCAAAGGATACTTGAGTTCATGGTATGGGCACTCCCCTTGGCTTGTGCCAAGCTTGGTGGAGGTGCCCCGGTATCGTATCACCACCACTATCTTTGCCTTTATCTATTTTAGTTCGATCTTTAGTTATCCTATGTAATCGTGTGCAAGATATATAATAAATTTTAGTTTGAGTTTTTGTTTCTTTACTTCCTTGGTTCAACAGAGTAAAAAGAAATAAATGAAAAAGATCATATGCTAATCTTATGGTAAGTAATGACATCACATAAGGAAAAGTATAAGTGATAAAATTTGTTGGAGATTGACAAACATAGCATTGGTCAATGATGCAACTCATGAAAGAATTAATAAGGGAAGAGAAGATTCACATGTAAATATATTATCTTGGACATCTTTTATGATTGTGAGTCCCCATTAAATATTATATGTCAAAATTGTTGACGTTGGACAAGGAAGACAACGTAATGAGTTATGCTTGTTCATATCCACATAGAAGTTATATTGTTATAGATCCTTCAACATGTGGTGCTTGCTCAATATCTTTGCTAGCCAAAAATTCCGCACTAAGTAGAGATACTACTTGTGCATCCAAAAACCTTAAACCCAAATTCATGCCTTGAGAGTCTACCATACCTACCTATGGATTGAGTAAGATCCTTCAAGTAAGTTGTCATCAGTGCAATAAGGCAATAAAAATTGCTTCTAAATGTGTTTGATCATTTATGTAAGAGAAAACTGAGGGTTGTACGAACATGTGATGGCAAAGTAATAAAAGCGACGGACTGCATAATAAAGGTTGCTAACATAAGGGGCAATATAATGTGATATTCTTTTGCATTAAGGGATTTGGCATACAAAGAAAAAGCGCATGGCAACCTCTGCTTCCCTCTGCGAAGGGCCTATCTTTTACTTTTATGTATTTACTTTTATGCAAGAGTCAAAGTATTCTCCCATTTTCCTTTTTATTTTTCTTTTTTTGCAAGCATCATGTGGTGAGGAAAGATCTAAGCACATATGTCCAGTTGGATATGAGTGAGCATGAGTTATTATTGTTGACATCACCCTCGAGGTGAATACATTGGGAGGCAAAACTATAAGCCCCTATCCTTCTATGTGTCCGGTTGAAACTTTTTGCTCATGGGTATGCTGTGAGTGTTAGCAATCATAGAAGATTACATGATGGTTGAGTATGTGGACTTGCCAAAAGGCTTCGATACGTGACCCTTCCTGAAAATATGATGAATTGTAGTTGCAAAGTTGACTGAGAACATAGTTTGTTGATTTTCAATAGAGTTTATGATTTATACTTCAATGTTGTGATGAATTGTTACTTTTTCATGAGAAGTTATATGATAAAAGTGTGTGATAAAGTTTTATGTGAAAGTTCTTTGCTGTTATAATAATAATCATGATGCTTCTATGTCCCTATTTTGTTTTTATTGACACCTCTCTCTCTAAGCATGTGGACATGTTTTTCGATATCGGTTTTTCGCTTGAGGACAAGCGAGGTCTAAGCTTGGGGGAGTTGATACGTCCATTTTGCATCATGTTTCCCTACTGCTATTTATAATGTTTTTATGCATAATAATGCTTTTTGGAGTATTTCTAATGCCTTTTCTCTCATAATATGCAAGGTTTGCACAAAGAGGGGGAATGCCGGCAGCTGGAATTCTGGACCTGAAAAAGCTATGTCAGAGTTACCTATTCTGCACATCTCCAAATGAGCTGAAACTTCACAGAGAATTATTTTGGAATATTTAAGAAATATTGGAGCAAATAACTACCGGAGGGGGCCACCTGGTGAGCATAAGACACTAGAGCGCGCCCTGGTGGGTTGTGCCCAGCACGTCCCACCTCCGGAGCCCATCTTCTAGTATATAGGTCACTTTGACCTAGAAAAAAAATCAGGAGGGGACTTTCGGGACGAAGCACCGCCGTCTCGAGGCGGAACTTGGGCAGGAGCACTTTTGCCCTCCGGCGGAGCGATTCCGCCGGGGGAACTTCCCTCCCGGAGGGGGAAATCATCGCCATTGTCATCACCAACAACTCTCTCATCTTTGAGAGGGCCATCTCCATCAACATCTTCAACAACACCATCTCCTCTCAAACCCTAGTTCATCTCTTGTGTTCAATCTTAGTACCGGAACCTCAGATTGATACTTGTGGGTGACTAGTAGTGTTGATTACATCTTGTAGTTGATTGCTATATGGTTTATTCGGTGGAAGATTATATGTTCAGATCCATTATGCTATTTAATACCCCTCTGATCTTGAGCATGACTATCATTTATGAGTAGTTACTTTTGTTCTTGAGGTCACGAGAGAAGTCATGTTGCAAGTAATCATGTGAACTTGATATGTGTTCGATATTTTGATTATATGTATGTTGTGATTCCCTTAGTGGTGTCATGTGAACGTCGACTACATGGCACTTCATCATATTTGGGCCTAAGGGAATGCATTGTGGAGTAGTTATTAGATGATGGGTTGCTAGAGTGACAGAAGCTTAAACCCTAGTTTATGCGCTACTTTGTAAGGGAACGATTTGGATCGAAAAGTTTAATGCTATGGTTAGATTTTGTCTTAATACTTTTCTCGTAGTTGCGGATGCTTGCGAGGGGGTTAATCATAAGTAGGAGGTTTGTTCAAGTAAGAACAGCACCTAAGCACCGGTCCACCCACATATCAAATTATCAAAGTAGCGAACACAAATTAAACCAACATGATGAAAGTACCATGGTGAAATTCCCGTGTACCCTCAAAAACGCTTTGCTTATCATAAGAGACTATTTTGGCTTGTCCTTTGCCACAAAAGGATTGGGCTACCTTGCTGCACTTTATTTACCGTTACCGTTACTTGTCCGTTACAAATTATCTTGCTATCAAAATTACATGTTACCGACTATTTCAGTGCTTGCAGAAAATACCTTGCTGAAAACCACTTGTCATTTCCTTTTGCTCCTCCTTGGGTTCGACACTCTTACTTATCGAAAGGACTACGATTGATACCCTATACTTGTGGGTCATCAGGGGTTGATGCACATTTTCGTCCTTGTTTCTCCGGTAGAAATCTTGGGGCACTCTTTGAGGTTCTTTGTGTTGGATTGAGTATTATGAATCTGAAATTGTTTGATGTGTATTGTATAACTAACTCATGGCTACTTGTGGTGACATTGGAGTATCTAGGTGACATTAGAGTTGGTTGATGCGTATCATATGGTGTTATTTTAGTACAAAATCTTGCATAGATCGATCAGAAAGGATAACTTGGTGTTATTTTAGTACGGACTCTTGAATAGATCGATCGGAAAGAATAACTTTAAGGTGGTTTCGTACCCTACAAACAATTTCTTCTTATGTTCTCCGCTAGATAAGAAATTTGGAGTGATTCTTCGTTGCACGTTGAGGGATTGTTATATGATCCAATTATATTAGCATTGTTGAGAGATTGCACTAGCGAAAGTACGGACCCTAGGCCTCATTTTCAAGCATTGCAATACCGTTTGTTCTCACTTTTGTTACTTGCTACCTTTCTGTTTTTTATTGTTCCTATTACAAAAATCAATATCTACCATCATTAGTACGCTTGTATCACCATCTCTTCGCCAAACTAGTGCACCTATACAAATTACCATTGTATTTGGTGTGTTGGGGACACAAGAGACTTTTTGTTATTTGGTTGCAGGGTTGTTTGAGAGAGACCATCTTCATCCTACGCCTCCCATGGATTGATAAACCTTAGGTCATCCACTTGAGGGAAAATTGCTACTGTCCTACAAAACTCTGCGCTTGGAGTCCCAACACGAGTCTACAAGAACAAGTTGTGTAGTAGACATCACGAACATGGCCAGAAGTACCAGAACGGAGACCGCACACACAATTTACCCAAGTTCGGGTCTCCGGGAAGGATTAATATCCTACGTCAGGCTTTGTGTTTGTATTCATGGTGGGAAGCCTCATGTGAGGGATTACAACAGGGGAGATGTCTTTCGCTATCGAGAGTCTAGGTCTACGAAAGTAGATGGGATTGAGAGTCCCCTAGCCCCCACCTTATATAGGCGATGGGGGCTAGGGTTTTACATAGGTTAGATCCAATTTAACCGTCATCATATCATCTTGGAGGCCAAGATGATCTTTTAGTTGCCTATCCGGTCCTTCGGCCTCCTTCCCATCGCTAGCTCCTTGTGGGCCTTCTGGGTCCCTTGGCAAGCCTGCTATCAGGCTCCCCTGGGAAAAGCCACCCTCGGTGTATTATGCCATCACGGAACCCTGCCGGAAATCCAACGTAGGGGTCTAGAAGCTAATGTTGTTTCAGTCGAATGTTCGACCCACCGCTAGATGTTCAGGCCCTTAAGGACACGTCGGATGTCCAACCCGTATGACTTATATGTTGTTCTTTTCTACACGGTCACACACTTTACAACTGTCGGATGTCCGGCCCGACACACTCACTTACTTGTAAAATGGCTAGTTTTGGGGCTTGCTATGTATACTCCTCTTCAAATCTGGTAGAGGTTGACCACTTCATATTAATCAACCCTAGAACACACAAGTGCTCCCTCTCACTCTGTCCTTCACCAAATCCTAGACCCTAGAGAGATTTATGAGAGTTCTTGAGAGACTTTCCACCACGTGATAGATCCACTCCTTCCCCCTCTCTTGACCAATGAAAATCGCGATTTGAGCAAATCTTGAGCCTTTTGCCATTGTTCTTGTTACTCTTGGAGGTTGAAGATCCTAGGCACTAGGGTTTCTAGGAGAGGAATCATTCATTGTGATTACCCCCCGAAAGTTTGTGAATGTTGCGAGACCACCTCAAGGTCTACCACTAGTGGTTGAGATTCGCCTTCCTGGTGATATCTCAGAAGAATAGGGTGAGCCTTCATGGTGTTGGTGCGCCTTTATGGTAATATCCACCCCTCTAGTAGTGACTAACTTCCCTCCAAGTAAGTGAGCATCGGGATACATCCTCATCTCCGGAGTTTCGGTTATCCCTAACTCTTTAGTTGTGGTTTATTTGTCTCCATATCTTTACTTATATCATATTGTGCTTGCTAGCCTATCTGGTTACATTTCTAGCACTAGAATCACCTTTGCAATTGTTAGGATCACTTTCATATTCTACACTATTGCCTAAAATTGCCAAGTAACAGTTAAAATTTGTAATTGTACATATTCATCCCTTCTCTAGGTCCATCTCGATCCTTTTAATTGGTACCGGAGCCTCATGCTCTATTCTTATGGCTTAACCGCCCTAGAGAGAAATGTCTCAAGATGGAAACCAGTGCTTGCGGATCCTCATGAGGTTGATATCTTTGCAACCGAAGATGATAAGAAATTACATCTGAGGATTTGGCCAATCAACTAGCCAAATAAAAAATTGAACTAGAAGCTTGATCGTAGGGTGGAAGAAAGGTTTGCCATAATGCTCTAAGGTGGTATACCTATTCCCAACATGAGAGGTATACCATTGGTCGCAAATGGACAAACCACCCCTCCTTCCACCCAACCACCTTTGGGTACAAACACCACCAGGTATCAATGGATTTACCCAAAATCTAAGAAGTATAACACCTAGAGCCTTTGAGAAAGCTCATCCTTGGAATTCACAAGCTAAGTTCTATAATGTGAAAATCTCCAACTAGTATATAAACATGAACCATGTGAAAACTCTCTATATGAAATGCAATGGTGCTACTTTGAAGCACATATGTATGCAAAAATGGTAGTAGTGGTGCCCTCTCTCTCTCTCTCTCTCTCTCTCTTCTCCCTTTTTTCAGTGGCCTCAGTGGCTCTCTTTTTTCTTTTTTTATCCTCACCAGGCAGTGGCACACTCTATAATGAAGATCAATACAATAATTGTACTCAACTAAAAAAATAAAAGTGATGTAGAAAACATTTAGTGAATGGCAATAAATATCTCTAGTCATGTAATGAATGATAATGATGGAAGTTGCATGGTAATATATCTCGGAATGGCTATGAAAATGCCATGATAGGTAGGTATGGTGAATGTTTTTTAGGAAGATAGGTGTTTTGTGTGTAGGAGAACAAGAGGAAGTTCCCCCACGTGGTTTGGATGTACCAGCAAAGGATGCACCAAGTCTCGAGGTGAGACTGGGCAAGTGTGATACTGAAGAGGCTAGCAAATATGGATAGGTGAGAGTGCATCTAAGATCGCAAACTCGCATTAGTCATGAAGAACTCAAGTACTTAATACAAGCATCGGTAGTTCTCATGTAAGATATTTCAAAAACCACTACATCTTGAATGGTGCAAGTGACCCCTCTTCCTGCTCTTCCCGGCCACATCGCCGCCTCCCCTCCCTCACCTTAGCATATCCTTTGACCGCTTTTGGTAATTCCTGGCCTTGTCGATGATGCCATCAACGCCGCCTCGACACCTGAATCACAACCATCGGTTTGGAGTTGGTTCCCGCGACTTCAACGATTGATACAGCACTAACGGCCAAACACCACCACCCCGGCCATCACCTCATCCACCCTGCCGGACGAGTCCAACGTAGGGCTTGCAAACCTTATGTTGCCGCATGTAACCACCGACTTCCTCCCATCGATGCCGCAATGATCCCCAGCGAAGATACCGGTAGGACGGATGATTTTGATCTTGAGGGTGCATCGTTGTCGCATTTTGGTCAATTGGATGTGGAAGGCCGAGATACAGATTTTGATCAATTCAAAACCTCTGGCTCATCGAGTGTAACGCCCGGATAATTAAGCTACAGTAATCCCAAGTTAATAGTGCCATGTAATCACATTACTGTTGCTAATCCTTATTTGATCCAAGGCCTAATTCAAATTCAATTTAAAATCCAAAATTCAAATTTCTCAAACATGCAAACTAAAATGTTCAAAGTGTGGCAAATAATCCCTAGATATTTTTCATGTTGAAATCTATATTTTATAAAGTATTTAAATGCCCTTAAATGAATAAAACAGGGGCTAAAACAATTATTTAAATGTTTTTTAATTAATAAAAGTTGCAAAGTATTTTACTTAAATGCTAAACTAATTGTGGCGGTGGCCTAATTTGTTATACTAATTTAGGAGCAAGCTTCATATTTTATAAAACTGTTTTTGTGTTAAAAAGAAGTGAAAACAGAAAACAAACAAAACGAAAAGGAAATGCCAAACAAAAATAAAAGGGGGGAAAAACCCTTTCCCTGTTCCCCTGGGCCTCGGCCCACCCGAGCCAGCCCACGCCGCTGGGGGGATAAGGCCCAGTCTCATCTTTTCCCTTGCCCCCCCCCCCCCTCGCTCGTTCCCCTCTCCCTCACGCGCTCGCTCCTCCCCGAACGCAGCCGTCGCCGTGCACTCCGAGATCCCGCGGCCACCGGCGTTTCCTCGCCTACAGCTCGTGTCCACGGGATCCGCCTCGCTCGCCTCCGTCGAGCTGGCGCTCTACTTCGTCTCGGGGAGCAGTGCATCGGCCTCGTCGCCTCCGTCAACGCCCGCGACCACCGGAGCTCGCCGCCGCACCTCCGCCCTCCCCGACCCGTACGGCTTCCTCGACAGCGCCCTCGAGCTCACCGTGAGCCCCTCCTTTCGACCCCTCTCTTTTCTCTTCGCTTTCGTCGTCGTAGGCCGACGTCCCGCGCTCGGCATTGCCGCGTCCGGAGCGTCACTTACACGCGCTCCCCTGGTCGCTCCGCCCGCGCCCTTGGCCACCTCGCGCATGCCCGTGCCTGCCCTGTCCCCGCCGCGCCCTCTGTCGCCCAGCCACGCCGGCCCCCGCTCGACCCCACCTCTGCCGCGTGCGCTGCGCTCTCCCTGGTCTCGCCCCGGACGCCGCTCGCGCTCACCCAACCCCGTGCCCCTGCCCTCTGCCTTGCTCCCTTGCGCGCCCCACACCCGCACCGCTACTGGCCTCGCCGGCCTCGCGCCCGCTTCGCCCCATCCGCGCTCCCTGCCGCTCCTGGCGCCGCTCACTGCAGCCAGCCACCGCAGCCGCGCCGGCCGCTATGTCCCTGGCCTCTCTCTGCCTCACCCGCGCCCCCTGTCGCCTGCGCCGCCCGCTTCCCCTCGCCGTCGCCCCGCGCACAGCCTCGCCTCCCCTGCTGTAGCCTCCCTCCCCTCGTCGTGCCAGTGCCCCGCAGTGACCGCTCCGCCCCTCGCTCGCATTATACAACCCGCTGTCGTCGCTGCCCTTGCGGTCCCCCCCCCCCCCGCTGCCGCCGGCGGCCACCCCGCGCTCGCCTGCGGGTGCTCTGCCGCCCGCGCGCGCTGGGCCACGCCCGCCCCGTTTCACCCAGCGCCCGCAACCCCCCCCCCCCCCCGGGCCACTGACCTCAGGGTCACGCCCCCTTTTTTAAAACAAAAAGGAAAACGAAGTTAAAAAGAAAAGGATTTTAAAAATAAAATTAATTAATTAATTAGGTAATTAATTAACTTAATTAACCTTGTTTAATTAACCTAATTACATAATTAGTCTAATTAAACTATTAGATTAGTTGTTGTGACAATGACAGTGGGCCTCGGTTGTCAGGTTGACCAGTCAACGCCCTGTTGACTACTAATGTCATTATGACGTCAGGCTGACGCCATAATTCTATTTTCGAATTAATTTAGTTAATAATAATTTAAAAAAATGAATAAACTTTGAAAATTAATACAAAATAATCCGTAACTCGGATGAAAATAATTTATATATGAAAATCGATCAGAAAAATATGATGATTCCGAATATGCCCTTCGTTCGTCTATCACACGTCCCTAGCATAGCGAACATGGAACCGTCCCCCTCTGTTTCATCTGTCCGAAAATGCCAAACTTTGGGAAAACTTTTCCGGATGTTTTCCCCCTTCACCGGTATCATGTAGTACAGCGTTAGAACATCCTAGCACCGCTTATCGTCTTGTCATGCTTAGTAACGCATCTGTGTGCTTTGTATTTACTGTTTCTTCCCCCTCTTCTCTCCGGTAGACCCCGAGACCAATGCTGCCACAGTGATCGACTACGTCACCGACGACCCCTCCTTCCCTTTCAGCAGAGCTTCCAGGCAAGCAAACCCCCCTTGATCATTCTGATATCGCCCATTCCATTCTCTCTCACGCTTGCATTAGATTTTGCTACTGTATTTGATTGCTCCTATATCTGATGCATAGCCTGCTTTTGTAACCTGCTCTTGTACCTTACCTGCTTATCCTAAACTGCTTAGTATAGGTTGATTAGTGATCCATCAGTGACCCCCACTTTGTCCCTGTTGCCCCTGCTTCATCATCGATGACTCGATCAACGTGATTGACGTCCAGAGCCCGACACATCACATCACACCCCCTTTGTTGCTCGAATCTGCAGAGCTACTATCGAGTGACGAGGGTGATACCTCGTAACGCACTCCTGATGATAACTCTGTAGTGTAGCTATTCGGTCGTGGTCACCGAGGGTGATTCCTCCTTCACCACTCCCGATACGACTCTGTCGTGCAACACTTCAAGTGTGAACCTCGAGGGTGATTCCTCATATGTTCACCTTGATGGTTACGTCAAGTGGGAATCCATCGAGGGTGATTTCACGGATTCCCCCCTTGATGACATGGACACACAGTTACCTTTACCTGTAGCCCCTGTGTACTGTTACTGCGGGACTGAAGGGACAGGTGGTACTAGCCCGGTAGAGGTGGACCCGAGTTCCCGACAGTCTCTGGAAAGTCGGGCGGGCCCGGAGAGCACCCGTGAGATAATTACGAGGCACGGCCGGGCAGGTAGACCGCCCTAGAGAGAGAGAGGGTTGGGCCTGGCCCTTGCCGTATTTCCTCGAGACGGGGCGACGGGATCACATGACTGTGAGTCTCTGCTCGTCTCCGCGAGCTCCTAACACACTAAGGATTTGGGTATTTGATCTGAGTTGGCCACTGGCCTATACACACTAACCACCACGAGGGAACATATATGGGCACTCGGCGTCGTAGTATCAGCTGAAAGCTTTGTCAGACGTCCAGTTCAGCATTGCGGCACGGCTGGGCCGGCGCCATCCAGGACAAAGGTGGTGCCTGGATCCGCCCTGCACGCAACGACCCGGAGTGCAATGGGCGATGGGCCCAAGACCCCGGAGCACTTAGGATGTAGACCGGCGAGGACCTTTCTGCTAAGCCTAGCTAGGACTACGATGTGTTGATCTTCCGAGCCGGGCATGACCCAGGAAAGTGTGTCCGGCCAGAGTAATCAAGCGTGTTGGGTAATATGGTGCACCCCTGCAGGGAAGTTATCTATTCGAATAGTCGTGTCCACGGTAATGGACGCTCGGAGTTGTATCCCGATCTATTACAACTAGAAATGGATACTTGAGGCTTGAGATGAATATGATGGCTCCGGGATTGCTTTCTCGCAGGGAGTCGAGGAAAGATCTCTGGGCGTTAATGCTACAACATGCTTGTTAATTATAAAATGATATTCTGTACTCTTCTGAATGCTGCAAGATGGTTGGAGATGCTAGTCTTTGATAGGCTAGGCCTTCCCCTCTATTCTGGCATTCTGCAGTATAGTCCACAGATACATCTCTTTCCTTTGATACTGATGCATACTTAGTATAGATCTGATGCTTGCAAGTACTTTGGATGAGTACTCACGGTTGCTTTGCTACCCCTTTTCCCCCTACCTTCTTTTTTTCGGTTGCTGCGACCAGATGGCGGATCCCAGGAGCCAGATGCCACCCCCGTCGACTACTACTACTACTACGTGGAGACCGTCGACGACCGGGAGTAGTTAGGAGGTCCCAGGTAGGAGGCCTTGCCTCTTCGATCATTGTTGCTTTTGTGTTTGCCTTCTTAAGGCAACCTTGTTTAACTTATGTCTGTACTCAGATATTGTTGCTTCCGCTGACGCTTGTGTATCAAGCTTATGTATTCGAACCCTCGAGGCCCCTGGCTTGTAATATAAAGCTTGTATTATTTTAATTTGTGTCTAGAGTTGTGTTGTGATATCTTCTCGTGAGTCCCTGATCTTGATCGTACACATTTGCGTGTATGATTAGTGTACGATTGAATCGGGGACGTCACATCAAGGAAGAAAGTGACTCGAGACGCAAACAACACACCGGATGATGATATTGCTCTTGTGAGGGGATGACAAGATACCTCTTTCAATTCGGTCATTCGGTCACAAGGAAATATCAAACAAGCACAGAGTATTGGAAGTGCATCAAGGAGCGCGTCAAACATCATATTAGGCATAAAACTAATTGTACCCCCGAATCGCTTAGAAACAAATGGGGTACGATTCAAGAAATGTTCAACCATTCTACGGGTTGCTTGGAGCAAGTGAAACTCCTAGCGGTGTCACCATTGACCAATATGTAAGCAATCTTGTTGTTTCTATTTGCCACATTTGCATTACGTTTAGCATTCTCATCAATTTGAGCATTTGTTTGTTTTAGGATAATACCTAAAAGTGCTACCGACAAATGGCGAAGTCGAAGGGCAAAGCGTTTGGTCTCCAACATTGTTGGAATGGTGATAGCGGTCCAAAAACCTGGGAAGTGCAATAATTCCTCTCTGGAGATGGATGACGGTGAAAATGATAATGTTGATAGTGAATTTAAACAATTATTGAATTTCACTAACCGGCGGACACCCCTCCGACTGAGTGGGCCGACCCATTTACAAATTGCGGTGTGTTTTCTTCTAGACTTTTTCTTTTCTTTTCTTATTTATATGCGTGAAGTTTTTTCAAATTTGAAAATTTCTTTAAAATCTCTAACCATTTTTTGAAACACCTGATTTTTTTTCACAATTCATGGAATTTTTTTGAAACCCGTGAACTTTTTTTGAAATACATGAATACATTCAAATTTCAAAATTTCCATAAATATATGATTTTTTTTCAAAATCCATGAAGTTTTTCCAAATTCGTAATATTTTTTCAAAATTAGTGAACTTTTTAGAAATCCTCAAACTTTTCTGTCAAAATCCACAAAAAATTTTTCAAATCCATGATTATTTTTTAAAAATCCGTGAACTTTTTTCAAATTCTGAACCTTTTGAATTTGCAAACTATTTTTCAAATCCATGAACTTTTTTGAATTCACAAACTTTATTTCAATTTTTTGCGTTTTCTTTTGGATTTTGTTTGTTCTTTTGTGGGTTTTTTTTTTCAAAAATCAACGGTGGTCAATAGGTCGATCGCTCGCGCACATGATGGGCTGGCATATATTTGCTTGCGCGTTGGCGCGAGAACCCTAACCGACGCAGAAGGCGCCGATTAGGAGGTCTCCATGCTCTCGCCACAAGTCACCAAAAAAAAAAAAAGAGTATCCTCTCAACATAAATAGAGAAATTTGATTTGTCCATTTCTCAGTTTATCTAGCAATATGTTTCTCCCAAAAAAATAACACTAGTAACTCATCCAGCTTGCGCGATTACCTGGACGGATTCCTAGTTGTACATCCTGCAAGGAATTAATCTAGACAACAAACATTATTCCATCATCATATCAGGCCAATTCACCATTCACATCAGGAACAACTCGAGAAGATTACTCAACATTATCTATGATAGATTTGATGGTCATACGGAAAGCATCATTCTTAATTTTGATCTAACTTAGTAGTATCTGAAATTCTGAATCGGCTTAATTTTGATCTACTATCTCTCCTATCGATCGGTGACGGACGAGAATTCATCTGGTCGACGTCAGAGCCTCTCGGCGATCCTGGCGGCGGCGTCGGCGAGCTTGTTGACGGCGGCGAGGAGCGCCCTCCGGTGCTCCCTGTCCGCGTCCCAGTTCGCCCTCTGCGCCTCCAGCTGCTCCGCCAGCAAACGGTTGCCCCTCTCCAGCGCCTCCGACATCTGCCTCCCCATACTCGTTGTCCCCGCCGCTGCCGTTGGCGTCGCCGTCGCGGTGTCCGTGTCCTCCGCCCCGACTCCGGCGCCGAACGTCGCCTCGCTGTCCTGCTGCGACGTCGAGTTCTTGTCCGACGCCGGCTTCTTGGCGCTCCCCGTCGCCGGATCGGAGCACTCGTGCTGGGACTGGGAGGAGGCCGGCGGCACGTACATTCTCGCTGCGCAGCCGCAAAAAAACGTCCGACACGTATGAGTACGTCGCAAGTGGCGAGTGGCAAGTAAGTGTGCGTGGAATATAGTGGCGGCGCTTACCTTGGATGGGCATGACCATCATCGGCGACGGCGGGTGCTCGTCGGCGTCGTCGGCGAGCTCCATCTCCTCGGCGGAGTCCGGCTTCAGCTGGTTGACGGCACCGGCGCCGACGATGGCATCGTAGACCTCCCGGTCGAACGACGACGGCAGCTGCCTGGCGCGCCGCTGCTCCCCGCGCATGTCCCAGAACGACTCGCGCTCCGGCGCCGCCGAGTCCGCGTCGCCCGCGGCGACGGCGGCGGCGGCGGCGTGCTTCTTCTCCCAGGCGACGATCTTCTTGAGGTCCCAGGAGAGGTTGCCCCAGCGCTTGCGGCACTGCATGGGCCCGCGCTCCACGCCGTGCCGCCGGCAGTAAGCCGACACCACCGCCCACTTGAGCCGCACCGGCTGCGCCGCCCGCTGCTCCGTCACGCGCTTCGCCTGGATCAGCACCAAAGTCTCGTGCCGCGTCCACCGCGGCAGCCGCGACCTCGGCGTCGTCACGGCGGCGCCGGCCGGAGAGTCGCCGTTGGCAGACATCATTTCTTGCTCGGTCTCGATCAGGAGAGGATGGGCAGGCATCGAGATCGAGAGGCCTCGCCAGGCTGAGATTTATGCACTGCTGTTTCCTTGGCCATTAAAATCGGCATGGCAGAAATTGGCAAGAACTTAACCCTGCACAGCTAGTGCCATCTATATCTCATTGCACCTATCCAAAAAGTTAATAGATTTACTGCCATACTACTGCTGGCAGCAAAGCCCAAAATCAGCAGGAAATTAAACTTGTAAAGCAACAAATATGCCTCCCCAAACATTACCTGTACCCAAGAGGAGATATAAATCAATGCTGATATATGAATTTGGCGAGGATTAATTTGTTCGACAGCAGTATGGCAGCAGCAGCAATTAGCATCCACAGCCACAGAGAGCACAGGCTGGCATTTCTCGAGCAATGAGACAGACAGAAGAAGAAATTATGGTAATAAATTAGATCTTATCTTTTCTCATAATTTTGACAGCAGAACACAGCACTCACACCGAATTATGTGTAATATGCTGAAATATGAAGAGGGATTTCAGAAGCATGATGCAAGGAACACATAAAAATGTCTAAAAATCGGTTAATCCTTCCATCGCTTATATGGATCAGTTGTTCACAAAATATCATGCCATCATGACCAGCATGTCACCAACTAGACAAACTTCGTTTGCTAAATATAATTAGCATGTCCAGCATGTCATCTATCCTACACAAAATGAGAACGCGCTTCTTTCGCTAATAATCATAGGATGTCCTGCTTGTCATATACACAGCAGGCATGGCCGCATTCATGCACCCAGTACTACATATACTTCTGCTTCCTCCAAAATCCAGAACAGAAGACCTCCACTAGTAGAGTCGCTTGCGGCAGTCTGGGGCACCACAGTAGCATGGCAGCTTGACAATTTCGCCATCCGCAGAAACGACGCTGTTCAGGACATAGCCGTAGTCATAGCAGAGCTCCTGCAAAACACATAACAGTTATTAGAACTCAAGAGAGGTCATAGGGTTGTAACTGCAGAAATTACAGAGACGCAACAGAAATCAACTCACCTGAAGTGGAAGTATCGTGTCGGCAGCAAAAAGCATCACCTTGGCTAGCTTGACGTCGTGGTGATTGGTTAGGACACACTGGACGAAGAGGTTAGGGTTACAGCTGTGGTTTATGAACCTTGCAAAACTTCCAATAGAGCCAGCATCTATGCAGTACTCCGGTGCCGGTGGTGCCTCGGAATCATTCTCAGCGTGAAGTGATGGCATATTCATATCAGACCCTGCCCTTTTCTGTGCAAGAGCAGAAACAAATAATTTACAACCCTCCATTTTTCAGAAACAAGCTAAGAAACCGAGCAATGAGACAAATGATGTAATGTAAGCAAAATGAAAGCTTGAAGTGAAGCAATTAGTACCTCCCGTCCATCTAAACCCTTCATAGTTTGAATACAATCAATGTCAAATATGTAGTTGTTATGTAGCAAACCATCCACTTCCTCAGTCCTCCTCAACACCCCAACGTACTCACAGATTGGAGCCCCCGGGAGGATCGTGTCCCAGGTCCTAACGCCCCATCCTTTGGAAGCTGTCTTGAACACCTACCATTGGGGTTCAGTTTGTTGAGCAACTACAGCATATAAAAGATAGGAAACGTAACAAGAGATAGGAGAGCAGTTAATATAACAGATACAATTGCTTCCAGGCATTGGGCATGCTGATATCAAAAATTGGAATCACTAAAATGTGTAGTGTCTTCCTTGAATGAAGACTGGAGAAAATAGGGAATAGGCAGGATAAACGATGGCAGTGGCGTACATAAACCTAGAGGGACGAAAACTGAAGAATGGATAGAGAATGAGCGATGTTTGGTTAAAATAAACTATTTAAGTTGAGACTGCGTATTAATAACATGTGATGTATCTATGGAATTTTACTACCACGAATACAACTACACAAAATACACCAAAGCCATCATTGTCAACTAAATTTATGTCTATATATTATTGCACCATTATCAGATTTGCACACAGAGTTGCACATGTGAAAGTTCCTGGCAAGGTAGAAAAGTGAAAACTGGAAACCTTAAAAGATTAGAGGAAGAGCAAAATACAAACCTCTAGGCGATGTTGCAGCCCTTGTTGAGATGTTCTATTGACACAGTTTCGATTGCAGCTGCAGTTAGCACCACACTCGAATACCACAGCTTTGGGCTCCACCAACCTAAAGAAAGATAATTAGCTCACAAAGCAAGAGATGGTCTTGCTTAACGAAGGAATTTGGACGTCACACATTACCTGCCAACATTTTTGAATGATACATAAGGTAAATCGGAGCCGTTCAGTTGAGCACATGCACAATATTTGTTATTAGCGCAATCTCCTTCACAGTCACAGCCAGCACAATCAGATGGAATCTTTATGCCCTTCGAGATTTTTAGTGACTTGGAGTACACGAAACCTGCAGCATTGCCAAAGGTAAGGCATCCAAAAGCACATAACAACTTAGCCACTAAAGAGTAGTGCAAATTTTGAAGACAAAAATAGGACATAGAGACAAACAAAATAGAAAGAACATGGTAGTTAAGCTGATAGAAGAAAACTTAAAAGAAATCTGACAATAGAAATCTGCATATGATGGAATCTGATGACAATTATTTACAGCTGTTGCTGAGAGAGATACTAGAACATGCATGAAAAAATATCTGGTCCTGAATTCAATGGGCCTTAATTTAAATAAATCTTAACCGGTGAGTGCTGCACCAACAAATGTTTTGCTGACATCGATGCTGCAAAAGGATGGAAGATGTGAGTCATCGAATCAACACTGGGTGGATGAAGTGGCGCCAAGCTTCTGGTATACTAGAGATGCAAATGCTAAAGAGGATGAAGTGGCCACACAAGAAAGGATCGGGTCCGGAATGATTATATATGTGATAGAGTTGGGGTAACACCAATTGAAGAGAAGCTTGTCGAACATCTCTGAGATGGTTTGGGCATATACAATGCAGGCCTCCAGAAGCACAAATGCATAGCATGCTGATAATGAGAGGTCAGGTAGATCAAACATAACATGGGATGAGTCTGTAAAGAGAAACCTGAAGGCTGGTATCACCAACGAACTAGCCATGGCAGGGGTGCGTGGAAGTTAGCCATCCACGTGCCAGAACCATGACTAGGTTTCAAGATCTTATAAGTTTCAATTCTAGCCTACCCCAACTAGTTTGGAACTGAAAGTCTTTGTTTGTTTGTTGTTGTTGTTTTTACTTGCTGGGTGCTATATGTTGTCTGTTGAAACTTAAGCACAACAAAAAGAACCGTAAATCATGAATTAGTAATACCAGATGGAGGAACAGGTGGGTCGTCAACCACATTAGTAGCAGGAATTGGAATGTTCTCCTGTCCTCCAGAGATGTCATCACAAACCAACCTATCAAATAAAAGGCAGCACATGATTCCTATTAGGATAGGTAGCAGTGTGGGGAAAAAACATTAATAGTTCAGCAATTTGAGATTCCTCAATTGAAAAGTCAAAACTCCATCATAAACATATGAAATCTTGAAAGGTAAAACAGGAATGCTATCATCTACCCAGGTAATTCAGAAATCTTTCTGGGAGCTTCCGCACGAGTGAATCGCACCTGCAAAAACAATCATTTTGTGTGGAAAAAGTAAGGCAAAGGACAAAATACAAACAAATATGTGTTAAATATCCAGCATCAAGATATAAAAAACAGAAGCCAATAATCTTTAGATCACTTCAACCTGCAGTGAGCATACTGGAGATAATTCAGCCTTGTGAATGTTTTTTTTTCTATTAAGACCCATCTATAGCGCCAAAACAAGCATCAATTGCGCATTCTTAGACCAACATCAGGCTTGTAACTAACTTGCTGTAGGCATAAACTTGAGCATATTTTATGCCCTCGATTCATAATGTAATTTGTATCTGTAAATCAGATAGTACACGGTTGCAGAAAAATTTCTGTAGCACCACTACAACCTACAGTTGGAATTAAGTTCAGGTTTCAAGCATATATACCTCAGTGGTTGTCAACGACGGCTGACCCTCAAGCCTCTTCAATTTATACTTGTACACTACATGTCCTTGTACTCCCTTCTGCACCCAGTCATCTACAACCTACAGATTGAAAACAGAAGAATAAAATTAGCCAAAAGAAGATAACAAAAGTACAGAAAATAGCAGATACTAGCAGAACCATATCTTGCTGTGTTCATGAACAACTATATTTCCAAATAAGGATTTGGCTATTTTTTGCATTTCTTATCCTGCTTGTGGTTGAGTGCCAAAGAGCAGAGAGAGTTACCCAGCATTCATCAATAACAAGTACTCAAACAACTAGTGTGGTAAAGGAAGTAATCAAATAAAATTAATCCATTTAGATGAAACTACCTCTGTTCATAAATACAAGAGTTTCTAGAAAGTACGCAGTCAAACTTCTATAATTTAATATAGAAAAATGTTTGGATTGATAAAGGCCAAAAATAGTATCGATTGAAACAATTCATAATTTTCTACTAGCATATACATACAAAAGAAACAGTCAAAGATACATATTGTTGACGTGACATTGTCTAAATGTGATCGATGTAGGAACAGGGGAGTATTAAGCAGGATAAGACCTTGTACAAGCCATCATATGTGTAGATTTTGCCGGTGTAGCTATTCTTCGCCACATGACCTCTAATAACTCGTATCAGATTGCCATTATCCTTGCTATTCTGTGACATGACAAGAAATGAACATACAATATATCACAATTTTGCTACTGGTATGGATGCGTGAGAAAATCATGCATGATTCAAGTGAAATAAAGATAAACAGCTTCCAAGATTGTACGGCAACCAAAACTCCATATTATTAGATTCAATTTAGAAGATGAACTAAGTTATCACTGATAAACAAATTGAGAAACTAATCTGCAATGGCTATGACCATTACAAAAAACATTAGATTTACTTTCATGACATGCAACAAATAAGAACCATTAAAACAAACCTTCAATGCCAAATTTCCACGGTTCAGTTGTTGAGAACCAATTTGGCGATGGTTACCAAGTAAATCATTTCCTCCCTGACCAGTATAAATAATTTCATCAGCCTTGTCCAGATCATCTTCATATATCCCTGACATGACGATGCAAGTTGCCATGGGGAAAGTAAAGTTCTCGTACTCCTTCTGCATACATGTCAAAAGTGTTAGCTAGCTAAAAATACCAACAAAACATATATGATGATCCTTTTCAAATCAAATTATGGTTGCTTGTCAACTTGGAAATGAAATACTCCCTCCGTTCCAAAATATAGTGCGTCCTCGGTTTTCATGCTTCAACTTTGACCATAAATTTAACCAACGAGACCAACTGCGGCGGGAGCAAAAGTTATACCAGTGAATTTGTATTCAAAAGAAGTTTTCAATTATATAATTTTTGCTCCCGCCGCAGTCGGTCTCGTTGGTTAAATTTATGGTCAAAGTTGAATCTCGGAAAGCGCGGGCGCACTATATTTTGGAACGGAGGGAGTAGGAGGTAGCTTGAGTAGAATTTAGGAAGAGATTACAATTGCACCCAGCAAATCAATTCGACAGTTGGGAGATCTAAACTGGAAATGTTATATTGCTTACTGCTATGCAATGTTCCAAAAAGCAGAAAGCATAAGCTAAGCGGAAGGCCACAGTTTAGAGCGACGGGCGCTTAAGCTGGCCAGAATTTGACTGTTTCTGAATAATATGCACGGGAAAATAGGAAACATAGCACACAGGTAATTGAAATAGCATCTAAAATGCAGTTCACACCATAGCAAATACACATGAGGTTCACACAGCAAGCAAATTAACAACTAAAATGCAGTTCAATTCAAATAGACATTGCCTAATAAAGATCATGTGGCCAGAATTTGGCCAGAGTCTGAAGGAACTAGTTCCCAAACAGACCCTAATAAAAACGCTTTCTTGAACACTGCTGCTATGAGTGGGTCACAACCTACAGTCACACAATGGCATGTGAAAAGTAGTCAGCTGGTGACTGTTGCACTCTCCAGATCATCTAGAGTCAACACTAAACACAACTTGTACAGCGGTTTGTCACTTAAGTTTTGTCTACACAAAGAGTCAATACAAAGAGACAACAGCTCACAAAGGCACTAAGTTTGAATTTGCAGTTTCAACATTTAACTAATAGAAGAGTGAGACTCCACGTCAAGAGACAGATATTTTCTCTCTGATCCTTTTCACTCCTCCACATCAGCAATAATCATATGTGGTAGGAAAGAAAAAATATGTACATACCATGAGTTCTTTGGGACTAACCAAGTTGTAATCAACCATTAAAGGGATAAAAGAGTAAAAACATGATCAGTATGACAGTTGCTATGGAAATGTTTATTGATGTTACCCTTTCTTGGTATTTCATTCCCATATAGTCAATTCCATTCAGCCAATGGCTGTGAATGCCCAAGACAACCATCTCCGCACGAGAATAAAACTGATCCCCGACGTCGATCCCTGAGAAGGAGGATATCAGGGCATCATACTTCCGTGATAACGTAATATCAAATATGGTGGATACTAAAAACTGAAATCATGTTCCCAATAACTCAAATTACAAATTTTCTTCCTGGGATAGAACTAGAAGGACAGACTGACCTGGTATTGGCCCTAACACCTTCTCCGTATAAAGAACAGAGTTGTTCTCTTGCATCTAAGATTTCAACAATTATGGCAAGGTCAGCCTAAATAAATAACTCAAGTAGGTTTGCACCAATGAAAATAAAAGCAGAGAACAGAACACCTTTGTAATTGCTTTCAAATCAGGCCGCTTTGATGGGCGCTTTTCTTTGGTCTCGCCTTCACTGCCTTTCTTGCCATCCTGCATTTACAAGAACAACAAAAGAGCTTACAAATCTAACCATTCACCACAATGAACAGGAGTTACAGCACTAAGAGACAGGAGGAATTTAAACTGCACGAGAATCCACACCTTATTTTTGGCAGCTCCTTTGGCTTGAATCTCCTGTATCACAGCCTGTGCTCTTTTCTGCTCTTCCTGCACCCAGATAAGCAGAGAGTCAGAGTCAGACAAAACATACAGTAAACTGAAAAGAACCTGAACATTCAGAGTTCGGACAGACGAGCCAACCTGGACAAGGTGGAGGTAGTGGCTGTTGAAGGCACGCAAGGTTTCCTTGACCCGCAGCTTGGCGCTCTTCCCCGTGCCGAGGGCGTCGTCCTCCACGGCAGCTCCGGTGAAATCAGCAGAAGGAACCGGTTCTGGCTCGAGCACCGGCATCGGCTTCCTCTCCTTCGGCTCGACCTTGGCGGCCTTCCTGGGCACCTTGGCAGCGACCTGCGGAGACGGGTCCTGGTTCTCCTCGTCCCTCTTCTTCTTAGGGCGGCCCCGGCGGCCGGTGGACTGCTTGGGCTCCTCCGGCTCCGCGTAGACTGGGACGCGTGGCCTGCCGAGGCAGCGGGCGCTGCGCCGCAGAACGAGCTCCGACTCCGGTGGCGCCGGGATCAGGGGAGTGGCGCCGACGAAGAGCGGGTCCGGTACCGGGGCCACCTCCATCACGGCGACCGAATCCATCCCCTCCATCAGCGGGAGCTCCACAAACTCTGCAGCAAAAAAACAGAGTATAGTTAGATACTCTGCTCTCGACTCCCTTCCTTCCTGAATTCCTTCCACATGACACCGCTGACCAAAATAAAAGATACTACAGCGCAATCTGCAGCAAAGGGAGCAGAAAATCGCACCCAAAAAACCCCACCAAAACCCTCGCCCTGTTGACCGGAAGTACCAGATTGCAAGTTCCAGCCCTAATTACAGCCCCGTGCGGAAGAAACAACGACCGGAGATGGATAATCGGCAGGAAATCGACCGGAAAACCACACACAAAACCCCCAAAAATGATGGCCAAAAAACCCCAGAAATGAACGGCACCATCAGCTTCCAACCTACCACCCCGATAACACCAACAGACGGAGTACCGACGTCCGGAGACGAACAATCGGCAGGAAATCGCCCAGAAAACCACAAGCAAAAAAACCCCAAATTCGACGCCAAAAACCCCCCCGCTCGACATGACGAAGCCACCAAACCACACCGACAGGCGCAGCAGCACGAGCACGAGACGTACAGACGGAGCAGGCCGAGATGGGCTCACCTCTACCGACGAGGAGGAGCGGTGCGGCGGAGGAGGAGGGGAAGAGGCGGCGGAAACGGAAGAGGGAGAGGAAGGGGAAGGCGATGGGGAGGGGGAGCAGGAAACAGGGGACACAGAGCAAGCAAAATAGCGAGGGCCAGCTGCCGCTTCGCCTTTTCCGAGGCGGGATTACCGTGTTGCCCCCGAAGGTACGACGAAATCACCCGCCGCTGCCACCCATCAAAGCGTGTGGCACGCGGGGCGTCGCACGGGCGGGGCGGATTTGAAATTCGGGCGGGCGTGCCGCGGCGGGCATCGGACGGCCCAGGATTCGCCGCCCGCGCCACGGGGCCGTCCGATGGGGGTGGGGGCAGCCGGCTTTATTTTATTTCGGAAGGCAGTCAAATCGGCACGCGCCAGTGCAGAGCCCCCAACGGGCCAGTGCGAGCCCGTGAGACATTTTCTTTCCTTCTTCGTGCCTCCTGCCAGCCTATAGGCCCATCATAGGCCACGCTGGTTTCCATTCCCGTTTTGCCTCACCCCTATTGACTCCTGTGGAAAGCGCGGCTGCTTGCGTGGGTGCTTTGAAATTTTGAAATTTGAACGGTGCTCCTCCTCTCCTCTCCTCTCCTCTCCTCTCCATCTAGCAACTAGCATGCCCCTCTCTCTTTTTTTGTAAATAAACGGGCATACATGTACATTTTAACTGTCACAAGCTGACACGAGAGCATTAACTGCAATTACGAGCCCACTGTGCGCTACAAAACAACAATTACAGCTGGAATCTAGTCAGACAATACGCGCGGCCAGAGAAGAGAACAAAAAGGATTTCCTGAAACGATAATAGTGCAGCATGGGTCGTTTTCTTTAATAATTTTATTTTATTTTGGAAAACACGAGCCGTCGGAGTTTGAAAAGTTTGAACGGTGCTCTAGCTCTCCATCTATGTCCATCTATCCTTTGGGTAAGCGGTATGGTTTGAAAAGTTTTATATACAATAACGCTAGTTGTAATGCGAGTATTATAAGCGGTATCATGCATATCAACTAGACTTTTTTTATGATATGACACACAATTAAATAAGGGAAGAGAGGGTGTCATGCGTGTCAATTAATAAGGCAACCTAAGATTAACTTATGATAATATGCATTACAGAAGTAGTATCATATACCGGCCTTAGTGGTGCTGCGAAATACGGAGTATATATCTAAAATAGCTTTAGGCACGCGCTTCTAGAATTTACATGTAGAAGGTAGCATCAATTACCGAGCTCAACTCAAAGAATAACGTAGATTAATCGATGTGTCATGGTGTGGGCATACATGTACGATTTTACTATCACAAGCTGGCACGAGAGCATTAACTACAACTATGAGACAACGGTGTGCTATAAACAACGAATATGTACTCCCTCCGTTTTTATTTACTCTACATATTAGGTTTGGCTGAAATCAAACTTCATAAATTTTGATCAAGTTTATAGAAAAAATATAAACATTTACCATAACAAATCTATACGGTGTGAAAGTACATTCAATAATGAATCCAATGGTATTGATTTGTTATTGTATATGTTAATATTTTGTTTATAAATTTTGTCAAAATTTACAAAGCTTGACTTTGACCAAAGCTAATACGCGGGTTAAATAAAAACAGACGGAGTATTGTGCAGGTATTTTACAGCTAGTCTTGCTGAAATCTAGTTTGACAATACAATTGTACTTTCATGAGTTGGCGTGAAAGCATTAACTGCAAGTATGAGACATCAGTGCCCTACAAACAATGAATTTGTACTATGGATGTACTACTATTATACAACTGGTCTTGCTGAAATCTTGTCTGACAATACAACTGTAGTAGTTGGTAGCATTAACTAGAATTACGGGCCATCGGTGCATCTGTTGGAAATATGCCCTAGAGACAATAATAAAGTTATTATTATCATATTTTCTTGTTCTTGATGAGTGTTTATTCTCCATGTTATAATTGTATTAACTGGAAACTTAAATACATGTGTGGATACATAAACAGATACTATGTCCCTAGTAAGCCTCTACTAGACTATCTCGTTGATTAAAGATGGCTAAGATTTTCTAACCATGGACATGAGTTGTCATTTAATAACGAGGTCATATCATTAGGAGAATGATGTGATGGACATACCCAATCATAAGCATAGCATCTGATCGTGTCACTAAGTTTAAATTGCTACAACTTTCTTAATCTCAAGTATTTGTTCCTTAGAACATGAGATCATGCCACTCCCTGGTGCCGGAAGAATGCTTTGTGGGCATCAACCGCCACTTCGTAACTGGGTGATCATAAAGGTGCTCTTCAGGTATCTCGGAAGGTACTAGTTGGGTTGCATGGATCAAGACTGGGATTTCTCACTCCATGTGATGGAGAGATATATCTGGGCCCTCTCGGTAATACAGCATCCTAAGTAGCTTGCAAGCATGTGAGTAATGTGTTTGGTCACGGGGGTATTGTATTATGGAACGAGTAAAGAGAACTTGTCGGTAACGAGATTGAACTAGGTACGGTGACACCGATGATCGAAACTCGGGCTAGTAACATATTGCCAGACAAAGGGAATTGTATACGGGGTTATTTAAATCCTTGGCATCGTGCTTCAATCGATGAAATATCTTCGTGGAATATGTGGGAACCATTATGGGCATCCATGGTCCCTCTATTGGTTATGGATCGGAGAGGAGTCTTGATCATGTCCACATATTCACGAACCCGTAGGGTCACACACTTAACGTTCGGTGTCGCTAGGGTTTGATGAGATAATAGGATGGTGTTATCGAATTTTGATTCGAAGTCTCATATGGGATCCCGGACATCACGAAGAGCTTCGGAATGGTCCAGAGACAAAGAAAACATATATGAAAAGTATTTTCGAGGTTACCAGAAAAGTTTATGATATTTGGTATTATACCGGGTAGGTTCTAGAAGGTTCCGGAGTAGGACCCACCTGGACGTGGGTGGTGGGCCAAGGCACCACACCTTTGGTCCATGCGCACAAAAATCCCCCTAAAAGGAATAGGATCATGATCCCTCCTTTTTAGGGATCTTGATCGGTGGGGAAGGAAGGAGGAGATTTCCTTTCCCCCATTGGTGCACAATCCCTAGAGGCTTGGAGGAGGGGCCAAGCCTCCTACCCCACGCCTACAAATAGAGGAGGAAGGGGTTGGCCATAGGACCACACACCCCGGTTGCTGGCTGCCTCCCTCTCGTTCCATACGCCACTCATCCACGCAATTCTTAATGAAGCTCTGCCAGATTTCGACCATACTTCCTCCACCACGCCGTCGTGCTGCCGAGATCGATCTCATCCACCTCTCCCCCTTGCTTGACGGATCAAGAAGGAGGATACGACATCAAGCTGCACCTTTGTGCAATTCGGAGGCATCGTTCGTGTGGTGCTACATCGAATTGATCTGACGAAAGTATGACTACATCGCCCATGATCTTTAGATTGTTAAACACACGTGTTCTACAAGGGCATGTTTACCTTTTCCCGCTCATTGCTAGCATCTAGTAGATTGGATCTTGAGTTTATTTGTTCTCTCGTAGGAAAAAAAATTATTTTCCTTGCAACGAATCCCTTCAGCATCGTAGACAACGAATAGGTCTTCCAGACGTTTTTACAGCTAAACGTGTTAAAGCAGGGATACTTTGGGTCCTTTGAACAGTGCTTCATCTCTTCACTCCATCTATGTACCTCTCCTTTTTGTGTAAAAACAGTGTCATCAAAGTTTTACATGTTATTATAATGGTGTTGCAAAAAATATAGAAAAAATAGGCGTATGCTTTGAAACTCCGCAGGTGGAGGGTAACATAGATATCCGAGCCAACCGGTCATAGATTAACCGACGTGTCATGGTGATACGTCTCCGTTGTATCTACTTTTCCTAACGCTTTTGCTCTTGTTTTGGACTCTAATTTGCATGATTTGAATGAAACTAACCCGGACTGACGTTGTTTTCAGCAGAACTACCATGGTGTTGTTTTTGTGCAGAAATAGAAGTTCTCGGAATTGGACGAAACTTTTTGGAGAATTATTTTGGAATAAAAAAATACTGGAACCAAGGCCCACTGGAGGGGGGCCCAACTGCCCACTAGGCACCAGGGCGCGCCACCCCCCTCTGGTGCGCCCTGGTGGGTAGTGGGGCCCACGAGGCTCCGCTGACCCTAATCTCGGACCTATAGATTCCTATTTTTCGAGAGAAAAATAAGGGAGGAACTTTCATCATGTTTTACGATACGGAGCCGCCGCCACCTCTTGTTCTTCATCGGGAGGCCAGATCTGGAGTCCGTTCCGGGCTCCGGAGAGGGGGATCTTCCGTCTTCATCATCATCAACCATCCTCCATCACCAATTTCATGATGCTCACCGCCGGGAGTGAGTAATTCCTTTGTAGGCTTGCTGGACGGTGATGGGTTGGATGAGATTCATCATGTAATCGAGTTAGTTTGTTAGGGCTTGATCCCTAGTATCCACTATGTTCTGAGATTGATGTTGCTATGACTTTGCTATGCTTAATGCTTGTCACTAGGGCCCGAGTGCCATGATTTCATACCTGAATCATTTATGTTTCCACCATTATATCTATGTTCTTGATCCGATCTTGCAAGTTATATGCACCTATTATATGTTATGATCTGCATACCCCAAAGTGAAAACAATTGGGATTCCTTCCGGTGACTACCGTAATTTGAGGAGTTCATGTATTCACTATGTGTTAATGCTTTGTTCCGGTTCTCTATTAAAAGGAAGCCTTAATATCCCTTAGTTTCCTTATGGACCCTGCTGCCATGGGAGGGTAGGACAAAAGATGTCATGCAAGTTCTTTTCCATAAGCACGTATGACTATTTACGGAATAAATGCCTACATTACATCGATGAGCTGGAGCTAGTTCTGTGTCGCCCTAGGTTATGACTGTTATATGATGAATATTATCCAACGTTATCACCGATCCAATGCCTACGAGTTTTGCACATATTGTTCTTGCTAAGTTACTACTGCTGTTACTACTGTTACAACTGCTACAAAACTATTGCTACTACTGTTACCGTTACTGTTACTATCATTGCTACTGCTATCAAATTGCCATACTACTGTGCTACTGATCACTTTGCTACAGATATTTAATCTCCAGGTGTGGTTGAATTGACAACTCAACTGCTAATACTTACAAATATTCTTTGGCTCCCCTTGTGTCGAATCAATAAATTTGGGTTGAATACTCTACCCTCGAAAACTATTGTGATCCCCTATACTTGTGGGTTATCACATGGCATGAGCATACATGTACGGCAGAATTGTCATGAGCTATGTGAGATCTTGGCTTAATAGGAATAATAGACTACTCATATTAACAAAGGAATTCCTTCTTTTCTGGGAGCTCTTTCGCAAAGAACTCCAAAGTTATGGGTTCTTGGCTTGGAGCGATTTGAGGTTGGGTGACCGACCGGGAAATTGCTCCTAGGTGCGCACGAGTGAGGACAAAGTGCGTAGAAAAGACTAGTGTTGGTTTGTGAGGATAGTCTAGTGATGGGGAACGAAGCGTGAAAATCAAAAAAATTCCTATGAACACCCAAGATCTATCTAGGAGAAGCATAGCAACGAGAGGGGAGAGTGTGTCTATGTACCCTCGTAGACCAAAAGCGGAAGCGTATATAATGTGGTTGATGTAGTTGTACTCTTCGCGATCCGATCACGATCCAACCGATCTAGTGTCAAACGGACGGCACATCCGAGTTTAGCACACATGCGGCTCGATGACATCTCCTCCTCCTTGATCTAGCAAGTGAATGCGGAGAAGTAGATGGGATCACAACTAGCACGACGGCGTGGTGGTGATGGTGGTGGTGGAGCTAGTTCAGCAGGGCTTCGCCAAGCACTACTAGAACGAGGACGGAGGAACTACGGAGTAACAGGAGAGAGAGGGCGCCAAGGGCTTGGTGTTTGCTCTTGGGGCGCCCCCTCCCCTCTATATGTAGGTGGAGAGGTGTGGGGAATAGCCCCTCCAATTCCTAGGGCGCAGCCAAGGGGGAGAGGACTTGGACTCCAAGTCTAATCCTATTCCTACTAGAACTCCCCTTCTTTTCCCTTCCCTAGCCACATGGGCTTTTGAGGACTTGGTGCGCCTAGCCCAATAAGGCCAGGGCGCCTCCCCTCAGCCCATGCCAGCCCTTGGGACGTGGTGGACCCACTTGTGGACTTCCAGACCCCTCTGGAATCCTTTGGAACCTTCTGGAAGCTTCCCGGTACAATACCGAAAAAACCGCATCTTTTTTCGGAACCCAAAATATCACTTCCCATATATAAATCTTTACCTCTAGACCATTCTGAGACTCCTCGTGACGTTCGGGATCTCATCCGGGACTCCGAACAACATTTGGTTACCAATCATCAAATATCCCAATACTACTCTAGCGTCAACGAACGTTAAGCGTGCGACCCTGCGAGTTCGGGAATCATGTAGTCATGACTGAGACACCTCTCCAGTCAATAACCCATAGCGGGACCTAGATTCCCATATTGATTCCTACATATTCCACGAAGATCTTTTATCGGTTGAACCACGATTTCAAGGATTCGGTTAATCCCGTATGCAATTCCCTTTGTCCGGCGATATGTTACTTGCCCGAGATTCGATCATCGGTATCTCCATACCTAGTTCAATCTCGTTACCAGCAAGTCTCTTTACTCGTTCTGTAATACAAGATCTCGTGACTAACTCATTAGCCACATTGCTTGCAAGCTCTTTACAATGTTGTATTACCGAGAGGGCCCAGAGATATCTCTTCGTCATACAGAGTGACAAATCCCAGTCTCGATCCGTGCCAACCAAACAAACACCTTCAGTGATACCTGTAGAGCACCTTTATGATCACCTAGTTACGAAGTGACGTTTGGATACACACTAAGTATTCCTTTGGTGTCAGGGAGTTGCATGATCTCATGGTCTTAGGAATAGATACTTGACATGAAGAAAGCTATAACAATAAACTGATACGATCAACTGCTAAGCTTACGGTTGGGTCTTGTCCATCACATCATTCTCCTAATGATGTGATCCTGTTATCAAATGACAACTCATGTCTATGGTTAGGAAACCTTAACCATCTTTGATCAACGAGCTACTCTAGTAGAGGCTCACTAGGGACATGGTACTTGTTTATATATCCACACATGTATTTAAGTTTCCGGTCAATCAATTCTAGCATGAATAATAAACCTTTATCATGAATAAGGAAATGTGATAATAACCAATTTATTATTGCCTCTAGGGCATATTTCCAACATCTAGACCCCGCTAGATGTAATGGCCGGGAACCGGTGGCTGTGGCCCGGGTGTTACAATTGGTATCAGAACCGACCGTTGCGGTTACACGGGCATGCACGGGTCAGGTGTGCGGGCATGTGGCGCATGGCGCCTGTGGCTCATTGTGGCACACGGCATGGCACATGTGTCGGACTAGACGTGCATACATGTACCAAGAGGGAACGTTTCTGATGGGCCAACGAGGATGTCGGTTCGTATGTGAGAGTCTGACTCAATAGGAATGATAGACTACTCATATCAATAAGGAATTCCTTCCTTTCCGGGAGCCCATTGATACGTCTCCAACGTATCTATAATTTTTTATTGTTCTATGCTGTTATATTATCAATCTTGGATGTTTTACATTCATTTACTAGCAACTCTATATCATTTTTTGGGACTAACCTATTGACATAGTGCCCAGTGCCAGTTGCTGTTTTTTTTCTTGTTTTTTTACTTCGCAGAATATCCATATCAAACGGAGTCTAAATGCAGTGAAACTTTTTGGAGATTTTTTCTGCCCAGAAGACAACTTGGGAGCCAAGGAAGTGCAGGAGGGGAGGCCTGTGGGGCCCATGGGTGTCCTCTGCACTGCCTCTCAGCTCTATAAATACCCAGATATTCCAGAAACCCTAGAAGAGTTGACGAAAAACAATTCCTGTTGCTGTAAGTTCCAGAACCACGAGATCCAATCTCGAGCCCTTTTCCGGCACCTTGCCGGAGGGAGAAACAATCACGGAGGGGTTCATCGTCCTCATTGGTGCTCCTCCGATGATGCGTGAGTAGTTTATCACAGACCTACAGGTCCGTAGGCAGTAGCTAGATGGCTTCTTCTCTCTCTTTGATCTTCAATACAATGTTCTCCTCGATGTTCTTGGAGATCTATTTGATGTAATGACTTTTTGTGGTGTGTTTGTTGGGATCCGATGAATTGTGAGTTTATGATTGACACATCTCTGTCGTATCTATAATTTTTTATTGTTCCATGCCAATATTATACAACTTTTACATACTTTTGGCAACAATTTATATGATTTATTGGACTAACCTATTGATCCAGTGCCCAGTGCCAGTTCCTGTTTGTTGCATGTTTTTTGTTTCATAGAATATCCATATCAAACGAAGTCCAAATGCGATAAAAATTTACGGAGAATTATTTTGAAATATATGTGAATTTTGGGAGGTGGAATCAACGCAAACGGAGGCCCACGGCCTCCACAACCCACCAGGGCGCACCGGGCACCCCCTGGCGCGCCCAGGTGTCTTGTGCCCTCCCCATAAGTCGGTTGGGGCCCTTCTTTGGGCGGAAGAAAGATAATTTATGGAAAAATGTCGTGTAAAAATTTCAGCGCAATCGGAGTTACGGATCTCCAGGAATTTAAGAAACGGTGAAGGGCCAGAAAATAGGAACGCGAAACAGAAGAGAATGGAGAGATAGATCCAATCTAGGAGGGGCTCCTGCCCCTCCGCCATCATAGAGGCCATGGACCAGAGGGGGAACTCTCCTCCCATCTATGGGGGAGGTCAAGGAAGAAGAAGAAGGAGGGGCTCTCTCCCCCTCTCTCCCGGTGGCGCCGAAGCACCGCTGGGGCAATCATCGTGACGACGATCTACAGCAACAACTTCGCCGCCGTCAACACCAACTCTCTCCCCCTCTATGCGGCGGTGTAACACCTCTTCTCCCCGCTGTAATCTCTACTTAAACATGGTGCTCAACGCTATCTTATGATGTTTGAGTAGATCTGTTTTGTCCTATGGGTTGATAGATGATCATGATCGGTTTGAGTTGTATATTTTATTTTGGTGTTGTCCTGTAGGGTAACGCAGCAGAAAACAAAAAATTTCCGACCTACGCACCAGCCCAGGACCACTATGGAGACCGCATACAAGGTTTGATCATTTTCGTTACCGACTCGTAGCGCAGCGGAAGTAGAGTCGATGACGATCGACGGTGCAGACCCCCGCAGCTAGGATTTACAACCTCCCAACCGCGAGGATGTACTCCCTCATCTGCCCCTCGGACAGCCCTCCGGGAGGCGGTCGAACAGTCCCCCGGACGATGTCGCGGACAACCCTTCGGGAGGACTCACAGAACTCGGACCGTCACTTGGGCAACCCTTCGGGAGGCACTCTCGAACAGCCCCTCGGGCACTAAGATCGAAACTACGACCTCTCTATAGAGTTGCACACATACGGTGTCATCTATCCGGCAGGGCTTCGCCGTCCAGAACTAGTTCCCACCGGAACCCAGACAGCCTTTCGGCTCTACGAAAATCTTTTCGTGGGAGGGAGAGAGAAGCCAGATTATTGCATGGCACTTGTATGTGAGAAGGGATGATTGTGGAGGGCTGCCCCTCCACCTCTATTTATAGGAAATCCCAAGGGGTAGGGTGGTTTTACAATAAAACCCAAAAGCACATGAATGAAGTCCTTCCACCAAGGGTATAAGGGTGAAACCAAGGAACAAGAGGGGCTCCATGGTGGAGCCCCAAGTGTGGCCGGCCACATCCCTTGGGGGGGGCCCAAGAGGGCCTCCCAATCCATCTATGTCATCCCTAGATCTTTTGGGATAAAGCCCAAACAAGTGGCTTTCCAAAAAGTAACCCAAAAAGCACTTTCACTATTCATGACGACATTTTTCAGTGTCCGTTCGAACTGAAAATATTTATGTGGGCTTAGAACATTTCCAGTACCCACCATAATAATTTTCAACGCGTTCTAGAACAATTCCAGTTTAGTGATTTCATCTGCGAAAAGCATCTGAAGCGGTTCCGGCAGCTCCGGAACATTTCCGGTTTTCATCTCGGAAAATTCCCAGAAGTTTCCAGAATGATTCTGGCACCCTCCAAGAATTATCAGACATGTGCCGAAACCAATTTGACTTAATGGAATACCCCGAAACAACTTTTCAGTTTCACCGGAACTCATCCGGTGACCTCTCTCTGCGGAACTTTTCCGCTGTCCGAAACTTTTTTGGTGTCCGAAACTTTTTCGGTGATTTTCTCTCAGACTCCCTGTCTAGTATTCAGCAGATAGATGACCCTTAACCGTGTGACCCTATAGGTTCGGTGAAGTATAGACATGACACGGAACCCTTTCCGATCAATGATCAACATCGGAGCCGTGGACACCCATATTGACCCCTATACCCACACGAATGAATATTCGAGTGAACCTCCAGTTGCCGTGTGCTATTCCTGTTGCTTCGCGATATGTTACAAATACCCAAGGTGAGACATGATGGCATCCCCGTGGGTCAACAACTTGTCCACTATGCCAGTTACCTCGTTACCGGTATTTGTTCTCTTTTCTCGTTACCGTGTTCCGGCATCCCCGTGATCAAATCACAAAGTGTCTGGCCAGACGATGATGGATACCGTAACACCGAGAGGGCCCAGAGATATCTCTCCATCGTCGGAGGAGCAAATCCCAATCTCGAGCTATCAAGTTACTTGACACACTTTTCCATGAACCCGTAAGCCGCCGTAATAGCCACCCATTTACGGATGACGTTTAACAAACCCCAAAGTTCATGAATCAAGCATGAAGAAACTCGATACTCTCATGGTCTGAGGAATCATGCAAATGTTAACCATCTCTGTGTTATTAACCATTAACTTGTGACGAAAGTATCCCATAGCATAACATCAATTCGGGTCGATTCAACACAAATGTTCTTCTAACATTGTGCCCTCAAAGTTGCCGGCATAGTCATGCCCATGATCAGGAAAACAGAACCATCATGCAACACTTGAGCTAGTCTCAGAGGCCAGACTAGGAATACATTTTACCGTTTATTATTCCACAAGTGCATATGAGTCTTCCTCCGAGCCTCGTGGTTATTGTAGACTCGAGAACCATAGCAGTTATAGCATGGAACATAAACCTAATTATGAACAGGGAGATAATCAATAACATTTATTATTGCCTCTAGGGCATATCTCCTACAGACTCCCACTTGCACTAGAGTCAATAATCTAGTTAATGCTAATGCACTTTACACCTGTGGCACACCGGTGTAAATATGCTTCACATGTGGTATAGCCTGATGTCCACCGGATCTGACGACTTCAGCTCCGTGTGTATCTTTGCGTATCCTCGCGTTTTCATGATTTCACAAAATTCATATTTTGTGTGGACTTGGCTTCGTATGTATGTGAATCACAGGTCGAACCTAGATTCCTCAGACTGAGTTATGGAGCAACTACCTGCAGTAGTGTCCCATTGACCAAAGCCTTCTTGGAACCATACTAAGTTCATGAAAGAACTATATGATTCAGCATCTTGTTTGTCGCTTTTAAAAGCGGCAACATACTTCGCCTCTGTTATAGAATTCGCCACAGTAACTTGTTTGGAACAATTTCCAACTACCGTGCCACCATATTGTGTGTTACACAAATCCCTCAATTTAAATCAAAAATCGCTTGGAGCATGGATGAAGACTGTATCGATGTAACCTTTTACAACGAACTCTTCATGATCTCTGCTTGCGAGAAAACATGTCATCGGTGCTACTATAGTACTCAATGACCCTTTTTCACTGTTGTCCCATGATCAGAACTTTTGATCACTTTGGTATCTATACTCGCAACAACTTTGGGAGTATTGGACATATCTAGTTATTTTTACATACCATGGAATACATGATTAATCCAAACACAAGAGTGTGTGGAATCTCCATCATGTATTTTGCTCATCAGTGTTTTGGGACACCGAGTCTTGCAAAAACTCTTTCCATGTGACTTCGGCAAGAATCACTCCTTGACGTTTTTAATGCTAAAAGGTTTTAGCATCTTGTCAATATGTATCTTTGCTCAGCCCCATTAGGTAAATCTATCTCCATAGATCATCATGCCTAATATAAAGGCTATTTAGCCCAAGCACTTCATCGAAAAACTATTTTCAAATGAAGTCCTAATTCGTGTCAAGAAATTTATTTCCAATTAACAATGTGTCAAGCACACAACGTTTTTTTAGAAATTTTATTATGCTCCCACTTACTTTCTTGAATCATAAGCATCTTTGTTACCCATTGATGAAGTCAAACCCCTTTGACTATTTCATCAAAACACGAAGATTCCAACTCCATTTTGCTCTCTTCTGTCCATTGCTGGAACTCTGAAGTTTGCATACTTACTAGCATCCTCTGGACTGACAAAATACCTTGGACTGTAACACATGCAAGTCCTTGGTTTCGTTTCCATCAGATGGAAATCCTATTGTCATCCATGTTTCATATCTCATGATTGAAATATGTATTAATTGCTAGTTCAACCCGAACCGACTTTAAGCATCGCTACAATGAAACAACCTCATCGTAGTCAACTCCTTGAACTTGTTATTGCAACAAGTCGAGCTTTATGGATAAAACATTTTTATCTGTATCAGTTTTAAGTTCCATAAATATTCGTTAGACTCTAAGTCTTCAGAAAGGTGTATCAAGGTTTTAATCTTGAAACATTTATATGGAGACTATCTCGGATTGTATTGGCATTTAGCCAATTCCGGAGTCAGGGACCATCAACGCTTCCTTGTGTATCATAGGTATACTGTTGTCTAACAACAATATCTCGTTTGCACACCTGAGAGGTTTGCACGAGCCTTGCCTACGTGGTTCAGCTGCAAGTTCGACTGAAGTCCATACATTTTATTGTAGAGACTTCCGTATCAGTCGCAGTAGGAAACTCCGGAATTACTTCCAAGGTCTCTTTCCTTTGACCTGATGACGAAGATACTGTTTATCTCGTCGAGTTGCACTATTCTCCCACTCACCTTTTTTAAAGAACCATTTTCTTCAAAAAGCATACCGTTCTTTGTGGCAAACCTATTTGCCTTGGTATAGTGAGGGAGGAATACCCAATGACTTGGGATAACCTACAAAGTAGCACTTGTCTGATTTGGAATAGGTTTGTAACCTTTTACACAAGCCCCATATTCCAAATGTTTAAGAAAAGATATAACATGGTTGGGCGTACCATACCATGGTGTCATTTCAACAGACCCGATGGAGCTCTTTTCAGTGTAAAAGCCGCAGTCTCTAAAGCATCACTCTTTAAAAGGGATAATGGCAAATTTATTTATGTCATCTTTGATCTTACCATGTCATGAATGGTTCGATTACATCTCCACGGACTTTCCACTTGCAGTGGTGTTCCGGGAGGTGCAAGTTATGAAACCCCTTTCACAACTCATCAGACATTCGCTAAACTTGTAACTCAAATCTTCCTTTCTGCAATCGAATTGTAGAAACATAATTTTCTTGTTACAATAATTTCTTCTTCATTTTGAAAACCTTTTGAATGATTTCAAAAGATCCAGACTTACGTCTCATCAAGTAAATATCTATATATCTACTTGAGTCATTTCTGAAGATAGATAAATCCACTACTAACAACATTTATCGGACTACACACATCAAAATGTATGATCACCAATAAGTTTGTTATTCGTTCTTTTTGGCCTCTGAACGGTATTTCAGTCACCTCACTTTTCGGAGGAAATGTGCAAGTGTCAGATGATTCAAAATCAAACGACTTCAAAATCCATCATAATGGAATTTTCCATGCGGGTTTCTCCAATGTGACCAAATGCAGTGCCACACTTGTGTGGTATTCTTTTAGTCTTGCGACATTTAGCGTCAGTGTTATGGATGTATCATATTACCATCAATATTCATAACATACGTCCCATCTTGGATGGAAGCATGGCCCTTCATGTTATTCATAATACTGAACAACAATTGTTGTTTTTATGAACAACTCTTTTGCAACAAACATTGTGCAATGGGTTAGAGTGTATGAAACTCTAAAATGAATTATGAAAGTAAATCCAGAGGTAATATATTATTATCAACATTCATAACATACATCTCATTCATAATGAAAGTATGGCCCTTATGTTATTCATAACACCGAACATCAAAAGTTCTCTTATGAACAACCTTCTTGCAAGATACCTTATGCAATGGGCTAGAGTGTGTAAAACTTTAAATGAATTATGAAAATAAATACAGACGGTAATACACCGATGGAAGGTATAGTAACATTTACTATGTTCCCTGTGTATACCTAAACCTCATTCCTGGCTAGTCTTTCAAGCCATAGTAGTTCTTACATCGAGTTGCAACAGAATGCAATCGAGCGGGTATCTTTTTTATTAACTCACAATACCCAAGAATCAGTGATTAACAATTTAATCATAATTCCCAAGAACTATATCTTTGACCAGCCTTCTATACATCAAAAACTTGTATGACATTCATACATGTGCTGGATATTCCAGTCTTCTTTCTTTTGCCTTTATACTTCTAACAGTTTAACTTTCAGTATTTCTCCTACTCTCAGAAGAAGCACTCAACTTAAGAGTGGCGTTAGCCCCGGACTTCCTAGGTGTGTTATCACACTAACACCCTTCAGACACTTCCTTTCTCTTTAAGTTGTTGTTTTATTCACCTTTCATCATATGATAGGCGTTCTTCTGGATCCCTCTCTTATCAGTCTAATGCATAGTAAACTTCTTTACTAATAGTTTACAAACAAACATTGCTTTGGATATCTCATATCTTTTAGCCTTTGTCTGTCTCTGAAAAATGATTTTCAGATTCCATGAATATCACATAACTATCCAAACTTTCGAAGTTCGGGTCTCATGGAAGCAAACATATTGCACTTGACTGAAACGGAATTCTAGCTTTTGGATCGAAGGACAAGAGTCACATGATCCATAGCATAAGCGAGAGAATACCGAAAGTATGCGATAGGACAAAGTCCTTCTCGGCACTCTTGAGGACAATCCTCACATTATGTTACCAACCGTAAAGTTTTAACCAGATATTTAACAGCTTATTCAATTTTAACAGGGAAGGTGGAAACACGAGCCATTATTCTATAACTGTTAAGCAAACCACACTTAGACAGTGTTCATAATTAATTGCACTGAGAATTAAACAAGTTAATTCAACAGTGCGCTCCCACTCAAATCAATATCTCTCATAATTGATTGTGAGTGATTCAAGATCCGCATATCAATTCAACGCCATTGACGGGTTCATCACTGATGACGTGAATTTCAATCGGTAGGCCAACTTGCCAATCACATCTCTATGTGACTCTTGTCCATCTTTCGATGCGTGTGTTCCAAGCTCAGGACTGTCCTGCCTGAACGTCAAGACAACCAAGTGATCACGCAGTGAGGTCTGACCTTCACCCACCTTACACCTCTCTAATCGTTCGTGCTCATGTGTACATGGCGCACCTCGAAAAGATACGTGTTGTAGACGGTGCTACACTTGGGAGAACACTAACTACTTGATATTTTTGTGAGAGATCACCCTAATAAAAGCGACTACCGCGCAATCAAGAAGGGTGAATCATAAGGGATAAACATCTCAGGAAATTCATAATAGCATGATGTGGTATAGCCCTTTCTGACGGAGAAGTCTTGTATTCCTTCGTCTTCGGCATTCACGTCGGTGATCACCTTCGCGAAGATTGCCACCACCTTGTCGATGCAGCAGATAATTTTGCTATCTCTATAGCTAATAAAATAATGCATTACACAAGGTTGACACACAGGTCATTTAAAGTGCAATCATATGGCTCCAGCCATCATGCCGAATCATGACACGCAGGTCATGTTAATCAATTTACATTATATAGTCATCTCATACATAATCAAATTATTATGAGCACCGCTATACCACATCACATGCACATGTAAACCCTCCTGCAAAACCAAGTTAGACGCCTCTAATTGGTTCATGCAAAAACTTGTTTTTCGTGGCTTCTAAGGTTTCGAAACAAACCGAAGCTACCAACGTCCATCATCAAGTATGATAATTCAAGTCGCTATATTAACAATGCGGGGTGTATGAAGCACGAGATAATAAAATCTCGAACCCCATACTAAACTTCATCATACGCATAACCCCCGTGCAGATCATATCTGCATTGCCCTTTTGTCTGCGAAATTTCATCTTTCTTTTTAACTACGGTGGAATTCAATGAACTGTTAGCACTTCGTTGATCAATCAGGATCGCGGATTGCCAGAACATTGAAACTCCACCATACTGTTATCAAGATCAGAAATATGAAAATTCCAGGGAAGCAACAAGAACATCGGGTAACAGATTTCATCTGCTACCCGCACAAATAATTTTCAGTAATAGAACTCATCTACTACCTAATTATATTGTGCAACACCCATACATCACTATGTATTCTAGATCGCAACCTGCATCTACGCAAAGCACGGCTCTTGATGCCACTGTAGGGTAACGCAGCAGAAAACAAAAATTTTCCGACCTACGCACCAGCCCAGGACCACTATGGAGACTGCATACAAGGTTTGATCATTTTCGTTACCGACTCATAGCGCAGCGGAAGTAGAGTCGATGACGATCGGCGGTGCAGATCCCCACAGCTAGGATTTACAACCTCCCAACCGCGAGGATGTACTCCCTCATCTGCCCCTCGGACAGCCCTCCGGGAGGCGGTCGAACAGTCCCCCGGACGGTGTCGCGGACAACCCTTCGGGAGGACTCACAGAACTCGGACCGTCACTTGGACAGCCCTTCGGGAGGCACTCTCGAACAGCCCCTCGGGCACTAAGATCGAAACTACGACCTCTCTATAGAGTTGCACACATACGGTGTCATCTATCCGGCAGGGCTTCGCCGTCCAGAACTAGTTCCCACCGGAACCCAGACAGCCTTTCGGCTCTACGAAACTCTTTTCGTGGGAGGGAGAGAGAAGCCAGATTATTGCATGGCACTTGTATGTGAGAAGGGATGATTGTGGAGGGCTGCCCCTCCACCTCTATTTATAGGAAATCCCAAGGGGTAGGGTGGTTTTACAATAAAACCCAAAAGCACATGAATGAAGTCCTTCCACCAAGGGTATAAGGGTGAAACCAAGGAACAAGAGGGGCTCCATGGTGGAGACCCAAGTGTAGCCGGCCACACCCCTTGGGGGGGCCCCAAGAGGGCCTCCCAATCCATCCATGTCATCCCTAGATCTTTTGGGATAAAGCCCAAACAAGTGGCTTTCCAAAAAGTAACCCAAAAAGCACTTTCACTATTCATGACGACATTTTTCAGTGTCCGTTCAAACTGAAAAAATTTATGTGGGCTTAGAACATTTCCAGTACCCACCATAATAATTTTCAACGCATTCTGGAACAATTCCAGTTTAGTGATTTCATCTGCGAAAAGCATCTGAAGCGGTTCCGGCAGCTCCGGAACATTTCTGGTTTTCATCTCGGAAAATTCCCAGAAGTTTCCAGAATGATTCTGGCACCCTCCAAGAATTATCAGACATGTGCCGAAACCAATTTGACTTAATGGAATACCCCGAAACAACTTTTCAGTTTCACCGGAACTCATCCGGTGACCTCTCTCTGCGGAACTTTTCCGCTGTCCGAAACTTTTTCGGTGTCCGAAACTTTTTCGGTGATTTTCTCTCAGACTCCCTGTCTAGTATTCAGCAGATAGATGACCCTTAAGCGTGTGACCCTATAGGTTCGGTGAAGTATAGACATGACACGGAACCCTTTCCGATCAATGATCAACATCGGAGCCGTGGACACCCATATTGACCCCTATACCCACACGAATGAATATTCGAGTGAACCTCCAGTTGCCGTGTGCTATTCCTGTTGCTTCGCGATATGTTACAAATACCCAAGGTGAGACATGATGGCATCCCCGTGGGTCAACAACTTGTCCACTATGCCAGTTACCTCGTTACCGGTATTTGTTCTCTTTTCTCGTTACCGTGTTCCGGCATCCCCGTGATCAAATCACAAAGTGTCTGGCCAAACGATGATGGATACCGTAACACCGAGAGGGCCCAGAGATATCTCTCCATCGTCGGAGGAGCAAATCCCAATCTCGAGCTATCAAGTTACTTGACACACTTTTCCATGAACCCGTAAGCCGCCGTAATAGCCACCCATTTACGAATGACGTTTAACAAACCCCAAAGTTCATGAATCAAGCATGAAGAAACTCGATACTCTCATGGTCTGAGGAATCATGCAAACGTTAACCATCTCTGTGTTATTAACCATTAACTTGTGACGAAAGTATCCCATAGCATAACATCAATTCGGGTCGATTCAACACAAATGTTCTTCTAACATTGTGCCCTCAAAGTTGCCGGCATAGTCATGCCCATGATCAGGAAAACAGAACCATCATGCAACACTTGAGCTAGTCTCAGAGGCCAGACTAGGAATACATTTTACCGTTTATTATTCCACAAGTGCATATGAGTCTTCCTCCGAGCCTCGTGGTTATTGTAGACTCGAGAACCATAGCAGTTATAGCATGGAACATAAACCTAATTATGAACAGGGAGATAATCAATAACATTTATTATTGCCTCTAGGGCATATCTCCTACAGACTCCCACTTGCACTAGAGTCAATAATCTAGTTAATGCTAATGCACTTTACACCTGTGGCACACCGGTGTAAATATGCTTCACATGTGGTATAGCCTGATGTCCACCGGATCTGACGACTTCAGCTCCGTGTGTATCTTTGCGTATGCTCGCGTTTTCATGATTTCACAAAATTCATATTTTGTGTGGACTTGGCTTCGTATGTATGTGAATCACAGGTCGAACCTGGATTCCTCAGACTGAGTTATGGAGCAACTACCTGCAGTAGTGTCCCATTGACCAAAGCCTTCTTGGAACCATACTAAGTTCATGAAAGAACTATATGATTCAGCATCTTGTTTGTCGCTTTTAAAAGCGGCAACATACTTCGCCTCTGTTATAGAATTCGCCACAGTAACTTGTTTGGAGTTTTTAGTTTTCCTTGAAGAAAGCAAATTAAAGAAGGGAAAACAAAAACGAGAAAAACTATTTAAACATGAAAGCTCCCAACAAGCAAAAGAAGAATATGGAAATCTTTTTGGGTTTTCTTTTAACACTACAACTAATTTAAATTAGAAAAACCGAAAAGAAGCGAGAAATATTTTTGGGTTTTCTAAAAAAAAATTCAAACACACAAGAAGAAGGCGAGAAAATAAATCTAGCATGGATAATAGAATGGAAAAGTGTGGACACCGACAACTGGAATGAAATGTGTGAACATAAATGTAATGTCGGTGGAAATACGTACTCCCCCTAGCTTAGGCTTTTGGCCTAGCTTGGTAATCACCATCCATAGTAGCCTTCCGGTCCCATGTCGAAGTGCTGTGGCGAGGGCACCTGAGCGTCCCACTCCTGGGGCTCCTGCTCTGCCGCTGCCTGGGCATTCCGGTAGGCAATAATGTCCGCTAGCATAACCCTGTATCCACCCCTGGCAATAGAATCAAACAAAGTAGGTGCAGGCAATGGAATAACATCACGGGAATCCACATTGAAAACTAGGTTGTAACAAATATTATGAAGAGAGTCAACATCACCAGTAAACTACTGAGCTACCATCGCCTGGTGATCTAGATAAACTCGGGGCAAAGGATAATCATGTTGGCGTATCTGAATGTTAAAGTGACTCGCTAAGCGAGTAGCATAAATACCACCATGAATTTTGCCCTTAGTCCTGTTGAGGTGCAGACGACGTGCAATAATAGCACATAGGCTAAAGGTGTGATCATTGTGTAGTGCACGGCGTAAAATGGCGAAGTCGGGGGCACTGAGTGCACCGACCTTCTCTCTAGCAGTTAAACACTTCGCGATGAATAAAGCAAAGTAATGCACAGAAGGAAACTGCAAACTAGTGGCGGTGACACTCGACATGCCTCTCTCATCCCCCACTGTCAGAGTGCGATAGAAGACCTCAAACTCTGGAGGTCTAGGCTCTCTTAATTCCCCGTCGGAGGGAATCAAACATATGTCACAAAAGTCAGTGAGCGGTATCTGATGGGGTTCAGCATACAAATTAAACCACACCTCAGGAGGATTATTCCTACTAAGAAAATGAAAATTTTGCACAAAGGAATTTGTAAGGAGGTGGTGTTGGTCACATTCAGCTGCGAGGAAGTCGGTCAGCCCAGCATTTGCAACGAATTGGGTGAACTCTTGATGGAACCCAGCCCCCTCCATGATGGCATTATGTGGCCATTCGCACGGCCGCACCTCTGCCGTTCTCGGAGTGCGGAGGTCATTGTCCGATGATTCCCCAATGACTCCCTTAGCATTCTTCTTGGAAGAAAACTTCCTAAAGAAACTCATCTTATTCCTATAAATAAAATTCTGAAAATTTTTAGTCCACAAAATTTTTGTCAACCAAACTTCATAAGATTGATACCAACTACCCATAAGGATGCATAAAGGCTATATTAAGCATTCAAACTACTTAGAACTCTAAGAATTCAACATGCAAGCTGATGTCACTTGAACTACGTCGGTATTTCCCCAAAGAGGAAGGGATGATGCAGCATAGCTACGATAGGTATTTCCCTCAGTTATGAAACCAAGGTATCAATCCAGTAGGAGAACCAAGCAACACTATGTAAACGGTACCTGCACACAAAGAACAAATGCTTGCAACCTGACGATTAGGAGGGGTTGTCAATCCCTCTACGGGTAATGGTGCCAGAAATTGTCAAGTTAACGGGATAAAATTTGTGTAGATTGGATAAATAGATCTCAATAAAACACGAAATAAAATAAGTAACAAAAAAGTGCAGCAAGGCATTTTTGGGTTTTTGGAATAATAGATCTAAAAACAAAAGCGAATAAAAATAGATCTCAAAGCAAATATGATAAAGAATTTGACCCGGGGAGCGTAGATTTCACTAGTGGCTTCTCTCAAGAAAATAGCACACAGTGGGTAAACAAATTACTGTTGGGCAATTGATAGAAGATCGAATAATCATGACGATATCCAAAGCAATGATCAATATATAGGCATCACATCCAAGATTAGTAGACTGACTCCTGCCTGCATCTACTACAATTACTCCACACATCGACTGCTATCCAGCATGCATCTAGTGTATTAAGTTCATGGAGAAACGGAGTAATGCAATAAGAACGATGACATGATGTAGACGAGATCTATTCATGTAGGAATAACCCCCATCTTGTTATCCTTAATAGCAACGATACATGCGTGTCTTGCTGCCCCTTTTGTCACTGGGAAAGAACACCACACGATCGCACCCATCACAAAGCACCTCTTCCCATGGCAAGAAAAATCGATCTAGTTGGCCTAACTAAACCAAAGATTCGAAGAAGAAATACGAGGCTATAAATAATCATGCATATAAGAGATAAAAAGAAGACTCAAATAATATGCGTGGATATAGATCTGATGATAAACTCAAAGTTCATCGGATCCCAACAAACACACCGCAAAAAAGAGTCACATCAAATAGATCTCCAAGAGACCATTGTATTGAGTATCAAAAGAGAGAGAGGAAGACATCTAGCTACTACCTACGGACCCGTAGGTCTATGATGAACTACTCACGCATCATCGGAGAGGCACCAATGAGGATGATGAATCTCGTGGTTCTGGAACTTGCGGCGGCTGGAATTGTGTTTCGTCGACTCCCCTAGGGTTTCTGGAATATTTTGCAATTTATAGGGCGAAGAGGCGGTGCGGGAGGTCACCAAGGGGGGCACAACCCACCTGGGCGCGCCTGGGGGGTTGTGCCCACCTCGGGCCTCCCCTCTGGTACATCTTTGGCCCACTGGGTGTCTTCTGGTCCATAAAAATTCTCCAAAAAGTTTTGCTGCGTTTGGACTCCGTTTGGTACTGATATTCTGCGAAGTAAAAAACAAGCAAAAAACAGCAACTGGCCCTGGGCACTATGTCAATAGGTTAGTCCGAAAAAATGATATAAAGTTGCTATAAAATGATTGTAAAACATCCAAGAATGATAATATAACAACATGGAACAAGCAAAATTTATAGATACGTTGGAGACGTATCAGCTTCCCCAAGCTTAATTCCTACTCGTCCTCGAGTAGGTAAATGATAAAAACAAAATTTTTGATGTGGAATCCTGCCTAACATGTTCATCACATATTCTTTTCTTTTGTAGCATGGACATTTGGACTTTTATATGGTTCAAAGCAATAATCTAGTTTTGACATGAAGATTTCAATACTCAAGCATATCAACAAGCAAGCATGTCTTTCAAAATATAAATGATGACCCACAAGTATAGGGGATCTATCGTAGTCCTTTCGATAAGTAAGAGTGTCGAACCCAACGAGGAGCAGAAGGAAATGACAAGCGGTTTTCAGCAAGGTATTCTCTGCAAGCACTGAAATTATCGGTAACAGATAGTTTTGTGATAAGATAATTCGTAACGGGTAACAAGTAACGAGTGTAACTAAGGTGCAGCAAGGTGGCCCAATCCTTTTTGTAGCAAAGGACAAGCCTGGACGAACTCTTATATAAAGCAAAGCGCTCCCGAGGACACATGGGAATTACTGTCAAGTTAGTTTTCATCATGCTCATATGATTCGCGTTTGTTACTTTGATAATTTGATATGTGGGTGGACCGGTGCTTGGGTGCTGTCCTTACTTGGACAAGCCTCCCACTTATGATTAACCACTCTCGCAAGCATCCGCAACTACAAAAGAAGAATTAAGATAAATCTAACCATAGCATGAAACATATGGATCCAAATCAGCCCCTTACGAAGCAACGCATAAACTAGGGTTTAAGCTTCTATCACTCTAGCAACCCATCATCAACTTATTACTTACCAATGCCTTCCCCTAGGCCCAAACAATGGTGAAGTGTCATGTAGTCGACGTTCACATAACACCACTAGAGGAAAGACAACATACATCTCATCAAAATATCGAACGAATACCAAATTCACATGATTACTTATAACAAGACTTCTCCCATGTCCTCAGGAACAAACGTGTGACGCCCCTGGTTCAATCGTACACTAGTCATACACGCAAACGTGTACGATCAAGCCCAGGGACTCACGGGAAGATATCACAACACAACTCTAAACACAAATAAACGGAGGTCCACAATATTACAGACCAGGGATCCGAAGATCCGAATACATAAGTCAGTCATACAAATAATATCTGGGTACAGACATAGTTAGACAAGTTCTGCCTTAAGAAGGCTAGCACAAACAGCGACACTAGATCGAAAGGCGTTGGCCTCCTGCCTGGGAGCCTCCGATCCTACTCCTGGTCAGCTGGCTCGATCCAGTAGTACGTGCCCTCTGGACCCGCCTAGTAGTAGGCTCCGGTGGTGGCGTCTGGCTCCTGGACTCCATCGTCTGGTGTATCATCAAGGTGGGGTATATGGGGGAAAAGAGAAAATAAAGCAACCGTGAGTACTCATCCGAAGTACTCAGCAAGCAAGGATCTATACTACATATGCAACATTATCAATGGAGAAAAGGCTGTATATGTGGACTGGGCTGCAGAAATGCCAGAATAGAGAGAAAGGCCTAGTTCTATCGAAGACTAGCATCTTCAAACATCTTCTCAAAGCCATCATCTTGCAGCAGTAGAAGAGAGTAGAATTGCATTTTATTTAGCAAACATGTTGAAGTACAGCTCAAAGATCCTTCCTCGACTCCCAGCGAGAAAGTAATCCCGAAGCTTCAATTAAGTAACAAGTATCCAGTTTAAGTAGTAGATAGGGATACACAAACTGAGCGTCCTTTACTGTAGGACCGGCTATCGATAGAAGATTCATCCCTGCAGGGGTGCACTACTGTTACCCAACACGCTCGATCAACTCTGGTCGGACATACTTGCTGGGTAATGCCCGTCCTCGGAAGATCAACACGAAGCAGCGCTCTACCTAGGCTCAGCAGAGAGGTCAGCACGCCGGACTAACCTATGCACCCAGGGGTCTCGGGCCATCGCCCTGGGCACCCTGCGCGTTGCGTGGCTGGCCGGGGTGCAGGCGCGACACTGAACTCGTCAGTGAAGTATCCAGCCCAATCCCGACGATCAGCCCGCACGGTGAATCGTGACGTCTGATAAGCTTTCGGAGAAACGTACATCGCAGAGGGCCCCATAACCATAATCCCGCGTGGTGGTAGTGCGTATAGGGCACGTCGACCCACTCAGATCACACACCCAAATCCAATAGGCTCAATTAGTATCAAGCGGAGACAATCAGAGTCTTTGATGCTCCGCCACAATGTCACACTCGAGTGCCCTTCCGGCACACCCGAAATCATAGATCCCCAGCGGGTACCCACCAGGGTGGACCCGCCTGTGACAAAGGTCAAGTAACCGTGTGGTCATAATCATCAGGGTGAACGTATGAGGTATCACCCTCGAGGTTCACACTGAGGGGTTGCACGACAGAGTCGTATCGGACATGGAGAAGGAGGAATCACCCTCGATGACCACGACCGAACAGCTATATTGCAGAGTATTCATCGTGAGTGCGTTACGAGGTATCACCCTCGGCACTCGATAGTTACTACGCAGAGTCGTACAACTAAGGGGGGTGTGAAGTGAGGCGTCTGTCTCTGATCGACGATCACGTTGATCGAGTCGTCGATGAACAAGCAGGGGCGACAAAGTAAGGTGGTGGGGTCACAGATGGTTCATACCAACCTATACTAAACAGTTTATCATAGGCAGGTAAGGTAGCAATGAACGGGTTACAACAGCAGGCTATGCATCAGAATAGGAGCATACATTAACAGTAGCGAAATTCTAATGCAAGCAGGAGAATAGAATGGGCGATATCTGGAATGCTCAAGGGGGGGGGCTTGCCTGGTTGCTCTGGCAAGAGAGGGAGGTCGTCAACGGGCTGCTCGTCGGTAGAGTAGTCGTAACCTGGTGCAGCGTCGTCGGTCTCAGCGTCTATCGAGAGAAAGAAGGAGGGGGAGAGAAACAATAAATTCACGGCAATAATGCAAACAACATGTATGACATGTCTAAATGATATGCCGGGGTGTTCTACTGCCTAACTAAATGATTTAGTTAATTTAGGAATTTATTCGGATTTATTTAATTAAAGTTGGGCACTATTCATTTCTGAAATCGGTCTAAAAGTTCAACGTTTTATAGCTGCGGGCATCTGACGGGAATACGGAGGATGTATTCGGGTTCGTATCGTCGTTGAGCAAGTTTCATGTATAAAATATTTATCGGAGTTACGGTTTATTTAATATGATTTCTAAAGTTTTTATAATTTCTGAAATTTAATTAATTATTTAATTCAACATTATCCGAAACAGTGCTGATGATGACACAGCATGACCTCATGCTGAGTCAGCGGTTAATTAAGTTAATTACTAATTACTGTTTAATTAACACTAATTGTTAATTAGATTAACCTAATCAGGATTAATTAACTAATTAATTTATCTAATTATTTATTTATTTATTTTATTTTGCTTTATTTTATTTTCTATTATTTTTCTTTTTCCCTTTTTTTTTTGTTCTGGGCCGTGGGCCCGTTTGGCAGTGGCACAGGGGGGGTGGCGGGGCCCATCGGCAGTGGCCCAGGCCACGGGCGCGGGCGACGGGCACGGCGCGCAGCGCGCGTGGTGCGCGGGAGTGGCACGCGCGGGGGGGACGCCGGGAGCGGGCGGCGGGCGGGGCGAGGCCGGAGGGGGCGTGGGACGGGGCGTGGGCGTGCGGGGGCGCGCGGATGGGCGAGAGGATGGGGGGGGCGGGGCCGGCGTGGGCGATGAGCAGTGGAGCGCGAGAGGAGGGGGGGGGGCGCGGTGCTGCGCCAGGCTGCACGGCGAGCGACGAGCATGGGAGCCGCGCGGCGGGCGGGGCGGCGAGCGTGCGCGCGCACGGGGCAGGGGAGGGGGAGGCCTGGGGCCTCACCGAGATTTGCAGGGACGGGGAGCGGGCTCGAGCTCGTGGAGGGGGGTCGGCGACGGGGTCGAGGCGGGGGCGTCGGCGTCGAGCGCGAGGAGGGGCTCGGGGTGGAGGCCGGAGACGACGGGTCGAGGGAGGCCGGCGTCGGTGGAGTCTGGGAGGCGGCGAGGTCCGCGCGACGAGGTGGGTGGCGACGGGGCAGCGCCGGCGTCGGCGTTGGCGAGGGGGAGGCGGCGACGGGCGGCGGGTGGCGCGTCGAGGGCGCGTCGGGCCTGCGCCCGATCTGGATGGGTGGGTGGGGGGGGAAGTGAGCGAGAGAGAGGGGGGGGGATCTGTCGGTGGGGGGGGTGGGGATTTAGGGTTGGGTCTCCAGGGGATAAGGGGAGAGTGGGGGTGGGCCGGTGGGCCAGCTGGGCTACGACCCAGTTGGGCCAGAGGGGGGGGGTTCTTTTCCTTTATCCTTTTCTGTTTCTTTTTCCTTTTCTTTATTCTCCTTTCTCAATCTAGTAAATAGCTAGGCCTCAAAATGGTTTTTGTAAAACATGAGACCTAGTTCATAAATACCAGTGCATTCTTCCTTAACACCTAAAATTAGTTTGGACAAAATATAATTCCATATTTATTTCAGATTTAATAAATGGTTATTAAATATTATCTTTATCCACTGTTTGAGGTTGTTCGAGTCACTTATCCAATTCCAATGATGTTGGTTTCAATTTTATAATAGCCTCTGGAATATTTGTTATTTATCTGACATTTTAGTTTCTATGTTGGACAACTTTCATATTCCACTTTCATTTAAATTTGAATTTGACTTAGGAGCTGAAATGCAGTATGATGCTAATGATGATTATGCACTATTAATCATGCTGACATGTCATTATCAAAAGTGATTACTGTAGCTAATGACAGGGGGTGTCACAAAACGTAACTACTCACAAAGCATATTCATGTTCATAATCAGAGGAGTATTAATTATCATTAAGGATCTGAACATATGATCTTCCACCAAATAAACCAACTAGCATCAACTACAAGGAGTAATCAACACTACTAGCAACCCACAGGTACCAATCTGAGGTTTTGAAACAAAGATCGGATACAAGAGATGAACTAGGGTTTGGAGAGGAGATGGTGCTGGTGAAGATGTTGATGGAGATTGACCCCCCCTCGATGAGAGGATCGTTGGTGACGATGATGGCTTCGATTTCCCCCTCCGGGAGGGAAGTTTCCCCGGCAGAACAGCTCCGCCGGAGCCCTAGATTGGTTCTGCCCAAGTTCCGCCTTGAGACGGCGGCGCTTCATCCCGAAAGCTTCCTTTTGATTTTTTTCAGGTCAAAAGACATCATATAGTAGAAGATGGGCACCGGAGGCCTGACAGGTGGCCCACAAGCCAGGGAGGCGCGCCCAGGTGGGTAGGGCACGCCTCCCACCCTTGTGGTCACCTGGTGGGTCCCCTCTGGTATTTTCTTCGCCCAATATTTTTTATATATTCCAAAATAATTCTTCGTAAATTTTCAGGACTTTTGGAGTTGTGCAGAATAGGTCTCTCAGATTTGCACCCTTTCCGGTCCAGAATTCCAGCTGCCGGCATTCTCCCTCTTCATGTAAACCTTGTAAAATAAGAGAGAAAAGGCATAAGTATTATACCATAATGTATAATAACAACCCATAATGCAATAAATATCACTATAAAAGCATGATGCAAAATGGACGTATCAACTCCCCCAAGCTTAGACCTCGCTTGTCCTCAAGCAAAAGCCGAAATCGATAAATATGTCCACATGTTTAGAGATAGAGGTGTCGATAAAATAAAATACAGACATGAGGGCATCATGATCATCTTTAAAACAACAATATATATTGACATATAACTTCTCATGCTAGAGTGATAATTCATTCACAAAGTAGAGTATGAATCAGAAACTTTATTGAAAACTAACAAACTATGATCTCAGTCATTAAAGCAATTGCAATTTATCATAACATCGGAAAGAGTCAATGTAAGAGCTTTTGTATAGCAAGTCCACATACTCAACCATCTCTTAGTCTTTCATAATTGCTAACACTCACGCGATACTTATGAGTTCAAAGCCTCAGTCGGACACGGAGAAGGATAGGGGCTTATAGTTTCACCTCTCAACCTTTTACCTCAAGGGTAATGTCAACAACAATACTTTATGATAACCTACATCCAAGTGGATATATATATTTGGATCTTCCCCAACATATAGTGCTTGCCAAAAGGAAAAAGTGTAAAAAGGAAAGGTGAAGATCACCATGACTCTTGTATAAGGGTAGAAAGTAAAAGTAAAAGATAGGCCCTTCGCAGAGGGAAGGAGAGGTTGTCATGCGCTTTTATGGTTGGATGCACAAAATCTTAATGCAAAGGAACATCACTTTATATTGCCGCTTGTGATAAAGAACTTTATTATGCAGTCCGTCACTTTTATTTCTTCCATATCACAAGTTCATATAAAGTTTATTTTCCTCACACTAATAGATCATACATATTTAGAGAGCAATTTTTATTGCTTGCACCGATGACAACTTACTTGAAGGATCATACTCAATCCATAGGTAGGTATAGTGGACTCTCATGGCAAAACTGGTTTAAGGGATGTTTGGAAGCACAAGTAGTATCTCTACATGGTGCAAAAGGTTTGGCTAGCATAAGAGGGAAAGGCAAACTCAACATGTTGGAGGATCCATGACAATATAACTTCTATTCGGATATAGGAAAACATAACTCATTATGTTGTCTCCCTTGTCCAACATCAACCTTTTAGCATATAATATTTTAATGAGTGCTCACAATCACAAAAGATGTCCAAGATAGTGTATTTATATGTGAAACCCCTCTTTCTTGATTACTTCCTATTAATTGCAACAATGACCAAAACTATGTTTGTCAACTCTCAACAAATTTTATTAATCATACTCTTTATATGTGAAGTCATCACTATCCATAAGATCATTATATAGTCTTTTTATTTCTTTTATTCTATTCTTTTCTTTATTTCTTTTTCTCAAGATCATAGCAAGAAAGCAAAGCCCTCAACTCAAAACTACTCTTTATTATATAACTCTCAGACTCGATTACATAGAGGGAACATAAAGCAAAACTCAAGGCTAGATCATACTAAAAACTTTAATTCTACTAAACTAGGATATAACCAAAAGGATCGAACTAAGAAAAACGATAAGGGTAAAGATGTGATGGTGATACGATACCGGGACACCTCCCCCAAGCTTGGCACAAGCCAAGGGGAGTGCCCATACCCATGTATTTAGGTCTCTTTCTTCGGAGGTGGTGATGATGGAGTTGTTGATGATGAAAGAATTTTATCCTCCGTCTTCCAAGGCATAGGTTCACCATCGTAAAAAGATGAACGAGTCTCCGAGATCCTCAAATCTGCAGCCAAACTCATCCTCTTAAATCTGTATTCATACTCACAGTTTTGGTTTTGCAGGTCATAGATCTGGGCTTGGAGATGCTCGATTTTATCATGAAGCTTGAAGATGGCCTCCCCAATGTTCTTGGCATCCAGCTTGTGATCATGGGTAAATTCAGCGATCATCAAGTGATTGGCGTTGAGTCCACGTTCCACCATCCCTTGGCACTTGAAGACTTGCTACTCCATTGCTTCGAGCCTTGTCTCCAAGCTTCCGGTCTTCTTTGGCCCTTCAACATCGCGGATGTGTAGCACACCCTCACGCATCTCAATGGTTTGAGGGTGTTGCAGTACCTCCACGAGGTAAGGGTTGATGACCTTCTCAAAAAACTTGTCCTTGGGGGCGCTTGGAGACATCATGGCGATCTGGATCTGTCAGGAAAAACAGCTCGAAACAAAAATAGGAGATATTGCCGTGGTAAGGTGGTCAAAACCTTCGGGAGATTATATAATGAATTTTTACCGACCAAAAGAAGTATTCCACAAGAAAACAGAGTCCGAAGGGCACACGAGGTGGCCATAAGCCAGGGAGGCGCGCCCAGGGGGGTAGGGCGCGCCCCCAGGGCTTGTCACCTCCTCGTGTACCTTTCGGACTACTTTGAATTTTCCTAATTTTTTTAAATATTCCAAAATGGAGTAAAATTTTCATTGAAAAAGTTTTGGAGTTGGTTTACTTACCGTACCACATACCTATTCCTTTTCGGAGTCTGAAACATTCTGGTAAGTCTCCTTTATGTACTCCTCCGGGGTTATGGTATTAATAATATTGGTGTCAACATTTATGGGAGTACCTGAGATATAATGTTTGATTCTTTTCCCATTTACCACCTTCGGGTTATTGCCTTCGGCGTTGTTGATCTTGATGGCACCGGAACGATAAACTTCCTCGATAATATAAGGACCTTCCCATTTAGAGAGAAGCTTTCCTGCAAAAAATCTTAAACGAGAGTTGTATAGCAAGACATGGTCACCTACATTGAATTCACGCTTTTGTATTCTTTTATCATGCCATCTTTTAACTTTTTCTTTAAACAACTTGGCATTCTCATAGGCCTGGGTTCTCCATTCATCAAGTGAGCTAATGTCAAATAATCTCTTCTCACCAGCAAGTTTGAAATCATAGTTGAGCTCTTTAATTGCCCAATAAGCTTTATGTTCTAGTTCTAGAGGTAAGTGACATGCTTTTCCATAAACCATTTTATACGGAGACATACCCATAAGGTTTTTATAAGCAGTTTTATAAGCCCATAATGCATCATCAAGTTTCTTAGACCAATTCTTTCTAGATCTATTAACAGTCTTTTGCAAGATCAATTTAATTTCTCTATTGCTCAATTCAACTTGACCACTAGACTGAGGATGATAAGGAGATGCAATTCTATGGTTGACATCATATTTAGCAATCAATTTACGGAAAGCACCATGAATAAAGTGTGAACCACCATCAGTCATCAAATATCTAGGGACTCCAAACCTCGGGAAAATAACTTCTTTAAGCATTTTAATGGAGGTGTTATGATCAGCACTACTAGTTGGAATAGCTTCTACCCACTTAGTAACATAATCAACATCAACCAAAATATGTGTATACCCATTGGAGGAAGGAAAAGGTCCCATATAATCAAAACCCCAAACATCAAATGGTTCAATAACAAGTGAATAATTCATATGCATTTCCTGACATCTACTAATGTTACCAATTCTTTGACATTCATCACAAGACAAGACAAACTTACGAGCATCCTTGAAAAGAGTAGGCCAATAAAAACTGGATTGTATTACCTTGTGTGCAGTTCTATCTCCAGCATGGTGTCCTCCGTAGGCCTCGGAGTGACACTTGCATAGGATCTGTTCCTGTTCATGCTCAGGTACACAACGTCTAATAACACCATCTACTCCTTCTTTATAAAGATGCGGGTCATCCCAGAAGTAATATCTTAATCATAGAAAAACTTTTTCTTTTGTTGGTATGTGAAGCTAGGTGGTATAAATTTAGCAACAATATAATTAGCATAATCAGCATACCATGGAGCACTACGTGAAGCATTTATGACAGCTAATTGTTCATCAGGAAAGCTATCATCAATAGGTAGTGGGTCATCAAGAACATTCTCTAACCTAGACAAGTTATCTGCTACGGGGTTCTTGGCACCCTTTCTATCAATACTATGCAAATCAAATTCTTGTAGCAAGAGAACCCATCTAATAAGTCTAGGTTTAGCATCTTTCTTTTCCATAAGTTATTTAATAGCAGCATGATCAGTATGAACAATTACTTTGGAATCAACAATATAAGATCTAAACTTATCACAAGCAAACACAATTGCTAAAAATTCTTTTTCAGTAGTAGCGTAATTTCTTTGAGCACTCTCTAGAGTTTTACTAGCATAATGTATAACATTTAATTTCTTATCAACTCTTTGTCCTAGAACAGCACCAATAGCATAATCACTAGCATCACACATAATTTCAAAGGGTAGGTTCCAATCAGGTGGTTGAAAAATAGGTGCAGAAATCAAGGCTTTCTTAAGTATTTCAAATGCTTCTATGCAATCATCATAAAAAACAAATGGAATATCTTTTTGCAAGAGATTAGTGAGAGGCCTAGAAATTTAAGAGAAGTCTTTAATAAATCTCCTATAGAAACCAGCATGACCAAGGAAACTTCTTATACCTTTGATATCTTTAGGACACGGCATCTTTTCAATAGCATCTACTTTAGCTTTATCAACTTCAATACCTCTTTCAGAAATTTTATGCCCCAAGACAATACCTTCATTAACCATAAAGTGGCACTTCTCCCAGTTCAAGACAAGATTAGTTTCTTCACATCTCTGCAAAACTCGATCAAGGTTGCTTAAGCAATCATCAAAAGAAGTTCCGTAAACGGAGAAATCATCCATGAAAACCTCAACAATCTTTTCACAAAAGTCAAAGAATATAGCAGTCATACATCTTTGAAAGGTAGCAGGTGCATTACATAAACCAAAAGGCATACGTCTATAAGCAAAGGTACCGAAAGGGCAAGTAAAAGTAGTATTTTCTTGATCCTCTTGTGACACAGGTATTTGAGAGAAACCAGAATAACCATCTAGAAAGCAAAAGTGTGTATGTTTTGATAGTCTTTCTAGCATTTGATCAATAATAGGTAGAGGATAATGATCTTTCCTAGTAGTTTTATTTAATTTTCTAAAATCAATAACCATTCTATAACCTGTGACAATTCTTTGCGGGATCAATTTATTTTTATCATTAGGAACAACGGTCATACCTCCCTTCTTAGGGACACAATGAACAGGACTTACCCATCTACTATCAGCAATAGGATAAATTATACCTGCTTCCAGAAGCTTTAATATTTCATTTCTTACCACTTCTTTCATCTTAGGATTTAACCGTCATTGATGATCGACAACTGGTTTAGCATCAGGCTCCATATTAATTTTATGCTGACATAGAGTAGGACTAATACCCTTAAGATCATCAAGAGTATATCCAATAGCAGCACGATGCTTCTTCAGAGTTTTTAATAATCTCTTTTCTTCATGTTCTGAAAGGTTAGCACTAATAATAACAGGATATATCTTTTTCTCATCTAGATAAGCATATTTCAGAGTATCAGGTAATTGCTTAAGATCGAACACAGGATCACTCTTGGGTGGTAGAGGATCTCCAAGAGTATCAACAGGCAAATTGTGTTTCAAAACAGACATCAGTTTAAAGAAAATCTCGTCTAATTCCCTTCTTTCATTCATGAACATATCATTTCCATGGTCTAGCAAATATTGTTCTAAAGGATCAGTAGGAGGCACTGCAATAGAAGCAAGACCAATAATTTCATCTTTAATAGGCAATTCTTTGTCATGGGGTTGTCTACGAAATTTGGAGAAATTAAACTCATGGGACACATCCCCAAAACTTACACTAACTGTTTCTTTCTCGCAATCTATCTTAGCATTGACAGTGTTCAAGAAAGGTCTACCAAATATAATGGGACAAAAATCATCTTGTGGGGAACCAAGAACGAGAAAATCAGTAGGGTATTTTATTTTCCCACACAAGACTTCGACATCTCTTACAATCCCAATTGGTGATATAGTATCTCTCTTAGCAAGCTTAATAGTAACATCAATTTCTTCTATCTCAGCAGGTGCAATATCATTCATAATTTCTTGATATAAGGTAAAGGGAATTGCACTCACACTAGCAACCAAATCACATAAGCCATGATAACAATGATCTCCTATTTTAATAGAAACAATAGGCATGCCAGCAACATGTCTATGTTTATCTTTATTATCGGGTCTAGCAATTCTAGCAGCTTCATTGCAGAAGTAAATAACATGCCCATCAATATTACCGACCAAGAGATCTTTACCCATAGCTATACTAGGTTCAACTTTAATTTGTTCAGGGGGTGTAGGTGTTCTAGTATAACTCTTACGAACCACAGTTGAAGCCTTAGCATGATCCTTTATTCTAACAGGGAAAGGTGGTTTCTCAATATAAGCAGTAGGAATAACAGGATTAACATTATAAGTTATAGTTTCTTCTTCAACTTTAATAGGTTCTACTACTTTCACTTCAATGGGAGGATGATATTTAAACCACTTCTCCTTAGGGAGATCAACATGAGTAGCAAACGATTCACAGAAAGAAGCTACTATCTCAGAGTCAAGTCCATATTTAGTGCTAAATTCACGAAAAGCATCGGTATCCATAAAAGATTTAACACAATCAAACTTAAGGTTTATACCTGACTCCTTACCTTCGTCGAGTTCCCAATCTTCAGAGCTGCATTTAATTCTTTCCAATAAATCCCATTTGAATTCAATAGTCTTCTTCATAAAAGAACCAGTACAAGAAGTATCGAGCATGGATTGATCATTACGAGAAAGCCGAGCATAAAAATTCTGAATAATAATTTCTCTTAAGAGCTCATGATTGGGGCACGAATATAACATTGACTTAAGCCTCCCCCAAGCTTGAGTGATACTTTCTCCTTCACGAGGCCAAAAATTATAAATATAATCCCGATCACGATGAACTAGATGCATAGGATAAAACTTCTGATGAAATTCCAATTTCAATCGGTTGTAGTTCCAAGTCCCAATATCATCGCATAGCCTATACCATGTCAATGCATTCTCCTTCAAAGATAAAGGGAAGACCTTCTTCATGATTTCATCCTCGGGCAAACCTGCAAGCTTAAATAATCCACAAACTTCATCCACATAGATTAGATGCATATCAGGATGTAATGTTCCATCTCCTGCATAAGGATTAGCTAGCAGTTTCTCTATCATACCCGAAGGAATTTCATAATAAACATTTTCAGTAGGTTCAGTAGGTTGAGGGGCAACTCTTTGTTCTTCCAGTCGAGGTGAAGATACCCCGAACAAGCCCCTCAAAGTATTATTTTCCATAGTAACAAGTGACAGTAAAGTTCAGCACACTATATAAATTTTTCCTTACCATAGGCGCTTCACTCCCCGGCAACGGCGCCAGAAAAGAGTCTTGATGACCCACAAGTATAGGGGATCTATCGTAGTCCTTTCGATAAGTAAGAGTGTCGAACCCAACGAGGAGCAGAAGGAAATGACAAGCGGTTTTCAGCAAGGTATTCTCTGCAAGCACTGAAATTATCGGTAACATATAGTTTTGTGGTAAGATAATTCGTAATGGGTAACAAGTAACGAGTGTAACTAAGGTGCAACAAGGTGGACCAATCCTTTTTTAGCAAAGGACAAGCCTGGACGAACTCTTATATAAAGCAAAGCGCTCCCGAGGACACATGGGAATTACTGTCAAGTTAGTTTTCATCATGCTCATATGATTCGCGTTCGTTACTTTGATAATTTGATATGTGGGTGGACCGGTGCTTGGGTGCTGTCCTTACTTGGACAAGCCTCCCACTTATGATTAACCACTCTCACAAGCATCCGCAACTACGAAAGAAGAATTAAGATAAATCTAACCATAGCATGAAACATATGGATCCAAATCAGCCCCTTACGAAGCAACGCATAAACTAGGGTTTAAGCTTCTGTCACTCTAGCAACCCATCATCTACTTATTACTTCCCAATGCCTTCCCCTAGGCCCAAACAATGGTGAAGTGTCATGTAGTCGACGTTCACATAACACCACTAGAGGAAAGACAACATACATCTCATCAAAATATCGAACGAATACCAAATTCACATGATTACTTGTAACAAGACTTCTCCCATGTCCTCAGGAACAAACGTAACTACTCACAAAGCATATTCATGTTCATAATCAGAGGAGTATTAATTATCATTAAGGATCTGAACATATGATCTTCCACCAAATAAACCAACTAGCATCAACTACAAGGAGTAATCAACACTACTAGCAACCCACGGGTACCAATCTGAGGTTTTGAGGCAAAGATCGGATACAAGAGATGAACTAGGGTTTGGAGAGGAGATGGTGCTAGTGAAGATGTTGATGGAGATTGACCCCCCCCCCCCGATGAGAGGATCATTGGTGATGATGATGGCTTTGATTTCCCACTCCGGGAGGGAAGGTTCCCCGGCAGAACAGCTCCGCCGGAGCCCTAGATTGGTTCTGCCCAAGTTCCGCCTCGAGACGGCGGCGCTTCGTCCTGAAAGCTTCCTTCTGATTTTTTCTAGGTCAAAAGACATCATATAGCAGAAGATGGGCATCGGGGGCCTGACAGGTGGCCCACAAGCCAGGGAGGAGCGCCTAGGGGGTAGGGCGCGCCCCCCACTCTTGTGGTCACCTGGTGGGTCCCCTCTGGTATTTTCTTCACCCAATATTTTTTATATATTCCAAAATTATTCTCTGTAAATTTTCAGGACTTTTGGAGTTGTGCAGAATAGGTCTCTCAGATTTGCACCCTTTCCGGTCTAGAATTCCAGCTGCCGGCATTCTCCCTCTTCATGTAAACCTTGTAAAATAAGAGAGAAAAGGCATAAGTATTGTACCATAATGTATAATAACAGCCCATAATGCAATAAATATCAATATAAAAGCATGATGCAAAATGGACGTATCAATCAACACTAAAGAAAGTTATCCCTAGCCCATCATGCTCAATCATTGATCCATTCACGAAACACACTCGCATATTAGCTACATCCAATGCTCAAGTATGATCATAGTGCCCCTTAGTTGGTGCTTTGTAAGAGAAGATGGAGACTCAAGTAAAAAAAAAATTGCATAAAGTAAAAAGATAGGTCCTTCCCAGAGGGAAGTTGGGATTTGTAGAGGTGCCAGAGCTCAAAGCTTAAATTGAGAGATAAATTTTTTTGAGAGGCATACTTTTCCTGTCAACGAAAATGACCGAGTAATTCCCAACACTTTCCATGCTAGATATATCATAGGCGGTTCCCAAACAAAAAATAAAGTTTATTCCTTTTTCCACATTCTTTCACTTTCCACGGCTAGCCGTATCCACGGGTACCGTCCATACCAACACTTTTCAAGGAATTTATTATTTGACAACATAAAGTAAATTTCTTTTTCATTTCGGGACTGGGCATCCCTATTACCGCTGCACTCTTGTGCAATGACAAGTGAATAAACACTCACCTTGAGAATAACACATCTAGCATGGAAAATATTGGCCACCCCCTGCCGCTTCATGAGCGATACGAGCACACAAAAAGGAAATTCATTTTGAAAATTAGAGATGGCACATACAAATTTGCTTAGAACGGCATGGAAATACCGCATATAGGTAGGTATGGTGGACTCATATGGCAAAACTGGGTTTAAAGATGTTGGATGCACACATAGTATTTCTACTTAGTACAAGTGGAGGCTAGCAAAAAGATTGAGAAGCAACCAACCAAGAAACGAAAAATCACATAAGCGAGCATTAAGCATAACTAACACCGAATAATGCACCACAAGTAGGATGTAATTTCATTGCACAACTATTGACTTTCGTGCTTGCATAGGGAATCACAAACCTTAACACCAATATTCTTACCAAAGCATAATTACTCACCAACATGACTCACATATCACTATCATCATATCTCAAAACTATTACAAAGAATCAAGTTTATTTTGTCCAATGATCTTCATGAAATTTTTTATTATATCCCTCTTGAATATCTATCACTTTGGGACTAGTTTCATATATTGCAATTGCTTTTGACAAGCTCAAACAAATCTAAGTGAAGAACATGAGCATAAAATTTTTCGTCTCTCAAAATAATATAAGTGAAGCATGAGAGAATTTCTTCAAAATTTTACTAACTCTCAAATAAATCTAAGTGAAGCATGAGAGCATCTCAAGCAGAACTTCATAAAGATAATCTAGTGCACTCAACTCACTAGCAATTGGTTCATCATGATTGGATCTTTAAAAAAGATTAGCAAGTGGATGGGGATCCATATCAATAGATTTTTAGCAAGAAAAGATGCAAGCATATAGAAGGCACATGGCAACACAAGCAAACAAAAGATCGAACGAGAAAAAGGCAAACGAAAAAAAGGGCGAATAAAACATCATTTTTTTGTGAAGTGGGGGAGATGAAAATGAGAGGCAAATGGCAAATAATGTAAATTGCAAGGAGATGAGATTTGTGATTAGGAACCTGATAGATGTTGATGATGTCTCCCCGGCAACGGCTAGAAATTCCTTTTGATATCGCTTGAACTACGTCGGTATTTCCCCAAAGAGGAAGGGATGATGCAGCACAACTACGGTAGGTATTTCCCTCATTTATGAAACCAAGGTATCAATCCAGTAGGAGAACCAAGCAACACTATGTAAACGGTACCTGCACACAAAGGACAAATACTTGCAACCCGACGATTAGGAGGGGTTGTCAATCCCACTACGGGTAACGGTGCCAGAAATTGTCAAGTTGACATGATAAAATTTGTGTAGGTTGGATAAATAGATCTCGATAAAATGTGAAATAAAATAAGTAACAAAAAAGTGCAACAAGATATTTTTGGGTTTTTGGAATAATAGATCTGAAAACAAAAGCGAATAAAAATAGATCTCAAAGCAAATATGATAAAGAATAGACCCCGGGGCCGTAGATTTCACTAGTGGCTTCTCTCAAGAAAATAGCACACAGTGGGTAAACAAATTACTATTGGGCAATTAATAGAAGATCGAATAATTACGATGATATCCAATGCAATGATCAATATATAGGCATCACATCCAAGATTAGTAGACCGACTCCTGCCTGCATCTACTACTATTACTCCACACATCGACCACTATCCAGCATGCATCTAGTGTATTAAGTTCATGGAGAAATGGAGTAATGCAATAAGAACAATGACATGATGTAGACAAGATCTATTCATGTAGGAATCCTTAATAGCAGCGATACAAGCGTGTCTTGCTACCCCTTCTGTCACTGGGAAAGAACACCGCACGATCGAACCCATCACAAAGCACCTCTTCCCATGGCAAGAAAAATCGATCTAGTTGGCCTAACTAAACCAAAGATTCGAAGAAGAAATACGAGGCTATAAATAATCATGCATATAAGAGATCAAAAGAAGACTCAAATAATATTCATGGATATAGATCTGATCATAAACTCAAAGTTCATCGGATCCCAACAAACACACCGCAAAAAAGAGTTACATCAAATAGATCTCCAAGAGACCATTGTATTGAGAATCAAAAGAGAGAGAGTAAGCCATCTAGCTACTGCCTATGGACCCGTAGGTCTATGATGAACTACTCACGCATAATCGGAGTGGCACCAATGAGGATGATGAACCCCTCCGTGATGGTGTCTAGATTGGATCTCATGGTTCTGGAACTTGCTGCGGCTGGAATTGTGTTTCGTCGACTTCCCTTGGGTTTCTGGAATATTTGGCAATTTATAGGATGAAGAGGCGGTGCGGGAGGTCACCGAGGGGGGCACAACCCCCCTGGGCGCGTCTGGGCCCCCAGGCGCGCCCTGGTGGGTTGTGCCCACCTCGGGCCTCCCCTCTGATACATCTTTGGCCTACTGGGTGTCTTCTGGTCTATAAAAATTCTCCAAAATGTTTCGCTGCGTTTGGACTCCGTTTGGTACTGATATTCTGCAAAGTAAAAAACAAGCAAAAAACAGCAGCTGGCACTGGGCACTATGTCAATAGGTTAGTCCCAAAAAATGATATAAAGTTGCTATAAAATGATTGTAAAATATCCAAGAATGATAATATAACAGCATGGAACAAGAAAAAATTATAGATACGTTGGAGATGTATCACAAGCCCATCTACAGTAGCACCAAGAGTAGCTAATTATTCAAAGTATAAACCATTAAAGAAAAAACTAATTGGAGCAATGGAGGAGTCACATACCAAGTAGCAATCCCCCAAAACAGTTTCGGAAATGGAGCTTCGAGTAAAGAGATCAAAATTCGTGGGTTTGAGAGCAAGAACACGAGAGAGAGAGAGAGAGGGAGAGCTATGGTGATTTTTTTCTGGAGGTAGGAGATGACATGGGCTAAAAAGGTAAGTGAGGGACCCACATGGGGACCACAACCCAGCAGGGCACGCCTGGGGTTGCTGGCGCGCCCTGGTGTCCTGTGGTCACCAGGAGCACCCCCCCTCTGATGTTATTTGCACCAAAAATTCAGAAATATTCAGAAAAAATTGTGTTAAAATTTCATGGCATTCTGAAAACTTTTATTTTTGGGTCATTTTTTATTGCACGGAAAATTCAGAAAACAGACAAAACATGGCATTTTATTTTATTTGACTAAGAAAAACAGAAAACAAAAGGTAGGGACAGAAGGTTGTGCTCACTAAATTCATCGACTTCATACCTCTAAAAAATGATCCATTAATAAGGTTGATCAAGTCTTATTAACAACCACTTTCGATTAGCATGAAACCGAAGAACTTTCATTAAACTCTAAGTTACCTCAACGGGGATGTGAATATCCCCAACAATAAGTATGTCGTATTTCTTTTTGGCAATAGGTAGAGGTAGTTGAAAACTTCCAATAGTGATTGTCGGAGATTTTTCAATAACATTAATACCATTCACTTGGAATTGTTTCTTCAAAAAGTGAACCGTATGCTCATTACCATTGATATGAAAAGTGACCTTCTTTTATTGCAATCAATAACAGCCCTTACAATATTCAAAAAGGGTCTACCAAGGATAATTGACATGTTGTCCTCCTCGGGCATCTCAAGTATAACAAAGTCTGTTAAGATAGTAACATTTGCAACAACAACGGGCACATCCTCACAAATACCGATAGGTATGACAGTTGATTTATCAGCCATTTGCAAAGATATTTCAGTAGGTGTGAGTTTATTCAAATCAAGTCTTTTATATAAAGAGAAGGGCATAACACTAACACCAGCTCCTAAATCACACAAAGCAGTTTTGACATAATTTCTTTTGATGGAGCAAGGTATAGTTGGTATTCCCGGATCTCCAAGTTTTTAGGTACTCCATCCTTAAAAGAGTAATTAGCAAGCATGGTGGAGATTTCAGCTTCAGGTATTTTTCTTTTATTAGTGATGATGTCTTTCATGTATTTTGCATAAGGGGCCATCTTTAAAACATCAGTCAAGCGAGTACGCAAAAAGACTGGCCTAAGCATTTCAGCAAAGTGTTCAAATTCTTCATCATCTTTTTTCTTAGTTGGTTTAGGTGGAAAGGGCATGGGTTTCTGAACCCATGGTTCTCTTTCTTTACCATGTTTTCTAGCAACAAAGTCTCTTTTATCACATCTTTTATTTTTAGGTTGTGGGTTATCAAGATCAACAACAGGTTCTATCTCAACATCATTATCTGGTTGTTTATCATTGTTTGGTTGAGTGTCTTCATGAACATCATCATTATCATTTTCATTATCACTAGATGAATGTTCATTACCAGATTGAGTTTCAGCATCAGAGATAGAGACATTATTATTATCTCCAGGAGGGTTTTCTATTTCAGGTTCACTAGAGGTATGCAAAGTCCTATCATTTTTCCTTTTCTTTTTGTTTTTAGAAGGACTAGGTGCATTGGTGTTAATTCTTGAGAGTCTTGTTCAATTCTTTTAGGGTGTCCCTCAGGATAAAGTGGTTCCTGAGTCATTTTGCCTCCTCTAGTTGCTACTCTAACAGCAAAATCATTCATATTATTATTCATTTCACTAAGCAATTCTCTTTGAGATTTAGCAACTTGTTCTAACTGAGTTTGAAACATAGAAGCATGTTTTCCTACACCCCTGACATCATTAGTAATTCTAAACAACAAGTCACTCAAGCGAGCAATCATATCAAAGCTGTATTTTAATTGTTTCATAACATTTGCATTGAAGTGATATTGTTTTCTAATGTAATTATCAAATTCATAAAGGCATTGACTAGGATGTTTATTGTAAGGAATGTCACCTTCATCAAACTTTAATAAAGAATTTACCTCTACCACCTGTGGAGGTGGTGGTGTGTCAACTCCATGTATTTTTTCAATAGGTGGTAAATTCTTAACATCTTCAGCTTTAATACCCCTTTCCTTCATACATTTCTTTGCCTCTTGCATATCTTCAAGACTGAGATATAAGATACCCCTCGTCTTCCGAGTGGGTTTAGGCGGTGGTTCAGGAAGAGTCCAATCATCATAATTTTTCAATATGTTGTTCAATAATTCCTCAGCTTGTTCAACAGTTCGTTCCCTGAAAACACAACCAGCACAACTATCTAGCAAGTCCCTAGAAGCATCGGTTAGTCCATTATAGAAGATATCAAGTATTTCATTTTTCTTAAGAGGATGATCAGGCAAAGCATTAAGCAATTGGAGAAGCCTCCCCCAAGCTTGTGGGAGACTCTCTTCTTCAATTTGCACAAAGTTAAATATTTCCTGTAAGGCAGCTTGTTTCTTATGAGCAGGAAAATATTTTTTAGAGAAGTAATAGATCATATCCTGGGGACTATGCACACAACCAGGAGCAAGAGTATTGTACCATATCTTAGCATCACCCTTTAATGAGAACGGAAATAATTTGAGAATATAATAGTAGCGAATCTTCTCATCATTAGCAAAAAGGGTGGCTATATCATTTAATTTAGTGAGATGTGCCACAACAGTTTCAGTTTCATAGCCATGGAAAGGATCAGATTCAACCAAAGTAATTAACTCTGGGTCGACAGATAATTCATAATCCTTATCGGTAACAAAGATAGGTGAAGTAGCAAACTTGGGATCACATTTCATTCTAGCATTCAAAGATTTTTCTTTCAGTTTGCATAGTAATTTCTTAAGATCATCCCTATCATTGCAAGCAAGAAAATCTCTAGCTATCTCCTCATCCATAACATAACCTTCAGGTATCTTAGGCATTTCATATCTAGGAGAGCTAGGTCTAATAGGTGTTTCAAGATTTTCAGTTTCAAGTACTTCATCAGTTTCAATATTTTCATCAGTTTCAGCATTTTTAATATCTTTAGCTCTAGCAATTTGTTCATCAAGAAATTCACCTAGTGGCACATTATCATCAAGCAAGGTACTAGCATCATCATGAGTATCATTCATAGCAGAAGTAGCATCATCAATAACTTGTGACATATCAGGATTAATAGCATGTGGTGGTGTTGCAAGTCTACTCAAAACAGAAGGTGAATCAAGTGCAGAGTGTGATGGCAGTTCCTTACCTCCCCTTGTCCTAGAGGGAACGATCTTGGTTTTTGTATCCTTCAGATTCTTCATAGTGATAAATAGATAATAATTCCAAGTGACTCAGAAAATATAGCTATGCTCCCCGGCAACGGCGCCAGAAAAAGGTCTTGATAACCCACAAGTATAGGGGATCGCAACAGTTTTCGAGGGTAGAGTATTCAACCCAAATTTATAGATTCGACACAAGGGGAGCCAAAGAATATTTGCAAGTATTAGCAGTTGAGTTGTCAATTCAACCACACCTGGAGATTAAATATCTGTAGCAAAGTGATCAGTAGCACAGTAATATGATAGTTTTGATAGCAGTGGTAACAGTAACAGTAATGGTAACAGTGATAGCAATGATTTTGTAGCAGGTGTAACAGTAACAGCAGCAGTAGTAACTTAGCAAGAACAATATGTGGAGAATTCGTAGGCATTGGATCGGTGAATTCGTTGGATGATATTCATCATATAACAGTCATAACCTAGGGCGATACAAAACTAGCTCCAGTTCATAAATATAATGTAGGCATGTATTCCGTAAATAGTCATACTTGCTTATAGAAAAGAACTTGCATGACATCTTTTGTCCTACCCTCCCGTGGCAGCGGGGTCCATAAGGAAACTAAGGGATATTAAGGCCTCCTTTTAATAGAGAACCGAAACAAAGCATTAACACATAGTGAATACATGAACTCCTCAAAGTACGGTCATCACCGGAAAGTATCCCAATTACTGTCACACTGGGTTTACGGATCATAACACGTAATAGGTGAATATGACTTGCAAGATCGGATCTAGAACATAGATATAATGGTGAAAACATAAACGGTTCAGATCTGAAATCATGGCACTCGGGCCCTAGTGACAAGCGTTAAGCATAGCAAAGTCATAACAACATCAATCTCAGAACATAGTGGATACTAGGGATCAAGCCCTAACAAAACTAACTCGATTACATGATGAATCTCATCCAACTCCTCACCGGCCAGCGAGCCTACAAAGGAATTACTCACTCCCGGTGGGGAGCATCATGGAATTGGCGATGAAGAAGGGTTGGTGATGACGAAGACCGAAGATTCCCCTCTCTGGAGCCCCGAATGGGCTCCAGATCTGGCCTCCCGATGAAGAACAGGAGGTGGCGGCGGCTCCGTATCGTAAACGCGATGAAACTTGCTGTCCTATTTTTTTCTCTAAAAATAGGTATTTATGGAGTTGGAATTAGGGTCAGGGGGGCCACCAGGGGGGCACAACCCACCAGGGCGTGATACGTCTCCAATGTATCTATAATTTTTGCTTGTTCCATGCTGTTATATTATCATTCTTGGATGTTTTACAATCATTTTATAGCAACTTTATATCATTTTTTGGGACTAACCTATTGACATAGTGCCCAGTGCCAGTTGCTATTTTTTGCTTGTTTTTTACTACGCAGAAAATCAATACCAAACGGAGTCCAAACATAGCGAAACTTTTTGGAGATTTTTTCTGGACTAGAAGACATAAGATGGGCCAAAGAAGTACCAGAGGGGTGCCCCGAGGGGGGCACAACCCACCTGGGCGCGCCCTGGTGGGTTGTGCCCACCTCGGTGGCCTTACGCGCCGCCTCTTCACCCTATAAATTCCCAAATATTCCAGAAACCCTAGGGGAGTTGACGAAACACAATTCCAGCTGCAGCAAGTTCCAGAACCACGAGATCCAATCTAGACACCATCACGGAGGGGTTCATCATCCTCATTGGTGCCTCTCCAATGATGCGTGAGTAGTTCATTTTAGACCTACGGGTCCGTAGGCAGTAGCTAGATGGCTTCTTCTCTCTTTTTGATTCTCAATACAGTGGTCTCTTGTAGATCTATTTGATGTAACTCTTTTTGCGGTGTGTTTGTTGGGATCCGATGAACTTTGAGTTTATTATCAGATCTATATCCATGAAAGTTATTTGAGTTCTTTGATCTCTTTTATGCATGATTACTTATAGCCTCGTATTTATTCTTTGAATCTTTGGTTTAGTTAGGCCAACTAGATCGATTTTTCTTGCCATGGGAAGAGGTGCTTTGTGATGGGTCCGATCGTGCGGTGTTCTTTCCCAGTGACAGAAGGGGCAGCAAGATACGCATGTATCATTTCTATTAAGGATAACAAGATGGGGGCTATTCCTACATGAATAGATCTCATCTACATCATGTCATCATTCTTATTGCATTACTCCGTTTCTCCATGAACTTAATACACTAGATGCATGCTGGATAGCGGTCGATGTGTGGAGTAATAGTAGTAGATGCAAGCAGGAGTCGGTCTACTAATCTTGGACGTGATGCCTATATAATGATCATTGCCTGGATATCGTCATAATTATTTGATGTTCTATCAATTGCCCAACAGTAATTTGTTTACCCACCGTATGCTATTTTCTTGAGAGAAGCCACTAGTGAAATCTACGACCCCCGGGTCTATTCTTTATCATATTTGCATCGAGATCTATTTTTATTCGCTTTTATTTTCAGATCTATTATTACAAAAACCCAAAAATACCTTGTTGCACTTTTTTGCTATTTATTTTATTTCGCGTTTTATCGAGATCTATTTATCCAATCTATCACAAATTTATCTATCTTTTTACCCGTAGAGGGATTGACAACCCCTTCTAATCGTCGGGTTGTAAGTATTTGTTATTTGTGTGCAGGTACCATTTACATAGTGTTGCTTGGTTCTCCTACTGGATTGATACCTTGGTTTCATAACTGAGGGAAATACCTACCGTAGCTGTGCTGCATCATCCCTTCCTCTTTGGGGAAATACCGACATAGTTCAAGCGACATCAAAAGGAATTTCTGGCGCCGTTGCCGGGGAGACATCATCAACATCTATCAGGTTCCTAATCACAAATCTCATCTTCTTGTAATTTACATTATTTGCCATTTGCCTCTCGTTTTCATCTCCCCCACTTCACAAAAATTTGCCGTTTTATTCGCCCACTTTTTCGTTCGCCGTTTTCTTGTTAGATCTATCTTTGTGTGTGCAATCTTGTTTGCGTAGTCATGATGACTCAAGAAAACACTAAGTTGTGTGATTTTTCCAATACCAACAACAATGATTTTATTAGCACTCCGATTGCGCCTCCCGCCACTAGTGCGGAATCTTGTGATATTAATGCCGCTTTGTTGAATCTTGTTATGAAAGATCAGTTTTCCAGAACACCTAATGAGGATGTCGCGTACATTATAAACACATTCGTGGAATTATGCGATATGCAAAAGAAAAAAGATGTGGAAAATGATATTGTGGAGTTGAAATTATTTCCGTTTTCTTTCTGAGATCGTGCAAAAATTTGGTTTTCTTCTTTGCCTCGCAATAGTATCGATTCTTGGGATAAATGCAAAGATGCTTTCATTACTAAGTATTTTCCGCCCGCAAAAATTATTTCCCTTAGAACTCAAATCATGAATTTTAAGCAACTTGAGCATGAACATGTTGCGCAATCTTGGGAAAGAATGAAATTGATGCTAAGAAATTGTCCTACTCATGGTTTAAATCTTTGGATGATCATATTTTTTTATGCGGGATTAAATTTTGTTTCTAGAAATCTTTTAGATTCCGCCGCGGGTGGTACTTTTATGGAAATTACTTTGGGTGAAGCTACTAAATTTCTTGATAATATTATGGAAAATTATTCACAATGGCATACCGAAAGAGCACCTACTAGTAAAAAGGTCAATTCGGTTGAAGAAATTAGTACTTTGAGTGAAAAAGTTGATGCTCTTATGAAACTGGTTGCTAATAAAAGTGCTCCTATTGATCGTAATGATGTGCCTTTGTCTACTTTGATTAAGCAAAATAGTGATTCCATAGATGTGAATTTTGTCTCGCGAAACAATTTTAATAACAGTGCTTATAGAGGTAATTCAATCCTAGGCCTTTTCCTGGAAATTCCTCTAATAATTATGGTAATTCCTATGGTAATCCTTCTTACAATAATAATAGGAATACCTCTGATCTTGATAATAATATTAAATAATTTATCAATGCCCAAAAAGTTTTCAATAATACGATAGAAGAAAAGTTGAATAAGATTGATGATATGTCTAGAAGCATTTATAGAATCTCTCATGATGTAGAAAATCTCAAGTTGAAAATTTTTGTACCCAAGGTTGAGGAATCAATTAAAGCTTTATATGTTTCTATGGATGAAAGTAAGAAAAAAGAACGCTATGCTTAGAGCTAAATGAGAATTTTTAGAAAGAGCATTTTCTAGTGATTGCTTTCATAAAAATGATGAAGATCTTAAAGTGATTGGTGTTTCTTCCATTGATTCCTTGTTTAGTAAAATTAAAATTGATGATAAAGGGACTAAAGAAGAGTCAACTTTAGTTAGAAGGCGTCCCAATAATTCGGAGGGTGAAAATCTTGATGAAAAATTTGATAAAAGTGGGTTTGGAGAGGTCAAAGCTTTAACTAGTGATGTGCCCACTCTTTTGGATTACAAAGACTTTAATTATGATAATTGCTCTTTGATTGATTGTATTTCTTTGTTTCAATCTATGATTAATTCACCCCATGCTTATGAACAAAATAAAGCTTTTACTAAACATATCATAGATGCCATGATGAAAACTTTGGAAGAAAAGTTGGAATTAGAGATTTCAATTCCTAGAAAATTACATGATGAATGGGAACCTACCATCAAAGTCAAGATTAAAAATTATGAGTGTTTTGCTTTATGTGATTTGGGTGCTAGTGTTTCCACAATTCCGAAATCTTTATGTGATGTGCTTGGTCTTACCGATATTGAAGAATGTTCTCTTAATTTGCACTTGGCGGATTCTACTATTAAAAAGCCTTTGGGAAGAATTCATGATGTTCTGATTCTTGCAAATAGGAATTATGTGCCCATAGATTTTATTGTTCTTGATATTTGATGATGCACAAGTATCGGGGATCTATCGTAGTCCTTTCGATAAGTAAGAGTGTCGAACCCAACGAGGAGCAGAAGGAAATGACAAGCAGTTTTCAGCAAGGTATTCTCTGCAAGCACTGAAATTATCGGTAACAGATAGTTTTGTGATAAGATAATTCGTAACGGGTAACAAGTAACAAGTGTAACAAAGGTGCAGCAAGGTGGCCCAATCCTTTTTGTAGCAAAGGACAAGCTTCGACGAACTCTTATATAAAGCAAAGCGCTCCCGAGGGCACATGGGAATTATTGTCAAGCTAGTTTTCATCATGCTCATATGATTCACGTTCGTTACTTTGATAATTTGATATGTGGGTGGACCGGTGCTTGGGTGCTGTCCTTACTTGGACAAGCCTCCCACTTATGATTAACCCCTCTCACAAGCATCCGCAACTACGAAAGAAAAATTAAGATAAATCTAACCATAGCATGAAACATATGGATCCAAATCAGCCCCTTACGAAGCAACGCATAAACTAGAGTTTAAGCTTCTGTCACTCTAGCAACCCATCATCTACTTATTACTTCCCAATGCCTTCCCCTAGGCCCAAATCATGGTGAAGTGTCATGTAGTCGATGTTCACATAACACCACTAGAGGAAAGACAACATACATCTCATCAAAATATCGAACGAATACCAAATTCACATGATTACTTATAACAAGACTTCTCCCATGTCCTCAGGAACAAACGTAACTACTCACAAAGCATATTCATGTTCATAATCAGAGGGGTAGTAAATATCGTTAAGGATCTGAACATATAATCTTCCACCGAATAAACCAACTAGCATCAACTACAAGGAGTAATCAACACTACTAGCAACCCACAGGTACCAATCTGAGGTTTTGAGACAAAGATCGGATACAAGAGATGAACTAGGGTTTGAGAGGAGATGGTGCTGGTGAAGATGTTGATGGAGATTGACCCCCTCTCGATGAGAGGATCGTTGGTGATGACGATGGCTTCGATTTCCCCCTCCCAGAGGGAAGTTTCCCCGGCAGAACAGCTCCGCCGGAGCCCTAGATTGCTTCTGCCCAGGTTCCGCCTCGAGACGGTGGCGCTTCATCCCAAAAGCTTCCTTGTGAATTTTTCCAGGTCAAAACCCTCCATATAGCAGAAGATGGGCACCGGAGACCTGCCAGGGGGCCCACAAGCCCTAGGGGCGCGCCCCCCAGGCTTGTGGCCACCTGGTGGGTCCCCTCTGGTATTTTTTTCGCCCAATATTTTTTATATATTCCAAAATATTTCTCAGTAAATTTTCAGGACTTTTGGAGTTGTGCAGAATAGGTCTCTCAGATTTGCTCCTTTCCGGTCCAGAATTCCAGTTGCCGGCATTCTCCCTCTTTGTGTAAACCTTGTAAAATAAGAGAGAAAAGGCATAAGTATTGTATCGTAATGTGTAATAACAGCCCATAATGCAATAAATATCAATATAAAAGCATGATGCAAAATGGATGTATCAACTCCCCCAAGCTTAGACCTCGCTTGTCCTCAAGCGAAAACCAAAATCGATAATCATGTCCACATGTTTAGGGATAGAGGTGTCGATAAAAATAAAATACGTACATGAAGACATCATGATCATCTTTAGAAAAGCAACATATTTTGTCATATAATTTCTTATGCTAAAGTAACAATTCATTCACAAGGTAAAGTATGGAACAAGAACTTCATTGAAAACTAACAAACTATTATTTCAGTCATTGGAGCAATTGCAATTTATCATAACGTAAGAAAGAGTCAGTATAAGAGCTTTTCAGCAAGTTCACATACTCAACTATCATTTAGTCTTTCATAATTGCTAACACTCATGCAACATCTATGAGATCAAAGTTTCAATCGGACACAGAGAAAGATAGGGGCTTATGGTTTCGCCTCCCAACCTTTTACCTCAAGGGTAATGTCAACAATAATAGTTTATGAATATCTACATCCGAGTGGATATATATATATGGATCTTCCCCAACATATAGTGCTTGCCAAAAAGAAAAAAAGTGTAAAAAGAATAGGTAGAGGGTAAATAAAAGATAGGCCATTCGCAGAGGGAAGCAGAGGTTGTCATGCGCTTTTATGGTTGGATGCACAAAATCTTAATGCGAAAGAACGTCACTTTATATTGCCGCTTGTGATAAAGAACTTTATTATGCAGTCTGTCGCTTTTATTTCATCCATACAAGGTTGTCAGAATCGCAATTTTGAATCGGATCGAAGCTTTGATGGTAGGATCGTAAATCATAGAATCTTCACTATCAGGATCGTAGAAACATAGATTCTAAGAACTAAAATCATAGAATCATAGGGGTTAGTTTGGATCGTAAAGTCGTAGAATCGTATAACAGAATCGCGATTCTGATAACCTTGCTTCCATATCACAAGTTCATATAAAGCTTATTTTCCTCACACTAATAGATCATACATATTTAGAGAGCAATTTTTATTGCTTGCACCGATGACAACTTACTTGAAGGATCTTACTCAATCCATAGGTAGGTATGGTGGACTCTCATGGCAAAACTGGGTTAAGGGATTTTGGATGCACAAGTAGTATCTCTACTTGGTGCAAAAGATTTGGCTAGCATGGGATGAGAAGCAAGCTCAACATGTTGGAGGATCCATGACAATATAACTTTTATTCGGATATAAAGAAACATAACCCATTAAGTTGTCTTCCTTGTCCAACATCAACCTTTTAGCATATAATATTTTAATGAGTGCTCACAATCACAAAAGATGCCCAAGATAGTATATTTATATGTGAGACCTCTCTTTCTTTATTACTTCCTATTAATTGCAACAATGACCAAAACTATGTTTGTCAACTCCCAACAAATTTCATGCGACATACTTCTTATATGTGAAGTCGTCACTTCCCATAAGATCATTATATAATATTTTTATTTCTTTTATTCTTTTTCTCAAGATCATAGCAAGAAAGCAAAGCCCTCAACTCAAAACTAATCTTTATTATATAACTCTCAGACTCGATTACATAGAGAGAACACAAAGCAAAACTCAAAGCTAGATCATACTAAAACTTTATTCTACTAAACCGAGATATAACCAAAAGGATCGAACTAAGAAAAAATGATAAGGGTAAAGTTGTGATGGTGATACGATACCGGGGCACCTCCCCCAAGCTGAGCAGTTGCCAAGGGGAGTGCCCATACCCATGTATTTAGGTCTCTTTCTTTGGAGGTGGTGATGATGGAGTTGATGCATTCTTCTTCTCCAGCTTGCATCTGAGGCTAAAATTTTCCTCCCTCAGATCCTCATTCTCGAGCTCGAGTCTCATTATCTTTTTGCATAATGCCGCCTTGCTGTCCAGCAAGAAACATGGTGGGATAGATTGGACCTTAGGAAGGCTAGACTTCTTGAATTCCACATGCATATCGCCAGGTTGAGGTAGTGGATCTTCATCTCCGTCAGAACTATCGTCCCTTGTTCTCTCCATGTCGGAGTCTTCCTCCTCCTCCGTAGTCTAGCCGTAATGCTCCACCTCCCCATAAACCTTTGGGTTAGCGATGAAATCAGCGACATAGCTCTCTCCCTCCGAATCTTGAGACGACATATTTTCAGATCTGCTAGGAAAACAGCACGAAACAAGAACAGAGGATTTTGCCATGGTACGGTGGTCAAACCTTCGGGAGATTATATAATGAATTTTTACCGACCAAAAGGAGTGTTCCATAAGAAAACGGAGTCCGGAGGGCACACGAGGTGGCCACAAGCCTGGGAGGCGCGCCCAGGGGGGTAGGGCGCGCCCCTAGGGCTTGTCGCCTCCTCGTGCACTTTTTGGACTACTTTTTATTTTCCTAATTTTTTTAAATATTCCAAAACGGAGTAAAATTGCCATTGGAAAAGTTTTGGAGTCGGTTTACTTACCGTACCACATACCTATTCCTTTTCGGAGTCTGAAACGTTCTGGTAGGTCTCCCTTATGTACTCCTCCGGTGTTATGGTATTAATAATATTGGTCTCAACATTTATGGGAGTACCTGAGATATAATGTTAGATTCTTTGTCCATTTACCACCTTCGGGTTAGTGCCTTTGGCGTTGTTGATTTTGATGGCACCGGGACGATAAACTTCCTCGATAATGTAAGGACCCTCCCATTTAGAGAGAAGTTTTCCTGCAAAAAATCTTAAACGAGAATTGTATAGCAAGACATGGTCACCTACATTAAATTCACGCTTTTATATCCTTTTATCATGCCATCTCTTAACTTTATATTTAAACAATTTGGCAGTCTCATAGGCCTGGGTTCTCCATTCATCAAGACAGCTAATGTCAAATAACCTCTTCTCACCGGCAAGTTTGAAATCATAGTTGAGTTCTTTAATTGCCCAATAAGCTTTATGTTCTAGTTCGAGAGGTAAGTGACATGCCTTTCCATAAACCATTTTGTACGGAGACATACCCATAGGGTTTTTATAAGCAGTTCTATAAGCCCATAATGCAACATCAAGTTTCTTAGACCAATTCTTTCTGGATCTATTAACAGTCTTTTGCAAAATCAACTTTATTTCTCGATTACTCAATTCTACTTGACCACTAGACCGAGGATGATATGGAGATGCAATTCTATGGTTAACATCATACTTAGCAAGCAATTTACGGAAAGCACCATGAATAAAGTGTGAACCACCATCAGTCATTAAATATCTAGGGACTCCAAACCTCGGGAAAATAACTTCTTTAAGCATTTTAATGGAGGTGTTATGATCAGCACTACTAGTTGGAATAGCTTCTACCCACTTAGTAACATAATCAACAGCAACCAAAATATGTGTATACCCATTAGAGGAAGGAAAAGGTCTCATATAATCAAATCCCCAAACATCAAATGGTTCAATAACAAGTGAATAATTCATAGGCATTTCCTGACGTCTACTAATATTACCAATTCTTTGACAATCATCACAAGACAAGACAAACTTACGAGCATCCTTAAAAAGAGTAGGCCAATAAGAACCAGATTGTAATACCTTGTGTGCAGTTCTATCACCAGCATGGTGTCCTCCATAGGCCTCGGAGTGACACTTGCGTAGGATCTGTTCCTGTTCATGCTCAGGTACACAATGTCTAATAACACCATCTACTCCTTCTTAATAAAGGTGTGGGTCATTCCAGAAGTAATGTCTTAAATCATAGAAAAAGTTTTTCTTTTGTTGGTATGTGAAGCTAGGTGGTATAAATTTAGCAACAATATAATTGGCATAATCAGCATACCATGGAGTACTATGAGAAGCATTTATGACAGCTAATTGTTCATCAGGAAAGCTATCATCAATAGGTAGTGGGTCATCAAGAATATTTTCTAACCTAGACAAGTTGTCTGCTACGGGGTTCTTAGCTCCCTTTCTATCAATAATATGCAAATCAAATTCTTGCAGTAAGAGAACCCATCTAATAAGTCTAGGTTTAGCATCCTTCTTTTTCATAAGATATTTAATAGCAGCATGATCGGTGCGAACAGTTACTTTGGAATCAACAATATAAGATCTGAACTTATCACAAGCAAAGACAACTGCTAAAAACTCTTTTTTAGTAGTAGCATAATTTCTTTGAGCACTGTCTAGAGTTTTACTAGCATAATGGATAACATTTAATTTCTTATCAACTCTTTGTCCTAGAACAGCACCAACAACATAATCGCTAGCATCACACATAATTTCAAAGGGTAGGTTCCAATCAGGTGGTTGAACAACAGGTGCAGAAATCAAGGCTTTCTTAAGAATTTCAAATTCTTCTACACAATCATCATCAAAAACAAATGGAACACCTTTTTGCAAAAGATTAGTGAGAGGCCTAGAAATTTTAGAAAGGTCTTTAATAAACCTCCTATAGAAACCAGCATGACCAAGGAAACTTCTTATACCTTTGATATCTTTAGGACACAGCATCTTTTCAATAGCATCAACTTTAGCTTTATCAACTTCAATACCTCTTTCAGAAATTTTATGCCCTAAGAAAATACCTTCATTAACCATAAAGTGGCACTTCTCCCAATTCAAGACAAGATTAGTTTCTTCACATCTCTGCAAAACTTGATCAAGGTTGCTTAAGCAATCACCAAAAGAAGTTCCGTAAATGGAGAAATCATCCATGAAAACCTCAACAATCTTTTCACAAAAGTCAGAGAATATAGCAGTCATACATGTTTGAAAAGTAGCAGGTGCATTGCATAAACCAAAAGGCATACGTCTATAAGCAAAGGTACCAAAAGGGCATGTAAAATTAGTTTTTCTTGATCCTCTTGTGACACAGGTATTTGAGAAAAACCAGAATAACCATATAGAAAGCAAAAGTGTGTATGTTTTGATAGTATTTCTAGCATTTGATCAATAAAAGGTAGAGGATAATGATCTTTCCTAGTAGCTTTGTTCAACTTTCTAAAATCAATAACCATTCTATAACCTGTGACAATTCTTTGTGGAATCAATTCATTTTTATCATTAGGAACAACGGTAATACCTCCCTTCTTGGGGACACAATAAACAGGACTTACCCATCTACTATCAGCAACAGGATAAATTATACCTGCTTCCAGAAGCTTTAGTATTTCATTTCTTACCACTTCTTTCATTTTAGGATTCAACCGTCGCTGGTGATCAACAACTGGTTTAGCATCGGGTTCCATATTAATTTTGTGCTAACATAGAGTGGGACTAATGCCCTTAAGATCATCCAGAGTATATCCAATAGCTGCACGGTGCTTCTTCAGAGTTTTCAATATTTTTTTTTCTTCATGCTCTAAAAGGTTAGCACTAATAATAACAGGATATATCTTTTTCTCATCAAGATAAGCATATTTCAGAGTATCAGGTAATTGTTTAAGATCGAACACAGGATCACTCTTGGGTGGTAGAGGATCTCCAAGAGTTTCAACAGGCAAATTGTGTTTCAAAACAGGCATCTGTTTAAAGAAAATCTCATGTAATTCCTTTCTTTCATTCATGAACATATCATTTTCATGGTCTAGCAAATATTGTTCTAAAGGATCAGTAGGAGGCACAACAATAGAAGCAAGACCAATAATTTCATCTTTACCAGGCAATTCTTTATCATGGGGTTGTCTACGAAATTTGGAGAAATTAAACTCATGAGACACATCCCCAAAACTTACAGTAACAATTTCTTTCTCACAATCTATTTTGGCATTAACAGTGTTCAAGAAAGGTCTACCAAATATAATGGGATAAAAATCATCTTGTGGGGAGCCAAGAACTAGAAAATCAGTAGGGTATTTTATTTTCCCACACAAGACTTCAACATCTCTAACAATCCCAATTGGTGATATAGTATCTCTATTGGCAAGCTTAATAGTGACATCAATATCTTCTATTTCAGCAGGTGCAAAATTCATAATTTCTTGATACAAAGTAAAGGGAATTGCACTCACACTAGCACCCAAATCACATAAGCCATGATAACAATGATCTCCTATTTTAACAGAAACAACAGGCATGCCAACAACAGGTCTATGCTTATCTTTATCATTGGGTCTAGCAATTCTAGCAGCTTCATCACAGAAATAAATAACATGCCCATCAATATTATCAACCAAGAGATCTTTAACCATAACAATACTAGATTCAACTTTAATTTGTTCAGGGGGTGTAGGTGTTCTAGTATAACTCTTACGAACCACAGTTGAAGCTTTAGCATGTTCCTTTATTCTAACAGGGAAAGGGGTTTCTCAATATAAGTAGAGGAATAATAGGATCAACATTATAAGTAATAGTTCCCTCTTTAGCTTTAATAGGTTCAACTATTTTCACTTCAATGGGAGGATGAGATTTAAACCACTTCTCCTTAGGGAGATCAACATGAGTAGCAAATGATTCACAGAAAGAAGCTACTATCTCAGAGTCAAGTCCATATTTAGTGCTAAATTCATGAAAAGCATCGGTATCCATAAAAGATTTAACACAATCAAACTTAAGGTTTATACCTGACTCCTTACCTTTGTCGAGTTCCCAATCTTCACAGTTGCGTTTAATTCTTTCCAATAAATCCCATTTGAATTCAATAGTATTCTTCATAAAAGAACCAGTACAAGAAGTATCGAGCATGGATTGATCATTACGAGAAAGCCGAGCATAAAAATTCTGAATAATAATTTCTCTTGAGAGCTCATGATTGGGGCATGAATATAACATTGACTTAAGCCTCCCCCAAGCTTGAGCGATACTTTCTCCTTCACGAGGCAAAAAATTATAAATATAATTCCGATCACGATGAACTAGATGCATAGGATAAAACTTCTGATGAAATTCCAATTTCAATCGGTTGTAATTCCAAGTCCCAATACCATCGCATATATAGCCTATACCATGTCAATGCCTTCTCCTTCAAATATAAAGGGAAAACCTTCCTCTTGACTTCATCCTCGGGCAAACCTGCAAGCATAAATAATCCACAAACTTCATCCACATAGATTAGATGCATATCAGGATGTAATGTTCCATCTCCTGCATAAGGATTAGCTAGCAGTTTCTCTATCATATCCGAAGGAATTTCATAGTAAATATTTTTAGTAGGTTCAGTAGGTTGAGGGGCAACTCTTTGCTCTTCCGGTCGGGGTGAAGATACCCCGAACAAGCCCCTCAAAGGATTATTTTCCATAGCAACAAGTGACAGTAAATTTCAGCACACTATATAAATTTTTTCCTTACTAAATTCCATTTACCAAAGGCGGTTCACTCCCCGGAAACGGCGCCAGAAAAGAGTCTTGATGACCCACAAGTATAGGGGATCTATCGTAGTCCTTTCGATAAGTAAGAGTGTCGAACCCAACGAGGAGCAGAAGGAAATGACAAGCGGTTTTCAGCAAGGTATTCTTTGCAAGCACTGAAATTATCGGTAACAGATAGTTTTGTGATAAGATAATTCGTAATGGGTAAAAAGTAACAAGTGTAACAAAGGTGAAGCAAGGTATCCCAATCCTTTTTGTAGCAAAGGACAAGACTGGACAAACTCTTATATAAAGCAAAGCGCTCCTGAGGACACATGGGAATTATTGTCAAGCTAGTTTTCATCATGCTCATATGATTCGCGTTCGTTACTTTGATAATTTGATATGTGGGTGGACCGGTGCTTGGGTGCTGTCCTTACTTGGACAAGCCTCCCACTTATGATTAACCCCTCTCGCAAGCATCCGCAACTGCGAAAGAAGAATTAAGATAAATCTAACCATAACATGAAACATATGGATCCAAATCAGCCCCTTACGAAGCAACGCATAAACTAGGGTTTAAGCTTCTGTCACTCTAGCAACCCATCATCTAATTATTACTTCCCAATGCCTTCCCCTAGGACCAAATCATGGTGAAGTGTCATGTAGTCGACATTCACATAACACCACTAGAGGAAAGACAACATACATCTCATCAAAATATCGAACGAATACCAAATTCACATGATTACTTATAACAAGACTTCTCCCATGTCCTTAGGAACAAACGTAACTACTCACAAAGCATATTCATGTTCATAATCAGAGGGGTTGTAAATATCATTAAGGATCTGAACATATAATCTTCCACCAAATAAACCAACTAGCATCAACTACAAGGAGTAATCAACACTACTAGCAACCCACAGGTACCAATCTGAGGTTTTGAGACAAAGATCGGATACAAGAGATGAACTAGGGTTTGAGAGGAGATGGTGCTGGTGAAGATGTTGATGGAGATTGACCCCCTCTCGATGAGAGGATCGTTGGTGATGACGATGACTTCGATTTCCCCTTCCGGGAGGGAAGTTTCCCCGGCAGAACAGCTCCGCCGGAGTCCTAGATTGCTTCTGCCCAGGTTCCGCCTCGAGACGGCGGTGCTTCATCCCAAAAGCTTCCTTGTGGTCAAAACCCTCCATATAGCAGAAGATGGGCACCGGAGACCTACCAGGGAGGCCACAAGCCCTAGGGGCGCGCCCCCAGGCTTGTGGCCACCTGGTGGGTCCCCTCTGGTATTTTCTTTGCCCAATATTTTTTATATATTCCAAAATAATTCTCCGTAAATTTTCAGGACTTTTGGAGTTGTGCAGAATAGGTCTGTCAGATTTGCTCATTTCCGGTCTAGAATTCCAGCTGTCGGCATTCTCCCTCCTTGTGTAAACCTTGTAAAATAAGAGAGAAAAGGCATAAGTATTGTATCATAATGGGTAATAACAGCCCATAATGCAATAAATATCAATATAAAAGCATGATGCAAAATGTACGTATCAATATTGATTGCAATCCGTCTTGTCCAATTATACTTGGTAGACCATTTTTACGTACTATTGGTGCCGTGATTGATATGAAAGAAGGCAATATTAAATTCCAATTTCCACTAAGGAAGGGGATGGAACACTTCCCTAGAACAAGAATTAAGCCACCATATGAATCAATCATGAGGGCATCCTATGGATCTAGAACTAAAGATGACAAAACTTGAATCTATGCATTATGCCTAGCTAGGGGCATAAAACGATAGCGCTTGTTGGGAGGCAACCCAATGAATAAAATTTATTTTTGCCTTTTTCTTTCTGTTCTTGAGTGTTTGCACAATTATGCCTCTGTTATGATTGTGTTTTTTATGTTTTAATTAGTGTTTGTGCCAAGTAAAGCCTTTGGGATAGCTTTGGTAATAGTTGATTTGATCCTGTTGAAAAACAGAAACTTTTGCGTCCAGTAAAATAATTGTCTAAATTCACAGAAGTGATGACAAATTCTGATTTTTTACACAAGATTGATATACAAATTGCCTCTGTTTTCCTAATTTTCAGAAATTTTTGGAGTTACAGAAGTATGAGAACAATTCACATCTTTACAAACTGTTCTGTTTTTGACAGATTCTATTTTCTTTGCATTGTGTGCTTATTTTGATGATTCTATGGATTGTATCGGGGGGTATAAGCCATGGCAAAGTTAGAATACAGTAGATATAATGCAATAACAAAATTCAAATGGTTTTTCTATAGTACTTAAAGTAAAGATTGGTTTTCTTATACTAACGGATCTCACAAAGGTTTTGTTAAGTTTTGTGTGATTGAAGTTTTCAAGTTTTGGGTGAGATCACGATGGATGAAGGAATAAGGAGTAAGAAAAGCCCAAGTTAATATTCAAGGAGAACCAAGCAACTAAGCTTGGGGATGCCCCATGGCACCCCAAGTTAATATTCAAGGAGAACCAAGCAACTAAGCTTGGGGATGCCCCGGAAGGCATCCCCTCTTTCTTCTAACAACCATCAGTATTTTACTTGGAGCTATATTTTTATTCGTCACATATCATGAGTTTTGCTTGGAGCGTCTTGTATTATATGAGTCCTTTCTTGTTTTGCTTTTTAGTTTGTCACAAGTATCCTTGCTGGACACACCTACTTGAGAGAGCCAAAATTATGCTATGATTTGTTAGAATTGCTCTTTATGCTTCACTTAATTTTTTTGAGCTATGGAATTGCTCTAGTGCTTCACTTATATCTTTTTGAGCACGGTGTGCTTTAATATTTTTGAAGAAATGCTCTCATGCTTCACTTAGATTTGTTTGAGAGTTAGTAAAATTTTGAAGAAATTCTCTCATGCTTCACTTATATTATTTTGAGAGACAGAAAATTTTTATGCTCATGTTCTTCACGTAGATTTGTTTGAGCTTGTCAAAAGCAATTGCAATATATGAAATTAGTCCCAAAGTGATAGATATTCAAGAGGGATATAATAAAAACTTTCCTGAAGATCATTGGACAAAATAAACTTGATTCTTTGTAATAGTTTCGAGATATGATGATAGTGATATGTGAGTCATGTTGGTGAGTAATTATGCTTGAGTAAGAATATTGGTGTTATGGTTTGTGATTCCCTATGCAAGCATGAAAGTCAATAGTTATGCAATGAAATTACATCCTACTTTTGGTGCATTATTCGGTGTTAGTTATGCTTAATGCCCGCTTATGTGATTTTTCGATTCTTGGTTGGTTGCTTCTCAATCTATTTGCTAGCCTTCACTTGTACTAAGTAGAAATACTACTTGTGCATCCAAAACTTTTAAACCCAATTTTACCATATGAGTCAACCATACCTACCTATATGCGGTATTCCCGTGCCGTTCTAAGCAAATTTGTATGTGCCATCTCTAATTTTCAAAATAAATTTCCTTTTTGTGTGCTCGTACCGCTCATGAAGCGGCAGGGGTGGCCAATATTTTCCATGCTAGATGTGTTATTCTCAAGATGAGTGTTTATTCACTTGTCATTGCACGAGAGTGCGGTGGTAATAGGGATGCCCAGTCCCGAAATGAAAAAGAAATTTACTTTATGTTGTCAAATAATAAATTCCTTGGAAAGTGTTGGTATGGAGGGCACCCGTGGATACGGCTAGCCATGGAAAGTGAAAGAATGGTGGAAAAAGGAATAAACTTTATTTTCTGTTTGGGAACCGCCTATGATGTATCTAGCATGGAAAGTGTTAGGAATTCTCGGCCGTTTTCGTTGACGGGAAAAGTATACCTCTAAAAATAAATTATCTCTCAATTTAAGCTCTGAGCTCTGGCACCTCTACAAATCCCTACTTCCCTCTGCGAAGGGCCTATCTATTTACTTTATGCAATTTTTATTTTTATTTGAGTCTCCATCTTCTCTTATAAAGCACCAACTAAGGGGCACTATGATCGTACTTGAGCATTGGGTACAGCTAATATGCGAGTGTGTTTCATGAATGGATCAATGTTTGAGCATGATGGGCTAGGGATAACTTTCTTTAGTGTTGATATTTTGAAAGACATGGTTGCTTGTTGACAATTGCTTTGAACGATATAAAAATCCAAATGTCCATGCTACAAAGAAAAGAATATGTGATGAACATGTTAGGCAGCATTCCACATTAAAAATTATGTTTTTACCATTTACCTACTCGAGGACGAGTAGGAATTAAGCTTGGGGATGCTGATACGTCTCCAACGTATCTATAATTTTTGCTTGTTCCATGCTGTTTTATTATCATTCTTGGATGTTTTACAATCATTTTATAGCAACTTTATATCATTTTTTGGGACTAACCTATTGACATAGTGCCCAGTGCCAGTTGCTATTTTTTTGCTTATTTTTTACTTCACAGAAAATCAATACCAAACGGAGTCCAAACGCAGTGAAACTTTTTGGAGATTTTTTCTTAACCAGAAGACACAAGATGGGCCAAAGAAGTACCAGAGGGGTGCCCCGAGGGGGGCACAACCCACCTGGGCGCGTCCTGGTGGGTTGTGCCCACCTCGGTGGCCTCCCGCACCGCCTCTTCGCCCTATAAATTCCCAAATATTCCAGAAACCCTACGGGAGTCAACGAAACACAATTCCAGCCATCGCAAGTTCCAGAACCATGAGATCCAATCTAGACACCATCACAGAGGGGTTCATCATCCTCATTGGTGCCTCTCCGATGATGCGTGAGTAGTTCATTGTAGACCTACGGGTCCGTAGGCAGTAGCTAGATGGCTTCTTGTCTCTTTTTGATTCTCAATACAATGGTCTCCTGGAGATCTATTTGATGTAACTCTTGTTGCGGTGTGTTTGTTGGGATCCGATGAACTTTGGGTTTATGATCAGATCTATATCCATGAAAGTTATTTGAGTTCTTTGATCTCTTTTATGCATGATTACTTATAGCCTCGTATTTCTTCTTCTAATCTTTGATTTAGTTAGGTCAACTAGATCGATTTTTCTTGCCATGGGTTCGATCGTGCGGTGTTCTTTCCCAGTGACAGAAGGGGTAGGAAGACACGCATGTATCATTGCTATTAAAGATAACAAGATGGGGGCTATTCCTACATGAATAGATCTCGTCTACATCATGTCATTGTTCTTATTGCATTACTGCGTTTCTCCATGAACTTAATACACTAGATGCATGCTGGATAGCGGTCGATGTGTGGAGTAATAGTAGTAGATGCAGGCAGGAGTCGATCTACTAATCTTGGACGTGATGCCTATATAATGATCATTGCCTGGATATCGTCATAATTATTTGATGTTCTACCAATTGCCCAACAGTAATTTGTTTACCCACCGTATGCTATTTTCTTGAGAGAAGCCACTAGTGAAATCTACGGCCCCCGGGTCTATTCTTTATCATATTTGCTTCGAGATCTATTTTTATTCGCTTTTATTTTCAGATCTATTATTCCAAAAACCCAAAAATACCTTACTGCACTTTTTTGCTATTTATTTTATTTCGCGTTTTATCGAGATCTATTTATCCAATCTATCACAAATTTATCTATCTTTTTACCCGTAGAGGGATTGACAACCCCTTCTAATCGTCGGGTTGCAAGTATTTGTTATTTGTGTGCAAGTACCGTTTACATAGTGTTGCTTGGTTCTCCTACTGGATTGATACCTTGGTTTCATAACTGAGGGAAATACCTACCGTAGTTGTGCTGCATCATCCCTTCCTCTTTGGGGAAATACCGATGTAGTTCAAGCGACATCCAGAGGGAGGGGACGTAGTTCAAGCGACATACTTTGAAGACAATGGTGGTACGCAAAGACTTTCGATTGAAGACAATGGGACACGAAGACTTAGTCTTTTGGTAGTATTGTTTTCTTCTTTCTTTAGTCATAGGAACCATCACACTACTAAGTGGGGTCGAGGTGATACGAAGTCAGAAACTGATGTGGTGCTCAACCTAAAATCCCAGTCTTCTAGTGAAGACTTTGAAAGAAAATCTATTTCACAGTTGCTTGACTCAACCTTGCTTGTATCCCAAGTAAGGTTGTCGCGTATGTTTTAAATCCAACCATTGGTACACGTGTTGGTTGGCCATTAACCTAGGTTCATTTCGGTCATATCATGTCAGTTTGCCGCTGACTATGAATGACAGCCCCCTTCCACGATAAGTTAGTGGCTGCTCCGAGTTATTACACGGCTTCTGTCATTTTAGAGCAACCCACCTCCGAAGCTTTTGAGGGGAATTTCCTGCGAGGAAAATTCGAAACACCTAGAGCTCAAAGTGATTGAGTATTACCGAATACATTTTTTTGAGTGAATCGAAGACTTGTTACACTTGAAGATTGTGATCTTCCAAACGGTTAGGCGTCATGTTCTGAGCATCCAAGAGTCATTTGTGGATTGCCGGTGAACAAGTTTGTGAAGGTTTCAGAAGTCTACCTTGAAGGCTTACCTAAGTGACTGGGTGAGGTCTAAGTGATCTTATCTCATGGAGAGTAAGGTGAACACCTAGTCTTCTGATAATCTCAGTCTCTCTAACCAGACGTATAGTTATCACAACAATAGGAACTGGTCAAACAAATCATTTGTCTTCACCGAGCAACTGCTTCTATCTCTTCATTACTTTACTTTCCGTATTTGTATTGTGAAGCCTTTGCTTGCTCATCTATGTGTGAAGACATTGCTTGAAGACATTCCTCATGATAATCTTTTCTGTCCTCCAATTTGTAGTTCTTAAGATTGTTTGCATGTATGTTCGTCTGTTCTATATTTACTGCTACCTAGTTTGCCTGTTGTCTCTTGTGCTCATGTCATTAGCTTCTCATTGATTGCATGCTTATGGTAGCTTTACTTATGTTTTGCTTCCGCGCCTTTGAAGACATTGTCTGTTTCAAATACTTCCATAAAAATCTCCCATTCATCCCCATCAAGTCGATAACTAGCACTTTCAGTTTTCACGTTAATGGTCTTTGCAGCAAAAAAAATGGTTAAAAATACTTTTATTATTATATTCAATATTTCAAGCCACTAATAACTGGGCTAGCAAGACATAGATTAGTCGACGTGTCGTGGCGTCGACGTACATGTGCGATTATACTGCCACGAGCTGGTGTGACATCATTAGCTAAAATTATGAGGCAGGGGTGTGCCATAAAAACAAATAAGTATTTCAGATGTATTTTACAGCTAATCTCGCTAAAGCGCATATACTAAGGGTGCTTTGAACTTTTGAAATTTGAACGGTGCTTTGGCTCTTCTCTCCATCTGTGTCCCTCACTCCTTTTTGTGTAAAAAATAGCATTGTGTGAAAATCTCTATATATTATTATAATGGTGTTGCAAAGAAAAAAAAAACAGGTGCGTGCTTCAAGAATCCATGAATTGAGGGTACCATAAATAACCGGGTCGGTCGGTTATATATTACTGGACGTGTCGTGGCATGGGCATACATGTATGATTGAATATTCATGAGCTAGCGTGAAAATATGAACTGCAATTACAAGACAACATCGTGTTGTAGCAATTAATATGTATTTCGACTGAATTTTACAATTGGTCTCGCTGAAATCTAACCACACAATACACATAGCCAGGAAAAAATAACATAGGTATTCCCTAGACACGAGAATGGTTGCGGCATGGATGGTTTTCTACATTAATGGTGCTCGTAGCAAAAAATGGTTAAAAACAATAGGACATGGAGGTGAGGTTTAATGAGGAGATTGGACCCTATTTTAATTCTTATAAAGTTCTTAGGCAGTGGGGATCTTTGTCTCTTCTGTTTGACCTAACAACATATGTTTTAGCCATTATCATGGAATAGGACTACACATGATGGTGTGGTAAAATGAATTTTGGAGAGATAATTGAAAATGTATTAATATTTTGCAATATACCGATGGCACCATTTTTTGGTGGGAGTTGGCGAGGAGAGTGAAAAAAATTGAAATTTATTTTACGTGCTATCGAGAAAATGTCAAGCCTCACCATTAATTTCTATAAGAGTGAATTGTTGCTTTTTGGGCAGGCTATGAGCAAGTATGGTTTATACCAAGAGATTTCTACTTGTTAACTTGGTGGCATGCCTTTGAAATACATAGAGATTCATATTTGTAACCACAGAATCAGAAACAAACACTCGAGGGGTGTCAAGAAAAAGATGGAGAATAAATGTTCATGTTCGCAGAGCAAGTTAACAAACATTGTTGATAGGTTAACCCTTTTTCAGGCCGTATAAGTAATACTCGCTTGTACATGATGTATTTTTTACCCTATTCCTGTTAGAGTTAGGAAGAGGAGTGGCCTTTTTAGGGCTAGGTCTGTCTGGCAAGGGGATGACGAAATACCACCTAGTTAACTAAACAATAATTTGTCTATCCAACGACCAAGGGCACATAGGTGTAGTTAATTTGGACATCATGAATAAATTCCTTCTAGCTAAATGGCTTTGGCTATTGGGAAACAAGCAAGGAATGTGGCAATCTTTCATACTGAATGGATATGCTAAGAATTGGTCTCTTATTGGTACTAGGAGTAGACATGGCGACGACTCTCAGTTTTGGTCAAGTCTCATGACTGTGAAAGACATTTTTATCAGCATTGCGAAAAGCTAGTTGTGAATAGGTGTAATACTATGTTTGGGGGGGGGGGGGGGGGGGCAGGTGGGCAGGCTCCAGACCACTAAAGCTTTGCTTCCCAAGGCGATATACCATCCTCTTTGATCATGATATCTCAGTAGATAATGTCTTCTCTAGTGCTTTTGACAATATTAAGTTCATAAGTACCATGTGTGTGTGTGTGGGGGGGGGGGGGGGGGAGGAGTTCTTTAGGGCTCTCGGGTATCACTAAAAACACTTTATGGTGATGTCATTCTTTCGGGTAGGAAGGATCCTACAAGATGGATGCTTATTGCTGATGGTGTATTTACTGTTAGGTATTTGTATAAAATCGGATTTCAAACACCGGTGGCTTACCACACATTTTTTTGTGGAAAGTCAAGATTCCCTTTGAAATTAAGGTTTTCCTTTGGTTGATATTTGACTAGACATAACCTATCTAGGCAGGTGTGGCACGGGACAAAACCTGTGTATTTTGTACAATGAAAGCATATGCCATCTATTTTTCACATGTTTTGTTGTGAGGCTCGTGTGGATTTTACTAAAAAGTGGTTTTAATTTGCCATCAATTCCTGTCATTTTGCATGATTTGTTTCACACTTGGTTGAGACCCTTTTAATAAAAATGACTCTTCTTCTTAGAGTAATGTAGTAAAAATCCTTTATTTCAAGGGATTCCCCTTTTCTTTCCAAATGAATTTATGCTTAGTCTAAAATTGGTAAATACCAAATAATAATATAGATACATTATATAAATATGTACTAGTCTCCTGAAACTAACAAATAAAGTTATAGCTTTGATTGTCTTACTAGCTTACGGGAACGCTTTGATTCTCAACTTACTTTGAACGAGTGCTAATCGTGGACTGCCCATCTGCTTTGTGATTCAAAAAGTCGGTTGGTCCCCTGCATGGCTTAAGCCCTTGCTTACATTAGGGGACATGCATGCATGCTTTTGGGTGAGATTGCATGTTCCACCCACCCCAACTCCCATGTTTTTTCTTATGACTTCCATGTTTGAATCTATTGTATCTTTCGAACCGAAAGTTCAAATTACGTCTCACATGCATATTCATGTTCCTTGTGACGAGGTCTTTGAAACAAGACCACTTTGAATATGTTTTGACAAGTTTTAAAATTTTCACCAAGTTTCAACCATTAAAACTTGATAAGAGTGAAGAACACATTCACCAAGTTTCACATATTAAAACTTAAACCCTAAGTCCTAAGCCCTAAACAATAAACCCTAAGAGCGAAATGGAACTTGGTAAAACTTGCAAAATAATAATAATACAATTATCAAGTTTTAATATTTGAAACTTGGTAAAATGCCAAAACTTGTGAAAAATGCATTTAAGATTGGTCTTGTTTCAAAGTCCTCGTTGAAAGGAACATGAAAATGCAAATGGTACATACATTGAACATTATGTTCAAAAGATGCAGTTGATTGAAAAATAGAAGTAAAAACGTATGGAAGGTGGGATGGATGGAGCATGCACTCTCTGCCAAAAGCATTCTTGCATGAGCGCCCTTAAAGTAATCAAGAGCTGAACACATGTAGGGGACCAACCACTTTTATTAATTGTGAGGCACATGTGTAGCTGGCCAAGTTCATGCGTCCTTCAGTTTTCTCGGCTAACCAAGGTAATGAGCATGTCCTACATTTGGCTAAATTACATAGAGCCTGGTTGAGCCTATATATAGATTTACATCATCATACATTTCCAGTCGATCCTATATGTAGAGACATTTACATCTTAATACAAATTATATTGAGGCTGAAGCTTTTTGGTTGAATGCTTGCAGTACACTTTGCTTACAGAGATGGTTGGTGACATAACCTGAATTATCAGAAAAATGCTCATCAGTGTCATAATCATATTAATTAATCTTGTTTTTTGAGAATGTTCCGAAAGACTCGGTTCGTTGTTTGGCCCATTGAAGCATGTTATTACACACCATACAATTTATTTTATCCCCTTCTATTTTTCATTGTGTATTGACACTAAACTTGATCTCCGGCCCCAATGATTGAAGTGGTATGGTCACAAAAAGGAGCTTGAAATCACGATGAGTTCACAGACTGTCGGCGGTCGTAAGGGCGGAAGCCAGGGTCCCTTCAACCAATGACCTAGGCACTTGCTCGGGCTCGCTAGCTCTACAACAATAAGGACAACCCTGTCAGAATGGGCTAAACCTGCTTTATATCGTGTTTTACCCGTGCAAATGTGTGTGTCTCCTTGAGCAGTCACATGCTCATAGCCCAACCCAGGTAACTTACGACCAAAATAACTTGTCTGACGAGAGGAAATACGACCGGTTGATCGCTGTCGCTCCCCGTCTCTTCGTTTCTCAAAGATGCGCGACGTACGGAGTTGCGATCAGTTGCGGGCGAGATGCTGAACCCAAGGACTAGGTGATAGAGGTTGGCGGCTGGCCTGGCCACGAGGCCAGCGACTTGCATCCTCGACCAACATGCAGTTTACTCGCCCCATCTCGCCTCCTTCTTGACTATGTAAGATTGCTAACTGTTTAACTGTTTAGGGCTTAAGTTTCGATGGTTCGGACATGGGGATTTGCCTAGTAAGGGGACAAACGGTTTAGGTTTTTTTTCCTAGATATAGTCAACACCCGAAATTTGAATCATTAAATTTCAGGGTAGGAGCTAGCTCGTCGCCAAGCTCGCGGTTGCATGTATACGTACATAAAGATGCCTGTACTAAATTTGTGGTCTACTCAGTAAAATGTTGTGGGCCAAAAAGATGGTGCTGCTTCAGTAAAATGTTTGCGGGCCAAAACATGAAATCGCCGTCCGTGGGGATCGAACCCACGGCCACGTGGTTAAAAGCCACGCGCTCTACCACTGAGCTAGGACGGCTAATGTGGCACAAATTATTCTATATCTTTTATAAACTGACAGAAGTTTCCCATTTGTCGACCACAACTACACGAGAGAAACAGACCCACAGATGTGTGATGCAACAAAAGGTGGTATCTTCACGTGACCAGACATACTCCGAAATACAGTAGTACCTACCTCTAAGTACCATAGAGTTCTTCCGTAGTAGTGATCCGTCGACGTTAGCACCGGCTGGGCTGGCCACACGTACGAAGCAGTCACAACGCTGCAAGAGAGTGAGAGCAAGCTGTGCTCGTCTCACTCCCCTGGTTACATCCACATCGCACGTGGTTAATTTGTTTCAGGTACAAGGATTCCTCTTCCATGCTCCTCCTCACTCTACTCGAGGGGAACAATGGGCATCTTCCCGCCGTACATCTCCGGGAGCTGGCCGTCCTCCATCTCCCGCCGCAGCGTCTCCTCCAAGCTCTTGTCGTCCACGAACACGAACTGCACCGGTCAATCGAGACGATGCAATGCAATTAGCTAGGATTTGACTCCTCAATAAACATTTATCAGCCAGCTTAACTCGTAAAAACATGCTCCAAAACACAAGAAAATTATCAACAGAGACAAGAAACAGGGACCACTATTATCTTCTTGGCCAGCGAGGTTACCTTGTCCCTGGTGTTGGCGTCGATGAAGGGCTGAACCACCTTCCACGCCTTCATAAACAGGTAGGGCACATGGATCATCAGCGCCTTGCCCAGCCTCTCTGGGTAGTAGTTCTGCAGGATCTCTATGGCCGCGATGTAGGCGCGGACGTCGCAGTTGGCGTACCCCCACCCCTTTAGATCCACGATGCACAGAAACTTCTCCTGCCCTCTAGGGATCCTACGACAATTCGATTTCCATGTCATGCTAAACTCTACCACAGATCATGCTGATCAACAGACATGTGGGTATGGTAATTAACGCGCTACCTGGCACACATGGCGTCGAACAAGTAGACAATATAGCCTGCAGAAAGGAGAAGAAAATGGTATCAATGGCCGCTCCAAATGTTTTTCTATTGTATTTTTATCATGTCATGGTTTCATTTCTTCGAAAAAGTAAATATTTCGAAGTCACACCTTTATGATTTTTCATTCAAATAACCACTACTCCATCTATTCCAAACCAAGTGAAGTTTTAGCTTTGTCCTAAGTTAAGCTTTTCTAAACTTTGATCAAGTTTATTGAAATATATATCAATGTCTACAACATTACATTATTTCCGTTAGTTCCGAATTTTGTCAGACATCCAGAAGTTTGACTCTGGATAAGTCTAAACTTCAATTAATTAGGATCGGAGGAAGCACTTGGGCCTCATAGTAATAGAGTCTGTTTTGACCAGTTGATTCAGCCCACCTGCAAGTGTTGACAAGGTACAATCCTTGTACTGTTGTTACGTGAGACGACTGCCTAACAGCTGTGATTTGGAGATATTTACTATACCAAACCCAGAGGGTCCTCTCCGAATATCTAAAAAATGTCACACCATTTAGCCAGCAAGAAATCATGAGAGTGAAGGTGAGATGTGAACGTACGCTTGAAGCCGGCCATGTCGCGGGTGGCAGAGAAGTGCTTGGCGGGGAAGGCGAGCATGACGGGGCGGCCGGCGCGGTCGGCCCCGCCCATGTACGCCATCTCGTGCGACAGCTCCGTTCGCACCAGCTCCGCCGGCATGACGCCGCCCGGCACGGCCTCCCGCCTCCACGCCACGAACTTGAGCAGCATCGCCGACGCCTTGCCGACGACATGTCCGCGCGCCCGCAGGAACCGCCGGAGCGTCAGGTTGTCCACCTCCTGCACGCGTCGTGATCAGTACGTTCGGTCCGTTGAATTATGAATTACTACTAAACTGAACCAAATTTTTTTGGACAAAAAACTGAATCAATTAAATTACTGCTGAAATGTTCTAGCTGCAGTGCTGCACTCGCCATGTGCGCTGGTGATTCGGGCATATTCGGTCCGTTGTACTATATGCTTGCTTGAATAATTATCGTGCCCATGCTTCACGTGGCCACGACTTTGCCTTTGCTAGCTAGGGAGAGGTGAAGCGGGCGGCACACCCGTTCCCATCACTTGTACTGGAGTATTTGCTTATTCGGTCAACGATCAATTTGTTAGGAAGAATCCCCATCGGCTGGCTTAATCAATTGATTTTTCCATACAACCAACTACTAACAAGATGTTAACTGGTGACTGGTGACAGCGTCAATAGCACTGTACGCATTACTGGGCAATTAAAGTGACATGTTACCGGCCATAAAATACTACAGTAATACAGTCTGTTGTTTGTGTTCTGCTCCCAAAGGCCAGGAGAAGGCCAGAGTGGCAGACTAGGAATAGCGAGGAAAGGGAAGCATCCCAATGGTCATGAAGAACAGTTGGATCGACCGGCCGGGCAAAAGAAACAACAAGAACACGGCCGGGGACGGGGATTTTCAGTTGGTTGCAGAATCAGATCGACCACCGTGAGATGGCAGAAATCCGTCAAAGCAGGTATATGCATCGACAGATCAACCCTCGAAAGGAAGAGGAAGAAGAAAGAGTGTTGATCGGACGGAGCTACCGAAGCTGAAGGAGCGTACCTTGACATGCGGGTCCTGGGCTTCCGCCATGGCCCTCAGCTCGGCGACCTTGAGCCACTCCCCTTCCCCTGCGTCCCCTCCCCCCACGCTGCTCGCCATCGATCTCCTCTCCTCCCCGCTCCTGTCCTTCTTACTGGTACTCTGACTCTGTGAGTACTTGTGGAGCGCGGGACGGAGGAGTCTCTGCCTCTCTGGTCTCCCTGACTGCAGGGAAGCTAGCTGTATAGACGCCACGTGATTGACTAGGTGTAACTTATTGTTTGGCCGGGTGGAATATAAGCGAGAGGCGGAGATGGGAGTGGTGCAATGGTTCTTCGTTCCTTCTGCTCGTCGTGTGGTGGGTTGCATTTGACTGCGTTCCCTTTTCCGGGAGATCCATGTAGCACGTACGCAAGTTTTGACTTCTGGTAGGCCGGCTGCTATTGGACGGACTGGTGTCCAGAAAACTTTTCATCTCGTTGTAGCGTCTTTTTCGAAGAAGGATGAATTTTATCGACTCAAATAAGCATTGAAAGCACACACCCAACCTCTACAAGAAAAAAAATTGAAGCATGAAAAAAAATGATCGACGAAATATGACCATCGGTACCAACCATCTCTAGACAACATAAGAGCAACGCCTTCAGAAAAAGAGCGTCGCTTGTCGCTAACCACTAAAGACGGGATCCTGTTTTTTCACCTTGAAGATTGATAACTCGACCCAACATCCATAGGGTGGGCCGAACCGATGACTCGGACTCCACCAGCTATAGCGGCACATCAACAACTCTTGTAGGGGCCAAGTTCTCGTCAGTTGCCCCCGGGTCCGTCATGATCTAACTGTTGTTTGTCTTTGTCTGAACAAAACGTTCTGAGTGGAAACTGCTTGAGCGCATTGCGTTTGTGACTTGCAGGAAGGTCATGAAGGGCTCATGGAGTTCCTTCAAATGGTTACTATAAATCACACAATATTCACCCGAGAAGCAGGAATACAATAGTTGGTGAGCTAATAACAAGTAAGTCTAAGTCTCTTCCCGCAAAAAAAAAAAAAACAAGTAAGTCTTGGTGGTATTCAATTCTCTCCATGGATGTGACCCGGCGTGTGACAATATCATAAATTCTGACGAAAATCATAAACGGTGTATCGCTTTTCAAGTGAAATTGGGGCCAACTAGAGTCCCTCTGGGAATACCCTTGATTATCCAAGTCAGTACCAAGACACTGAATGATGTGCCGGCTCAGCCTCTCGGAGGTACTCATAGAAGTAGGGTATGCGTGCGAGCGTTCATAAAGATGAATGTATGTGCGTATATATGAGCGTCTGCGTCTGTACTATGTTAAAAAAAGCTTGGTTCTGAGTGAGATCGGAGCCCAACCGTGTTTGCCTTTTTGCTCGGGTGTCATTGCTACTTGTGATAGGCGTTGAGATTCCTCGAAGAGGAATGGTGATGTAGTATAGTAGCAGATAGTATTTCTCTCAGTTAAGAATCAAGATTTATCAAATCAGTAGGAGACACCACACAAACAAGATAAGTGATACATGCACACACACACAAAACAAATGCTTGCACCAAACAAGGCAAGAGGGTTGTCAATCCCCTTGTCCTCGCCAATTACAAGGATTAAATCTGATAATGGTAGATATATAAAATTAAATAAAAATAAATGCATCAAGTATTTTTAGGGTTTTAATAAATACGGAATATGGACATGAGGGCCATAGGTTCACTAGAGGCATCTCTCATAAGCATATCAACGGTGGGTAGACAAATTACTGTTGGGCAGTTGATACAATAGTGCATAGTTATGATAATTCCTTATGACATGATCAATATATAAGCATTACGTCCGTGACAAGTAGACCGTTAAACTTACTGATGTCTACTACTATTACTCCACCCAAGATCGCTATCCAGCATGCATCTCAAAGTATTAAGTTCATGACAAACAGAGTAACGCTTTAAGCAACCTGATGTAATGTAGACAAAGTAAGATCAAACAATATGTTTGAACCCCGTCGTTTTATCCTTAGTAGCAACAATACAATACGTGCCTACAACGCCTCCTGTCACAGAGTAAGAACACCGCAAGATTGAACCTACTACCAAGTACCTCTCCTGATGAAGATAAATCGATCTAGTTAGCCAAAAAAGATAGACAGATCGGAGAGAAATACAAGGCTATAAAATCACACATAAATAATCTCAGAAAATACTCAAATATTTTCAATGAATAATCTGATCATAAACTCACAATTCACCGGATCCAACAAACACACCGAGAGAATTACATCAAATAGATTTCCGAAGAGATCATTGTATTTAAGATCAAAGAGAGAGAGAGAAAGACATCTGGCTACTACTATGGACCCGTAGGTCCTGTGGAAAGTACTCACACATCATCATGGAGGCAGCAAGGTCGATGAAGATTGCCTCCCCAATGGTTTTCCCCTCCGGTAGATTACTAGAAAAGTCCTTCAGATAGGATCATAGAAGAATAGAGACTTGAAGTGGCGATAAAATTGTTTCAGGTCTCGCTTCGGGGGTTTATGGATTTTAGGAAATTTATATGCTAGAGATTAGGTCAAACGGAGCCATGTGGGTCCCACAAGTGCTGATGGCCCCCCTAGGGGCGCTCCTTGACCTTGTCGCTCCCTTGTGTGTCTTCTGGTCTCTCCCCAGAGTTTCTAGGGACTCTTCTGATCCAAAAAAATCACCGTAAAATTTCATCGTGGTTGGACTTCGTATGGTATGATTTTTCTATGAAGCAAAGAAATAGACAAAAAAATAGAAACTGACACTGGGCACTAAGTTAATAGATTATTCCACAAAAATAATATAAAATGGCATATAAAACATACAAGATTGATAATATAATAGCATGAAACAATAAAAAAAAATTGTAGATACGTTGGATACGTATCAGTCACTAATTTGTTTATGGGCCCCAGAAGGTCGACCTCAAAATTTGCCATGGTCCAACTATAAAATTTTCCATGGTTCAAAGTAATTACTTTCCCATGCCCCAAAAATAAAATTGCCATGGTCTTAATAATGCAATTGCATGCTAACAAAAAAAATTACCATGGTCTAATTCATATAATTGCCATGGTCTAAAAAGTATAATTGCCATACTATCTATAATAAAATTGAACATGGCTAGTTTGGGGCATTTTTTCTCAAAAAACATGGAAACTTTTGGAATTTTGTAATGGGCACATGGCAAAGTTGGGAATTTGTTTCATTGAACAGATGGCAAATTTAGGAAATTTTCATGGACACATGGCAAAGTTTAGGAATTTTGTTCTCGGAAACACGTGACAACTTTTGAGAAATTGTAATGGGCACATGGCAAAAAGTTTTTGGATTCGTTTCATTGAAAAGATGGCAAATTGAGCAATTTGCCATGGACACATGGCAAGTTGGAAATTTTCTCTCTAAAAAACATGTCAAGTTTTAAAAATTGGGCACATGGAAAATTTAGAAAATTTTGTTCTTTAACAAAAGATGACAAATATAGCAAATTACTATGGGCGCATGGCAAATTTTGCTAGATAAGATAAAATTGCCATGTGTTCAACAAATTTTGCCATGGCACCTTTACATATAATGATCTAACTGTGAACATACTACAAACCCTAAGAAAGACCAAGTTGTCAATTGGTTTAGAAATTGTTAGCAATGTCACAGATGCATTAACCAACAAGTATCCAATGGGACCAAATTCATGTCATTTTGCTGCTTACCCGTTTTACTCTAAGACACCTAGTGATCACAAAGGCGGACATAAATATATAAATAAACTATGCTCCCTAAGTTTTAAGACCTCACAATCAATTGAGGTCTTCAATTTGAAATTGGGTCACCCGAATTTGATTGGGTTAACAATATTTTTCTCAAGGATCTCTCTCGTTCAAATCTTTTAATCCGCTATACTCCCTAATTTTGGAGTTCCCCCATTCAATTGAGTTGTTCAATTTTGGATTCGGTTCACGATTTTGACTGGGGCAACGATTTTTCAAATCAATCAACAACCAAAAACATCGATATCTACAATACTAAATAAATAAATATGAAAATTCATTTCATGCGGAATCTAATGATACCGGTTTGATATTATGGATATTGATATATTTCTCTACAAATTTGGTCAAACTTAAAGAGGTTTGACTCTTCAAAAAACCAATGCACCTTATATTTTGTAATAGAGGGAGTAGAAACATTATGAAAATCCAACAACACCAACGGTGCAGTAAAGCGCACCCAACCTTCTAGTTTATACTAATCAGCAAAGCTAGCTATAGAACATAGTATCAGAACTTCTCACGCATCAATCCTAGTCTACTAAGGATGACACTACTAGTGCTAGGTTGTACGGGCACATCAATCACCAACCGGCCTATGAACAATGGCAATAATTCTTTTTCAATGTCCATTTCTCCATGTCTAGCTACTCAAAATGGTAAGTAAAAGACCAATTCACCAGACATCAAATCTGCTAAACCTAAGAGATTAAAAGATGCATGGTCCTATCTTTGGTGGATTTGCTCGGATCTCGTCATTGTTCGTCTATGTTCGCGTGTCTTCGGTTTGGATCCTTCCGATCTATGCCAGTGGCGGAGCTAGGATTTGAAAACAGGGTGGTCCAAAAAAATTTGACAACAAATATGACGTGAACTTTCTAACTAATTAGCAGATAGAAATAGATAAAAGGAGGACACAAAGGGACGCGTAGTATGTGATCCCGAGCTCCAGTGATCCCGGATGAACAGTAAAATTCGAAAAAATAGTAAAAAAATTCAAAAAAATCTGAAATTTTTTGGCAAGAAACTTTGATGTTTTTCCTGCATGCATGCAAAAATTCATGACAAAATGACATTCATGCAGGTCTCGGCAAAAAAAACAAAATCGATGCTCCAAAATGCTTCCAAAAACAGTTTTTTTGGAGCATGATTTTGTTTTTTTTGCCGAGACCTCCACAAATGTCATTTCATCACGAAAATTGGCACGTATGTAGAAAAAACATCAAAGTTTCTTGACAAAAAATTTCAGAATTTTTTAAATTTTTTTACTATTTTTTCGGATTTTACTGTTCATTCGAGATCACATGAGAGTTTTCGGACACAAAGTATCTTTCTCCCACCCTAGCATGTCTCTGAAAAAAGAGAAACAATGCTTCATGTCCTCTTCATTCTTCACTACTTCTGCAATTATAATTCGTTTCTATCAATCATAATGACATAATGGAACAGACTATGTGCAAACGTGTATGCGTTCATCAGTTCATCTACATATGTATTGCACTAGAATGGATAGCAATTAGAAGCCCTAAATAAAAAATTGGGGAATGGGCAGTACCTCAGATCGAAAATTAGTAGAGTAGCAAATTGATGATTAGTCTGGCGGCGCTGGCTTGCAGGGGTACCAGCCACCACCCGCCAGGCAGTGGGCACTGCCGGCTACTGGCTTGCCGCACCTGAGAAGGGGCACAGCCACGCAGGGCGATGGGAGCCGCGGATGCGCGGAGGCTCCCAGCGTTGGGCGGGGCAGACGGAGAAGAAATCAGCTCCTCCACTCCTGGGACGGCGAGGTGGGATGGCGAGGTAGGCAGGGACGACGTCCGGCGAGGTCAGCGAGCCCACGAGGCAGGAAGCGAGCCGTGGCGGCGAGACGACAGAAGAAGAATAGGGAGCGAGGGAGCCAGCTAGGTCAAAGACGAGCAGTGGCCCGAACAGCTGCGTCGTGCGTGCGTTTCTTTCTGGGCTAGCCACATATGGGTCATATTGGGCTTTTTATTTTTCTCTTGCCCATTCTAATACGTAAATAGCCTGGTCGAAAATCCCAGGGTGGGCCCCGCCCCTGATCTATGCTATTCTTTATCGGCGACGGTTGCTGGTCTGGTACGCTGGTCCTATGGGGCCTTAGCACGACGACTTCCCGATTGTCTACTACAACAAGTTGTGCCCGACTCTAGCGATGGAGGGGCGATGATGGCGGCGTGCCTTCGGCTCGCTTCAGTGCTTGTAGTCGTCGCTAGATGGTCTACGGATCTAGATGTAATTTTTATTATTTCTGGTGTTCGTTGTACTACCATGATTGAAAATGAATAGATCAAAAGTTTTTCTAAAAAAAGAAAAGATGTGTGGTCCTGGTGAAGCATGATTAGGGAACGTACGTACGAGGCCGACGGCAGAGCAAAACGCTACGTTAGTTGCGTGGAGGGGGTGCCGTCGTATGATATGAGTTGCCGACACGTCAGCTGCGGGAAGACGAAGGAGGAGGAGGATGCGTGACGACCTCCACGTCCTCCAGCAGCGCCTCCGCCATCGCGAGGCCCTCCAGCGCCACCGCGACGTCTCCACGTCCTCCCGGGACGCCTTCCTCCACGTCCTTGCCTCCCGCCATGCGCGCCAGCGCGAGCCACTCTGTCGTGGTCGCGTCTTCCTCCGACTCGAGCTCTCCGTGGGAGCCACCCTGAGAGGCCGGTGGTGCAACGCTACCGCGAGAACCTTCGTTGGAGCCACACCATGCCGCCACGCGCAACGGCACGAGCCACCCTGTCGCGGTCGCGTCTGCCTCTCGCTCGAGCTCCCCATGGGAGCCGCCCCGATAGGCTGGAGGTGGAGCGCCACCGCGATGACCTCCACTGGAGCCGCGCCATCGTCGCCTCCCGCCGCACACGAGCCACCCTACCGCGGTCTCTGGCGAGGAGGAGAGTGGAAGGCGACAGAGAGAAATGGGGAGTGGAGCTGCGGTGTGCGGTGGCTAGGAGGGTAAGGTCGTACTGAAGAGGTCGTTCGCGCGAGGACTCGCACCGAGCAAAAGATTGCTTCGGCTGACGTGGCGCCACTCCACCGCTTTGGGATTCGTGGCTATCTGACAGCGTGCAAGTCCTTCATTGGGAATCGTCAAAAAACTGACGTCAGCTAGTAGATAACATTTCTCTAAGTTAATGGACTAATGACACATTTCACTCCCATTTAAGCTCAGTGTCCTCAAGGTGGTGTTTTGATAAGTTGAAAGTTTTCTTAAAATACTACTACAAGAGACCCTGGCAACAGGACTCGGGTCCAATTTCTGTCGTGTTTAAATGCCATCAATCCCTTACCATATCACACCGCTGAATGCAGGAATGCTTTCTGTCAGAAAATACCTTACCATACAGACGGTGACAGCGCAAGCTCTCTCCCCCAATTACATCTACATACTCCCTCCGTAAAGAAATGTAAGAGTGTTTAGATCACTATATTTGTTTACAGAGGGAGTACAAGAGACCCTGCCCTGTTTGTTTTGGTGCTACATACATCGACCGATCGTACGTCGTAGCTACCTAGTCGTCGGTGAGGGGGGCAATGTGCAGCTTCCCGCCGTACATCTCCGGCACCTGGCTCTCATCCATGTCCCGCCGCAGCGCCCCCTCCAGGCTCTTGTTGTCCACGAACACGAACTTGTCCCTAGTGTTGGCGTCGATGAAGGGGTACACCATCTTCCAGGCCTTCATGAAGATGTAGGGCACGTGGACCATGAGCGCCTTGCCCAGCCGCTCCGGGTAGTAGCTCTGCATGATCTCGATGGCCGCCACGTACGCGCGCACGTCGCAATTGGCATACCCCCACCCCTTAAGGTCCACGACGACGATGAACTTGTCCTGCCCCCGTGGGATCCTCGCGCAGACCCTGTCCAGCAAGTACACAACGAGCCCTGCACCGGGTGAAGGTAACCAAGATCATCAAACTCCATCGTCGATCATTAGCAATCAAAGATCAGAGGCCATGGGAGTGAAGGCGGGGTCGATGTGCGTACGCTTGAAGCCGGCCATGTCCCGGTTGGCGGAGAAGTGCTTGGCCGGGAAGGCGAGCAGGACGGGGCGGCCTGTGCGGTCGACGCCGCCCATGGAGGCCAACTCGCGCGACGGCTCCCCACGCACCAGCTCCGCCGGCATGACGGCGCCGATGCTCCCCGGCACGGCCTCCCGCCTCCACGCCACGAACTTGAGCAGCATCGCCGAGGCCTTGCCGACGTCGTGGCCGCGCGCGCGCAGGAACCTCCGGAGCGTCATGTTGTCCACCTCCTGCACGTACGCGTCAGTATATTCGATCAGGTAAAATACTGAATGGAATTAACTAAACAATTTTGCTAAGTCTCAGTCGACTGAGACTCTGTTATGTCTCAGTCAATAGTATTTTTCTTTGATTTTGCATAAAGATTCGTGCAAATAAATTTTTTTTAGTTTTTTTTTCTTTTTACATACTATATCACTTGACTGAGATCTAGCCACCCTTAACTAAATTAATATTGTACTGAATTCTTCTAGTTGCATGTATAGACCTACAAAGAATCTACTACAAAGGTTTACTTAACCTTTTAAACTAATTTTTTTTTCCAAAAGTACGCCAAAAGGCATACCTTATCTCTCCCCCTGAATTTAAGTGACGTTGACCCCCTCATCCCTCTATTACCAATCACAATCATCCACATCAGTTTGTATGTAATTTTTTAAGTAAACCTTTGTAGATGTAGTATTACTCTGTGCCATGTGTCTCGGTGATTCGAGCTTATTCGATCCGCTGCATGCTTGCTTGAATAGTTATCATGATGATAGAAAAATAAGAGTAAATAGCCAAAAACTATCATGATTGGGGCAACCTTTCCTAGAACTATCACTTTACAATTCGTTGTCAAAGCCTACCAATTTTGCACTAACTTTTGGCTAAAAATGGCAGTTCGAGTTAGGTACCGGTTCGGGCATTTGAGAATCGTATATGACATGATGGTCCCACCTGTCCGGGCTAACATGGCATAAAATGTCAACTCCGTTAACTTCGTCCGTCATATTGCTGTTATTACAGATGGGACCCACACGTCAGTGTCAACTATTTTCTCTCTCGAAACATTTTATCTATGGGGATATTTCCTCGAGCAGCTTGTAGACGACGGCGTCGTGGGCGTTCTCCATCGCGAGGCTGACCTCGCTGAAGTGTCTGGCCTCCTCAGGTCAGGTCACGGTGATCACGAAGTTGCACCCGCCCAACACCATCGTGAACCGCACCAGCATCTCGCCGGAGTACCAGTGCCGGCCCAAGGCGACTGCCCGCCTGCTAGACACCTTCATCGCTCCGCCGCAGGCGGGGTTGACGACCAACCAGCTCAGCTCGAGCTCCGCCGGAGAGAAAGCCGCCGCCACCGGCGCCTTCTTGTAATCCACGACCTCGACGCGGACCTGTGAGCTAAGGAACCATGGCGGCGACGCGGGCGTCTCCACCACACGGGACAGCACGAGGGTGCCCCTGTGCCCCTGTAATACATGTCCACCGGGGAGACGGTCTTCGCAGGGATGCCGTCGGCGCCGAGGTCCCCGACGTCCGGGCCCGGGAAAGGGGAAGTGTTCGCGAAGAGCGGCACCGCGGAGAGGAGCCCGTGTTGGCCCAGGAGGGACGGCCACTCGGCGAGGCAGAGCGCGCGCCACGTGTCCGGGGCTGGAGGCTGCCGGCGGCGACGCTAATCCTAGCCTCGCATCCTGCGTGCGTGCGAGCAGCTGGTTTGACCGAACGCACGAACTGAAAGTGCTTCGCCCAGTGGGTGTGTGCGAGCGTTTTTTTTTTTTACTGAAAATGACGTGCGGGTCCCAGATGTCATCACGGTCAACATAACAATGCATCTCAATGGGGTTTGACTTTGTGCCACGTCGGCCCTGACGGGTGGGCCATATATGTCACAACTCACAAGAACAACTTCAACCGGGCGACCCATTTCGTCCGCTCATGTCCGTTTGGGTCACCACGGACAAAAACGCTGGCCCAACGCGTCGACCCATTCCCAAGAACCGTCCGCTTCGCGTCCGTGCGGACCCATTCCTAGCCCAAAATTGCGCCTGAAATGCGTCGTCGCGGACGCGCCGCGCGTCCCCTCGGTGTCCGCCGTGGTCCCACTTGGCAGCCGCCCAACTACCGACCGCGGTCATATTTATGGCGACCACCGACACCGGGCCCACGCGTCAGCCAGTGGAAGCATCCTTTTTTTAGTCCACGCATGCGCGCGCGCGGTGGGGCTTGGTGGTGTTGGGGGGGGCTCATCCACTTCCGTCCACCTCTGCCCCCCCCCACCAGCCCCCTCGTGCTTCCTCGCCGGCGACAACCGAAACCCTGGGCATGGGGTTCTTCGGCAATGGCAAGGGTAGCGCCTCCTCCTCCCGTGCTCCTCCTCCTGCGCCACCGCCGGCGCCTGCCCGCTCCGGTCGACAGCGTCTGCACATCCCGGTGTACCAAGCGCGGTGGCACCGGGAGTTCAGGCAGCCGCTGCCGTACCCCGACGTGATGTTGCCGCATCAGCGGCACCTCGATCCGCAGCGGATCCCGGTGCCGGCGGTTTCGAGGACAAAGCGGGCGCACGACGAGGAGGTGCGCAGGCGCCAGGCGCAGCTCACGCCGGCGCAGCGGCGCATGCCCGAGTACGTCACAGGCTCTCCCCATTGAGAGGCCTGGTTTGCGCTCGAACACGAGGAGCAAAGGCGGCTCGGCGTGTAGCACCACCACTTCAACCTCCCGCCTCCCCCCGTCGTCAAGCCGGAGGAGGAGGATGCCGAGGCTGCCTACCAGGCGGCGCTGGCGGAGGCCTTCGCCAACTCCATCGTGGAGGAACGACGGAAGGCCGAAGCGGCCGAAGCAGAGGAGGCCGCCTACCAGGCGGCGATGGCGGAGGCCATGGCTCTCTCTGCGGCCGGCGACTGCGTGGTGCCGCTGTCGCCGCCGTCGCTAATCCCGACGATGCCTGCACCTGAGCCTGCCGAGCGGTACGTGTGGACCGGCCAGCCGCAGGAGTGGGTCAGGCCATGTACCTAGAGCACTGGCGGCAGCGCGGGCTGGCGGAGGAGCACGCCGACGGCGAGCGGCGCATGCAGAGGGAGCGGGAGGAGGAGGAGCGCTCCCGCGTCGCCGCATTGCCTCCGCCGCAGCAGACGCTGGAGGAGGCAGTCCTGGCGGCCTATCAAGCTGCCTTCGGATGGGCTAGGCTGCCTCTCGTCTTCATCGACCTCATCGGCGATGAGGACGACGGCAAGGGCAAGGGCAAGGCGGACGTCTAGGGCTGCGTGTGGGCGCTGAATTTTTTAGTTTTTATTAATGTTTAATTAAGTTTTAAGTGGACTATGGCCGGCGGTTGACCATCCAGTTATGGTAAATTAAGTTCGTATTAGGGTTATCTGTGCCACGTGTGTATTATTTTTTTGTACGCGCGCAAATTTGGGTCGGCCTTCCGTTGGGCGCTCCAACCGACCCATATGAAAAAGCGGACGCGCCTGTCCGCCTGGCCGACCCAAACAGACGAAAAGCGGACAAACCGCGCGTCCGTTTGGGGGAATCGGATCCTCTCACATTCATAAGGAAAGTCACGGTGCTACAGTTTTAGTCTAGTGTAAAATGAAGAAGAAAAGTTAGGGACTGTCAGCAGGTTGTTTACTGTAGATATAAATAATTCAAAATTAATTTTATTTCACCATCAATTTATTTGTATGTAATTACTATAAATATACACAGTAGATCATGAATTTATAAATTAATTTAAATCATTTTAGCTTAATGAAGGGAAGTTAGGGTAGAGTAACTTCTGTAACATTTCTTATGAATGTTAGAGGATCTGGTTCCCCGTTTGGGTCGCCCGATTGGAGTTGCTCTAACCACCCTTAGTTTGACGTCAATTGGTCATCAACGAAATATAAGTAGTATTTAGAAGAAAAAAATAGCACAAAATTAGTAAGTTTTGGCAATACAAATTGTAAAGTGGTAGTTAAGGTTGTCTTAACTGTGGTGGTTTTTGGCTATTTACTGGAAAAATGGTAGGGCCGGCGCGGCGCCCATGCTTCACGTGGCCACATGGTTCTGCTAGCTAGAGGTGAGCTACGAGTACGATACGGCTGTTCCCATCACTTGTCCTGGAGCATCTGGTTGTTCAGTCGAGGATCAATTTGTTAAGATGAATCCCCCATGATCTGTTCATACAACCAACTGCTACCGAGATGCTCTGTATGCCTCATCGACCAATTAAAGTGACAGGTTACAGGCCGTACAACGTTCTACTGATACGTTCATCTCGGCATAAAAAAAAGAAAATCGGCTATTTGCGTTCTGCTCGCAATCGACTAAAACTAAGCATGCAAACGAAACAAAGAACGCGGCCGGGCCGGGATTTCTGGTTAGTTGCATATCGATCGCCGGAGACAAACTGACAATAGCAGAACCGTCGAGCCGTGCATACGCATCCACGGTTCATCTCTCAGAAGGAAGACGTACGACAGCGAGGAAGATGAAGGAACGTACCTTGACATGCGGGTCCTGGGCTCCCGCCATGGCCCTCAGCTCGGCGACCTTGAGCCACTCCCCTTCCCCGGCATCTCCCCCCATGCTGCTCGCCATCGATCTCCTCTACTCCCCGCTACTGGTACGGCGAGCACTTGTAGAGCGGGGGTCTGTGCCTGTCTGGTCTCTGGCTGCGGAGACAAGCTAGCTGTGGAGGAGGAGAAATGCAGGATAGTAAGGGAGTAGCAAGCTACGACTGGTATGCACACGTGTTTGACTTGTTAGGCCACGCTGCAAGACCGGTGGAATATAAGCGAGAGGAGAGTACGCAGTGATTCTCCGTTCCTCTGCTTGTCGTGGCGTCGGTTGCATTTGTTTTCCTGAGTTCCATTATCGTGGAAATTTTTGTAGCATGGATGCAAGTTTGACTTCTCTAAGCCGGCTGCTATTGGTCTCGTCTCCGGAGAACTTTCATATCGCTCCAACATAGTCAATTTTACTTGCTAAATTCAAAATTTTAAAATTATTTAAAGTATCTCCAGCGCTATCCGCGAACCATTCAACCATATACCTCAAATGTTCGTGCGAAAGCGAAACAACAACAATCTTCCGCCAAATAGCTAGCACGATCACTAGTGTCTTCCGTCAAACATGTGTGTATGTACTAAAAAAATACTTGGAAAGGAGAGAGAGAGAGAGAGTCAAATAGGGTTTCACCATATACCTGCCAACGGCGATGGTTTTCGTCATTGCATTGTCGAAGGCATTGCTTGAAACTTGCTCGGATTTTATCTCAAAGGTGAAAACCCACGATCTTTTGCCCAGTTTTCGATTCGTTTTTTCTTTAATTAACTGGACAATTCTCTTCTTCTTAATTAAACGATGAGGCAAATATTTTACCTTCGTTTCGGAAAACCCATGATCTAGCCTTCAATGGTTGGAGGAGGCGACGACGGTGCTTGAGCATCATTTCATTTATGAATGCGTTGCTTTTGGAGGGCATTTCTCGTTGTCATTGTATTGGCAAGAGATGGTTGGTGCATATGGTTGCTGTAGTTTTTCCTTGTCCGCTGTTTTGAGTGCTTCCTTTTTTTTTTATCTCAGACATAACTTTGGTCTTGTATGATTTTGCTATTTGCTAGCAAAATTGTGGGTGTGTTAGAGCATCTACACCCGGACTTGGCAAATCCGGGCTTCTATACGTCCGCGGACGTGCCCGGGCAAACCCATGGACGCATCCGGACAGACCCTCATATCCCGTGCCCAGCATCTACATATCTCAAATCCGGACTCTCAAATCCATGCACGTCGATTCTACATGCCAATGTCGCACGTAAATAATAAATGTTGGTACCGAAAATACGTAGTGTCTACATAAAATTTATTTTAAGTGCACAACTCAAACATCATCTCTTTGGTTTTCATTGTGGGCCCACATATGCTCCACAAGATCACTGAGTAGCTGCGCGTGCACATGATGACCTCGAAGATTTTGATGCATCTGTAGAAAGTTCATAAGCTGACCTGCATCTTGATCTTCCGGGATTCGAACTTATTCTTCGGGCGCTTCAAAATCATTGATTTGGGCAACACCATCACCTTCATCCTCGATAATCATATTGTGCAAAATAACACAACATGTCATGAGCTGCCACAAAGTTTCTATTTCCCATATCATTGCAGCTCCACGAACAATTCCTCAACGAGTTTGAAGCACTCCGAATGCCCTCTCCACATCCTTCCTAGCTGCCTCCCTCATTGTTGCAAAGTGGCCTTGTTTCTTGCCCTCTGGTTCAGATATGATCTTTACAAACGCCGCCCACTCAGGATAGATGCCATCGGCAAGATAGTATCCCATGTTGTAGTCACGGCCGTTGACGGTGTAATTGCACGGCGGTGATTTCCCATTGCAAAGCCTCCTGAACACGAGAGATCGTTGAAGCATGTTGATGTCGTTGTGAGAAACTGACATTCCAAAGAAAGCATGCCAAATCCATAAGTCATGTGATGCCATTGCTTCTATTATGACGGTGGCCTCTTTGGTGTGACCTTGCTACATTCCCCGCAGACCTTTGGGGCAGTTCTTCCATTGTCAATGCATGCAATCAATTGATCCAAGCATTCCTGAAAACCCTCTGGCCTCTCCAATAGCCAACAACTTTTCTGTGTCCTGCACATTTGCTTCTCTTAGATACTCTGCTCCAAACACCTGCACCACGACGCGGGCAAACTTGACAATAGTCTGCAGGCATGTGATCTTCCCCATCCTTACCATCTCACCAATGGCATCTGCAGCAGTACCAAGTGCAAGCATCCTAAGAGCAGCCGTGCACTTCTGCTTAGCAGAGAAAGAAAGTTGGCCGCAACAATTCCTTGTGAGCTTGAAGAAGTCATCGTGTGCCTCCACTTCCTCCACAATGCACAAAAACAATGGTTTCCGCATGCGTAGACGACGATGAAACCATGGATCATCCGGGAAAGTTGGGCTCAGAGCAAAATAGTCCCTGTACAGTAGCCGTGCTACGGACACCCTATCCCGATTGATCACGCTTCTCCTTTTGATTGAGCCCTTCAAGTTGAGAATATACTCCACCTGTCGGTCCATTTCCTCTTGCATGCTCGTAAGCATAATCATGTCCACTTTTTCGTCCGAATCCGACGAATCTAAGAACTCATCTTGAATCATTTGATCAAGCTCCGTCGGTCCATACTCCTTGTCCGACGAAGCATCGGAATTCATCGTTTCCCTAAAAAGATCACAAAAAACTAGGTCGGACAATGTGTTGAACACATAGATCGCAAGGTGGAGCCAGAGAGTTGCCGGACGTGTCGTGGTGGTGTCCGGGCCGGCGACGACGTCCCCGGCGGCGAGGACGAGAGAGGAGTGATGTGCCGGTGGTGGCGGCGCAGAGGCTCGGAATGGCTGCGGACAGCGCACGGCGGCGGAGCGGCGAGACAGACGCCACGAAGGTGGAAGAAGAAAGGAGAGAGCAGATGGATTCGGTAGGGTGAGGGGGTGGATTTGGTGCAATATGAGGTGGGATAGGGTTGTCAGGTCCGACAAAGCGGACGCGCTCGGGCGCCCCCATATCCGCCCCATATTTGGGCTGGATATGAGGGGTGCTGCTCAACCCGGACGTTTAAGGCACCCGTCTGGGTCGAATTTTTGTGACTGGACCGTCCGCCCGGACGTTTGAGGCGGGTTTGAAACGCATGGCTGTAGATGCTCTTAGTAGTGTTGGCTATATACATCTTAATTATGTAGAGACCGGATATGTGTTTATAATGCATGTATACCCTTGATGCTACATTATAAATCAATAAAACCCACTCTTTATCAAAAAGAGAATAGCCTTCTACCATGCTAACTAGTGTCTTCCGCCAAGACAAATAGACTTCCACCATTCTAACTAGGGCCTCCCACCCACACATGCGTGTAAAAGTGAAACTTCATGGTTAGTGCGTCCGTCAGCAGCCTTCCGCCAGCAGCCTTCACCTTCCGTCAAACAAAAATAAATAAAATAGCAGCAACCTTCATGGTAGCTTTTGATTGACTATGCGGATGTCCGGACTGCTACAAAACTCCCTCAAATTTGTTTTCGGTTTACGAAAAACAGACGCGGATGCGTTTATGGGCAAATACGGTCCGCATTAGATGGCAAAGTGTGTTCAGACAACTAGGAGGCGACATGATGATGGAGGAGCTAGAGGCGGTGTTTCGGCAGGCGCAAGCCGACCAGAGGACAACCTCCATCTCCTCAACGAGCACCGGCTCGCAGAGTAGCAAATCGCCAGCACAACCATCATGTTGCACCTGTCCTACTGCGCCGCCTACGACATCCTCCACGAGCGATAGCGGCTCCGCATCCTGCAGGCGGAGAAAGAAGTTATATCCGCGAAGATTGACGCGGCGGTGGAGGAATTTGACGACAGAACCAATGGCGTCGCCATCTTCGCGTAGGCCGCACCCCGTGGCCATGACGACGAGGCCGACACGTCCACGGTCACCGTCGATAGTGAGGAAGAGTAGAACGTGGGAGGCCGCCGCCACTTGGGTTCCAAAAAGGCCACCGCCATCGTCTTGCCGGGCCTCACAGCCGGTGAGCTTGCCCGGTTTGCGGAGGCGGATGCCACTATTTTCCCCTCCCGCATAAGCTAAACTTGGTGGGCTCATCGCCGGCTAGTGAGCTTGCCCGCTTCGTGGAGCCGGAGGCTATTCTTCTGTTCCCGCTGAAGCTTCAGTTCCCGGGCCTCATGGCTGGCCTGCGAGCTTGCTGCCAGACATGGGGAAGACATGTCGTAAGAAACGGGCACAAGCGATCACTTAGACTAGCTTAGAATAGGGTTTTGTGTAAAAACTATCCAAATTTGAATGAAAGCTATCCAGTTTGTCCAAATTTGCGTTAAATGTGAACATGATGTTTTGTGGTTAGCTTTAGATAGTCGGCTCCCATATCAGTGTCCGGACCCATCCAAATCGGTCCGCGGACGGATGCGGTGTCCGTCTTAGGGGTCCACATTGAAGATGCCCCTAGTTTTTATATTTTTGCTTGCTGCCCGGGTGATGTTTGTTAGCTGTTTGCACAATGGTTCGTACTTTTAGCCGTTTCATTTGTTGTTGTATAAGTGCGAACCAACCTGACATTAGATGGTTAGCAGGACAGTGGTATTCGCAACCCACCAGAGTTTAAATCCTGGTGTTCGCATTATTTCTGGATTTATTTCGGGATTTCTTGCGATGCGCGTTCAGTGGGAGGAAATGTTCCCCTTGAGTACGAGGCGTATGTGGTGACTTCGTCAATCTTAAGATGATATGCCGGCTCAGTCTTTTGAAGGTGCTCATAGGGGAGGGTCTGCATGTGTGTTCATAGGAATGCGTGTATGCACATATATATAAGCGCCCGCGTCTGTACCGTATTCTTAAAAAGAAAATTGTTGATGTATAAGTTGGTGGTTGTTCCCGGTGACTTTTTTTTTTGAGAATTTGTTCCCGATGACTTTGTTAATATTGAGTTGGGCTCGTTGCGAGCCTTCGTTCTAGAAAATGGTTTTGATCAGAAATTATCCTATAAAACACAGTGACGGTGCGAGCTAGCAGCGCATCTCTCCCCCAATTATACATCCACAAGAGACCCATGTTTGTCTCGGTACTAGGTACATCGATTGATCGATCGTAAGTTGTAGCTAGGCTAGCTAGTCGTCGGTGAGGGGGACAGTGGGCAGCTTCCCGCCGTACATCTCCGGCACCTGGCTCTCGTCCATCTCCCGCCGCAGAGTCTCCTCCAAGTTCTTGTCGTCCACGAACACGAACTGCATGAGCGCGCAAACAGTTAAGCAAGCAGAGCAACATTGACATCCTCATTAATTGTTTGAACAATCGGTTCTCCATTGTGAGTAAGAGTGAGAGAGATGCGCACCTTGTCCCTGGTGTTGGTGTCGATGAAGGGGTACACCATCTTCCAGGCCTTCATGAAGATGTAGGGCACGTGGACCATGAGCGCCTTGCCCAGCCTCTCCGGGTAGTAGCCCTGCATTATCTCGATGGCCGCAATGTACGCGCGGACGTCGCTGTTGGCGTACCCCCACCCTTTCAGATCCACGATGCACATGAACATGTCCTGCCCCCGCGGGATCCTAGCACTGATCCTGTCCAGCAAGTACACGACAAGTCCTGCAAAAAAGAGACGAAAATGCATGGTGATCAAGTTTCATTACATTAGCAGATATAGTTTGGGATCATCTAGAGCATGTGGACGCACGCTTGTGCTCCGCCATGTCGCGGTCAGCGGAGAAGTGCCTGGCGGGGAAGACGAGCAGGACGGGGCGACCGGCGCGGTCGACGCCGCCCATGCGGGCCTTGTCCTGCGACAGCTCCGTCCGCACCAGATCGGCCGGCATCACGCCGCCGACGCCGCCCGGCACGGCCTCCCGCCTCCACGCCACGAACTTGAGCAGCATGGCCGAGGCCTTGCCCACGTCGTGGTCGCGCGCGCGCAGGAACCTCCGCAGCGTCATGTTGTCCACCTCCTGCCGTTCAGCACCAAAAATTACTTACTTCCACGGGTTTGCCATTCTTTTTCTCGAATACACCATGGAAAGGTGTATCATTGTTTTATAAAAGAAGGGCCAAGCGGCCAGAACCACGCCAAAAGGCAGTTACAACGCCAAAAGGCAAAACAACTCCACGCAAATTCCTGGGATTAGAACCACATCTACTACAATCGAAGGAACTCGCCTTGCCATTCTAAAGCAGCTGTCAGGCCTACATTAGCAGACCGTTTCTGAAACTCTTCCATTTAGACAGATTCAAACATGAAATATCAAAACTAGTTACGAATCAACCGGCGGATCTTATTTAACGCGCGCCTGCATCAAGGAGCCGCAGCTTTGCTCAAGCGCTGGAGCAGCGGTGCCAGACGGGCCAGCCCACTTCGAGCATTAAAGGAGTGCTAGGCAAACCGGTTTTGGGAACCTCCTAGAAGGTAAGGTTCCCTAAACCTGTTTCTTTCTGTTTTTCCCCTTTTGCCGGCTTTCTGATTTTTCCTGTTTCCTTTTTTTTTCTTCTGATTCTGATTCTGTTTCTATTTCTTTTCTTTTTTCTTTTATTTTGTAATTTTTATTTTTATTTTTATCCTTTGTTTTCAAAAAATGTTTGAAATTCCAAATTTTGTTCATGATTTCAGAAAAAATCACGGCCTTAAAAAATATTTCACAATCCAAAATTGATTCAGCATATATCACAGAGATGTTCATTGTGTATTTACATATTGTTCAACGTATACCACAAAAATGTTCAATGTGTAGTTAAAAATTTTTCAGCATATATTACAAAAATGTGCAATGTATATTTAAAATTTGTTCAGCGTATATAAAAAAAATGTTTGGTATGTATTTAAAAATTGTTCAATGTATATTTTTGAAAAAAAATCTTTTTTTGGAATTTAAAAAAAATCATCTTTTCAATAATTGTTCACATTTGAAAAGTCTGTTTTAATTTCATTTTTTTAATGTTTGCGTTTGTCAAATTTTGTTCGGAATTTTCTATTTTTTGTTCAATTTTCTTGAGTTGTTAGAAAAATTTCACAAGATGTTTGGTATTTTAAACTCTCGTGCTGCCTACCATCAGTAGAACATTTCAGCTTGATGGTTCTTCACTTCACGAGCTGGACGTCACAAGTTCGTGCTCGCGCGGGTCTTTTTGGCAAAAACATTTACGCGCTCGAGTTCATAACCTTCAAATGGGCCAGCCCATCTACGCCTACCTTCAGCGAAGCCCCCGAGGAGCTCTCGAATTAACCCTCATCCGAAATCACTAATATAGAAGTATTTTCTGCAAAGGTCACTCCCACCTTCCCAGGTTGCGACAAGTGTCACATTGCATATGTGCCATTTATGGTAGTCTACGAGTTTTTCCTTTTTTGTAGATTCGTTTATTCAAAACGTTTTATCTCTCAAACCGTGCGTTTAAATCCCGAACCGTTTTCATCGTTGGATTCCCCGCGTCGAGATCTTTAAAAATAGATCCCATGTTGATAGGTTTGGCCGATTTTCTTTTCATAAAAAAACCAGACAAGCAAACCCGAATCAGGAGCATGTTTTTTTTCCTTTTTGAGAGGCACGACTGTGCCTCTCGCGGAAGCAAATCCATGCCTCCACGAGAAGTAAATCTCTGCCTCTCGTGGATGGAAACCCTTTTTTTCTCTTTCCGAGAGGCACAACTGTGCCTCTTGTGGAAGCAAATCCTTGCCTCCACGACAAGTAAATTTGTACCTCTTGCGGAACAAAAAAACACGTCTTTTCCCTTTTAGGATCGTGCCTCTCGTGAAAGCAAATCCGTGCCTCCACGAGGAGTAATCAGTGCCGCTCGCGGAAGGAAAAAAATGTGTTTTTTTGCGCATTTAAAAAAACATTTTTTGTCCAAATCCTAAGAAAATCGAGAGGAAAACTGAAACACCGAAAAAGCAGAAAAATCATCTAAAAGCCGAAAACATGTACAGAAAAAAAATCAGAAGGGAGCACCCAGAGCGCGAACGTGGTGGCGGCTGAGAGCGCGTCGCAGCCCACCCCAAGTGACCCTTGCGGGGGCTCCCGGAGGAGTACTCCTTGATTAGTTGCTCCCACCCTCACCTTTCCTCAAACCGATTTTCTCTAAGTAGTCCCAGTCTGCATCACGTAAGTAAACCCACTAAAATTACATTTGCACTACATTTTTTTGCCAGATTAAAAATGAAAGAGCCGAGAAAAAATTGAAAACTTATGCAAAATCAATACTAATGCACTGATCATTCTGGGAAGTTGCACACATTTTTTCCAAATAGATTTAAAAATACACTTAAATTACATTTTCACTCCCTTTTTTGTTTAAATTTTGAGGGCATTCTTAATTCTGTTAGGCAAAAATGTTTGAAAACTTTCTCAAAATGATCACTATATTAGTGTTGGTTTTACAATATATTTCAAAAAAAGTCTGGACACTATTATTTTTTCGTCAAAATTTAACAAAAAAGTGGTTCAAAATGTAATTTAAGTGTTTTTCAAATATGTTTGGCAAAAGTGTGTGAAACTTTCCCATAATGATCACTATATTAGGGTTAAATTTACAAAGTGTTTCCAAAATATCTGGGCAAATTCATTTTTTGGTAGAAAAATTAGACCAAAAAGGTGCTGAAAATGAAATTTTAGTGTATTTCTACATTTCTTCAGCATGAAACTTTCCCGGAATGATCACTATAAAAGTGTTGATTTTACAGATTTTATTTTTAGTTTTCTGGACAATTTTATTTTGATAAAAAAATACCAGAAAAAGGTCTGGAAATCTAATATAAGTTTAGTTTTAATTTTGTCTGGCAAAAGTGTGTGAAACTTTCCCATAATGATCGCTATATTAGTATTGATTTCAAAAAATGTTTACAATTTGTTATGGACACTTCAAGTTTTGTTGGTAAAATTAGACCAAAAAAGGAGTTGCATATGTGATTTAAGTTTATTTTTAAACATGTCTGGCAACGATGTATGAAAGTTTCTGGAAATGATGACTATATTAGTGTTGATTTTCTACAAAGTTTTTCACTTTTTTGTACACTTCTGTTTTTTTGGTAAAAAATTAAGTTCATTAAAATTGATTACATAGTTGCTGACCTGCCGATCAACGGGCAAAAACAGGGCCTACTCAGTTAAAGCCGGTCTGAGGAGAGGGGAGGGTTGATTCCTAGGTGGTTTTGACAGTTCATGGTTGAATTTAGATGGTTACGGAGTTCTGAAGAGTCCAGGTTGTAATATGGACTTCTTTCAAACAAAAACTACATGTAATTTTGAAAATATCTCGCCAAAAATGTAATTTTGAAAATATGGTAATTTTGGTTGGAGATAAATGTTGGATATACATTCCAACGGTTGAAGTCGTTGACTTTGGATAAATATATTTCCCAATAAACCTAGAAATTTCAACTTAAGTACTTCTAGTCCCCATAAATCGCAGTGTTGAAGTTGTGCCGAATATAGTGTGCAAGGTATGTTACAATTAGATTCTGAGTTGTAGTGTGTCTAGATAAGGTAGGAGTGGGGTCCTAATAGGACACTTGTATCATAAGTAAGTCTCCAATATAATGCGAGGGTAGACACACGATGTAACCTATGCACAAGCACGCAGGGAGAGCGGGTGATGCGTGTCAGTGTCTGAGTGACCGTTGTGCAGTATTTGACGGTATCACGGGGAGAAGTGCTCGTAGCCATGCCTCGAGAATGTAGCTGAATTCGATGAACCTTATTAACAAATCTTAATGCCATGGTTCGTGTGATCGCCTCAGATCGTCCTGCTTGGGATTTATTCTTAGAACTCAGTTCAGCCTCCCATGATACTGTCAAGATATTTAATTAACTGAGTTGCGCGTGGGACACTCGAGACTCTGCGTCGATCGATTGATATGCACAAATCGTCGAAGCATCTCAGCTGCTCAGCCCCAGCTAATGCAGCATGGTTTATTTTAGCTAGATCAACCGTGGTCACTTGGTCCGATCGATGACGACTTGATTACCCTTTTTTCGTGATCCAGCATATTCCGTTCTGAAAGAAAACTACAAGGGCCATGCTTCACGTGGCCTGGTAGATGTGAGGTGGTACACACACACCCTGCTCGCATCTTTCTTTTACCAGTAGTACTATATGATTAGTCAACGATATTGATCAGTTTGTTAAGATGAAGCCCATCAGCTAGCTTAGTTTAATTTATCCATGCCATGATCTCAGAGATCTCAACCTGTAATTATGTTACTATAATTAGCGGTTGAGATCTCTTTACTATTCCTAAAAAAAGATAATTATGTTACCAGACACCAACATTTTTTTTTAGGTCAGACACCAACATATTAGTAGTACATGTCATAGGTAAAGTCCAAGTGCACTTGATATCATATTAGCATTAAAAGATGTCCCTTCCTATCAGCAGTATATGTTGCTGTAGAAGGGGGGCTAGTTGCCGCTCTAAACTAACTAATTAATTAATACTACTACTTCTGTAGTATATCACTGTAGCTGTACCCTAGACAGAGGAAACATGAAACTGACGGAGGAACAAATCGACGAGGTCGGGCGGGGAAAGCAAACCACTAGATCAATTGCACATTTTTTTAGCAACTACGGTTAATTGCACATCATCGCCAGTAAACTAAGAAAGCAGAGAAATCCTCTCGTAAAGCAGAGCATCAAAGAGGAAGAATTAACAGTTAATCGACGATTCATCTATCAAAGAGCTATCGGCTGCGTGTGTACCTTGACATGCGGGTCCTGCGCTTCCGCCATGGCCTTCAGCTCGGCGACTTTGAGCCACTCCCCTTCCCCTGCGTCCCCTCCTCCTCCGCTGCTCGCCATCGGCCTCCCTCTTCAACGAGGGGCAAGTTGGGGTGCAACCTACTGGCAAGATGAGTGAGCGCGCTGAGCGCGGAGGAGTAGCCGGAGGGGAGAAAGATGGTGTCTCGCTCAACTCGAACCCGTGGAGGAGGAGGATAGGGAGGGAGTCGAATAGTAGTGGCATGCACGAGCTTGATGTTATCGGAGGGAGATCGGTGGGATATTGGGAGCGAGAGGTGTGCAGTGCAGGGATTCTTCGTTTCTTCGGCGTGTCCTCTCGTGGGTTTAATTTGTTTTCTTGCGTTTTTTTCCCTTCCATTAGTCAGCACTGAGCAATCGCGATAGCTCTGGTATGGCATGTGTTTATTCTGGACCCCAAGTTTTCTCCATCAAATGTTTGGCGCCAGGACTTCCCCAAGAATATACGACCAACAAAGAGAAGCGTATTATCTAAACAAAAAACAAAAAAAAACAAAGAGAAGCGTATACTTAAAAAAAAATACTTTTCAATTGCCCCGGCAATGGTCACTGTGAGGGGGCGACACAAAGTCGATCGACCCCACTTTTTGTTGCCACACGACCCCCCTAGACCCTCTCACTCTTCCCCGTGCTCGGCCCCTCCTCTGTCTCTCTCCCGAAAACGCCCGAGTGCCTCCATCGCCGCCGCTCACTGTTGCCGCGGCCACCGCCACGGCCTCGCCTCTCCGACGTGTCCACGAGCTTCGCTGTGTCTCCCTCGTCCTCTCCGCCAAGCCACGCGACGCCGGTCGCCCCGTATTGTCACCATCGACGTCATCTTCATCCTTGGGTGCCGACGATCGCCACCGTGATTCCAACGCCGTCCGGCTTTCCCCGAGCTCGCTGAGTCGCTCGTTCGAATCGATGTGAGCCTCTGACCCCCCCCCCCCAACCATGCCATTCTTGTGCTCTAGTTGCCTTCCCCGCGAGCCCGAGCTCCGCCGCCGCCATGACCGACGAGCTCGACGCTCTCGAGCTCTTCTGCTCGAACGCGATGCACCATGGTGTTCCTGGTTCTTCGTAGATGCCTCCAGCCCGCTTCTTTCGCTCAAAATCATGCTCTGGCGCCGTCGCTCGCAACCACCGTAGCACTGCCGCCGCTCAGCTCGTCGCCCTGCAACAACATAATGCTTAGATTAAGTCTAAACATCAAGGATGCACACAGCCAAAGGAGAAGAAAGGGAAAAGAAAAAAAAAGAAAACAAAGACCCCGCCGAAGCAAATAGAGATTCGCAACAGCAAGAGCACACCCAGTGGTGATGACACGTAGACTTCGAAGAAGGTTCTCCAAAACGACGCCTTCAAGAAGGTAACAATGCACAAACACCATTGTCGTCTGGTCTAATCAGCATGGTCAGGTCCTGAATTTTCACCCTGGAGAAGGTCACATCTCCAGACAATGTCTTCAACAAGAAATACGACTACGGAGCCGCCATTGCCAGGTACATCCATCGAAGGCTAGACCTAGGGTTTTCTTGAGGACAGTAAATAATCCACAAAGTCGGATAACCCACTACAAAATATTAAACCCATAAACATTGATTAACTAATGAAGTTCATCAACAAACTGAATTGTTATTTCTCCTAGGTCATGGCCTAGCCGCCACAACAAGGAACATGTGCCCCGAACTGCGTGTTCCTAGGGTCCCCTCACCTCCATCGACTGCTCTAGTGGCAGTGGGATGGGAACACCGGGATTTTGTTTCCGTGTCTTCGGTAGTTAGGTGTCTTAGTTAGCCCCTTCACTGTCGATGACTCCGGCTCCATCCATGGCGATAGCGACATCGAGTAAGTTCCCCTTAGATCCCTCACTAAAGCAGTGGTTCTCTCAACTATCAGTGATGGATCTAGGAGGAGATGTCTACATCGTCTCGCGTCCTTTAGGTCTAGGAGAGGGCTTCATGTGTCTTGTTGGTGTTGAGGTAACGGCTTCGATAGCGGACGGCGGACCCTTGGAGATCAGGGTGATGTTCCCTTGACCGGTTTTGCAACAAAGACGAGGGTGTGCCCTCTTTTTATCCCCTTGTGTGTCCCTATAACGCAAGAGATCACTCTCTGATGGTTCGTGCTCCCTCTCCGTCATAGTGGTGCTCTCTCCTCCGTCGTTGCGGATCTGAGGGAAGTATTGTTCATGAGATGGTTCGGTTCCGATTTTCAATTTATGCAAGTCTTCTATGATGGCGACTTCTTACCTAGGGTGTCGGTCCAGCTGGACCTTAGGGTGACGACCTCTTGACGGCGACATACAATGTTAGGCCGACTCCGACAATGGAGCGGCAATGGCAGTACGCCTTCGGCTCGTGGTGAAGATTGAGTTTGTTTGGCTTTGTGATAACTTGGTTGAAATTTCCTTTTTTTCTCGATATCTTGTATCATTGGAAGTTTTTAATATAAATCCATAGCCTTCTTTGCAAGGAAAACATTGATTAGCTAAACCATGTCATGATTTATTGCATGTTCTCTAGGGTAGCTAATTAATCTATAAGGCTTGCTTGCACATACTGTGGGAAGCATTGTTATAAAAAAAAAAAACTATACTGTAGGAAGCATTTGAAATGTCTTTGAAGAACTAGCGCCATGGCATTCAAAAAATGTCGGTGAATTAAAAAATGTTCACAGATTTTAAAAAATGAATAAAAAGGAAAATAAAGCAATAAACAAAGAAATAAAATTTAGAAAAAGATAGCAAAAACAAGTACTTAACAAAAGAAATAACCACTGGAAAGCATACCGCAAAATGTGTCAGTCCTATAACAGTGCAGCGCTCGAGCGGGTGCGTGATTACCTGTTATTCTGAGAGGCTGTTTGGTTCACGCCCATCCCAGCCTTACCAAAGTGTGCCTTGCCAAATATTTGGCGGACAATTTTGACGCCGCCGTTTCGCCAGGCTGGCGCAGAAAACTGAACGCAAAGCCAAAAAGTTGGCGCACGTCCAAAAAATTGGTGCCCATCCAAACGCTAGCCAGCGCTCCTGGTCAACACCAATAAATTGGCACGGCAGCTCTTGGCTGTGAACCAAACAGCCCGAGTTTTACACGCAGAATAGAGTCTGCCAATCCATTGGTGTTGAACTTTGGTTTTGTGGGGAGCCTATTTGCAGTTTCAGGCGTCGAATAGTGCACATACGAAATGGGCAGCGGCCCAATAGTGATCGCACTTAGTTGCACGCTATGTGGTTGCTTGTGTTCCCTTTTCTAGTTCACTCGTGAAAAGGAAAATCCTCCTTTGAAAATTTTAACGAATTCCAAAAAGCTCACGAACCTAAATTTTTTATAACATCTATTGAAATCCATGAATTTCAATATATGCCAATTTTTTAAAAGCATGGATTAGAAAAATTCAAGAATTTGAAAAAACTTATTCACACATATGTAAAGTTCACAGAGTTGAAACAGGTACACGAATTTGAAAATATGCATGGATTTTCAATAATTATTTTAATATATTCCGGGTTTTTTAAAAGGGAGCAAAGAATGAAAAAAGAAAAAAAAAGATATTTTTTAATGTACCAAAAATTCAAAAACAAGGCGCAAAAAGCGAAGACCCCAGCAGAAAACACCAAAACAATCGTACCGAAGTATAAAAAAGCCTTCCAACATCGGGACTGGTTGGAAGCTTAAATGGACCACCCACGAAACACACATGTTGAAAAGCTTGTGAGCGATGTGTACTAAATACGAGTATTCGATGCTTTAAGCACTGAATAGAATATCCATGATCTTTTCCTTTTTGTTCTTTTTTCTTTTTGTGGATTTCTTTTCCCGTTCTCCCTTTCTTTTTTTAGGTTTGTTTACTGAATACTGTATGAACTTATTTAAATGACTGAACGCATTTTCAAAACACTTGTACATTTTTTAAAAAAATGCATGAATTTTATTTTACAAATACATGAAACACGGTGAACAATTTTTCATACACCTTAAACATTTTTCATCTATAAAGTGTTATCATTTTCTGAATACACAATGAATAAATTTTTAATGCACAGTGAATGATTTTTCAAAGCGCAATGAACATTTTCTAAAAGACAATGTATATTTTTTTGAAACACTATGAATATTTTAAATAGACAATGACTATTTTCTATGAAGTACACTATGAACCTTTTGAAATAGATGATTACAATTCAAACATGTGATGAACAATTATTTACAATATAATATGAACATTTCCCAAACGAAGGATCAACAATTTTAAACACAGGGTGAACTTTTTTAAATATATTGTGAATATCTTTTAAATAGACAATGAACCATTTTTAACACATGAAGATTTTTTTTTGAATTACAGTATTAACATCATTGAAATACAAAATGAATAATTTTTCAAATAAACGCCAAATTAATTTCAGTTTTATAACGAAACTTTGTTTTTGAAATACAATTTGAGCTTTTTTTAATACATGATAATCATTTCATAAAGTTAGTAAAATATTTTTTATTTTTATATTTGATTATATAAGAAAAAACAAATGTAGACTACTCAAAATGACAACACTAGCTATATATAGTGGGCAAACCAACCCCATGGGGCTTGGGCGAGCACCTAGCTAGCTTGGAGGAGGCAAGATATAGGCGTAGATAGTTGGGCCGTAGGTCATGTTTACATTTGTTGGGAGCATAGTGTTCATGTTGTAATGAGGGGTGACCCAGGGCATTCTATAAACCGGCGCACCCCCCCCCCCCACCCCCCACCACCCCCCCCCCATCCTTGGCTCGTCCCATTTAAGAAAACATAGAAAAGTAGGTTTGCATATCGAACTCAGAACCTGTGGTTATATTCCAATAGTTCAACCACCAGAACAGATTACCGTGTATGCCTACTTAGTTCTCTTTCCACTTATTGTGCAAATGTAACTCTAAAAAAACAAGCACCTTGCCTATATGTTTTTTTGGCTTTGTTTGGTCGGTTTTTCTTCGGGATTTTTTTTCTTTTTCTCCTTATTTTTTTTTATTTTTTCTAAATCCGTCAACTTGTTTTAAAACTGTGAATATTTTTTCAAATGTGAAATTTCTTTTCAAATCCATCAATTTATTTCAATGCTTGAGTATTTTTAAAATTCATGAAAAAAATTTAAGTTCCTGAACTTTTCCATATTTGTGAACTTTTTCGAAATTCATGGACATTTTTCAAAATTGATTAGTTCAAATTCGTTTTTCTACTTTTTTTTAAATACATGAACTTTTCGAAGATGCAAACTTTACAAAAAATCTTGAAAGTTCTATAAGTCCATGAACATTTTCCAAAATCAATGAACTTTTTCAAACTCTTGAATGTTTTTTTATCCGTGAACTTTTTCAAACTTGCGAACCTTTTTTTTTCAAAACATGAACATTTTCAAATCCATGATTTTTTCAAAATCCATCAACTTTTTAAAAATCATTAACCTTTTGAAATCTTTGAACATTTTTTAAATTCATGTTCTTTTCTAAAACTGCATTTTTTCAAATTTGTGAAAATTTTCAAATCCATGAATGTTTTTCAAATGCATGAACTTTTTTCAAAGCACGAACATTCTTGAAATCCTTGATTTTTTTTGAAATACATGAACTTCTTTCAAATCCGAGAACTAATTTTCAAACCGCTAACTTTTCAAATTGATAAACCTTTTTCAAACTCGAGTTTGCAAAATAAAATCAAAATTTTCATCTTTTTTTTTCTGAATTTCATGAACATTTTTTGAATTCATGAACATTTCTCGCTTTCGCGAACATTTACCAAATTCTTGAATTTTTTAACGAATTCATGAACTTATTTTAAATTAGTAAAAAATTCTTTTGGGCTTTTGGAATTTTTTGACTTTCCTGTTTTTTTTTATTTTCTTATGAATTCTTGAACCTTTTTTATGAAAAGTCAACGGTTGAGCTGTCAATTAGTCCAGCGGTCAAGCGAGGGGCAACCGAACGTGCGACCTTGCATTGTCGGTCCGGCCTACGCGAGCGTGCGTGGGAACGCTGCTTCGCTATGTGCCGCATCGAGCGCTGATGAGGAGCTCTCGAGGGGTGATCGTGTGCATTGACGTGTTGTGCGATTAAACATGGGAATGGGTGGCTCGGCCTGGCAGGCCTAGTTTCTCGCCAGCAGCCTAGCCCAAAACCTGGAAAAGGACCAGGAACCATGTTTTTAGGCATATTAAAAAAATAGGTTTATTATAACATTATATAATCCTGAAAGTATATTTATTTATTATTATTAATATGATAAGTACACAATGTTTGAGTCGTAAGATGGGTCCGCTAGGGCCCGGGCTTGGGATTTTGGGATCGGCTATGCAATGCCCTAGCCTAATACCCGGCCCGGGCTGGTCAATGCACAAGTTTTAGCGGGATGATGTTCCACCAAGCTAAAGGAAGCCTTTTTTGACAAATAAAATATATTAATATCGCGGAGATATCAATTACACCTGGCCTCTACAACAACGAAATGTCGTAAAGACATTACGGATGCACACAACCCAAACCAAAGAAAAAAGAAAAGGAATGAAAGATCCCTCAGATCAGATTGATTCTTTAGATGGTGAGAAATTACTCTGCCTAGGTTCAATTCATTGAGATCAACTTCATCTAATACATTTGTTGATACCATTAGCTAGGTTCAATTCATTGAGATTAGCTTCGTCCAGTACCTTGGTTGATGCCATTAGCGAGATTTAGCCCTTAGAGGGTGCGTGAATCTAGTGTGTCTTGATGTTGTTACTAGGCTTCAGATCCAGATCCAGATCCAATTAAATACGTTCACATTCTACCCCGCATAAACAGAAACGAAAATGCTATAAAACTAATGTTCTCTAGGAGTGGTTAGTCGTGGAACGCTTTCTCGTGCGTCCGATTTCACGCTTGAATCTTATAGCGGTGGCACCTGACAATTCTCGCGGGGCACACTGTTTGCTCTCATGCATCCCCTTAGGTAATGACGCAATTGTTTGCTTGGGAATGACCCGTGTATAGCTTGGAACCCCCCCCCCCCCCCCCCCACATCCCCTAGATGTAGTATGTAATTACTGTAAGCATGTACGGTGGTAATCCATGTCTGAGCCCAAACTCACCTTCATCGGTGGATAATAAATTCAAAAAATAGTAAAGGAAAAATCTTTTTTTTTTGCGTTGAAGATGCACTAGCGCATTAGGTGCATGCAAAATTTCATGATGAATGGACTTTGATGAGCTCTCAACCCCCCCAAAAAAAAATCAATGTTCAATAGTGCGTTTTTTCAAAATTCCTTAGTGACCTGATTTTTTTTCTGTGCGCTCTCAAATGTCCTTTCATCACCAAATTTTGCATGCACTTAGAGCACTAGATCATCCCACAGAGCTATATTTTTGAATTTATTGTTCATCGGCGGGAGCAGATGAGATCAAGCTCCGAAACACCACACTCGCATGTACGGTAACTACTCTGTGTAGCATGGCAACTTCTGAACATGTGGGAAACTTCCATTTTCTTCTTAGCACGGCAATTTCCTCTGTTGTAGCATGACAAATCCCTGAAATGCATGTAATTTTTCTCTGTTGCAGCATGGACTGAAGGAAACGACACCTCTTCTGCTTTGCTTACTTTTGGCCATCATTGGTCTTCGACTTACAGTAGCGTTTGCAGCTCTATTGGAAATAAAATTTCTTTGTCCTTCCATAAAAAGCAAATCCCTAAAATGCATGGCAATTTTCTCTGTTATAATATGAAAATTATTTCTTCTTAACATGGCAAACCTCTATGTCATAGCATGACAAATTTCTCTCTTATAGCATGGCTATTTCTGAATGTTCCCCGAGAGTGATTTTTGAGGGAACACTCTCTGGTGGCACCACTCGCTCGAATGAGTCTTCTTAAAAGAATGTTCATTCGAGCCAGGGTTGACATGTAGGGAGTGCCAGCCCCTTCTTAGGGTCCAATAGAAATGGGTGGACATTCATTTTGTTCTAGATACGCATGTTTTTAGAAGTATGCAGAATTATTTTCTCTGATATGTTTCAAGGTAGAATGTCGAAAACTAAAAATTTCATTATATTTAGATTGATGACATCTAAATTGGTATTTTTATTAGATTACTTTGAAAATGTAACATAGTGTCAAAGTGCTACCTTTAGTGGTATGTAAAATGTAGATTAATGGTATGATCGCCGCTGCTAGTAGTAGGGGCTTAGCAGCACCGCTGACCTAACATCAATGGTGTGATCATCCCTAAACCTGGGATACTAGCCGTACCAGCCCGGCCTGAACCCATTGTGCTTCGGGCCAGCCAGGCCAGTTTTACTTACCATGTTGTGCTTGCCTCAAAAAAAAAAAAAAAAAAAACCATGTTGTGCCGTTCTGCCATGTCAATGGGAGGCCCAAGCACGTTCAATGGCCATCGTGCCGCCTTTGGACCGGGTCAGCCCAAGCACGACCCAGTACTAAAAATATACACTTTATCATTTTAAATCAAGATTTTTAACTACAACATGTATATTTTATTTTATAAATCACTAATTAAGGCATCCTATCAAAGCACCTTATGAAGTATATAATACATATATATCTGAAAAGAATTAATTTTTGTTCACAAGAACATAACTACATTATATATAGGTTCTCCTAATAATCACAACACACATTTACAGAGATTTAAAACCCAACGGGCCTGGCCGACCCAAGCATGGCCCACATCACCGTGTCGGGTCATGCCACACATTCTATCAATTATCAGGCCCAGCCCAGCCCAATTTGTCGTGCTCGGCCAACTCGGCCCGTGTTACTTTGTAATCACTGCTCATCCAAGAGGTTAGTTGGCACCACCAGAACATCATGCGAAACTCAATGTTGATGCAGCAGTAGGCAGGAGGGGACAATATGAAGCAGTCGGAGCTATTTGCAGGGATTAGACCGGGGGCTTTCTTGGAGCCTCAGCATGTGTATACACCAACATAGGCGATCCAACAACTCTCGAAGCTCTAGCAATTAGAGAAGGGCTTGCTCTAGTCGAGGATCTGAATGAAAACCGAATTCATGTCGCATCGGATTGCAAAGGGGTAGTAGAAGAAGTTCACAGAGGAATTGGTGCTACCTATGGAACTATCATCCAGGAGATTAAACTACACTTGTGAGCTTTTATTTCATGTAATTTAGTCCACGAGTTTAGGCCAGCCCAATGAAATTTCTTTCGTCCCTGTAATGATTGTGGCAGTTTGAATAAAAGCTTCACGAGATTGCCTAAAAAAACGTCCCAGCGTACTGCTTTTTTTTTTGCGGGATCCCAGCGTACTGCTTGAACAGTGTAGTCTTGCGCCAAGTATCATCCAGCCAGCCCGTCTGCAGCGCACTGGGTGTCATCGGCGTGGTCACGCTTGTCCTTTTTGTTAACATAATACAGACACAATTGCTCATACATACGAGCATACACTCATTCTATAAACGTACACATACATTCTATCTTTATGAGCATCTTCAAGAGATTAAACTGATATCATGTTTATATTGACAAAGCTAAGGTGGTCACGCTTGTCGCGTGGAGACAGCCAGTCGTACCGCATGTGCCATGCAACACTGATCGCGCTGCCGTCCCTAGATAAAAGAGTACCCGGTCCACATCCTATTAGTCCTAGTTGTTATCGCACTACTGGAGTTTAGCCAGCTCACACAGGATCGATCAAGAAGAGAAGACAACATCTCGATCACAACCAACCATGGCCATGGTTGAGGAGGCCGCGGCCACTGTCACCGCGGCGGCGACGTTGTCTGCGCCCCACTTGATCATCATATGCAACCCGTCGCAGGGCAACGTCAACCCCATGCTGCGCCTGGGCAAGCGCTTCGCGGCCAAGGGTTTCTTGGTCACCTTCTCATCGACCTCCGATATTGGAGCCAAAATCACGGCTTCCTCCGGGGTGGAAGATGGCGGCGACGGCGTGCCGCTCGGCCTTGGCCGCATCCGGTTCGACTTCTTGGACGACCATCACGACGGGGAGGAGTTGAAGTTCAACGACCTGATGATCCACCTGGAGACGACCGGGCCGCCGGCGTTCGCGAAGGTGCTGAGGCGCCAGGAGGAGGCGGGCCGGCCGGTGTCGTGCGTCCTCGGGAACCCGTTCATCCCGTGGGCGATGGACGTCGCCCAAGCCGCCGGCATCCCCTATGCGGTGCTGTGGGTGCAGTCGTGCGCGGTGTTCTCGCTCTACTACCACCACGTGCACGGGCTCCTGGATCTCCCGGCCGAGGACGACCTCGACGCTCGGGTCAAGCTCCCGGGACTCCCGGCGCTGTCTGTCACCGACGTGCCGTCGTTCCTGTTGCCGTCGAACCCCTACTGCTACAAGCTCTTCACCGAGGCGATACTGCGGCAGTTCCGCGCCATCCACAAGCCGTCGTGGGTGTTCGTCAACTCCTTCTCCGAGCTGGAGCGCGACGTGGTCGACGCTCTCCAGAGCGTCTCGCCGCGGCCTCCCCTACTACTCCCCGTCGGTCCACTCGTCGAGCTGGAGGAGGAGGCCGCGGTGCGAGGCGACATGATGAAGCCGGCGGGCGAGTGCGTGGGGTGGCTGGACACGCAGGCGCCGCGCTCCGTCGTGTACGCATCTCTCGGCAGCATGGCGGTGCTGTCCGCCGAGGAGCTGGCCGAGATGGCGCACGGGCTCGCGTCCACCGGCCGCCCCTTCCTGTGGGTAGTTCGGCCGGACAACAGCGCGTTGCTCCCGGATGGTTACCTCAACTCCATCGCCGGGCGCGGCATGGTGGTGCCGTGGAGCCCGCAGGACCTGGTGCTCGCGCACCCGTCCACGGCGTGCTACCTCACGCACTGCGGCTGGAACTCTACGCTGGAGACGCTCGCCGCGGGGGTCCCCGTGGCGGCCTTCCCGATGTGGGGCGACCAGTGCACGGACGCTAAGTATCTGGTGGAGGAGCTCAAGATGGGCGTGCGCGTCCGCGCGCCGCTGCGGCGGGATGCCGTGCGCGACGCCTTGGAGAACGTTGTGGCTGGGCCGGACGCCGACGCGATGCTCGACAACGCCAGGGCGTGGAGCGCGGTGGCGAGGGCGGCCGTGGCGCCCGGCGGGTCGTCGGACCGCCAAATACAGGCCTTCGTGGACGAGTTTCTCGGTGTTCCAAGATAGTGCGGTTTCAGTAGAAAATAAGCTGACGTGTGCTGCGTTCAGGCGGGGCCAATTCCTGTTTTCGTTTTCCTTGGTTGTCCCGTTTCGTGGGATGGCACCAGCTAGCGCTTCAGGATAGTGGCGAACGGTAGGATCGGTCACGACTTGCTGTCATTGTGTACCGAGGACTAAAAAACAAGAAGAAAAGATACAAACGCGTGCGTCAATCGTGTGCAAGGACGTCATATTCCATGAGTGGGCTTCGGGGTAAAAGGTAAATAAATCACAATAGTTATATGTAAGTTGACTGAATTTGTAATTTAGCTAAGTTGATTTTGTTGGAAAAACAACAATTACAGGTGAAAGAAAGCTCGAGGAAGAAGAAAGAAGGACAATCGTTGGATCTTAATCTAATGGCCTAGAAATTCGACTTGCACAAAATAATTTTCGACTAACCATGATTACTAAGCATATGAACAAGTGTTAGTCCAAAAGACAGAAAGCAAATGCTGATGGTCACCCCTAAATAGCTCGGGCTCGCATCTGCTTAATTTATTGACTTATTCTTCTTAATTTGTCTATGTACGATAGGGCCGTAACAATGCTATCTGCTTGGATAACTTGCACGGAATGATGTGACATGGGAAATAATAAAATTGATTTGATTCATTCCATAAGATATTAAGGTATAACACATATTTATGATTAAACTAGCTAAATACCCATGTGTTGCTACGGGATGAAACAATATTTGAATAGTGGTGGTGTGTGACCGATTGACCTCGGCCACGGTGCCCTTGACTGTGTTGTCATGACATTGGTGGCTAATTATTCTGGGTGTGTGCGAAGCGGTAGAGTTGGCGTACATCAGGCTGGCAATGGGAATTACCCAGGTGGGTATTGGACTCCCATCCCCGTCCCCGTGACAGCCCTTTCATGCCCGTCCCCATCCCCATACCCGTCTGCGGGGATAAAAATATTTTATTCCCATCCCATCGCTTTTTTATCCCATGGGAAAACCCATACACGCAATCAACAACGACCAACGATAGCATTTCAGTAGGAAAAAAATAGCATTTTGGCACAATAAATAATATGATGTGGCTAGGTTACGGTTTTCTTAGGACTTTTTGGCCAAAGGGGTGGAATGGTCGGAAATTTGGGTGGGGCGGGAGTTACATGGGGTCTACTAATTTTAGAGCCCACATGTAAGGCCTTCACGGGTAATGCGGTTAACGGGCACGAGTAATGATACCCCATCCCCATCCCTGTGTTACGCGTTGGGTAAGATATTTGACCCACCAGCTTTCCCGTGGGCATTCAAGCTCGCAAATCCCCATCCCCTCGTAGAGTAATTACCCACGGAGACGCGGGTAACAGTTAACCATTGCCAGCTAGGCATACATCATTGATGCGGATTCCAGCATCTAGGATTTACAACTTCCTAACCGCGAGAATTTTCCCTCAAAGAAAGATCAAATGGACGACCTCTGTGCCAGTATCCACGCATATAGACTCAATTATCCGACAGGGCTTCGCCGCCCAGAGCTAAGCGGTGTTGGAGTAGAAGAATGGAGGATCGCCTCGTGGCGTGGAGCAACTTGCGGAGAGAGGGAGGGAGGGAGGGCGAAGCCACCAGCATAGAGAAGATGTGTTTCAAGGAGCTGCCCCTCCCCTTTCTTTATAATAGCAAAAGGGAGGTGGCCGGCTTGGAGGAGGGGGCTGCCCGCAAGGGGTGCACCCCCATCTAGGGCCGGTAGCCCTAAGGGTTGTGCCCCTCCTCCCCAACCCTAGCCGCACAAGGGGGCCCCCCCATGTCAAAAGGGGGACACACCCACTATTGGGCCTTGTGGCCCATGTAGGGTTGCCCCAGTTGGGCCTTGCCAAGTCGCAAACCCACAAAGCCCTTTGAAACATTCCGAGAGGTTCCAAAAACTTCAGGAACCTTCTAAATCCTCCCGGATGATTTTTAGGGTTACTCGAAACAATGTTGGTTTTCCGAGTTTTCTTCAAAACCTTCATGTTCTCTCTGTGTAGTATTTTCTTCTTATCCAAAACTTTTCCAGTGCAAATTACATAAGCTCATATACTACTAATACTCAACAGATCGATGATCCTTAAGCATGTGACCCCGTAGGTTCGGTAAAGTATAGACATGATCATAACTCCTTCCATTCAATGATCAATAGCAGAACCATGGTTCATATTGACCCCTAAACCAACACAAATGATCGAGTGAACCTGTTGTTCCCCTGTGCTATTCCTTTTGCTTTCCAATACTTTACAAAACCCGAGGTGAGATTTACCGGCATCAACGTGAACCAACATGCGATCACTATGCTAGTTATACTCATTATCGGTTTTGTTCTCTTTTCTTGTTCCCGCATCCTGGCAACCCCGTGAACAAGTCATGTTGTGTCTGGCAAAACGATGATGGATACCATCACACCGAGAGGTCCCTAAGAATATCTCTTCATCATCTGATGAGCAAATCCATGTCTCGAGCTATCAAGCCCCTTGTCATATTTTTCTGATGCACTTGAAAGTTGTCGTTATGACCACCTGTTATGGTTGACGTTTGACGAACCCCAAAGTATATCATCCGATGAAGGTACTCGATACTCTCATGGTACATTATATTAAAGAGTAGGGCTAATTTGGTAGATGAACTGAAGGATCTTAAGGATCCGGAGGAGATCCAACCCTCAATAATGAGCACTTGTCTACAAGAAGTCACATACAGTTCTCTATTTGTGATTCTTTGGAGGAAGAAGTAATGGCATAGAAAATGTAGTGAAAATTGACTCCTAAAAGGAGCTAATAATACAAGTTAATTCCATAGGATTGCCAACGGGAGGAAGAGTAAAACGACATTTTCTCTATGAATAGTGGAGATGTGGTGATTCAGGGGACTAAGGACTTGCAGATGGATTCAAATGTAGACTGGGGACACTACAAAAAAAATACACTTCCGTGATGATACGTGTTTGTCACAGTAGGTCACGTTTTCTATCATACATGTACATCTATGACGATTTTATGACAGAATCAAGATAGTCATACCTGTGCTGTCGTAGAAGTGTTCCATGACAATACCAAAATTATCATCACGGAAGTGTCCACTTCCATGACGATAAATGGCGCGTCATGGAAGTGCTTTCATCAAGGGTAACCGACACGTGGCATCCACCGTAACGGGTCGCCGTTAAGCTATCGGGTTCCGGTTTGAATCCGATAACCCGTTAACAGCCTGGACCAATGGGGATTTTTCACGTGTAAAATTCTCAATGGCCAGAGGAACCACGTGTCGGCTCACCGTTGGGACAGATGTCATCCACTCATTGGACCGGAGGCGCCTATGATACGTCGACACGTGGCACGGCCCAACAGAGGCCTATTCCGGTGAAAAGGCCGGCCCGTTTGACTTGGTCAAAAGGTAGCGGGCCGGCCCACGGAAAGCCTGTTAACGGCCTGTTCGCATATAGCCCATTTACAGCCCGCTAACTCATGACCCGTTACGGCCTATCCGAATTAGGCCCAGTAGCGTCATCTGGGCCGTCCAATATGATTCTAGCCCGTTGTAACTTCCGGTCCATGTATGGCCCATGACGTCTTTCGGCCCATACGAGGCCCTTTGTAACTCTGGGCCCATTAAAGGCCCTAGGTGAAACTAGCCCATAATGAATAGTGTATCGCTTTATACCCATTAACGGCCCATTATTCCGTAGGCTGTTTCCAGCCCGTGTTATCTTTCGGCCTTCTAAGGGCCCATTTATTCTTGGGCTCATTTCCATAATTCGGTTACTTACGGTCCGTTACTGGCCTGTTCCGCTTGTGGGCCAAATTCAGCCCATGGTTATAGTCGGCCCGAATGTGGCCCGTTAACACGTTGGGCTGTTTTCATAGCGTCATCAAATACGGCCTATTAACGGCCCATTATGGTCGGGCCATAAACAGACGATTTTCACTCTAGCCCGTTTACGGCCCATTTTGCGGACCGTTATTGGTCCACGAATAGTACGACCCATGTTTGGCGAAACGATCCTACGGCCCATAGAAGGCCCATTGGTTAGACGGCCCGTAGAAGGCCCATGGATCCTACGGCCCGTAGAAGGCCCATGGATCCTACGGCCCGTAGGAGGCCCATGGTCACTACAGCAGGTAGCAGGACCATGGTTACAACAGTCCGTGTGTTGCCATGGTTATTGTGGCCTAGTTATAAAAATAGGTTATTGTGGCCACTAGAAAAATGCGGAAAAAGAACTGCAGTGACTACAAGCAAACAACTAAACAAGACAATAAGGAAATAAATAAGCAAGCAACTAACGCTAGGCTATTACGGCTATTACACATATTACATCCACTGGGCATCAAAGTTCACCACCAGTGCAAATATAGGGAACAAAGCAGCATATTACATACACTGGCCGTCTAAATTGGCCACCAGTGCAAATAAACACGGCAGCAAAACAAGTCCATAATTGAAACAACTTCAGAAGAGCTCAAGAAACATTATCCTGGGTATCCACCATGCTGGCAATAAGTTTAGCAATCTTATTAGCTTTCTCCTGTTTGGCGCTAAAATCCTCCAAAGCTTGCTGTTGCACTAGAAAGTATGCATCTAAATTCTCCAGGGATTTCCGCAGTCCTTCGGCTTCTTGTCGCAGCACAGCTGATCGATGTCTTTCAGCTTGTAGTTGAGACTCAAGAAACCGAACTGATTCAGATAGTGAGTTTGAATAGTTTGTGCCAGCGGTAGTGACCAGTAACTCGAACACTACACCAAGACAAGACTTTAGGGTTGTCTCACTTTCTTCAAGATAGTTTTCCTTAGCTGTTTTATCAGCTTTGTTGGAGACCAACAAGGATGTCTCACTATCCTGAACCTTATCTGCATTACTTCCTTTACCATTGCTTAATAAGGCACTCTTCCCCAATATTCTGTCAGCATTCTAAAAGAAGAAACAAGCAGACACATAACATGTTTAGCATGTACTAGTATATGAAACTCATTTCGGTGAACCAGTTCATTAGTAAGGTGGACAAGATTAAACTACCAAGTCTTCTATTGCCATGTAGTACATAATAAAAGCATCAAACAAACATATATCTATGTCCTATGGTCACTGCATTGTCTTGCCAAATCAAAATAGGGACACGGTTCAAATCATATCAGTTCAAGACAAAGCAGCACTGAAAGAATACAAAGCGTGGGAAACTACACGGCATAACAAGATTTTAGATGGGTACCACAGGTCTACATGTACAACAACACTATTGGCTCTATTGTGATGCTAGTAATGTGCATGATATGAGAAGTCAACTGTATACACAATTGAAATTGAAATCAACAGAGCTATTTATAAGAGCAAACCTGTTAAAGAAACATGCGTAAACATACCTGTTGTGGCATTGGAGTTTCGATTGGATCCTTCAATTTAAAAATAAGTTTGTATGAGTAAATACAGTGATACAAGAGCAAAGTAGTATGCACGATAGCAATGGAATCTTAAATGAGAACAATTGTTCTTCAGGTTTAAGCACTTGTTCTACACGAACAGAGTACAGTAAGATGCAGGCATATACCCCCTCCGTTTCTAAATATTTGTCTTTCTAGATATTTCAACAAATGACTACATACGGAGAAAAATGAGTGAATCAACACTGTAAAATATGTCTATATACATCTGTATGTGATAGTCCATTTGAAATCTCTAAAAAGACAAATATTTAGGAACGGAGGGAGTAGTACTTAAAAATAAAAAATGTGCTTATAGACCTTACCACATTCTTGGTTCGGGACCAGTACAGAACAAGGCGTTCCCAGTCATCGTCCAGTAAATATGTCTTAGGAGAACGTAAGGGAATTTGATGAGTTTCTTTGCCAGTGAAGTACGTTTTCTTCAGGTAATTCCGATACTGCCACCAAGCATTCTTGAAGATAGCAGAGGTATTAGCACAGGTTACCTCATCCTGAGTTTCCAAATCGGTCCTTCTCTATAGAGAAAAATGGGAAAATTTGCTGTATTGTAAGCATCATGGAGGTAGAATGTATGGGACAAAGCAAAATAATTGCCATGAATAACATTACTTACACATAACTCCTGGACGAATACCTGCAACTGGCATTTTCCTTCATCTTCAGTATAATATTTCCATGATGGGAAGATACGCACATGGGATTTAACAACATCAAATGCGATAGATGCTAAACTACGAATGACTGGTTGTGCTTCCTCCACAGGAATAGGTGTACTAACTGGTGGAGTTGGGGTTCGCCGTGGTAGTACTGGCGCTTTGGGCACTGGAGCTACCTTACTAACTGCTCTTGTTTGGGAGCTCTGTGGTGGAGATGGTGCTGTGTCAACAGGAACTGGGTTACTATCTGCTGGGTTGGGGTTAGATTGGGTGAAGCTGGTTCTCTGCCCATCGCAGTAGGGGTACAATCTGCGAGAGTCTGGGTTATGTGTGGTAGGGCTGGTTCTCGTGCATGTACAACTGGGGTGCTATCTCCACCAAGAGGTAGCACTGTTTTATTTGAAGACTGTGTTTTTACTCCGCTAGATACTGCCATCACCTGCTCCAATTCAAATGGCTGATAAACATGAAACATAGTTGAATGTACAGACCTTGTATGAGAGACAGATGCAATAGATAGTGTGGAAAAAAGAGGGCATGAAATAGTTGACATGTATATTGTTTAATTAAAAAGGATAGCATGGCATAATTTCACATATATGATGTCTATCTAAACTGGATAGCATAGCATGACATAATTCAAAGATATGATGACTAACTAAACATGATGGCATGAGATAATTATATGATGTCTTTAGTAAACAGGTTCGCATGACATAATTCACATACATGTTATCTAACTAATCAGGATCGCATGATTTAATTCACATATGTGATTTATATGCTAAGCAGAGGGCATTCGCATATATGATGTCTGAACTAAGAACATGGTGTTGAATATTGTGTATATGATGTCTAAACTATGCAATACAAGACACCATATGCATGATATGAGCAGTATAACCGTGTCAAGTTAGAGCATACACCTTGGTGGGGGAATAGGACTGGTCATCTGTCTCTGAATCCATCTCTGATGAGCTATCGGGACCCAACAAGAGATCTGCTTCGACAGGTAGCATTGTCTGCTCTGAAGACCTTATTTTCACTCCAGATTTTTCCATCACCCACTCAAATGGCCGATTCACAGGAAGAGTAGTTTAATGTACAAACATTGTCGACAAATGAAAATGTAATGAAGAAAAGGATGGACAAGATATCATTCAAATAAATGATGCTTGGTTAAACATGATGTCATTGCATATTTCACATATATTATGGCTGGCTAAAAGAGATGAGACTGCATAATTCCCATATATGATATAGAAACTAAACGGGTGGCATTACAGAACATGTCTAAACTAAGTAGATGACATATATGATGTCGAAAGTAGGCACTGCAAGGCAACATATGCATGATATGACCAACATCATCATGCCAAGTTAGAGCAAACACCTTGGGGGCTAAATAGGAGTGGTCAGCTGCGTCTGAATCCGCCTCAGAACAGATATCTTCCTCTGGATTACAATCTGGAGAGGGGGAGGGGGAGGGTTTGCCATTGAACCCACCATGGAGCGATGTCTGCATGACATTGTATTGCCGCGCAAAACTCTTCTCTTTTTATCTACATGTTCAGCATGACTGTGTACAATATCTGACATGCATACGAAAAAAATATAGTGAGATTATGTAAGGAGAGCATGCAGAAATCTAGAGTGATGGTAACAACCAGTGGATGGATCCAAAAATAATGATAGCAGGCTGATGATAGCATTAATTTAATAAAAAGACAGATGATGATTGCTTTACTATTTGTTTCCCACCCAAGATGAACAACATAGGCATACCCTAGGTGAACCAGATAATAGACAGATATACTATTCATTGCTGCCTCGATATGTGCCCCACAAGTAATTTTAAAAGTCAAGTTTGAACACTAATTTGGACCTGCCTTGGAGTCTAAGAGGTGAACATGACGATAAAGTAGCAGGTAATATTAAGCAATGCATAACATAAGCAGAAACAAAAGAGTGCGACCTCTCTTGTGGACCCGTGTACTCCTCAGGTTCATCTGCTGAGTCGATGATGGTGATGTAGTTGCGGTGGGTGCCGGCGGCAGGGAAGGAGATCTAAGGCGACGAAAGATGGTCAGGAGTCGTGATGTCTGGTTTGGTGGATGCTTCTGTCGATGGAGCAGCTCAGGTGAGGTGGACGACGTCGCGGCAGGAGCAGGACAAACCACACAAAGTTTTCTTCGACACCTACCTGTAACTGAAGTAATTCTATAAGGGCTCCTTTGGCTTGCAGGATTCTAAAAACGCAGGGATAGGAAAAACACCGGAATAGGGTAGGAATGCACGTGGGAAACAGAGCATTTGTAAACACATGATTTCTGTCAACTTGGGTGTTTGGTTCACAGGAATTGGAAGAGCAGAGGAATGCAAAGAAACATGGCCAAATTAAAGTGAAACCATATGAAAGCATGTACAGTTAGAATGTTATTCTGCCACTAATGCACTTGGTCTTGTTTTCATGCAAAGGATTTTGAAAAGTAGGTCCAGGTGGATGTTTTGCTCCATTCCTTTCAACAAAATGTATGAATAATTGAATAGTAGAGTGCCGTAGGAAAAATTCCTATTGCTATGTTTTTCCTTCACTTTTTCCTTTGAACCAAAATAGCCCTAATGGATCGACATGAATGTAGAGTAATAAGTGATGTGACAAGTGTACAACCTCTTTGCCGTAGCCGTGTCGACCTCAGCATCATTGGGTTGGTCGCTGAAGAAGTTGCGGCAGAGGTGGCTAACGGAGGTGTGGAGGAAGATCTGAGGAATCTATAGACGGCGTTCAGGGCACTGCTCTGTTGTGATGGATGGTTCCATCATTGGAGCAGCTCCGGCGAGCTGTAAGACGTCGAGGCTGAAGCAGTACAAGACATACATCATTAATCTCAAGTGGGATTCTAATAGCATCTCCAATAGATGATGTAAAATACATTACCAAAAAGTGATAGATGTAAAATTTACATCACCAAAAAACACCTGACTACAACAGATGAGGTAAAAACTGTTGACTCTGAACTTAACTGTCGAAACTGAAATTTACTGTGGAATCTGAATGTTACTATCGAAACTGAACGCACTGGTAGCAGAGAGGCACTTCACATGTAGTTTAGGCCGCTCGAGCACTAGTAGTAGAGAAACAGTGATCTAAATCAGCAGGCGATTGACGGGGAACATAGTAGCAGATAGCAGCCGGAGCAGCAGCGCCTGGAGGAGCAGCGCGAACTAGAGCTAGAGCAGCAACTCGTGTAGCTGCAGCAGCCCGTGTACCAGCATCAGCAGCGCGAGCGAGAGCAAGAGCAGAGCAGCAGCAGCAGATCCGGCTGGTATGGACGCCTCCACCGAAGGGGCCTCGCACTGGGGGAGAGCCGCCATGGAGATGTCGCCCGTGGCGCCGGCTTCGAGGTAGCCACGCCATGGGGGTGCGGGATGGAGCACCGTCGGCGCCGGGAGGTCGAGTTAAGGAGAAGGTGCGATGCGATGAGTGTACAACCTTTTTGGTGGCGCCGAGTAGGCCTCGGCTTCGTCCGAGGAGTCGGTGAGGATGCTGCGGTTCCGGTGGAGCAGGTTAAGGCGGCGCTGTGGGGATGGATCATCCGCGATAGATGATGCGATCGTAGGAGCAGCTCCTTGGAGGTGGAGGACGGGGCGGCTGAACCGGCGGGATAACGAGATCAACGACGGATCCTCATCCAGGGAGGTGGATGAGGGAGGTCGGGCTGTTGCGGTGGACGACGTCGTCGGGGAAGAGGCTCCGGCTGGGCAGCGGTGGGGTGGCGGACGGAGGAGGGTGGGGTTTCGCGGCTGGAGCAGAGAGGTTATGGTGGCCTGGGATTTCGAATGGCGAAAAGGAGGTTATGGGAGGGGGGAACCATGACTTAGGGACGCGCTTGTCCAAAATGTAGGGTGTGTTACAAAGGTACCCCCGCCGATTTGAACTAGCGGCCCTTTCGGCTCAGGGTTAGAAGGGGGATTTCGCGTGTCGGGATTTGGCAGCTGGAGGGAGTTTCCGCGCGCGTTGTAGTTTTGGGATAGCAAGGCGCACTACAGGAATCAACTTCTTTGCGGCAAACCTCTTTGCCGTCAGCCCCAGATGGCAAAGCTGCCCGACAAGGAAAGCTACGGTAAACAGGTTCTTTGCCGTCTGCTTCCTCAAAGCGGACGTCAAAGAACCTTTGCCGTCCGTGGCAGACGGCAAAGAAGTTGGATGGCAAATAACAGGCGTTAGCCACGTTAGGTGGCTAACGGGAGGCTTTGCCGTTTGCCAGCGGATGGCAAACATGCCCGCCCCTTTCCCGTCTGCTATCTGACGTCAGCCACACGTCATGCCCTCCCCAGCCTTTGCCGTCTGCCACAGACGGCAAAGTAACCAAATGGTATAGCTCCCAGATTGCACAGGTTGCTGCCACGTGGCCTCTTTGCCGTCTGTGGCAGACGGCAAAGGCCCCTTTGCCGTCGGTGGCAGACGGCAAAGAGGCTGCATTACCTCTTTTTGTTCTGGTTTTTCTTATATCCAACCATTTTCACAGCAAATATATGATATTTCACAGCAAACATATATATATATTTCACACCAAGCATATGAGATATCAAACACATAGATAGCAAGTTCCACATACATATGACATATCCAAATACATAGCAAGTTCAACATACATAGTTAATCCATATATACATATTACAAGTTCCACAACGCAAGTTCCACATTGTTCGAAAATGAAAACAAAAAGGGAAAACAAGCCCTCCATCAATGCAAAGCTTTCGTGAAGTTAATGAAATTTGCAAAATGGGAAACAAAAAACTTAGAAGAAGAAGAAGAAAATGAAGAAGAAGAAGAAGTATATGACATTTATGAGCTAACTTAGGTAAAAATGACATTTATGAGCTAACTTAGGCAAAATGGATCATTTTGGAGCTAAATTAGCTAAAATGGCTCATTTTGGAGATAACCTATGTAAAAATGACATTTATGAGCTAACCTAAGTAAAATGGATCATTTATGAGCTAACCTAGCTAAAATGGATCATTTTGGAACTAACTTAATTAAAATGGATCATTTTGGAGCTAACATAGGTAAAATGAATCATTTTGGAGCTAACCTAGGTAAAATGGATCATTTTGGAGCTAACTTACGTAAAATGGATCATTATTGAGCTAACCTAGGTAATTATGCCATTTTTGAGTTAACTAAGCATATTATGCCATTTTGACATAAGTAAGCTAAGTATAGGTATTTATTGAGCTAACCTAGGTAACTATGCATATTAGAGCTAACTTAGCATATTAGAGCTAACTTAGGTCATTTTGGAGCTAACTTAGGTAAAATTGATCATTTTGGAGCTAATTAAGCTTATTATGTCATTTTCGAGGAAAATAAGCTAAGTATATGACATGTATGAGGTTACCAAGGTTGTTATGCCATTTCAAACCTAAGTAAGCTAATTATGCCATTTTTGACATAAGTAAGCTAAGTGTATGTCATTATTGAGCAAACCTAGGTAACTAAGCATATTAGAGATAACTTCGCATATTAGAGCTAACTTAGGTCATTTTGAAGGAAACAAAGCTAAGTATAGATCGTTTTAGAGCTAACTAAGGTAAAATGGATCATTTTGGAGCTAAGTAAGCTTATTATGTCATTTTGGAGGAAAATAAGCTAAGTCTAGGTCATTATGGTAAGCATATTGGAGGAAATAAAGCTAAGTCTAGGTCATTATGCATTTTTTAAGCAAAACACTAGAGAAAACTTACCATCATCACGGAGGTGAAGCACCGGCGTGGCTCGTGCCGGTAGCACCTGGAGAAGGATTGTGTGATGCTTGTCTGGAGGTACGCTGCACCAAAGATCATTTGCAATGCCTCGTTAGCATGACGACACTCAAATGTTAATACTAGTAACTAATGACCATTCAAATTAAACTCACCGTGGTCCCCGAAGCACTCTCTGGCATCGGTGGAGGGGTCTGACCGGCCTTCTGGCACATAGACTGCACATTTGGTTTTGACGGGTCAGTCATACTAGTTAGTAATGAAATGAACATTACATGAATGATTTGGCTAATATGCAGAAGAAACTTACCACGAAGAGCTCGTACATGGCCCGGTTCTGCATGTCATTCCGTGCCCTCTCCTCCTCCATCATCCTTGCCATCTTCTCCTCCAACTCCCGGTGCTTCTCCTCCGCCTGCCAGTCCCTCTCCTCCAGAAGCGCCTGGGTTCTATCTCTCTCACTCTAAGGAGCAGCCTGCAACACCACTTCTCGTTAGCATTGTAATCATCGATGGCCGCACACACAATGTAATGGAGGAAAGATAGCTGAGTCCGTATAACTAACCTCGAAGGCGAGCTTGACTGGCCGTTGACGAGGCCTCATCTCAGGAGCAGAGCTCGACTGGCGCGCCTTGATCTCCGGGAGAGTGCGAGGACAACAGATAAGTCCATCTCCAATGGCTATCGAGCCATGGGACCTCCCGCCACCAGATATCATCATCAGCTCTGGATCAAACTGCTGGCTCGGGTTAAAGTCCTCCCCTTTCCTCGCCTTCCCCTCATCTCTGTACTTCATGAGTTTGTTGTGGGAGGAGATGTTGGTGAAGTTCTTTGGATTATCGAGGTCAGATGGCTTGAATGCCTTGACCTTCTTGTACGGCCCAGTATGGGCCATGGCATAGAGGTTGTACACCTCTAGCACCTCCGCCTTATTGTGTTTTGCCTGAAAGAGAGGAACAGAGTAAATTAGTAATTAAAGGTATCAAGCTAGCATGAAGAATGAATTGCATGAATCATGAAGCAAACCACATACCCAGTTCCACCCGAACTGAAATAAGTTGGCGCTGCCTTGTTGGTGTGGCACACCTTCCATTTGGGCACACTTGTCCTTGGCATTGTTGTGTTGGGCACGTCATTCGTTTGAGCACCACTCATCGACCAACACCTCCCAACAATCCATCTGATCCGCACACCATCTCGGGGACACCTAAGTTAGTAAAGAGAAACGTACTTGAGCACTACGCCTATGAATCAAATCAAGGAAACTAAGTACAAGGCCTTAAGAATAGGTAATTACCATCATGTACTGCTCCTTCTTCAGAAACTTATCGCGGCACGCCGGCTTGGGCTTCTTAATACCACGCGAGGCATAGTAGTCTCGAACAACCTGCACCCGAGCCTCGTGCCATAAGTTTTGTAGTAGGCGCCTGCACTCGGCATCGATAACCTTTGCCGCGGCCTCCTCGTATCCCTCCTCACACCTGCAGAAGGTCTGCAATCAAATGAGACAACATTGATTAGTACAATAACTAGCTATTTGAAGATTTTTAATTGTGTAAAGGAGAAATTACCCAAAACTTTCTAATCACCATCTCTGCCCTCGTGTGGCACAAGACATCGTCGATCATCTCCTCCGGTGGGGCCGGGGCAGCCAAGTAGTGCTCCCAGCTCAATCCTAGCTCTTGAACCTGACCCTCACCGGGCAATGTGACAAACCCCGGGAAGTTTTGCCAGCAAATCACACCAAAGACGGTGTTGGGCCTGCGCACAACATCAGCGTGGTGCCAACCCCTGCAGTATTATAAGGCCAATGCATTAGATATTTAAAGAAACATGAAGGCAAATGGTACAAAAAGAGTAAATGCACTTACCTCTCCCCATCAGGGAAAATCAACCACCTCTGCTCGCGGTTCGCTGGCACGGGCGGGAGCCGTGTACAACCACACTGGTAGACGGTGGCCCCCTCAACCACCTCACCCTCGCTATCAGCCGGATCCCCGCCACCATCAGCATGGCCACTCGGCCCCTCAGGCGGATTCGTCCAGGTACCCCATCCGGACGTCTCCTGGGATGGAATCTCATGGGACCAAGTCTCATGGGCCGAAGGCCCGTCGACCCGAGGCTTGTGGACCAGAGTCCGCGTAGCCTCCTCCTCAGACGTGTCCACCCTAGTAGTCCTGTGCTCGGGTGAATCAGCTAGGGGTGGCGGCGAGGAAGGCGTAGGAGCCTGCCTAGGTCTCCCACGGCCACGTCCTCCCCGACCTCCTCTCTTCTTCCCTCCCTGACCTCCTCCGCCGGTGGGCAACGATGCCGACGAAGAAGCGCCCACCGGTGTCTTCATACTGTCGACCAACGCTCTCCGGAGAGTCTGGGTGGAATGGAAGTACCTCTCCCACCACGCACCAACAAAGAAGGAGCCTTGGAGCGCTCCTTACTCGCGCCCACCATCTTTCAACACCTGCCATGACATAGAGTAAACGAAATTAGTACAACATAAATTTTTTTAATACCGACATGAATAATAATATGCATATAACTAGTGTATCATCATCAAGTACAACATAACTTATGAACCCCTCGGCGACCGTCGACCCCTCGACCCTCGACCCCTCGGCGGTCCTGTCGAACACCTTCACTGTGAGCATGGTGTGGCTGTTGTCGTAGCTTAAGATGCGGACGTGCCCGAGCTGAAGGTCATCAGCGCGGGCGAACTGCTTCCATCCGTTCTTCGCGCACGGATGGAAGCAGTTCACCCACGCTCATGACCTTCAGCTCGGGGACGTCCTCATCTTAAGCTACGACACCAGTCGGTCAGCACTCGGACCGGAAGATCCTTGACCATCGACCCCTCGCCCCTCGACCCCTCGACGACCCTCGACCCCTCGGCGACACTCGACCCCTCGGCGATGAGGATTAAAAGCCAAGTTTTGAAACTTCAAACAACCAAACTGACAAAAAAATCAGGGCGTAGAAAGAGAAACGAAAGACAAAATAGTACATAGTGAGAGGTTGTGCAACTAGGATGATTTTCTGTACCAGCTTTTTTAATGAATTGGAGAGGATGATGGCGAAGAAGTCGAAAGACACCAATGGCTTTCGAGTTCTTCACCATCATCCTCCCAAATTCGTTAAAAAAGCTGTTATAGAATATCATCCTAGTTGCACAACCTCTCACTATGTATTGTTTCGTCTTTGGTTTCTCTTTCTACGCTTTGATTTTTCATCATGAGTCCGTTTGGGTGTTTCAAGTTTCAACACTTGGCTTTTAATCCTCATCGCAGAGGCTGCAAGACAAATTCGCCAAGGTGGTCGACCCCTTGGCGACCGGCGATCCTCGACCCTTGTTCCCGACCCTCGACCCTAGTTTTGGCAACCAGCGATGCTCGACCCGGTTCCGTCGGCGCCGACGCACCCCGTCGGCGATCCTCGACCCTCTTTTTCTTCTTCTTCTCCTCCTCCCCCTCCTCCTCCTCTTCTTCTTTTCTTCTCCGCTCCCTTTTCTTCTTCTCCTCCTCCTCCTCCTCCTCTTCTTCTTCTTCTTCTTCTTCTTCTTCTTCTTCCTTATTTTCCTTTTTCCTCTCCTTCTTTTTCTTCTTCTTCCTTCTTTTCCTTCTTCCTCTTTTCTTCCTTTTCTTCTTCTTTTTCCTTATTTTCCTTTTTCCTCTACACTTCTACTTTTTCTTCTTTTTTTTCATCATAAAATGTACTAACCTAAAATCTACTAACCTAAAATATGACTAAATCAACAAAAATCAACTAACCTAAAATCTAATAACCTAAAATCTACTAACCTATAATGCACTAACAGTACAACCTAAAAAAAAGCAACTGAATCAACTAACCTAAAATCTACTAACCTAAAATGCACTGACCTAAAATCTACTAACAGTACAACCTAAATAAAAAAAGCAAGAAAAAAAAGAAAGAAAAAAAATCAAGAACTCACCGAGGGGGCGGCTGGACGAAGGGGCGCCGGGGAGGCGGGCGTCCTAGGCGGAGGGGCGCCGGGGCGGCGGGCGGCCTTGGTGGAGTGGCGCCGGGGTGGTGGGGCGACTGCAGCTCTGTGGCCTGGGCGGGGCGGCGCCGGGGCGGCGGGCGTCCTGGGCGGAGGGGCGTCGGGCAGAGGGGCGTCGGGGCAGCGGGGCGGCCGCAGCTCTGCACCTCCTCTCCTCTCTCTTCTCTCTCTCTCTCCCTCTCTCTCCTCTCCCCCGGCCCCCACACCCGTCGGCCGCCGCCCCCACCCCACAGCCCCACGTCACCCCTGACCCCCACAGCACCCGTCGGCCG